>CM056053.1:329863195-330463195 GCA_029574335.1 Rana kukunoris | reverse complement strand
AGTTACAGACAGAAGAACAGGAAGTGAGGGTTTCTCAGAAGAAATAAGGACATATAAAAGCAAAATGGAAGGATGAGGTAAGTGAAGGAGGACTGCACTAAGGTAAAGGAAGCTATTTAGGGAAAAAAAAATTATACCTTTACAACTCTTTAACTTGCTTCAGCGGGATTTACATTCTTATAGCCTTGACCGGAAATGCAAAACTTGTTTGACATGCTGCTCCAAGGCACTCCAGTATTATCTGCAGTCCTAACTCTTGTAAATTTATGAGAGACTCCATAGTAGAAGTAAAAGCTGATCTATCCCTTAGGCCCCTTTCACATTGAGGCGTTTTTTATGCGGTACAGCGCTAAAAATAGCGCTGCTATACCACATGAAAAATCATGCCCTGTAGTGTTCAATGTGAAAGCCCGAAGGCTTTCACACTGAAGCGGTGCGCTAGCAGGAGCGCTCCAAAAGTCCTGCTAGCCGCATCTTTACTGCGGTATAGGAGCGGTGTGTTCACCGCTCCTATACCGCGCCTTCCCATTGAAATTAATGCAAAACCGTGTATTAACCCTTTTTTGGCCACTAGCGGGGGTTAAAACCTCACTGCTAGCGCCCGAATATCGCTGTAAATAAGACGGTATAGCGGCGCTACAAATAGCACGGCTATACCGTCACCACGGCTCCACGCCTCAATGTGAAAGAGGTCTTAGAAGTATCCAGTGGAAGCTATCCATTAAAATGCAAATGCTTCTACTATGGAGTCTCTAATAAATTTACAAGAGTTAGGACTGCATATAAAATTGAGGTGCCTTGGAGCGGCTCTGTAGCTTGCGCATGTATTTGCAAATGTGCACTAAATAAACTCCTGTTTTTAATGCAAACTGTTAGGACAATTGGGTTGGTAGCAGACTGGCTGGCGAATTGAGCTGGGAATTTTCTTTGGTTTTGTTTTGCCTGCATTGCTCTTTAACCACTTAAGACCCGGACCAAAATGCAGGTAAATGACCAGGCCCCTTTTTGCGATTCGGCACTGCGTCGCTTTAACTGACAATTGCGCGGTCGTGCAACTTGGCACCCAAACAAAATTTGCGTCATTTTCTTCCCACAAATAGAGCTTTCTTTTGGTGGTATTTGATCGCCTCTGCGATTTTTATTTTTTGCGCTATATACAAAAATAGAGAGACATTTTTGAAAAGAAAATCAATATTTTTTACTTTTTGTTATAAGAAGAATCAAATTAACGAAATTTTAGTCAAACATTTAGGCCAAAATGTATTTAGCCACATGTCTTTAGTAAAAAAAAAATCGCAGACACTAATACAGCGATCAGAAAAATGAATGCTTAGTGATGCTGGCAATAGGGAGTGAAAGGGTTCACTAGGGCGGTGATCAAGGGGTTAAAACTTTATTAGGGGGGGTACGGGGGGCTACCCTGAACCTAACACTGACTGCCTGTCACACTGACACTAACCGCAGTGATCATACATATAATCACTGCATTCAGTGACACTGTGACAGGGGGGAGGGGGTGGGGGGGTATTCGCAAGGGGTTAATGTGCCTACATGTCCTGGTGTCAGTGTAGTGTTGTGTACGCTTACTGTGAGATGTGATCTCTCCTCAGCGGTGGTTGAAAAAACCGCTGAGGGAGAGATCACATCACTTCCTCCTTCCTGTGTTTACACAGGAGGAGGGGAGGAGGAAGTGACAGGGCGGGGGGGGCGCGCGCATTGGCTGGGAGCGATCGTGAGGGGGCGGACAAAAACGAATAGCAGCCCCCTCATCCTGGATCGCTCCCAGAGCCACAGAGACCGTCGCATGTACCGGGGGGGTCCCAATCGGACCCCCGACCCGCGTCAAGGCAGGGATGTACAGGTAAGTCAATGTGCCTGTACGTGCCATTCTGCCGACGTAAATGTACATGCGGCGGTCCGCAAGCGGTTAATGTGGCCCTTGCTGTAAAGGCCAGGTATAGGTGGGGGTAGTGGCCAGTTTTTTGGTACTAATGTAATATTAGTGAAGGGGCACACTGCACACCTCTGCTGCAATTGTGCTATTTGCTGGCTGTCTAATGTGCCCCTGTGCCTCTAAGAAGGGGTGGGTTACCTCCAACCTCACCTGCCCTCTATCTATCCATTAGAATGCATGTGCTTCTCTTATGGAGGCTCTTATAAATTTACAAGAGTTAGGACTGCAGATAATACTGGGTTTGCAGCTTACGCAAGTATTTGCAAATGTGTGCAAATGAAACCCCTGTTTTTAGCGCACTGTTAGACAGGACAATTTGGTTGGTTGCAGACTGGCTGATAAATTGAGCTGGGAATTGTCTTGCATTTTGTTTACCAACTCCCAAATGCACAGCATTTAGAAACCAGTGCTACAGATTCTGCACCGGCATCCACCAACCCAGTAACAGCTGTCACCCTGCTCCCAGTGACACGTCCACAGTTACCAGTGGATACAGGAAATTAACCTCACTCTGTAACTACGTGCTCACTCTCTCTCTGAGGCCTCGTACACACGATCAAATCTGTCTGCTGGAAACGGTCTGCTAGACCGTTTCAGCAGACAGATTCGATCGTGTGTATGGGCAAACAGACGGATTTGGCCACCCGACAGATTTCAAAGCATGCTTTGAAATCTGTCGGCTGTGAAACCGTCCGCCCGACATGTCTGCTGGTTAGTACGCTAACCAGCAGACATGTCTTCTCGCACATGCGCCGAATGATTTCGACGCATGCGTGGAAGTGTTTTACTTCCTGGTGCGGTGACGTGGCGGCGTCAACGTCACCGCCACGTCACCGACACGTCAGCGCGTTGTCTGCTGGCGGGGATTTTGGTTTGCTCGTGTGTACACGCGAGCAAACCAAAATGCCAGCAGACAGATCTGTTCAAATCGGTCGGTCCGACCGATTTGAACAGACGGATTTAATCGTCTGTACAAGGCCTGAGACTTCTCTACATTTCTCTTGTGACTCCCAGGCTAGGTCCCTAGGCTCCCTGTGCTGCAGGTTCAGTCCCAAAATTTGGGAAGCCAACGGCTAGTGAAAGGGACAAGCACAACACCCCTAGCACAGTGATCATCACCCTACACCTAGTCACCTACCGTGTTTCCCGAAAATAAGCCTGGGTCTTATATTAATTGTGGCAATCTAAAACACACTAGGGCTTATTTTGGGGGGTGTCTTATTTAACTACGGTACGTATGGTACTGGTATGTACAATGATCCTACGGTAAAGTGGGTAGCTTTCTTGCGGCTTCCCTGGCTATCGCAGGGTCTGCCTGGGCTCTTCTCTGCTCCAGGATCTCCGCTGGTGTCGGCCTGCTTCGTGTACTGGGGAGGGGGCCACGGGCGTCGGGCAGGAGGAGAGCAGAGGAGGGGGGAGCCGGTGTACTGCTGGCTCCGTGCCTGCTCCGTGCACTGGGGAGGGGGCCGAGGGCATCGGGTGGGAGGAGAGCAGAGGAGGGGGAGCAGGTATCTTGCTGGCTCCGTGCACTGGGGAGGGGGCCGCAGGCGTCGGGCAGGAGGAGAGCAGAGGAGGGGGGAGCCGATGTCCTGATGCATCTGTGCCTGCTCCGTGTACTGGGGAGGGGGCCGTGGGAGTAGAGCAGAGGAGGAGGGAGCCGATGTCCTGCTGGCGTCTGCCCGCTCTGTACGCTGAGGAGGTAGGGGCTGCGAGCATCGGGCAGGAGGAGGGGGGAGCCACTGTCCCGCTGCCCGCTCCATGTGCTGAGGAGGGAGGGGCTGCGGGCATCGGGCAGGAGGAGAGGGGGAACCGCTGCAATCATTCTGCAAAATGCATTAAAAAAAGTTAAACTAATTTTATTAGGGCTTATTTTCGGGATAGGGCTTATATTGCAGCTCTCCCCAAGAATCATGCTAAGTCTTATTATCGGAGTAGGTCTTTTTTTCGGAGAAACACAGTATTACCTAGCTGGTTGGCTGCCTTAAGCTTTTATAGATATACGGTTGTCCCTAGCAATGGCTATTTGGCCTACACTAAACAGCAAACCAAATGCTGGACTAAAGTGTACTCTATCTACTTCAATCTACAGTCACTTGTTACAAGCAATGTTCTTTGGATATGCCATGCAATACACCACTTAAGAAGAGACTTTAGACCAGGCATTAAACAGTTATGGGTAGCTTTCCTGAAGAAAGGCAACATATACAGTTCTTAACAGGCAGCTTCTATTTAGTGCCCATAGTGTAATCATACCTGAATAACAGCAAGAGTCCTTTAGGAACAAAAATTGTTTCTGGACAGCTGCACTCGGAACAAATTGAAGCCTTTATTAAAAGAAGGACAGCACTACAAATCACAGCAACATAAACTAAAACCCGACTGCTGACAATTTGTTCAGAGTGCGGCTGTCCAGAAACAATTTTTCTTCCTGCTTTGCTAAGTGCATTGCCTGCACCTGAGTTGTCTGCAATGGAGGATATTCATCTGGGTTCCCACCTGGAGCGGCTATTCCCCCTTTCCTAGCAAAAGAGTCCTTAGTGTCCATTAAAGGCAGAGTCAATCGTTGGCAAATATTCCACTGGAGGCAACTTATGCCTCGTTTCCACTGCACGGATCGGGTCAGGTCAGTAATTTTGGAGCGGTTCGGATGGGGCCGGTCTAATCGCGTGAGCGTTTCCACTGCAAATCGGACCGTGAGGGACCATACAGGTTTTAGAAAAAATTCCTAGCGCGTCCACCAATCAGTGAGATGCATTTGTAGGTCCGCCCTAACCGAACCGTTCCACTCTCTCTGGTCCCTCATCTGAAGCAGGACCCTTGCTGGTGCGGTACGGTTCGGTTTTACGGTACTCTTTCATAAAGGAAACACCCAAAATAGCGTACCGTACCGAACCGTACCGAACCGATCCGCTCAGGCACAGAAATTCCTAAATAATAATTTATGAGTATGGATGCATTTATGTATTCAGTAATGGGAGGCTGTCTGCGCACAAAGCTAATCGGGGCCACTTACTTGTAATCATTGCGCCAGGGCTGATCACTCGCATATGATCGCTGCATGAGTGATTACATGTGAGTGGCTGAAATCAATTGCGGGAGCCGGGAGCCTCACATTGCTTTCATTGGGGCTGCCTCCATGTAATTGCCAGGAACCCCAGTTGGGGTTGTCACATGTAAATCAGTGTTGGATGCATTTACAGGTGTGAATGCACACTAAAGCACATTACACACTGACAGTTTTTTCCGTTCAACCCAACAGGATTGAGAGGAGCTTGCAGAACTAACATGTCAGCACACACTGGTCAAGATGCCGATCGGATGCTGTATTTGCACACATTAGGTCGGCTTCTGACGGACAGGCTGATGTACACACAGGCAGGGCCGCCATCAGGAATTTTGGGGCCCCTTACACAGCTTCAGGCATGGGCCCCCTGGAGCAGAGAACCGGGGGGGGGGGTCAGGCGCATGAAATTGAGAAGCGGGGGGGGGGGCTGCTGCCGCAAATTGAGAAGTGGGGGGCCCATTACAAAAAGAAGAAATAAAGAAAAATATATATAAAAAAGGGGGGTAGCCATCCGGGGCCCTGGGGACCTCTGTGCCCTTTAATAAAAAGAAAGAAAAGAGAGAAAAAAAATATATATATATATATAATATATATATTTTTTTTTAAAAAGGGTGGTTGCCAACTGGGGCCCCGGGGACCTTTTTTTTTTTTTATAAAAGGAAATTACAAAAAAAGGGGGCTTTCCATTCGGGACCTTTGGGCCCTTTAATAAAAAGAAACCTCTGGGCCCTTTAAAAAAAAAGAAAGAAAGAAAAAAATATATATATAAAAAAAAAACACATTTATATAAAAATAAAAAAAACGAGGGGGTTGCCTTCCAGGGCCCTGGGGACCTCTGGGCCCTTTAATAAAAAAAAATATATAAAAAAAAATATATAAACAAAAATAAAAAATACAATTATAAAAAAAGGGGGTTTGACACATGGGGCCCTGGGGACATTTGAGCCCTTTAATAAAAATACATCTATATATTAAAAAAAAGAAATAAAATAATATAAAAAAGTAAAAAAAATTATAAAAAAGGAGGATTGTCATCCGGGGGCCCTGGGGACCTCTGGGCCCTTTAATAATAATAATATTATATATATATATAAATATAAAAATATATAAAAAAATAATTTATAAAAAAAGGGGGGTTGTCATCTGGGGCCCTGAAGATCTCCAGGTCCCTGTGGACCTCCGGACCTTTAAAAAAAAATAAAAGAAAAAAAATTGGCCCTTTAATAAAAAATAAAAGAAAAATATATTAAAAAAATATATTTTTTTTATAAAAAAATATATTTTTTTTATAAAAAAATATATTTTTTTATAAAAAAATAAATAAAAAAGAGGGGGTTGCCATCTGGGGCCCTGGTGGCCTACGGGCCCCTAGACCCCTAAAAAAATGGCCCTTTAATAAAAAAATAAAATAAAAAAATATTAAAATATATTTTTTTTTATAGAAAATAAATAAAAAAAAGGGGGGTTGCCATCCGGTGCCCTGGGTGCCTCCGGGCCCCTGTGGACCTCCGGACCTCTAAAAAAAATAAAAGAAAAAAAAATTGGCCCTTTAATAAAAAATAAAAGAAAAATATATTACATTTTTTTTATAAAAAAAAATATTTTTTTATAAAAAAAAAAGGGCTTGGCATTTGGGGCCCTGATGGCCTCCGGGCCCCTGGGGACCTCCGGACCTCTAAAAAAAAAAAGAAAAGAAAAAAAAATTGTCCCTTTAATAAAAAATAAAATAAAAATATTTTTTTTTATAAAAAAAAAGGGCTTGCCATCTGGGGCCCTTGGTGGCCTCCGGGTCCCTGGGGACCTTCGGACCCCTAAAAAAAAAAAATATATATATTTTTTTATTTTTATTTTTTTAGGGTGGTTCCCATCCGGGCCCCTGGGGACCCCCGGGCCCCTTACCAGTGTAATGCCTGTACCCCCCTGATGGCGGCCCTGCACACAGGCCAACTGCTGGTCAGTTTCTGGCAAACTGGCCGATACAGGTCAATATTAGGCCTATGTATACCAGGCTTAAGGGCCCTGCACAGACTTGTATTTAAAAGTCACCTACGGTCAGTCATTTCCTGGGGGCAGAAGTCACCAGTCAGGACATGTACAGAACAGGTATGATCACCTGGGGAAATGTCTGATCATTAGTATCTTGTTGTCAGAATAGCCAAGCACCCGGGACTTCCTGGCGGGGACACCCGGGGATCTGATAGTCTGATAGAGGACATAACTGGAGGGTGGAGTTGATCTGATAGAGCACATGACCACTATAACTGACCATACAGTTATTTTTTGTTATAAGAATTTTAGATTTTCTAATCATTGGTGGGGTCAAAAAGACGTTCGTTTTCGACTGCATTGAGGAAAAAAAAATCAAAGGTGCAGGATGAAGAGATTTTCTTGGAACCTCTATCAGTGTATATGGTTTTTGTTGGGTAAAGTTGAGCCATTTCAAATTCGAATGTTAAAAGTTTTGAAGTACTTTCAAGGGACACCCATCAAGTCAGTCACTGAGAATTTTCATTCATTCGAAAACCTACTAGTGTACAGTCAGCTCATCACTATAGGACTTCTGCATTGCTGACTATAGGAAAGAGTTCTATGGATGTCTCTGCAGATACATTACATGTACAGAGTTTTACATTTTAGCCATGTGCATTCTTTGCTAAATGCATTTACTAAGCTCCGGTGCAACTGCCTATATGCCAGGGCCGTCTCTACCATAGGGCAAACAGGGGCAGCTGCCCAGGGCCCTGTCACTGTTGGGGGCCCAAAGCAGCCCCCATTGAAAAAAAAATATATATATATTTTTTTAGGGGTCCGGAGGTCCCCAGGGGCCCGGAGGCCCCCAGGGCCCAAGATGGCAACCCCCCTTTTTTTTATTTATTTTTAAATACAAAAATATATTTATTTTATATATTTTTATTTTTATTAAAGGGACAATTTTTTTTAATATATGTTTATTTTTTATTAAAGGGACAATTTTATTAGGGGTCCCCAGGGACCCGGAGGCCCCCAGGGCCCCAGATGACAACCCCCTTTTTTTATTTATTTTTAAATAAAAAAAATATATTTATTTTATATATTTTTATCTTATTTTTTATTAAAGGGACAATTTTTTTTAGAGGTCTGGAGGTCCCCAGGGGCCCGTAGTTCCCCAGGGCCCCAGATGACAACCCCCCTTTTTTTTATAAAAAAACTTGTTTTATAAAAAAAAAAACTAATGATGTTATTATTATTAAAGGACACAGAGTTCCCCAGGGCCCTGGATGGCAACCCCCCTTTTTTTATATATTTTTTTTTATATTTTATTTCTTTTTTTTTCTTTTTATTTAATAAATAAATATATATATATATATTTTTTATTTTATTTTTTATCAAAGGGTCCAGAGGTCCCGGATGGCAACCCCCCTTTTTTTTGTCATTTACTTTTATAAAAAAAAAAATATTAAAGGGCCCAGAGGTCCCCAGATGGCAACCCCCTTTTTAAAAAAAAATATATATTTTTTATTTCTTTTTTTCTTTTTATTAAAGGGCCCAGAGGTCCCCAGGGCCCCGGATGGCTACACCCCTTTTTTTAATATATATTTTTCTTTATTAAATCTTTTTTTTGTAAAGGGCCTCCCGCTTCTAAATTCGCTTCTCAATTTAAGGGGGCAGCACCCCCCCATTCTCTGCTCCAGGGGGCCCATGCCTGAAGCTGTGTAAGGGGCCCCATGATTCCTGATGGTGGCCCTGCCGCCCGTTAAGCCCCTGTGCTGCCCACAAATCAGGCTGAAAATCATCAGCGGCACGCAGCCAAGTGACAGTACTGCTTCGCTTCCTAGTGTTTTAAAATGTACAGCACCCCTGGCTTCCCTTTAGACGTGCACTTCTCCCTTCCTGCCACTGGGTGCTGCTTGTATATAAAAGTGAATTAGAATGTGATTTTATAACATCCCCAGTTTGCTCTTCCCGAGGCTGACTTCTTCATGTCCTGTTCCTCAAGGTATGTCACTGTTTGCTATATTGTAAATACAAGTTTTCTGTAGAGTGTGCCCAAAGTCTTTATAATATTTGATGATTCACTGCAGGTCTGGTCAGTGCTTTAAAAAGTTCCTGTATTTTACACATGGCATGGCATGGGGTCACAGCACCGTCTGTCCATTCTGCTTTAGCACCATGGGACCCCATGCCATGCCATGTGTAAAATAGAGGAACTCTTTAAGTCACAGAGCAGCCCTGCAGTCCAGGCTGAGTGAGGCCTCAGAGCACATGGCATTACTGTCTGTATTTAACTGCTTGATGGGCTTATTTTGGGCCTGACTGGTTCACATGTATGTGTTTTGGTGGCCCACATTTGAATGGGCCGCCATGCCTGCATTTCCTGCAAAGAAAAGCGCATGCCTCATGTAATAGGCTGCACACACGGCACACCTATGCCCATCAAGCACTGAAATACAGCACTGTCTGTCCATTCTGCTGTCTGCTGTGACTTATCTGCAGTTCCCGCACTGTCAAACTTGCTGCATTTTTAGACGTTTAGGTCACGCTTTTAAAAACACAGTGCGTTTGTGTGTGCAAGAACTGCAGGTAAGTAGCATGGTGCAAAAGTAGAATGGATTTCAAGGCAACTGATTTTTAAAATGCTAAATTAACCTTTTTTCTGCAGGAAACAAAGGCATGGCAGCCCATTCAAATCAATGGGCTGCTGTGCCTGCACAAATGAGGGCCGCCAAAACACATACATGTGAACCAGCCAGGCCCAAAATAAGCTGAAGGGGGGGCCCAAAAAAAAATGTTTGCCCAGGGCCCAAACCATATTAAAGACGGCCCTGCTATATGCCTTTAGTAGATCCAACCCCATGTTACATCTGAGCATTGCTGTGCATTCGTGTAACACTGTCATAGACACACAGAGTAGGAGGGTGTCAGGTTAGCAGATATGATTTTCCCTATTGACAGGAAAAGGTAATGACTATAGTAATTCAATGGCTATACAGTAGTAATTTTGTAATGATTATAATTTAATGTGGAACTTTGAAGGGTTAGGCTCGTATTGCTGTCTGTGGGAGATGATTGCCCCTCACTTCCTGTTCCAGTCACACAGTCTCACCCTGACACACAATTAGTCCAAGGTACGTATTTCTACTAAGATTAGAGGTGCGTCCTTACTTTGCATGCAACTGCATGTACGTTGCCTAACATTTACTAAGATTCTGGGGGCTCAATGTAAAAACCCATGTGAATGTGCGCATGAAGGGTGCGATCTCTATTACAGGCGCACAAGGTCATGAATATGGAAAAGTGTGTTGCGCCTCGCTGTGCGTCTCTACTGATGGCGCACAGCTTTAGTAAATCAACCCCAAGGTTGGGGAGGGGGATGTCCTAAATGGAGATACACAAATGTCAATAAACACCTGACAGAGCATTTAACACTACCTGACTGTATCTACAGCTAAAATGCGTTGGCTGGCATTACACTGGCGTTACACTTTAAAAGCAAGCAGCTTGTTTGGGGGGCTTCCAATTCAGCTCCAAGGGCTGTGAGCAGAGAAGAACACCACAAATGTGTCACAAATTTTTGATGTGTTTGAGCTGCTAGGGGCTTCGACAACCAACATTCTGCACACCTTCCTAGAACCCAGAGCATATTCTAGGAAATAAGTGGGTGTTACTGGGCAGCCAGGTTCATATGAAAGCACAGAGACTCATGTCTCTTGCTCCAAGAGGGACTACGGGGTTATTTCACTAAGAAATACATACAGCATGAATTTTTAAATGTTAAAATAACAATAATATATAATAATAATTTATGTTTTGCGTTATTTAGCAATTACATTTTGTGTTATTTTTTTATTTTTTTTTTAGGCTACAACTGCACTAGAAGGCACACAGCAATATTGTGAAACTATCAAAACATTCTGGGGTGCTTTCATTCACTGAAATGTTAAAATGTATTTTCATTCCTGAACTCAGAGGAGAACATTTTCACACTGATACATTGTATACTTTTCACTTCCTGGCCAGTGCAGAGTCCCTCTTAGGCCCCATGCACACTGGACATTTTTTGATGTTTTTACAGCAACTGTTTTTGGCTGTAGACATTTTTTCTACAGTCATTAAACTCTCCATCATGTTATCCTATGTGTCAATGCACACATAGGGCCAGATTCTCTAAGAATTCCGGCGGCGTAGCGTAAGCCAGTTACACTACGCCGCCGCATCGTACTAGAGCAAGTGCTTTATTCTCAAAGCACTTGCTCCGTAGGTTTCGCCTGCGTCGCGTAAATCGCGCAGCGTAAACCCGCGCAATTCAAATGGGGCGGCTTGTATTTAAATTAAGCGCGCCCCTGCGTCGAATGAACTGCGCATGCGCCGGCCGGAGAAAAAGCCCAGTGCGTATGCTCCAGCTCACGTCGGAAAGCGTCGTTGAAACCGACGTCAAAACGACGTGAGCGTCATTTACGCAACTCCCTATTTGCGAACGAGTTAGTAAAACGACGTAAGCGACGGAAAAAGCCGATGCTGACCCGATGCCATACTTAACATGGCATCCGACGGCACCCGACGGCATCCGACGGAACTTCGTAAGGTTACTCCACATAGAAGCTGGGGTAACCTTACGCGAACGAAAACGACGTACGCGATGACGGGGCGGCGTAAAAGCGATCGGGAATCGGCGTAGTAGCCTCATTTGCATAGGCAAATGAGAAAACAAAGTAAAGGCCACCTAGTGGCCGGAGTTGTCATTACATCTACGATCCGCAAGAGTAATTGTATTACACTTGTCGGATGTAGAAGCGTATCTATGCCAAAGTGATGCTAAGCATCACTCGCATAGATACGAGGCTAAAATAAAGGCGATACGACGGGGTATCTGAGATACTCCGTCGTAACGCCGCTGAGAATCTGGCCCATAGGCTGTTAGCAGTTTTGGGCAGTGGCGTTTTTGAGCAGTAAAAAAAAAACAAAAAAATAGTGGGTTCTGAGAGAGATGTTTTTCAGCTGTAAAAACGCTCTAATGCTGATAAACGCTGATAAATGTCGATTAAACGCTCAAAAACTTCGCTCACCAGCATTTTTTTAACGTTTTTAATTACTAAAAAACGCTAATGTGGAAAAACGCTATTGCAAAAAAGTTTGTACTTTTCTAAAATACCGCCAGCAAACCAACATCCAGTTCGCATAGGTGTGAACCCAGCCTCACAGAGGAGGTCTAGTGGTAAAATTACTGCCCATGGTTTCACATTTGTAGCGATACCTTACATATGTGGGGTGATCCATTTTTGCATGCGTGCAGAACCGACACACACATTTACCTTTGCGCACTAGCACAGGGGTAATGAGGCACTTAAAAACAGCAAAGGGCATGTGACAGGTACTCTTTATGGTGCCGTTGACATCCGGGTTAACTGGAAGTGATATCATGTCATCGCTTACGGGTTAAATAAGCACATGCAACTATGTGAAACGTGTCTACCTTGATGCGCATCGATGCATTGCTACTGTCCTGTGGTGTGTAACTTTTACTTTTATGGAACAATATTAAAGGACTTCTTTTGCTACCTTGGTGTGCAGCCATTAATTTTTCCTTATCACTTCTGGGTTACTATCATGAACAGCCGATCAAAGCCAATCATGGCTTTGCTTGGCTGTCCGACCAGTTGGCTGGTCGCTTGGGTCTCCGGGAGGAACAGGAAAGCCCAAGCCCTGGAAGGTGGCAAGAGTGTGTGTGTGTGTGTGTGTGTGTGGGGGGGGGGGGTAGCACCCCTCCCACTGCTTGTAATAGCAATCAAGCAGCTAATTAGCCACTCTGATTGCTATTACATGAGAACTGACCGCCAGCTCTAAAAAAAACGTTACCGGAATAATGCCTGCAGGCATCGTCCCGCTATAACCACTGAAAGTCCAGTGACATACGGTTACGTCGCTAGTCATTAAGTGGATATGATCATTAAAAATATTTGTAGAGTGCCCAGAACTTTGAATACATTTGCAGAAAACTGTATTGCATATTCTTGCAGAATGATTCATAGAGTTAACCTCTCCCCCAATACTTGCACTAGGTGCGGGTCATTCTGTGTGCCTTTTTATAAATTGACAGTTTGTTCAAGTTGCCTGTTTGTCTTGCTGGCTATTTCAGAAATTCAGCTGTACATTCACATCCACCAAACGAATACTGATAACAGCAAGTGGACCTATCAAAATTATACTTGATATTATAAAAATATTTATAAAGCAGTAAATATGACTTTCATGAAACATTTACTGGTGATGAATCAATCACTGTAAATTGAAAAACCAAGAAGAGTCACCTACATTGAATGTTTCATGTATGTTAGATACACTGCCTTATAAATTTACCCTGTAGACTACTAGACATGTGCAATTTGTTTAGTTCCAAATTCGTTTTTTAACAAATTTTGACAAATTAGTTAATTGCGAAATTTCCGAATTTTTCAAATTGGCAAAATTTGAAAATTCCAAATTCGTAAATGTGAAAAATCGAAATTGGAAAAAGTTAGGAAATTCTTATGCCGCGTACACACGATCACTTTTCGGCATGAAAAAAATGTAATTTTTCAGCATGTCAAAAAAACTAAGTTTTTCCAACTTCATCATTAACCAGTTAAGGACCGCCTCCTGCACATTTACATTGGCAGAATGGCACGGCTGGGCACATGCACGTACAGGTACGTGCTGTGCTAGTACCCAGCCGTGGGTCACAGGCGCGCGCCCGTGGCGCGCTCCCTTCACCTGGTTTGAAGCTCCGGGACCTCGGGATTCGCGGACCCGATCGCCACTGGAGTGTGCGCGATCGGTTCCCGGAGTTGAAGAACGGGGAGAGCCGTGTGTAAACACGGCTTCCCCATGCTTTATTGTGGCAGCTGCATCGCTCGCGTCATCCTTTTTATAGGGCGGACACGATCGATGATGTCACACCTACAGCCACACCCCCTACAGTTGTAAACACACATTAGGGAACACATAACCCCTTCAGCGCCCCCTGTGGTTAACTCCCAAACTGCAACTGTCATTTCCACAGTAAACAATGCAATTTAAATGCATTTTTTGCTGTGAAAATGAAGATTTTCCCAAAAATGTGTCAAAATTGTCCGAAGTGTCCGCCACAATGTCGCAGTCACATAAAAAATCGTTAGTAGTAAAAAAATTTTTTTATAAAAATGCAATAAAACTATCCCCTATTTTGTAAACGCCATACATTTTCTTAGGTCCTTTAGCTGCATTCTAGTCCGGGTCTTAAGTGGTTATAAACGATGTTGCCCACACACCATCGTTTTTGAAAAATGATGAACAAAGCGCGGTGACGTACAACACGTACGACAGCACTTGAAAGGAGAAGTTCCATTCGCCTTTGGGCTGCTTTTAGCTGATGCCTTGTTAATAAAAGATGATTTGCGCTTTTTTGTCTGTTACAGCGTGATGAATGTGCTTACTCCATTATAATTGGTAGTTTTACCAGAACGAGCGCTCCCGTCTCATAACTTGCTTCTGAGCATGCGCAGGTTTAAAACGTCGTTTTAGCCCACACACGATCATTTTTTATAACACAAAAAACGACATTTTCAAAAACTACATAAAAAATTGAAGCATGTTCGAATTTTTCTTTTGTGGTTTTTCAGAAGACCACGCACGATCATTTTAAATGACGTTTTTAAAAATGTCATTTTATTTCATCACAAAAAAGGACCTTGCATTAGGGTTAGGGGTTAGGAGTTAGGGGTAAGGGTTAGGGCTTAGTGTGTTAGGGTTAGGGCTTAGGGTTAGTGGTTAGGGGTTTAGTTTAGGGTTATAGGGTTAGGGTTAGAGGAAAAAAACAAACATTTTGGCGGAACTCCATTTTAATATGCTGTATTTATTTATTGTTGCTAAACAGCATGCATGAAGGAATTTACCGTGCTGGCTACTGTTGTCACCAGGAATATCCTGAAATTCAAGCCATCAGACTTCCATAGACAGATCGAAATTCGACTGGTTCAGCAGGAACTGACCAAATTTCAATACATCTATTGGCAGGGTTTTTTTTTTCATACAATCACTGTCCTCTGACAGCGGGGAAACCTCTTGCTTTTAGAATACAATAGCGCAGAGTGAGGGATTATGACCGTATTGATAGAGAAATCAAGAGATTTTAAACCATGGGTTGAAGGAAAGAAAACTGTATAATCTATAGCTAGCCTTTAACATTCTGACTCCACCTTTATCTGCTGAATGAATAATTACGTTTTCTTTGTGATAGAGATCTTATTGCTTGTCTGTCCTGTCTCTTTAGATAACCCTTTCTTAGATTATAACAAAGAACTACAAAGGCTGCAAAATATATACGTTTCTGAAAGCTGACCTCATAGATAAGAACATATCTGATTTGAACTAAAGTCAAAAAAGGAAAACTTTAGGAATTCCAAAAAAAGCTGAATACAACTTTATCACAAACAAAACTTTCAAAATTCGAGATGTTTATTACTCCCAAACTAAAGATAAAAAAAAAAATCAAGGATGCCCCATGTTTCAGGGGTAAGATCTTTGATATCTTTTTTTTGAAAATACTTTTTATTGATTTTATGTGAAAAACACACAATACTACATTACTATCAACCTATAGTGTTGCTATAACGTAACTACTCGTGTCATCAAAATTAGGAGGATGAAGAGAGGGCATCGTGTCATGCTTGTCAGACTACCACAGCGGGATGAGTTGCTGAGGGTAAGGATGGCGCTGTTAGGGAAACCATCAAATAACATTAAAGGCTATGGCCTCATTCCTACAAAACCACTAACTGTGATAGACAATCTATGGAAATAACGCTTAATTTGTTGCGTTTGTAATGTCCGAAGTCATCCACACCCTCCAGATTTTGTCGAACTTCGTTGGGCAGCCTCTGGCGAGGTAGGCCTCTTTGTACAGTGGCACCGCCGAGTTGACCAGTGTTTTCCATGTATTCAAAGAAGGTTCCTCCGTTTTTTTCCATTTAAGGAGTAGAGCCTTCCTAGCATAAAACAATAAAAGTCCTATTAATGCCCTGGTTGCCCGGCGGTGGACCAAGGAGCCCACTAGACCGAGCACACAGACCGACACATTCAGAGGAACATGGATCACGGTCAAGGTTTCAATAAAGGTTGTGACCCCCTCCCAGAAGTGCTGGATTCTGGGACAGGACCACAACATATGGATAAAGTCAGCATTTGCCTCATCGCACTTCCAACAATTGGAGGAGGTGATTTTGGATAGTCTTTGGGGTGACAAATAGATTCTATGAAGCAGTTTGAATTGTATCAAAGATCTTTTATATCTAACATTTTCCGTAGGTGTGTGCTTACCAAAACAAACAGTTTTATAAATGAGCAAGTCAATATAAAATTAAGTAATATGATTTACTTGGAGTTTTTTTCATAATCAGAATAGTATGATTTTAAACAACAGAAAAACACTTCAGAAAAGCAAAAGCAAAAAAATATCTAAACCCCCCACTTATAATATAGTGTCCACCAAAGAGTCCCTCTTTACATTGGAGTCCCCCCCTTACATCAGGGTTCCCATCAGCAGGGCCGATCCACCCTATAGGCTCACTATGCAAGCCAATTAGGGCCCCGTAAAGCGGTGGAGGGCCCCCCAAATCACTAGAGGCCCCACATGGTGAGATGTCATTTTCGGCCCCTCACCCCACTTCAACTCGCTGGCTGCATGGGAGAAAAGGTAAGAAGTCAGCACCCCCCGCTTCTCACTTTAGAGTAAGATAAGATGTCATTTCTGACATGTCACTGTCAACAGCACCTCCCCCCTCCCGCTTCTTTAATGTGACATGTCATTTTGCATAGGGCCCCAGGGAGGTCAGGATCGGCACTGCCCATCAGCGTGCCCTCTTTCATCAGAGGGTCAGAGAAAATCTTGCAGTAGGCTGTAGTTTGGAGACTCCCGGTTTTCTTGACATGAAGCTGATGTTTATACCACAGTGCTTACAGAAAGTAATTATTGAATTTATCTCACTAAAGCTGATTGATCCATAAATTAATTAAATTATTTGGATTTATTTACTTAGCTACATAGTTACATACATAGTTATATAGGGAGGTTGAAAAAAGACAAAGTCCATTCAGTTCAACCTGTGTGTGTGTGAGTGTGTGTTAAGGTGTCTGTCTATTGTCAAATAGCTTTTGGAAGAGAATTCCACATCCTTACTGCTCTGACAGTAAAGAACCCTCTACACAGTTTAAGGTTAAACCGCTTCTCTTCTCATTTTAGTGAATGGTTGCGTGACTTTTTAAATTCCCTTTCACTGAAAGTTTTTTCCCTATGCTAGGGTCACCAGTACGGTATTTGTACATCAATATCATATCCCCTCTCAAGCATCTCTTCTCCAGAGAAAATAAGTGACATTTCCCCATAGCTGAGGTCCTCCAGTCCCTTTATTAGCTTTGTTGCTCTTCTCTGGACTCTATCCAGCTCCAGCACATCCTTCCTGAGAACTGGTGCCCAGAACTGGACAGCATACTCAAGAAGCGGCAGGACCAGACTCTTGCAAAGTGGGAAATTATCTCTTATCTCTTGAGTGAATCCCCTTATTAATGCATGTCAATATTCTGTTGGCCTTGCTTTCAGCAGCTTGGCATTGCATGGCGTTGCTGAGCCTGTCATCTACTAAGACCCCCAGGTCCTTTTCCATCCTAGATTCCCCCAAAAGTTCTCGCCCTAGCCCTAGCGATTAACTTGCATTCGTATTTTTGGCACCCAAATGCATTACCTTACATTTTTAAACATTAAGCGCTTCAGCCCCGGACCATTTTGGCACTGCGTCACTTAACTGACAATATTGTGTTGTCGTGCAAGGTGGTTCCCAAACAAAATTGATGTGCTTTTTTTCCCCCACAAATAGATCTTTCTTTTTGGTGGTATTTGATCACCTCTGCGATTTTAATTTTTTGCGCTATAAGCAAAAAAAAGGAACAATTTTGAAATAAAAGCGTTTATTGATTGGTTTGCGCAAAAGTTATAGCGTCTACAAAATAGTGGACTGTTTATGGCATTTTTATTAATATATATTGTTTTTAATAGTTATGGTGGCATCAGCGATTTTTATTGGGACTGCGACATTATGGTAGACACATCGGACACTTTTGACACCATTTTGGGGCCATTGTCATTTTTACAGCGACCAGTGCTATAAAAATGCACTGATTACTGTAAAAATGACACTGGCAGTGAGGGGGTTAACCACTAGGTGGCGCTGAAGGGGTTAAGTCTTCCCTAGGAAGTGATTCTTACTGTTAGGGATGTGGCTACACGTCACTGGTGACTGTTCCCGGTCATTGGGGAACGGTCATCAATGACAGTGTCACTAGGCAGAATAGGGCAATGCCTTGTTTACATTGCCCTTTTCTCACTATGGCTCGCTCTCACCATGACATCACACGACACTCTCAGGCACAACCTCCACTAGTTCCGTCCCCTTCCGACACTGACTGAACACTGTAGAAGGCACTTGGACGGTCTCGAGTGTGGCAGACATATTTTTTAATGGCAAACTTTACCTCTTACTGGCATTTACTGGCAGAAGAAAAGTGACAATTTTTTACTAGCTGCCAGTAAAAATACTGACGGTTAGCAACACTGCTCTGTGCAAAACCAACTGCACAGAGTAAGTATAATATGTTTTTATTAAAAATAAATAAAAAAACAAGCATTTACAATCACTTTAAGGACCCTGGGGTGTAAGCCATCTGGTCCCGGTGACTTATTTATGTTACATTTTTCGAGTCTATTTCCAATTCTGTACTCTGTTAGCCAAGTGGGGGCTTCCTATGACATGCTATGAAAATTAACATTACAGTCTTGGTTACTGTATTCCCCCATTTCCTTTGTAAAAACCGAGGAGAAGAATATATTCAAAACCTTTGCCATCGCCTTGTCGTTTGTAAGCAAATTCTCTTTATTGTCCTTTATGGAGCCAATATGTTCTAGCCTCCCTTTCTTACTTTTTATACACTTAAAGATTTTTTTTTTTGTTACTCTCCGCCGCTATGTGCCGTTCGTATTCTATCCAAGGCCGCGTACACACAATCGGACATGTACGATGAAACTGGTCTGCAGACCGGTTTCATCGGACATGTTCGATCGTGTGTATGGCCTATCGGACCGTTGTCTGTCGGACAAAAGTTTTAAAACATGCTTTAAAACCTGTCCGATGGAAACATGTCCGTTGGACAGGTTCGATGGTTAGTACACAAAAGCATCGGACCAAAAACCTGCGCATGCTCAGAATCAAGTCGACGCATGCTTGGAAGCATTGAACTTAGTTTTTTCATCACATCGTTGTGTTCTACGTCACCGCGTTCTGGTCTGATCAGATTTTGGTCCGATTCTGTGTACGCACATCAGACAAGTTCAGAGTTGTCTGATGAAAACGGTCCGTCGGACAAGTCTCATCAGACATGTCTGATTGTGTGTACAGGGCCTTAGCCGCCCTGAATGCACTCTTAGGCCACGTACACACGATCAGACCGGTCTGATGAAACTGGTCCGACAGACTGTTTTCATCGGACCACGCTGAAGTGGTCTGATGTGCGTACACACCATCGGACCAAAAATCAGATCAGACCAGAACGCGGTGACGTAGAACACAACGACGTGCTGAAAAAACGAAGTTCAATGCTTCCAAGCATGCGTCAACTTGATTCCGAGCATGCGCAGGTTTTTGGTCCGATGCTTTTGTGTACTAACCATCGAATCTGTCCGACGGACAGATTTTAAAGCAAGTTTTAAAACTTTGGTCCGACGGACAACGGTCCGATGGGTCGTACACACCATCGAATTGGTCCGATAAAACTGGTCTTAAGACCAGTTTCATCGGACCGGTCTGATCGTATGTACGCGGCCTAACATTTCTTATTGCCTTCTTTGTAAAGTTGGAATGCTGACAATGACCCCTCAGCCTTGTATTTTTTTAAGTCCTTTTTTTTGCTTTATTAAGTTATGTCATTATTCATTATTGCGTTTTAAAAAAAATTGGTAAACAAATCTCTGTTTAATCTCAAACTTTTGGTTCATATGGCTGAAAAAGAAAAAGAAATCGCCTAACAAACTACAGTTCAGTGCTATAAAACTGACATTATCAGTTAAGAATAGACAGAAGGAAGTGAACTGACTAACATTCCTTGTTATCATACCGTTTGCTGTCAATAAGTAACCTAGTGCTTTAATTATAGTTAACCATTTAGGCACTAAAATTTGAATGTTTACTGTGTACTTACATAATAAATTTTACTCATTCACACAATGATTACCATTAAGGCATAACAGCTGGTAGTAACATGGAATGACAGGAGATAGGAGAAAAAAAGGTGTGCCTTTGAATGTCCACATATAAATCTGCCCATTATATGGAACAAAATATGTCCGGATCAGCAGGGACTGGCCACATTTTAATCCTTGTATGGGCAGGCTGGTTGTGCACAAGTCGATCTATTGTTTGACTTGTGTTTAGCCAGCCTATTGGAAACTTTTCTTCCAGTTACCCTCCCCCTTTCACCCTAGTGGTGCTGATCCGTGTATTCTGATAGTGGAAAAGTCTCCCATTGTCAAAATACAATAGCACAGCGGCAGGGATTTCCCCATCCACACTGTGTAGATAGGGGAATCAAGTTGAAAGGGAAAAAAAAAATGATTAATGTATGACCAGGTTAAAGCCTGGTACACACTACACATTTTCTTTCATTCAACCCAGTGGGCTGAATGAAAAAATGCTGACAGATTGCTGTACTAAAAGCGCCGCTTAAACAGCACTAAAGCCACATTTTAGCACCAACGTGGCCACGGTCCCAGTGTGAAAGGGGTCTAACACAAGTCTAAAAACATGTTTAAAATACAGGTAAACTACTCGTACACCTGCGCTGCTGCCAAACCGCAGTGCACTGGTGTGAACCCGGCCTTAATCTGTTTTGTCAGCAGAACACAGACAGCAATATAAGTCCAACAAATGTAACTTCTAACTCCTAATAGATTGAACCACTTGGTGTTTTAATTTAAAGTGGTAATAACCCCAAAAGCAAACATTTATTATATTGAAACTCACCAATTCTGAGGCCGTGTACACACGGCAGAGAACCTCGACGGGCAGAACACATCGTTCCGCCCGTCGAGGTTCCCTGCCGGCCGTCGAAAATCGGCGACCCGCCCGTCGGGAATGGCAACCAGCCATTCTTCCAGGCGGGCCGTCGAGCAAATAGAGAGCGTGCTCTCTATTTCTGCTCGACGGGCTTCCCGACGGGAAGCTCGCCGAGAGCGTACACACGGCCGAGGTCCTCGCTGGAATGCAGCTTCCAGCGAGGTTCTCGCTGGTTTACAGCAAGAACCTCGGTCGTGTGTACGCCGCCTTAGATGTGATGGCTGTATTAGTTTTCTTTTTTTAGGCTTTCTTTATTTCTATTTTCATCTGGTGAGCCAGCCAATATGTCTGTTGTTTTTCAAAAGAAAAAACTCCCTTGCAGATGTATCAGTTGCAGCTGAAGAACACAAGATAGAAAAGCACACTACGCCGGCCATAGACAAGTCAAATCTCCAGCCAGGAACCAGCTGAGATTCAAAACGTGTATGGGCAGGCTAAATGTACCAAGTTAATTGATCAGGCTGCAGGATCTTACTTGCGATTATCGCTAGTGGCTGGTATAGCTGCTAGCAATAATCACTGTCTTCCCTCTTCCCTCAGCGGCAGGAGGGATTTCTGCATCAACACTGCCTGTTGATGGGGGAATCAAGAAATGTGCCCTGGGCACACTGGGCAGTTTTTAATATCCACAGCTGGGGATCATAGATAAACTGCAGCTCAGGAGATTGGACTCTACTCATAAACCTCAGTAGAAGCAAGGCCATTGACTCGATCTGCATGCATTTTATCCCAGCGCTCAGACGACATGAATGAATTGTCACTTTGTACAGTTCTAATAAAGTTCACACACAAAAAAGTAAAAGGGAACTGAGTGATGCACTGAAACACGCATCATACTGCTCCTTACTGCTGGCTGCCTGCACACTAAACGCTGTGGTTTATTGTGTGGGAAATGTGAACTGGCCCTAAAATGCATCCGTTTATTTAATTCAATCCATCTACCTTATCTTCAATGTTGTTATATAGATGGTTGATGTATGTGAAATTTAAGTTTGATTAACAGTGGAAACATATACATTGTTACTATTCATTTGCATTTTTCTTTGCAGAAAAGAGAGGATTAGAGAGCTATCTTTAACTTAACTAACCTTAAAGTGGTTGTAAACCCACCAAAAAACAAACAAACAAAAAATCCTGCAAGACAAAGGCACAATGAGCTAGTATGCATCGCATTCTAGCTCATTATGAAATACTTACCTTAGATTGACCCTGCTGCGGTGGTCCCTGTACACCGATGTGACCAGCGACAGTTATTTCCGGGTTTGCGCGAGCAGGCGCTTTGATTGGCCGGAGCAGCGATGACGTCACTCCCGCGCATGCGTGTGGGAGCCGCCAATTACTGGAGGATTCCAGGAAGTATATGCTATATGAATTATCTGCCCTTACTCAAGATGGCCACAGATAGAAATGCTAGGGGGCTATTTTTCAAAGTGATTTCTCAACAAAACAAGGCATGGAGACATGGATGGATAGATTTGCTCTGAATATTAAAAATGAATGAAAAAATGCTTTGAGATTGTGGTACTCTGATACAGTTAAGTTCTGTTTCACCACTTGCCTGCCCAGGCCAATTTTCAGCTTTCAGCGCTCTCCCACTTTGAATGACAATTGTGTGGTCATGCAGCACTATACCCAAATTATATTTTTATCATTTTTTTCCACACAAATAGAGATTTATTTTGGTGGTATTTAATCCCTGCTGTTTTTTTTGTTTTTTTACAAAAAAAAAAGAAAAAGGCTAAAAGTTTTGAAAAAAAAAAAAAATTCTAAATAAGTAATTTTATCCTTCACTGGCGTGAGCTGATAAGGCGGCACTGATGGGCACTGATAGGCTGCACCGATGGGCACTGATGAGGCGGCACTGAAGGGAACTGATTAGGTGACACCAAAAAGGATGCCGCACTGATAGGTGGCACTGGTGGGTACTGATGGGCACTTATAGGTGGCACTGATGGTCACTGATAGGAGGCACTGGTAGGCACTGATAGGTGTCATGTCACTGATGGGCAGCACTGATGGACATTGATGAGTGGCACTGATGGGCATTGATGGGCAGCACTGATGAGCAGGTACTGATGGGCACTGTAAGGCAGCACTGACTGGCATCACTAATGGGCACTCATTGGTGTCACTGATGGGCACTGATTGGTGTCACTGATGGGCACTGTTGATGCTTTACTGTAATCAGGGCACCGATGATCAGTGCCATGATTATCTGTTCTGGTCTCCCCTGTGAGGAGATGCCACTGATCGCCTATCCTCGCCACACAGTCAATGTGAGTCGAGGAGAGCCGATAAACGTCACTTCCGCATTTACATGTAACCGGCTGTGATTGGACACAGCTGATCACATGGTTAAAGGGCTGCATCATTGGTCCTTTACCGACATCGTAGTCGCGGCATGTCCTATGAACACAACAAGGCCGCGATCATCGCACTGTGCACACCGGAGCAAGCGCAAGAGCAGCCGTTCTGGGGCGATGTCATATGACGTTGGCCCAGATCAAGAGCCGCACCTCTCTGCAGTCATTTGACTGTGGGCAGGGGACATGTAGTTAAATCTAGATGTAGTGTTAACCCAGAAAGGGCTGAAGATATTAACTGGTTCTTTCCCCAACTGTACAGAGGCCACCAGTCACCCAAGCAAGAGTCTATTCACTTTGGCTCCAATTAACAGTGTAGAATTTAGCTTTTTACAGTTTATTGCCTGTAGAACTTGTAGCAGGAAAGTAATTAGGGTATGGGATACTCCAAAATGATTAGCAAACAGCAGTTAGAGGACAATTTTCTCCTTAAGTAAATGTGAATAAAGAACAGCCTATTCCCTCACAGCTGAAGTCCAGGGGCAGGTCTCTTTGGCATCTGGTTACTTTGTGCAAATGCACAACTGCTGCTACCCAGTGCAGTCTAAAGGGATCGATTTAGAGTCTTTACTCACAAGTCCCCAAGCCAACTGTGCAGAGTTACTCGATCGCAAATTCATCCGCTTGCCCGTTGAGTGCCAGGCCCCTCGCCAGCCCCGCACTTATCCCATCCAGGTTACGGTTTCTGCAGCTTCATCCCTGCGTCTCCTTCCGAGTCCCAGCCCTGAGTCTCAGCGGTCCATTGTCCCTTGCGCCCAATCAGGAGTCCTGAAATCGCGGCCAATCGGGTCTTAGGACTCCCAGTCAATCGGGTCTCAGGACCCGCTTCCTGATTAGCCGGGAGGAGAAACAGGAATATATTAGCGAATATTAATTTTAATGTAATGTTAATTAATGTTACACAACTGGGTGGGCTTGTGGCGTAGTGCTTTGCCCCCCACCCTAGCCCACCCTTTTTCTAAGCCAATTAGAGCCTCATGCTCTAATCATGTGCTTAAAAAAAAAAAACATTGAAATCCATGCATTCGGTGCCCTGCAGATTAGGAGCTGGGCTCATGGATAAGGGGGATGGTGCCCCTGTGCCCTGTATGGACAGGCCGCCACTGTATCATAGTAAAAATCCTGAATGATGACCATTTATGGGTATACAGTAAATAGGGTAATCACTGTGATAGAAAACACAAAGACCAGGATGATTCACCTGCAGTGAATGCTTTGTGATTGTCACACTCTCTGAGGTAGAAGTATGCCCTCTGGTGATCTCAATGTGGAATTGTAGCTAAACAGTTTTGGGGCTCGTTCCAGTGCCCTGTGAAGAGTGATCTCTGATGGAACGCTCTTCAAAGGGCATTTGACAGACAGTGAGGACTAATTATAGTAGGTCTTCTTTTCTCTGCCCAATTTAACCCTTTAAATGTGGCACTACTGCACCACAATTGTGTGCATAGCATGCAGTTGCAGGGAAGTTGTGGAACAACCCCATAGACTTGCACTGGTCGCTTCTGGTGGTAGTATCGCCCGTCGTCATGCTGTTTAACTTTTTCTATGGCTGGAAAGCAAAGCATCACAGCCCCAGCATGTGTTCAGTACTGAGCGGCTGCATGCCCTGGTTCAGGCAGGCAGTTGGGATTTATTTGCAGAAAGCCTTGTAGCTTTACTTTGCAGTTTGTTTACCATTCCCATCTCTTGTTCTTATACAGGATTTACTGATATGAGATGGGCAGACAAGGCAGAATACATTGAACGGCAATGAAGAAAATTAATGAAAACCATTGTGCTTTGATGCAGGCACCACAGGCACCAGGCATCTATCATCTGGGGGGGGGGGGGGGGGGGGGTTAATAGTACTGACAGTGATGTTGGAATGATGGAAGCCATTATTGCAGCCACAGTTACCAATGTTGGGGGTTATTATTGCACTCACTGATACTGATTCTGGGGGATACTATTTCTTCCTCTGACACCTATGCAGTCACTGACACCAATGCCAGGGGTTATTATTATGTTCACTGACACCAATGTTGGGGGTATTATTGCATCCGTGAAACAAATGTTATTTCTGCATCTGCTGACACCAATGCTGGAGTTATTATTGCGTTCACTGACACCAATGCTGGAGGTTGTTTTTTTGCATACACTGACACCAATGCTGGAGGTTGTTTTTTTGCATACACTGACACCAATGCTGGAGGTTGTTTTTTGCATACACTGACACCAATGCTGGAGGTTGTTTTTTGCATACACTGACACCAATGCTGGAGGTTGTTTTTTTGCATACACTGACACCAATGCTGGAGGTTGTTTTTTTGCATACACTGACACCAATGCTGGAGGTTGTTTTTTTGCATACACTGACACCAATGCTGGAGGTTGTTTTTTTGCATACACTGACACCAATGCTGGAGGTTGTTTTTTTGCATACACTGACACCAATGCTGGAGGTTGTTTTTTTGCATACACTGACACCAATGCTGGAGGTTGTTTTTTGCATACACTGACACCAATGCTGGGGATTGTTATTGCATTCACTGACACTTATGTGGTGGGTTAGTAATGCGTCCACTGACACCAATGCTGGGGGTTATTATTGTGTCCTCTGACACATATGTTGTGGTTATCGTTGCATACACTGACACAAATGCTGGGATTTGCATTGCCTCCATTAACACCGATGCTGGGGTTATTATTTCATCCACTAGCACCAATGCTAGGCTTGATATTATATTCACTGTCACCAATCATGGAAATTATTATTACTAACAACAATGCCAGGAGTTATTGTGTTCACCAATACCAATTCTGGGGTCTAAAGCTGCATCCACTGTCACCATGGCTGGGGGTTATTATTGCTTCTACTGACATCAAGGCTGGGGGCTATTATTGTGTCCACTGATACAAATGTTGGGGTTAGTTTTTGCTTCCACTGACACCAATATTGTGGGTTATTATTTCACTCCCTGACACCAATATTGTGGATTATTATTGCACTCCCTGACACCAATATTGTGGGTTATTATTTCACTCCCTAACACCAATATTGTGGGTTATTATTTCACTCCCTGACACCAATATTGTGGGTTATAATTTCACTCCCTGACACCAATATTGTGGGTTATTATTGCACTCCCTGGCACCAATATTGTGGATTATTATTGCACTCCCTGATACCAATATTGTGGATTATTATTGCACTCCCTGATACCAATATTGTGGGTTATTATTGCACTCCCTGACACCAATATTGTGGGTTATTATTGCACTCCCTGACACCAATATTGTGGGTTATTATTGCACACAGTGACACCAATGCCGGCATTGTAACATAACAGCAGGACAAAAATAAAGTAGACCTTCACTCTAAAATGAAAGTCAACCTTTTTCATCTCATCTCCCAGTGTGCGGAAAATGGCATATGTATTTTTTTTTTTTTTGAGAGAGAGAGTGCTTTTTTTTGGTGGTACCCACTTCCATGTTCCTCACCTACGTATGAATGGAGTCACCTCAGTCCACCAGGAGTTCCTGATAGGCAGCAGGTGACTTTCACATTAACAGTGGATTGAAGTGCACAGGGAGAACCACCATCTCCCAGTGTAAGCTGCAGGACTGAGTTGTGAGTTTGATAGCCTAGTCCTGTGCAGGGCAGGACACAGCTGGGCGATGCAGTGCAGGTAAGGCTCCAGCCCCAGCTCCCCCCCCCCCAACAGCATGGTTCCCAAGGCAGGTGCCCCATTTATCCTCTGTGCAGGCTCAGCCCTGTGTGGACCTGAAGGATGCAGCTGAACCATCATTGAAGCTTCCAGGGGTACCATGCCCATAAATACATATTCACTTGCCAACTCACTATCAACGCATTATATAAAGCAGTTAAGTGAGTCAAGTGGTGTTTTCTCCTCTTCCCATATTGATTATAACTTCTTTCTGCTGTATTATAATGTATAGCCCTCAGGCAGTCAGACAGAATCTTGGTGATCTTATGCTTTACAGGAAAAACAGAAATGAAAGGCGTGCACACCTAGTGCATTACCAGAGATAATTAAATAATAATAATAAATGTATAAAAGTGGGTACGCACAAAAATACAACTGACAAAAGGCCATAAACACAGTGCATGGACATGCATAGAACACGGGGTATAGGTAACGCGTTTCGGGGGTGCACCCCCTTTCTCAGAGCTTATGCTTACATACATAAGAAGAACGCTATCTGGAGATATCGGCAAATCCCAACACCTACTTCATTACAGTTTTTCAAAATTGCAGACAAATACAAGCAGAGGGTAAGAGACTAAGGCTGACCATAGATTATACAATTGTCTAGTACGATTTTCCTTTAGATTTACCAAAACCATTTAATATAAAGTTGAACCTAAACACTTTCCATTTGAGTGCAATCATTAAGGCCCTTGCACTACATTGTTTATGGTAAATCTAAAGAAAATTAAATAAGAAAATTGTATAACGTATGGCTAGGCTAAGGGTCGCCATACATCGTACAATCTGCCTGAACAATGTTTGTACAATCAACTTTAGATTTACCAAATCAATGTAATATGAGAACCAACCTAACTATCCAATCAATCTGTTTCCAGTAAGGCAGTCCCTTACACTACATACTTGTTGGTGGATCTAAAGGAGATTGTATAATCAGATTGGAGCCAAGGGGATGCCAAGGGTTAAAGGGTATGCAGAGGGTTGATGAGAAGTGTATTGGGGGAGGGATAAAAGATGGACCTGGACGCAGAGAGCTAATGTTTGTAGGAATGGAAATACATACTTAGATTGGGATGCATGCAGACACAGGATGTAGAGAGTTTGAATGAGATTCAGGAGACCTAGGGAGTTGGAATGCTGTACATAATGGGGTGCGAAGAGTTGGACTGGGGTGCATAGGGCGAGGGAGGAAAGAGAGTCAGAGACTTGTAATGCAAAACGTTGTTTTTCAGCGTGTAGAAAAAAACAACGCTTTTCCAACTTCATCATTAAAAACGACGTTGCCCACACACCATCGTTTTTCAAAAAATGATGAGCAAAGCGCGGTGACGTACAACACGTACGACGGCACTCTAAAGGGGGAGTTCCATTCAAGCTCCCGTCTCCTAACTTGCTTCTGAGCATGTGCGGGTTTAAAACATTGTTTTTAACGTCGTTTTAGCCCACACTCGATCATTTTTTAGGCCGCATACACACGATCAGACATGTCCGATGAAACTGGTCTGCAGACCGGTTTCATCGGACCAGTTCGATGGTGTGTACGGCCTATCGGACCGTTTTCCATCTGACCAAAGTTTTAAAACCTGCTTTAAAACCTGTCTGCTGGACACCTGTCCGTCGGACAAGTTCTATGGTTAGTACACAAAAGCATCGTACCAAAAACCTGCGCATGCTCAGAATCACGCATGCTTGGTAGAATTGAACTTCGTTTTTTCAGCATGTCGTTGTGTTCTACGTCACCGCGTTCTGGTCTGATCGGATTTTCGGTCCGATGGTGTGTACACACATCAGACCACTTCAGCCTGGTCCGATGAAAACGGTCCGTCGGACCAGTTTCATCGGACCTGTCTGATCGTGTGTACAGGGCCTAACAACCCGAAAACAACATTTTTTAAAACGACGTTAAAAATGCACCATGCTCGAATTCTTTGGTAATTTTTCAGAAGATGAAAAACGATGTGAAGCCCACACACGATCATTTTAAATGACGTTTTTTAAAAACGTCGTTTTTTTTAATGCCGAAAAACGATCATGTGTACAGGGCATAGCGGTTGGCAGGAGAGGATGCACAGAGTTGGAGATGGTGTAGGACAGATGCAAGGAATTAGAATGAGATATGTATGTAGAGATATGATGTAAAATTTGCATCGACCTAGACATAACTGTAGCAACAGACGGACATATATGCTCCACAGCTTAAAGCCGCGCACACACGATAGGTTAACCAGAGGACCACGGTCTGAAGGACCGTTTTCATCGTTCAAAACCAATCGTGTGTGGGGCCCATAGGTTATTTAACCATTGGTTAAAAAAAAAAGCAAACTTGCTTTAAAATTTAACCGATGGATTGATAACCGATAGGTCAAAACCGATCGTTAGTATGCAAAACCATCAGTTAAAAACCTGTGCATGCTCAGAATCAAGTCGACACATGCTTGGAAGCATCGAACTTCATTTTTTCCAGCACGTTGTTGTATTTTAAGTCAGCGCGTTCTGATACGATCGTTTTTTTAACTGATGGTGTGTAGGCACATCAGACCATCAGTCAGCTTCATTGGTTAACCTAAGACAACTGTCCTTCAGACCGTTGTCATCGGTTTGACCGATCGTGTGTACGCGGATGAAGAGAGTGGATAGGTGTTGCAACTTTATAATTTTATCATTGCTGTCCTCCAACATTGGGCTGGCAGCTTCTGCACATCATATGGTTTCCACAATCACCTTGGGTTGTGGTAGGGATGAGGGATTTAGAATTGATGTTCCAAACCACACACCACACACCACACGTTCAACTTCAACTTCAACTACAAGTGTATTCCAGTTACAAATTACTTGCAAAGCCATTTTGGCCAAAGCCAAACTTCCGAAAGACCGGGCCACGCCCCCCTCTCCCAAGTACCCTTTCCCTCTGAAAGGTGGCAAATGTGGCACCGGAGGGGGGGGGGGGAGACAAATAAGTGGAAGTTCCAATTTTGAGCGGAACTCCACTTTAAGTCACTAACCCAGAACAAGCACAAAAGTCAGAACTCTGTATTTGGATCCTTGTTCCAGGTTACTGCCTTGGATAATTTTAAATCCATCAGATCAACATGACAGCCAGATGAGTAACGGAAGCTTCCATATTATCTCAGTGCTCGTCTCTTTTAGTTATTGTGGTTATTGTTTTGCTACCACTGGTGGCAAGTACTGGAAGGTTGGAAAAATAATGACTTCCGATTGCAACATTTTCTTCATGGAAATTGTGCTTACTAAATTTAATGACAGTTATATTTTACGATTGAGCCAGTGGTGCACCTAATACTGATTTCTCTATCTCACCCCGCTGTATGTCTGTAAAATAATGGGTCATTATGTTGTGATAAAGGCCAATATTGTCACTGCTCAACCTGCTTCATTAGGTTTGATTTGTAGTACTTAAATAATACCACAAGATAGCAGAAAAGGGCTACTTAAAGTGGTTCTAAGGTCCAAAGTTTTTTTTTTTTTTACCTTAAAGAGGAAGTAAACCCGATACAATTTTTATTTTTATTTTGTAATATATATATATATATATATATATATATATGCTTTAAACTATTGCAAAGCCACACACATTTAAATTGGCCAAAAACTAGGTTTGTAAATACCTTATTTTTCTTTTTTTGTATTTCTTGTCTTCTAGGTATTGGCCGCGCCATTCCTACACCTTGTTGTTGAATTTTTTGTGGACGTCATTTCCGCCCTCACTTTCTTTCTCTGTCCAAATCTCGCGCATGCTCCATAGTGTCGAAAACCAAGCCTCTAGCTCCCCTGCAAGAAGAGGAGCAGAGCAAAGCATCGTGAGGCTTCCCTCTGTGAAACTGTAAGCGGAAGATAATGAGAGGATACATTTTTTTTAGGGGTCTGGAGGTCCCCAGGGGCCTGGAGGCCCCCAGGGCCCCAGATAGCAACCCCCCTTTTATTTATTTATTTTTTATAAAGAAATATATATTTTTAATATATTTTTATTTTATTTTTTATTAAAGGGCCATTTTTTTTTTTTTTTAGGGGTCAGATGTCCCCAGGGCCCCATGTGTCAACCCATATTCACCCTGGGGAACAGCTGCCAGCCATACCCACCCTGGGGGACAGCCAGCAGCCACCAGCCATATCTGTCAGGAGGGACAGCAGCAGCAGCAGCAGCCACCAGCGAAGCACATTTGCATATTATGCTTTCAATTGCAGGGGGATTTTTTGTTTTCTTTTTACTACCACTTTAAATGTGGAGGTTTTCTGAAAACTACAACAGTATAGTGTATACTACATATACCAGTAAATTCTTTGCAGTACAGTAAAACCTTGGATTGAGACCACAACAGAGTAATAAAAGAGAAAGGGGCGCCTCTAAGTGTAGCAATATGGTTACATTTAATGAAGGTACAACATTTAGTAACTTGCATGGTGGATGATTAAAAGAGACACATCTAGGTATGCAGGCATCCGGGGTAAAGCTGTCCACATAGACCAGTGATGGCGAACCTTGGCACCCCAGATGTTTTGTAACTACATTTCCCATGATGCTCAGCTACACTGCAGCGTGCATGAGCATCATGGGAAATGAAGTTCCAAAACATGTGGGGTGCCAAGGTTCGCCATCACTGACATAGACCATCCTTCTCACCGCCATCGACGTCCTCCCTTTCAGGGCTGCACTCCATGGGCGCTTCAAGTCTTGCTTTAAGATCACTCTACTGCAGGGTAATCTTTCCAGTCATGATTGCACTCTGACAGTGGTGATAGCCGCCGATGCAGAGGGTGGTCTATGTGGACAGCTTTAACAATCAACCATGTGAGTTGCTAAATGTTACACCTTCATTAAATGTAACCATATTGCTACACTTAGAGGCGCCTCTCTTCTCTTTTATACTCTGTAGCGCCTGCTGGATTTTGCTTCTAATCCCCTTGGGGAGGCTTCCATTTGTGGATGGACATTTTATGGTTACACAACCAATCACATGTGCTATAATGTTTTTATTCATAGGTCTTTCAGTTTATAGTCCATATAAAAAGATTATAGCAATGTGACCAGGTTGTGTAACCATAAAATGTCCATCCACAAACGGAAGCCTCCCCAAAGGGGATTAGAAGCAAAATCCAGCAGGAGCTACAGAATAGTAATGATAAGAGAGGCGCCTTTAAGTGTATAAATATGTTGCAAAATATTGTACCTTCATTAAATGTTTTTAAGTGTTTACCACTTGTGTGGTTTCTATGTTTTTTTTTTCCAATATTTTGTTATAAATTATATTTTTCTATTTAGATTTATATATTTTTTTTCAATTTTTTTTTCATTGCCCATATAATCCCAATTTCTACTAACTACTAACTACTAAGTAACTAATAACTACATTTCTGGTTGCTAGGGCCAACGCTGCCTGGCATCTTGCAACCAGTGACAATTTACTCTCAGACAGTGAGACCGGGTGCGAGGCCTGCGTCTAGTGCAGCACTGCTGTCCCCACCCACCTCGGCACCTCCTCCTTCTCCGGCAAGCAGCAGGGACTGGTGTGATCTTCACTCTCCAGATAGTGATGCCACTCCTTTCCTTCTACGCACGTGGCTTATGCTAAGGGTGTGACAGCGGCACAGCATCTGGTGGCAGGCTATGGGTGGCAAGCGGCACTGCATCTGGTGGCAAGTGGAAATGCACCTGACAAATAACCCGCAGCCAAATTGCCCATCAACCCCGAGACTTTATTTGCCCCCGCCCACCTCATCTTTTTTGGGGGATGGTGAGCAGAGCTTTTTTTCTCAGAAAATAGGTGCAGGAACTCAACCACGACCCGTTCAGAATTCACAGTAGAAGGGTCTTAAAGGGGCATTAAATACCAGAATTGCATTACATACAGAGTGCAGAGTTCAGGGGGTTACAAAGCTGTTACTTGTAAACAAAGAAACCAGACTTCTGTGTTTACAAGTGATTGTGGTGAGCAGGCACCAAAAGGGTCTGAGCCAGAGGTGATGGAACTGAGTTCCCCCAAGTTCCCCCAGAAAAAAAGCCCTGATGGTGAGAGAGGTGGTGTGTCCCTGAATGACAGTTTGGAAATGTGGTCACCCTAGTTTCATCGGCCCGGTCTGATCGTGTATGCGGCCTAAGACTTGATAGGATATGTGGGGGGCGGTAACGGGCAGAGAGTCGCCATTACTAGTATAAAAATATGTCCCCTGATTTCATTTATTTCTTTTTCACAAGAAATCCCCTGATTTCATTTAAAAAATCTGGTCACCTCATTGTATATGAAGTCAAAATTTTAATTTTAATTTTTTCTTGTCTTGCAAAATGCTCTCAAACCAAGTTACTCTCAAACCAAGGTTTTACTGTATTTCTTATGGGGAAATGATTTGATATATGAGTGCTTTGGATTACACGCATGTTTCCAGAATGAATTATGCTTGCAAGTCGCAATCCAGGGTTTTACTTGTATAGTGTGACATGATGGGAATTTATTTATGCAAGCCTGTACAAATCCATAAAAGGTCTATTCTTATTGTCAAAAACATTTAGGAGTATTCACTTTGCACGAGGATTCATTGTTTGCACTTATGTATTTAAATCAACATGAGGCGAAGGAACAAAGATCAGTATTTGGTGTTCGGAACACATAAAGAACAATGATAGACGTCCCTTACAAATCACAACAAACACAACTTCCGCTAATAAGGGTCATGTGATCGTATCGATTTCTCGAAGCTCGGATGCTCTAGACTTGCATATCCTGTTAGAGTCCTTGTGAGTAGAGCGGTGTGTGTTCGGCGATCGTGCAGTGCTGCCTGCCTGTGTATCTGTAGTGGTGGCCGGGGCCGTTGGCTTGTATTTTCCGGGCAGCTATGCTTCTGTGTGCGAGGCTTCGGGCCGGGGTGACGCAGTCGGTGAGTGGGGGAGGAGGGATGTGTGTGTGTTCGGTAAAGGTCTCTGGTCTCCCTATGACCGCAACAAGGACACCGGCTGTCAGTGCGACCTTCAGCGTTGTGCGGCCCGCAGTGATCGGGTCATGCTGTCCCGTTTGCACCCTCTGCACTGCTCTCCGCCAATCACTGTGTGTTGCCTATAGCAACCAGTGTGTTTTGTGTAGAGATGAATGTCAGCTCTTGTGTTCAGGTAAAGTCTGGCTTCACCTTCTCTTGGGGTTTACTCACACCCTCTCCCCTGAGACACATTGTTTTTTTATAGATGAGCACAGGCTCAGCACAAATACACATCGATCGTAATTATTTACTATTATTATTAACAGGTGTGTCCTGATCCTAGTCCCAACCCTCCTCAGCTATCCCGCCAGGAAGCTGTCACTGCGCACCACCAATCAAAAGCAGAGAGACGTTTCCCGCCCTGCAAGAGCACCTTGCTAGTAAGGTGGATTTTTCGATGCGTTCGCACAGTCCACGTGCAGAGCCCGCCGGGAAGTTGGCGCTGCGCTAATTACGGCAGGGAGACATTTCCCGATCTCTGCAGCCAAGCATTGGGACAATGTCTCCCTGCCTGTGATTAGCGCAGTGCGGTGACTACTTCCTGGCGAGCTCTTCACTTGGAGTGTGCGAACACGCCAGAGCTCATCCTTACTTGCTAGTACTGGGCTGGACCCCCTTTTGCCTTCAGAACTGCCCTGATTCTTTATGGCATAGAGCAGGGCTCAAAATTTCAAGTCCTGAGCCACTAGCTAGACCTTAAGAGTTACTCGCCACCAGTTGCCCCACCACTAAGTCCACCCCTAAACACGCTTTTGTAAATTATCTTATGAAATTACACTGTTAAATGTTTTCAGCAGAATTAAGTTCCAAATATAAATAACAACAACTTTAACAATATTAACATAAATCATATCAGTACCCATCAAATGCAGTTGCGCTGTGCCCATCAAATGCAGCTTTACGGTGCCCATGAATGCACACTCACTGTGCCCATGAATGCAGCCTCACTGTGCCCATCAAATGCAGTTTTATGGTGCCAATGATTGCAGCCTCACCGTACCCTCCATTTTCCTCCTGCAGTCACGGCTGCAGGAGAAAAATGGAGGGTATTGGTTCCTTTATATACCACTCGCTGCCCCTTCTATCCGGGTGTACAGGGGTGAGACATGGGTCCCCTGAAGCATGGAGCTGGGATTAGTGACAGTGAGCAGTGATGGGGGAATGGGATGGGATCAGTGGTGATTGGGGGAGTGGCAGTGGTGGGGGGGATGGGTTCAATGGTGGCTGTGAGGGGGGGTGGAATCAGTGGTGGTGGTGCGGCGATGGGATCAGTGGTGGCTGTGAAGGAGGTAAGATCACTGGCAGCATGGGGCTGGAATGAGTGACAGTGAGCGGTGGTAGCAGTGATGGGGGAATGGGATCAGTGGTGGTGGGTTGGATGGGGTGAGTGGCAGGGGGGGTGGGATCAGTGGCAGCTGTGAAGGAGGTAAGATCACCGGTGGTGGTGGGATGAGTGGTGGGGGATGGGATCAGTGGTGGCTGTGAAGGAGGTAAGATCACTGGCAGTGGTGGGGGGTGGGATGAGTGGTGGTATCAGTGGCGGGGGATGGGATCAGTGGTGTCTGTGAAGGATGTAAGATCTCTGGCAGTGGTGACGGCAGAGGTTGGGATCAGCTGCACTGACTATTATGTCACTTACTTTGTTAGTCGATTCCTTCCTCTTCATTGTTGCTACCATGCCTCCAGGGATGCTCCTGTGTCATGGGATCTTCTGCAGAGGGGAGAGCTCCTCCCCCTTCACTGCATTGGTGTCAGCTGACTTTTCCTTCCAGCGTCTTACATTGCAGCCTTTCCTCAGTGAGCAGTGGGGAAACAACTGTTGCCTTTCTGTAACCTTGAACCAGTCTGCCCATTCTCCTCTGACATGAACAAGGCATTTTCCTCCACACAGCTGCCTCACTGGATAGCTTCTCTTTTCAGGTTATTCTCTATAAACCCTAGAGATGGTTTTGCATGAAAATCCCAGTAGATCAGCAGTCTTTGAAATACTCAGACCAACCCGTCTGGCACCAACAACCATGCCACGTTCAAAGACACTTTACAGTGCCTTGCAAAAGTATTCAAGCCCCCCCTGGCTTTTTACCTAATTTGTTACATTGCAGCCTTTAGTTTTTTTTTTTTTTACATGAATTGGTGAAGTAAAATTGGCAAAATATATACATACAACTATTTTTAGAAATAAAAATCTGATAATTGGCACGTGCGTATGTATTCACCCCCCTTTGTTATGAAGCCCATACAAAGCTCTGGTGCAACCAATTACCTTCAGAAGTCACATGATTGGTGAAATGATGTCCACCTGTGTGCAATCTAAGTGTCACACGATCTGTCATTACATAGACACACCTTTTTTGTAGGCCCCAGAGGCTGCAACACCTAAGCAAGAGGCACCACTAACTAAACACTGCCATGAAGACCAAGGAACTCTCCAAACAAGTAAGGGACAATGTTGTTGAGATGTACAAGTCAAGGTTATGTTATAAAAAAATATCCAAATCTTAGATTTGATGGAGCTTCTAGGGATCATCAATCGTAACAAAATGGAAAGAACATGGCACAACAGCAAACCTGCCAAGTGATGGCCGCACACCAAAACTCACAGACCGGGCAAGGAGGATATTAATCAGATGCAGCACAGAGACTTGGACCCCTTTCACACTAAGGAGTTTTTTAGATGGTACATCGCTAAAAATAGCGCTGCTATACCGCCTGAAAAACTCCTTCACTGCATCCTCAATGTGAAAGCCTGAGGGCTTTCACACTGAGGCGATGCGCTGGCGGTCACTAGCGGGCGTTAATACCGCACTGCTAGCAGCCGATTCCCGCGTTAATCCCGGCGGTTTAGCGGCGCTATACCGCCACCGCAGCTCCCGCTCCAATGTGAAAAGGGGCCTTAAGGTAACCCTGGAGGAGCTACAGAGTTCCACAGCTGAGACTGGAGTATCTGTACATAGGACAACAATAAGCCATACGCTCCATAGAGTTAGGCTTTATGGCAGAGTGGCCAGAAGAAAGCCATTACTTTCAGCAAAAAACAAAATGGCACGTTTTCAGTTTACGAAAAGGCATGTGGGAGACTCCCAAAATGTATGGAGGAAGGTGCTCTGGTCTGATGAGACTAAAATGTAACCTTTTGGCCATCAAAGAAAACGCTATGTCTGGCACAAATCCACCACATCACATCACCCAACGAACGTCATCCCCACAGTAAAACATGGTGGTGGCAACATCATGCCGTGGGGATGTTTTTCATCATTCAGGGCTGGGAAAATGGTCAGTGTTGAGGGAAAGATGGATGGTGCTAAATACAGGAATATTCTTGAGCAAAACCTGTACCACTCTGTGTGTGATTTGAGGCTAGAATGAAGGTTCACCTTCCAGCAGGACAATGACCCCAAACACACTGCTAAAGCAACACTTGAGTGGTTTAAGGGCAAACATGTAAATGTGTTGGAATGGCCTAGTCAAAGCCCAGACCTCAATCCAATAGTAAATCTGTGGTCAGACTTAGATTGCTGTTTACAAGCGCAAATCATCCGACTTGAAGGAGCTGAAGCAGTTTTGCAAGGAGGAATGGGCAAAAGTCCCAGTGGTAAGATGTGGCAAACTCATAGATACTTATCCAGAAGGACTTGGAGCTGTGATGGCTGCAAAAGGTGGCTCTACAAAGTATTGACTTTAGGGGGGTGAATAGTTATGCACATTGACTTTTTGTTATTTTGTCCTATTTGTTTTCTTCACAATAAAGAAAAAAAAAATCAAAGTTGTGGGCATGTTCTGTAAATGAAATGATGCAATTGACAACATGAATGGGACTGCCTGCATAGGGATGCACCTGTGCAGCTAAACACGGCCTCGCTGTATTCTGCCCTGTGTGAATGAGGCCTTTAGACCTTGGGCTGCAATAGGTAGCAGATGGGGTGGTTTACATGCTGTAGCCACGATAGTTCATGCCCGCAGCATGAGTTGACCCAACAATAACGCTTGATGGGTTGGAAGCCTAATAAACGTTACACATTTAAGTCAATGGTGAATCGCTGCAAAGCCCCACAACCCTATGCGATGAGAGTGGTTTTGGCAAGTTTGTCTGCATAAATTGGGGTAAAACGATCAGTAGCCTCTGGAGTTTAATCTGAATGCAGATTAAGCTTCAGAGACCAGGAAGATTTAGATGCATGTTTAAATCTACACTTAAAGCAGAGTTCCACCCAAAAGTGGAACCATCGCTTAATCCACTCCTCGCCCCCATACATGCCACATTTGGCATGTAATTTTCTTGGGGGGGGGGGGGGGGATTTCAGGAGGAGTGGGACTTCCTGTCCCACTTCCTCCTTTCTGCCCAGGTACCACTAAGGCGATATGTCATACTGCCTTTTAGTGACCCCGCCCCTGCGATCACCTGGGACACGTGACAGGTACCAGGCGATCGCCTGTCCACTCAGGGAGTGATGCGCCATTCACGAATGCGCAGTGAGTGCCCGGCCGTGACAGCTTTGCCTACAGTTGAAATGTAGGCACCAGCGGTGAAGGGGGGGACCTGAACGAAGACCCCGGTGGTACGTCGCTGGACCATGGAACAAGTAAGTGTATGTTTATTAAAAGCCAGCAGCTACACTTTTTGTAGCTGCTGACTTTTAATAAACATAAAAAAAGTCTGGAACTCCCCTTTTAATATGTGTTTTATTTTTTGTTTTGATTTTGTTGGATATCAGGGGTCTAAACCGACCATCAGTGTGTGTGTGTGTGTGTGTGTGTTTTTTTTTTTTCATTGAATGAAAACATGGGCAATTGGTACCGATCACATGTTTTTCAGCCCCAAAGCTCTCCATCCTGACACAATCTCTCCCGTTAGCAGCATCTATAGCCAGCAGAAGCGGATGGAGGGTGGAAGCTGATGATGGGGGGGGGGGGGGGGGGGGGGGGGATCTGTGCTACAGGGGATAAGTAATGCAGAGGAAGGGGACAATAAGGGGGGGGGGGCATTTCAGCAGCCAGTGCAGTAGGGATGTGGAAGGCAGCAGAAATCAGGGGGAAAGAGGGCAGAGAAGCCACAGCAGGTGGGGGGTTCCCATTTTGGGTGGATACCTCTGATAGAGTGCCTTGTTAGCCGCTAATTGGAGCTATTGGTTTGTTCAGCAGGGTCCACTGAACAGTTTTGCTGCAAGCCTCTGATCACTGCAGTACGCTGTACGGACCTGGCCAGCTGGAAGTGGTGGTGGAGGCCTGTATGGACCCGGCAGTGAAAGGGTTAAATCCCTAGACTTCAGGGGTTCCTTGGACCTTTAGGAGTGGGAGGATGTCTACATATCTACAAAGGCAGATACCAAGCAGAAGGAATTTTTAGTTGGCATGTACATTTTAGGATTCTGGGGATCTATCCACCCCTTCAAGTGGTTCTTTTGATGCTAAAGGAGTCACCAGACCGTAGTTGGTCATAGGTAGGCAGATAAATATACACTATTCCATAAAGCTACTTTCACACTGAGCCACACGTCCGTTCACGCTAAAGCGCCACTCGTTTTAGCGCCGCTGTTTAAGCAGCACTTTTGCACCGTTTTTCAGCTGCTAGCTGGGTGCTTTTTTTACCCTCAAAGTTTAGCTGCATTTTCAAAGCGCTGCCCATTCATTCCAACGGGCATGGCGTTTTGGGAGCGCTAAATACATTCCGCAAGTTCACTGCCTGAGTTTGAAAAGTCACACTGAAATGGGATGGGAGGCAGATTTCAGACGCTTTGCAGAAGCTATTAGCGCTAAAGCGCCTGAAAACCGCCCAGTGTGGAGGGGGTCTTATGACCCCTACACACGAAAGACAGATCAACTTTTCTTTATCGTACATCACGGGACACAGAGCGCATAGCCATTACACTTGGGTTATATGGGTACCTTCAGGTGATGGACACTGGTGTAATCAATTTCACAGGAAGTTTCCTCCCTATATAACCCCCTCCCACTGGGAGTGCTTCAGTTTTTTCGCCAGTGTCTTAGGTGTTGGTCACGTCTAGCTGTCCCTCGGAGGTCTCGGGACCCAGGATAGCTAGCCGGATCCGTCCAAGGTGTACGGTACCCGGGCCCTGCTGGAGTGGGGTTTTGCCTATAATGCCTCTCCTTGGAGGGTTGGATTCTGGGCTCCAGTGCCTTAGTCTCTTCTAAGAACTAAACGCTACTGATGCCAGGATGCTATATAGGTCCAGGTGTGTGGGTTCCTTAACACAGGACCCCGGTCCCTGAAGACAATACCCACGGAGATGGGGGAAGATTGGGCCTCTTGCATTTTGCAATACCCTGCGGCGTGGAGCAGGTAAGAGGGAACCTGCGGGACTTGGTTCGACAGTAGGTATCCCCCTGGGGGTTCTGGGTCGGCTAATGGAATGCTTGTGCATCAGCCACTATCTCCACTATGTCTTTTGAGGCAGGATGGGATGTACTAATGTTTACCCAGATAACATGTAGGTATATGTATGCTTTTAAAGATATGTATTTGCTACTCCCCCCAGATCTGCCTGTTAGCATGATACTGCAGCCCCACGTGCTATAAGGAGGAAATGCTGGCAAAACTCCTGTTTCTTAGGAAGCCTATGGGGACAGCTTCCTCTATGTGTGCACTACAATAAGATTGGTGTCTTGCCTGGTGTCTGTTGGGTTGCTAGCACTGGTCCAGGCTTCTCCTCTGCTTTCTGCTTCCTCCATGTTGGTTTCAGCGTGGGGGGGGGGGGGGCGCGCGTGCGCGCCGCCTTTTACAGCGTCAGCGTGCGTGGGGGGGGCGGGCCAGCAGCGTCAGGTCTCAGTTAAAGCAGCAAAGCATTTCCTGGCTGGTCATTCCGTCCTGAAAGCAGAGGAGGCTGAGGACACAGAGCGCGCAGCTGAGCCATTTCTGGCTATACAGTGACACCCAGTGGGGGTTTGTGGATCTTCAGGTCTGGGTTTTTTTCTTAAAGGGACTCAGCCTTAGATCTGGCAGTATCTGAGTCGGTGCAACCTTGGGCTCCAGCTAACGGGCATTGGTGTGGCAATACTCACAGGACTTCCTCGGTATTGCCGCCTTCTCAGGCGTATGAAAATTTGGAAAAATTTTAAACATAGCCTGTTCTTATTAATGGTTTACTTCTAGCTACAACAGTTGGGTGTTGGCTTTAGGGATGTCTCAAGGTTGTGCAATGGCTCCCAAGGGATCAGGACCAGCTAAGGCTGCAAAAGGTACCAAAAAACTAAAGGGGTCTCCATCGGGGTCAGAGGATTTGGGCCAGGCTCTAGCGGTCCCACCCTCACCAGATAGACCACCGAACAGCATGTTGCAAGAGCCATTGAGGGTGCTAGGGGCAGAGGCGGCCCCCAATCAACCCATTCCCGTTTACGTTACGGAAGAAATGCTAGCGACCACCCTGGGTGGGCTAGAGGAAAGGTTAACTGCTTTAATTGCCCGCTCTTTGCCAGGTGGCAAGCGGGCTAGATCCCTGTCACCTAGATTGGTGTTTTCAGATGCAGAGGTCCTCTCTTCGGAGGAATTGGACCCACAGGGGGATCAAGCGGACCCGAGTCCCGACGGTTCAGACATTGAGGGTTCCACTGTAGATGAAATTTTTTCGGCTTCTCAAGCGGAGAGCCTGTGGATCCAGTCTCTGACAGATATGGTTCGCACTGCTTTTAAACTTCCAGTGTCAGAACAATTAGCCCCCGCGGTATCCTCTTTAGGTTCCTTGAAGGCACCGTTGAGTGGTGCGTCTTTTCCGGTTCACCCCCTTCTGGAGAGCGTGATTTTTCAGGATTGGGCTCGACCTGATAGGATTTTTATCCCTCCTAAAAGGTTCACTATTCTTTATCCTATGGAAGAGGAATTTGCAAAGAAATGGGCACTCCCTACCGTGGACGCAGCCATTTCCTGCGTAAATAAATCCCTGACCTGTCCGGTTGAAAATGTCCAGATGTTTAAAGATCCAGTCAACAAAAAGTTGGAGACCCTACTGAAGGCTTCTTTTACCACAGTAGGTGCCGTGGTTCAGCCAGCGGTGGCAGCCATTGGCGTTTGTCAGGCTTTAAAGGATCAAACTAAACAAATATTAAGGGACATACCGGCTCAGCAAGCTTGTGAATTGGCTGACCTCCCAAGGGCTCTCTGCTTTGCAGTAGATGCTATTAAGGACTCCATTCAACAGGCGTCCCGTTTATCTCTGCTATTGGTTCATATGCGGCGCCTTTTGTGGCTGAAGAACTGGTCAGCAGAGGCACCCTGCAAAAGGCTTTTAGCAGGATTTCCCTTTCATGGTGGGAGACTATTCGGTGAAGACCTAGATAAATATATCCAGACCATATCAAGTGGTAAAAGTTCTTTCTTGCCTGTCAAGAAAAGATCGCGTGGGCCCGCGTTTAAACGACAGGCCTTCACAGGCGCGGCCCCTTCAACTTCCCGTCAGTATCGACGGCCTCCCGGGCGTTCAGCATTTAATAGCCGCCCGCAAGGACAAGCCACGGCAGGCAAGAGGCCATGGTCTCGCAAGCCGGTAAAACCAGTCATCAAGTCAGATTCATGAAGGGGCGCCCCCACTCTCTTGGGTGGGGGGAAGGCTTCGGTTTTTCTCCGAAGTGTGGGAGGCCAGAATTCCCGACTCTTGGGTACTGTCCGTGGTAGCCACGGGCTACAAGCTAGAGTTTCGGGAAGTCCCCCCTCCTCATTTTCAGGGGTCAAGTCTTCCAAGCGACCCAGTAAAGAGGGCCTCTCTTGTAAAAGCATTGGATCGTCTCTTGCTCCAAGGAGTAATTATAGAAGTACCAACCCAGGAATGGGGTCTGGGATTCTACTCCAACCTTTTCATAATACCAAAGCCCAATGGCGACGTCAGGCCTATCTTAGACCTCAAACGCCTAAATCGCTTTCTAAAGATTCAGACCTTTTGTATGGAGTCCATACGTTCGGTGGCAGCCAGCCTACATCAAGGCGACTTTCTAGCATCTATAGACATAAAGGATGCGTATCTGCACGTGCCGATCTACCCGGCACATCACAAGTTTCTTCGTTTTATGATAGATCACCGTCATTACCAGTTCGTAGCCCTCCCTTTCGGGTTAGCAACAGCTCCGCGGGTATTCACAAAGGTGTTAGCCCCGGTGCTAGCCGTCCTAAGGACAGAAGGCATTTTGGTCCTGGCATACCTGGACGATCTTCTGGTTATCGACAGATCAGCTTCCAGCCTCAATCATGCAGTAGTTCGCACAGTTCGGCATCTAGAGGAATTCGGGTGGATTGTGAACCAAGAAAAATCGATATTGCAACCCACAAAGCAGTTGGAATATCTAGGCCTTCGGCTAGATACAGACTGCCAGAGGATATTTTTACCTCAAGCAAAGGTCAGATCAATAACTCAAGCAGTTCAAGTGATCTTAGGCAAGAAGAGGCCGACTATTCGCCTATGTATGCGACTGCTGGGGAAGATGGTGGCCGCCTTCGAGGCAGTGCCCTACGCCCAGATCCATACCAGATATCTCCAGGCAGCCATTCTCTCTGCTTGGAACAAGTCCATTCAGGCGTTAGATCGTCCGTTAGTTCTCTCCCCAGGAGTCTGGCGCAGCCTGTGCTGGTGGCTGGTCCCTCAAAATTTGTCAAAGGGGAAATCCTTTTGCCACATCACGTGGAAGATAGTAGCCACGGATGCCAGCCTGTCGGGTTGGGGGGCAGTTCTAGAAGGACAGACCCAGCAAGGGCAGTGGTCGGAGGCAGAAAAACTGCTTCCCATCAATATCCTAGAGATCAGAGCTGCTCGGCTGGCCCTGGTCGCCTGGACTCTCCCCCTTCAGGGTCTGCCAGTAAGGATACAGTCCGACAATGCCACTGCGGTGGCATACATAAACCACCAGGGGGGCACGAGGAGCCTAGCGGCCCAAAGGGAAGTAAACCTGATTTTCTCATGGGCCGAAGCCCATGTACCCTGCATCTCGGCGGTGTTCATCCCAGGGATAGACAATTCTCAAGCAGATTTTTTGAGTCGTCAACAGTTGCTCCTGGGGGAGTGGTCTCTTCACCCCCAGGTATTCCAAAAGATTTGCCAAAGATTCAGAGTTCCAGATGTGGACATTATGGCAACAAGATCCAACAAAAAGTTGGACAAATTAATATCCCGAGCCAGGGATCCCTCGGCCTACGGGACCGATGCGTTGGTTTGCCCCTGGCACCAGTTTTCTCTCCTGTATGCGTTCCCTCCACTGCAGATGATTCCCCGCCTTCTACGGAGGATCAGGATGGAGCGCAGGCCTGTGATCCTGGTGGCCCCAGCCTGGCCCAGGAGGGCTTGGTACGCACTCATCGTGAGAATGTCAGTCGGGCGCCGTGGCCGCTCCCCCTGCGCCCAGATCTGCTGTCTCAGGGCCCAATCTGCCACCCTGCTTCACAGCAGCTAAATTTGACGGCTTGGCGGCTGAATCCCTAATTCTTAAAGGGCAGAGGCCTCTCAGCTCAGGTCATATCTACGTTGATTCAGGCTAGGAAACCAGTCTCTAGAAATATTTATTACAGAGTCTGGAGAACCTATGTGGAGTGGTGCGAGTCTCAAAAATGGCACCCTCAAAAGTTTTTTATTGACAGGATCTTGCGATTCCTCCAGGTTGGCGTTGACAAAGGGTTGGCTCTTAGTACTCTAAAGGGGCAGGTGTCGGCTTTATCGATATGGTTTCAAAGACCCTTGGCCACCCATTCGCTTATGAAAACCTTCTTGCAGGGGGTCTTGCATGTGAATCCCCCTATTAGAGCTCCCCTCTGCCCCTGGAATTTAAATCTGGTCTTGTCAGCTTTACAAAGGCAGCCGTTTGAACCTCTGACAGAAATCCCTCTTGTGCTAATAACCCGAAAGTTGGTTTTCTTGGTGGCTATGGCTTCGGCCAGAAGGGTTTCCGAGCTGGCAGCCTTGTCATGCAGGGAGCCATACCTTATTCTGCATAAGGACAGAGTGGTTCTGCGGCCTCAACCTTCTTTCCTTCCTAAGGTCATATCCAGTTTTCACTTGAATCAGGACCTAGTCCTACCATCCTTCTTTCCTACTCCCCAGTCCAGAGAGGAAAGACTGCTTCATACTTTGGACGTGGTTCGAGCCATGAGGGTCTATCTCAAGGCTACAGAGAAGATTCGGAAAACAGATGTGCTTTTTGTTCTTCCGGATGGCCCCAAGAAGGGTCAGCCGGCTGCCAAGTCTTCCTTGGCTAGGTGGATTAAGCAGCTGATTTTTCAGGCCTATGGTCTGAAGCGCGTTCCACCTCCCTTATCAGTTAAAGCCCATTCTACGAGGGCCATGAGTGCCTCCTGGGCGGCACACCATCAGATCTCTATGGCACAGGTTTGCAAGGCGGCAACCTGGTCTTCTGTACATACGTTTACTAAATTTTATAAGTTGGACGTGGCAAGGGGTACGGACGCAGCATTTGGGCAGGCGGTCCTACGGGCAGCAGTATAGAATCCTCTGGTCCGGGTCACGCCCCCTTTTCTCTGTTGGTGGAGCTACTTTACTTCCTGATAATTTTTTTGTTTGGCTATTCTTGGCCTTACGGTCTCCCTCCCTTCATAGAGCATTGCTTTAGGACATCCCATATGTAATGGCTATGCGCTCTGTGTCCCGTGATGTACGATAAAGAAAAAAGGATTTTTAATAAACAGCTTACCTGTAAAATCCTTTTCTTGAAGTACATCACGGGACACAGAGCTCCCACCCCTCTTTTGGGGAACATTGTGTAACCTCGGAGAAATTGCTTGCTACAAAACTGAAGCACTCCCAGTGGGAGGGGGTTATATAGGGAGGAAACTTCCTGTGAAATTGATTACACCAGTGTCCACACCTGAAGGTACCCATATAACCCAAGTGTAATGGCTATGCGCTCTGTGTCCCGTGATGTACTTCAAGAAAAGGATTTTACAGGTAAGCTGTTATTAAAAATCCCTTTTTTTTCACTTTATTGTTGCAAGTAGATATTAAATAGGTTACTAGGAAAAAAAATAATTGGTGTTGTAATGTATTTGTATTGTATTTTCGGACAACAACTGTACTGACTAAATGAAAATCAGACGATCTGGTTTCGTACGAGGAACATTTTTGTGCTTGTCCGACCGAATGATATCAAATGAATTGTCGTGACCGACTCTCAAAAGCTCTGTAGTAACGATCCGATTATCGTGCGATTGCGTGGAAAGCGGTATTTTTCGGATCGTGTGCACGGGCCATTAGACTGATGGTTGATATAAGCTATTTTGCATAAAAAGCAGTTGGAGTAGATAACATTACAAGAATATAAAACTGACATCTCTGCATTGTACTGCTTATCTTTATATCAACCAACCAGTGGCGGCTGGTGCTCAAAATTTTTGGGGGGCGCAAACAAACGAGAAAAAAAAAAAAAAATTGCAGCCTCACTGTGCCATGCCATCAGATGCAGCCTCACTGTGCCATGCCATCAGATGCAGCCTCACTGTGCCATGCCATCAGATGCAGCCTCACTGTGCCATGCCATCAGATGCAACCTCACTGTGCCATGCCATCAGATGCAGCCTCACTGTGCCATGCCATCAGATGCAGCCTCACTGTGCCATGCCATCAGATGCAGCCTCACTGTGCCATGCCATCAGATGCAGCCTCACTGTGCCATGCCATCAGATGCAGCCTCACTGTTGCCCTGCCATCAAATGCAGCCTCACTGTGCCCTCAATTGTCGCCACTGTGCCCATCAATATTGTAGCCACTGTACACTGTAAAATGCCCCTCGCCTGGCACTTACCTTTCTGGGGTCAGCCATCCTGCTTCTACAGTCCCTCGATGTCTTCTCCCGCCCTTGATGATGCTTCAGCCAATCAGGTTACCGGTGAACCTGATTGGCTGAGACGCCTGTCAGTCTTTTTCATGGAACGCACCCCCCGTGCGTCCCTTGAATAAGCATCTGGAAGCCGAAGGGCTGTAATCTGAAAGCCTATCAGAGCTGTTTGCTCTGATAGGCACTTCCACAGCCAACCAGCTGCCGTTATTCAGATGGCCGGCGCTTGCCAGGGGGCCGGCCACCGTTATTCAGATGGCCGGCGCTTGCCAGGGGGCCGGCCATCTGAATAGTCGGCGGCAGCGGCAATACATAGATTTGTGCAATGCATGAATCTATGTATTGTATTCAGTGGCGGTGTGAGAACGAGAGGGGGCGGCGCTCCGGCGCTCTCTATGGACACATGGCCACTGCAACCAACATATCATGAATTATTCACAGTTAAAGTAAACAATATATTTGTAAACACGTAATGCTGATTTGTAATTGCAAAGTTTGAAGATGGAAAAAAAATTGAGCAAGATTTTTTTTTTCTTTTAAAGGTCAGACGATATCTGCACAATACAGCAAGATGTACAGGAGCAGGAGGAGCTTCTTTTGTGGTGAGTTTGTTTTCCTTTTAACCAGATGTCTGTTTCAAATAGTCTTCAAATCCTGTGACTCGTTGACGGTCTTCTGCCAGACCTACTAATCCAATGATAATCCGTTGAAATAAACACTCATTCAAGTCAAGAGGCTTGTCACCATGGCAGTGCTGCCTTTGTACTCCCCACCTACCTGGATCTTCTGTTTTAGTTACTTTCAATCTTTTCAAAATAGGGATATAAATGAGACACTTGTACATTTAAAAAAAAAAAAATCATCATTTTATTAACTTCTTAAAAGCCAAATTCAGTCCAGTCTAATTCAAGATCCATAACACAGTTGAAAACCATGAGATGAAGAAAAGACTGGTATGGGAGGTGCAGAGAAGTCTTGTCTTATTCAACAGGTAACATTGCAGCCTCACCCCCCTCCCTCTCCCCAGTGACAGTGGCCAAGCATCCTCTCTTGGTGCCCACTGTCACGTTTTTTTTAAACTAATGTGGCCATGCGAGGCTCCATCTGCCCAGCCACATCATTCAGTCACAGTCCTCTGTGGATGGGAAACTACAAGTTGATCCCTGTGGTAGTGCATGGTCCTGCATGATACCGGCAATCTGCTGATCGCTGGTGCAATGCTGTACAGGCTCCCAAAACAAAAAATAGTAAATGCGTTTTAATTTTATCTTACTTTGTTAAAAGGTGAACTTATCTTTTAAGCAATTTAAAGGCAAAATATATAGTGAGGGATGATTATCAAAAAAATTAGTGACCCTGTTGCAAATCAGGCTGCCTCCTGTGCAAAAACATTCTGGTTTCTGTGCGTTTGTATTCCTGGGCAGTTAAGTGCGACAGATTGCAAAGTGCTGACACAGATTTATTACTGAAGATGAAACCAATCTTCACTCTAAAGAAATGCATAATTAAACAGGAACTTCACGCCAAGTAATGGAGAGGAGCAAATGCAGACATGTTTAGCCCCGGAAGAATTTACCCCCTTCCTGACCAGAGCACTTTTTGCGATACGGCACTACATCGCTTTAACTGACAATTGCGTGGTCATGCAATTCTATACCCAAACAAAATGAAATGTTTCCCCCACAAATAGAACTTTCTTTTGGTGCTATTTTATCACCTCTGCGGTTTTCATATAAATGCTTCATAAACACGAAAATGCATAATAAATTCTATAGGAACAATAAAGAGGAAGTAAACCCTGATGGGTTTTACTTCCTCTTTGTTCCTCTGCAAAGTAAAAGCATAATGGGGTAGTATACAGGGCACTTACCTGCAAACGAAGCCCATGCTGTCCCCCGCATTCATCTTCGCCCCTCTTCCTTCTGGGGCCATGGACTCCGGCTCATTCCCCAGAAATTATGTTTCTGAGGAATGGTCAGTACACATTCTGTGTACAGAACAACTCCAGGTAGCCATATTGCAATGCACTCTCAGAAAATTACAGATTGGAAAGGAAAGGTAATTTTTAATAAAACGTGTGACATGGCCCCCAAACAAAATTGATGTTCCTTTTTTTTCCCCACAAATAGAGCTTTCTTTTGGTGGTATTTTGATCACCTCTGCAGTCTATTTTTTGCGCCATAAACAAAAAAAGACAGACAATTAAAAAAAAAAAGCAATATTTGTTACCGTTTGCTATAAAAAATATCCCCCAAAAATATATAAACACATTTCTTTCTCAGTTTAGGCCAATATGTATTCTACATGTTGTGTTAAAAAAAAATCGCAATAAGCGTATATTGATTGGCTTGCGCAAAAGTTATAGCGTCTACAAAATAGGGCATAGTTTTATGGCATTTTTTAATAAATTAGTTTTTACTAGTAATGGCGGCGATCTGCAATATTTTTATTTTATTTTTGTGACATTATGGCGGACAATTTTGACACTATTTTGGGACCATTGTCATTTATTCAGCGATCATTGCTATAAAAATTGCACTGATTACTTTGTAAATGACACAGGCAGGGAAGGGGTTAAACACTAGGGGGCGATCAAGGTGTTAAGTGTGTACTAGGGAGTGATTCTAACTGGGAGGGGGGTGATCTCACTACAACCTGACAGAGATCACTGCTCCTGATGACGGGGAGCAGTAGATCCCTGTCATGTTGCCAGGCAGAACAGGGAAATGCCTTGTTTACATGGGCATCTCCCCATTCTGCAGCTCGGTGTCACGATCGCAGACATCAAGTCCGGTCACGGAGTATGTGCCTCTCGCCCACTAAGCCGCAATTTAAAGGGGACGTACCTGTACGCCCATTTGCGAAGCCGTGCCATTGTGCCAACGTACATTGTCGTACGCTGGTCCGCAAGTGGTTAAAGTCCAGCTTGAGTGGCAACCATGGCTACCCGAATAGATACAGTGAGTGAATGATCATAGCCAAAAGATATTATATTTTCTTTAAAGGTAAAAGTATAATGCATTGCACACAGTTTTGAATTATTATTGCATTGTTAACTTTAAGTCTTGACATGACTTTTACATTACACAATGGGAGGGTAACGGTTAAAAAAAAAATGCGTTAGTGTCCCCTGTATATTAACCACTTGACCTCCTGAAGATTTACCCCTCTTCACAGCCAGGCCATTTTTGCTTTTTTGGCACTGTTACTTTAACTGATAATTGAGTGGTCAATCAAGCCTGTTTACAAATGAAATGTATAAAAAAAAAAACACACACACACAAAATGGAGCTTTCTTTTGGCATTTGATCACCACTGGGTTTTTTATTTTAAGAATTAAATATGAAAAAGTAAAAATTTGGGAAAAAAGATGATAAAAAAAATATAATATTTTCTGTAATTATATATATATATATATATATATATATATATATATATATATATATATATATATATATATATATATATATATATATATATATATATATATATATATATATATATATTTTCTGAAACGCGTTGGCGTTAAGTCATAATTCTGTAATAAGGGAACGGGAGGGCAGGGTCAATGGACACAGACGGGGTGGCTTTCTATGAGGGCACTTGCTGAAGAGGAGGAGCCAGGAGTGGCGGCGGGTGACCCCAGAAGAGAAGAATCGGGGTTGTGTAAAAGCATTGCACAGAACAGGTAAGTATAAGGTGTTTATTTTAGTTTAAAAAACAAACAAAAGAAAGTTGAGCTTTTGTTCGCCTCAGAAGCACTTCTCTCTTCATACAGATCTATGTGAATACAGATTAGCAGCTGGTCAACTGTACCTGTAGTGGGTTCTAAATGTTTCAAAGCATCTCAAAGGGATGTTAAAAGCATGATGCATTTGTCTATAGAAACTGGTCAACATGGGTCCTAAAGCAAGCAGATCAGACACTTCAACAAACTGTGGATATGGGGAGGATCTTACAAAAGAGTCTCCAAAGAGCTTAAAATAGGCATTGAAAGTTTTAACCCATCTTAGTTCACCTATACATGAAATATCCCTGCTGGGTGTACTAACCCTAATATATATATATATATTTTAATCACTTAACCTCTGGAAGATTTACCACCCTTCCTGACCAGACCATTTTGTTGTTGTTTTTTTTTTTTTTTAATGTGGCTTTTAAATATAAAAAATAACTGACAATTTTGATAAAAATATATCTAATAAAATTGAAAAAAAAACATAATTTTTTCATTAATTTAGGCCAATCTATATTCTGCTACATATTTTTGGTAAAAAAAAATCCCAATAAGCGCATATGCATTGGTTTGCGCAAAAGTTTATTTTTTATAGTGTCGACAAACTATGGGTATTATTATTATTATTATTATTATTATTATTAATAAAAATTATACACAGGGCTCAAAATTTCAAATCTTGAGCTACTAGCCAGGCCTCAAGGGTAACTCGCCACCAGTTGCCCCGCCCAACCTCTACCAGGTTCCGCCCCCTAGACACGCCCTCATAAATTATCTCATGAAATTAACCTTTTTTTATGCAGAATTAAGTTATAAAAATAAATATTAAACAACAACTTTATCCGTGCCCAAAAATGCAGCCTGCCCATGTCTACCAATGCAGCCACGTGTCCCCTGTGCAGCCTACCTGTGCTGGGTAAAAGAGAGGAGAGACTCCAGCGCCGCCTGGTTGTTCAAAGCATGGGGAACATAACAGCTTTCATTTCAATAGCTTTGTTCCCCGCCGCAAGCCGTTATATACAGCCCCTTTCCCCTGTCCAGGAAACTTTGATAGACAGATCATCCGTCCAATCCTGTGATGGTTGATCTGTCTATCAAAGTGCCCGGACAAGGGGGAGGGGCTGTATATGACTGCGCCCGGCGGGGAACACAGCTTTTGAAATGAAAGCTGTTATGTTCCCCACGCTCTGAACAACCAGACTGTGGTGGCAGCAGCGTTCGGCAACTCTCCTCCCCTCTCTCTTCCCCTAAGATCTCTCCCATTAAACCTAGGCTGCCAGCGGCGCTCGCCCCCCCCCCCCTCGCTCCCAGGCAGCCCACACTCGCTAGCCCTCAAAATCCACTCACAAAATGCGAGTGGAAATTTTTCGTTTTTTTTTTATACTAGTAATGGTGGTGAACAGGGACTTGTAGTGGGACTGCGACACTGTGAAGGACATTCTGACACTTTTTAGCGACCAGTGACACAAATACAGTGACCAGTGCTAAAACAATATGCACTATCATGGTACTAATGACACTGGCAGGGAAGGGGGTTAACATCAGGGGCAATCAAAGGATTGTATGTGTGCCTAGCTAGTGTTCGTGTACTGTAGGAGAAGCTTTTACTAGGGTAAGTCATGGATCCATGTCCACTGCTGACAGAACAGCAATCTTCCTTGTTTACATAGGCAGGCTGCCGTTCTGCCTGTGTAACAAATGATAAGCAGGTGATGATGGATACGGAGTCCTCGGTACCCACTGATTGGCTTTGACTGTGTATAACTGCAGCGGGAGAGAGGCGCCAACAGCATGCATGTGCACTGCTATCCGGAATAGCCAGATTGTGAGTATGCGTGCGTGCGTGTGTGTGTGAGAGAGAGATCTCCATTTGAATTTATTCTGGCGCATTGCTGCTGCCCTGTAGCAGTAAAACTGTTATGCAGCGGACAGCTAGTGGTAACTATAAAATGCGGTGTTTACATATGCAAAGGATTCCATTTTCTTGTTAACTTTGTGGTATCTGTGATGTCCCTGTGCTAGATTAACAGTCATCTTAATATACATTTTAGCATTTTCTTTTTTATTACTGAGAAAAATAAAACCTTTCTATACAAAAAGGAAAGCATGCAGTAGTTCTCATGTCAAGTTGCTTCAGATGTGGATAAATGAATATGTAATTCTGTATCAGGCTTCTGATGTTTTCATTTGTGTTTCTGCAGCACAGAGATACCCCTGAGAACAACCCAGATACACCCTTTGACTTCACTCCAGAAAATTACAAGGTACATTGTGTTTGCTAACAGGAGACATTTCTGTTATATAACTGAACAGGCTCTGCCTTTTATATAACACCATTAGTGGCTGCAAAGCCTGCATCTAACTTGCTTTGCTTTTCATTGCGAGCATCTATTATACTGATGAGATTTATGTTTTTTAACAGACTTTTTTTTTTCTTCTCTTTTTTTTTTCAAAAGAGAATAGAAGCTATAGTTGGCAACTACCCAGAAGGTCACAAAGCTGCAGCTGTAATTCCAGTGCTGGATTTGGCACAACGACAAAATGGATGGTTGCCTATCTCTGCTATGAATAAGGTAAAATCATTAATGCCGCGCTCCTACAGAGAATCCTTATTCTTTGTTCATCTTCCATAACAGCACCACCTTGGTAGACTGTCCCTAACTACAGAAGAGGTAGGTAGTACTAGAATGCTCTGCCACCCCCTTTTGGCATTCCTAGGTGTGGTGTCAAGAGAATATACTCTTATTAAAAAAAAAAAAAATGGGGCTTGAACGTTATCCTGATGTCCTAGAGGGGAATTGTGCAAAATCACACTGAAGCACTGATTTTGCTGTGTTTTCATGATGCTTTAGTTGGATAGCTACTTGAAAAGTCTGGGAGAGACACTGAGTAGAAAAAAGGACTTTATAGTGAGTACAAAAAAAGTAATCGGTCTGCCCTTTAAATAATGAGCACCAGAAGTTTTAATATCTTTTGTCTGGGATGTCTTTAAAAACTTCCTGCCCGCCGTATGCAGAATGACGGCCGGGAAGTGGTTCTGTAATCCTGACTGGGCGTCATATATCGTGCAGCAGTGCGGCGATTGCGGTGTGTCAGTCTGACACACCGCATCTCCAATTGTGGTAAGAAGCCTTCTTGCCACGTGATTAGCTGTGACCAATCACAGCGTGAACCAGGAAGTGACGGTAAACGGCATTCCTTGGTTCGCGCTGACAGGGAGAGCCGATCGTCTGTGCTGATAATTAGCACATTGTCTGCACAGCCTCCATCAATTGTACCCATCAGCTGCCAGTCAGTGCCCAGCAATTCGCCTGGGCACTGTCCAGTACTGTCCCAATTGGTGCTGCCTGTCAGTGCCGCCTATCCGTGCCCATCAATTCGGTGCCTCCTCATCCGTGCCCGTCAGTGAAGGAGAAAGCAACATTTTATAACAGAAACAAAGAAAAACTTTTATTTTTTTTAAAAAAATGGCGGTCTTTTTTAGTTTAGCAAAAAATTTAAAACCCGGAGAGGTGATCAAATGCCTCCAAAAGAGAGCTTTATTTGTGCGAAGAAAATTATAGAAATTTAGTTTGGGTACAGCATTGCATGACCGTGCAATCGTCATTGAAAGTGTGGTATCTGTGAAAGCTCAAAACTGTCCTGGGCAGGAAGGGGCGAAAGTACCTGGTATTGAAGTGGTTAATACAGCACATAAAATAATTTTTTATTTATTTTTTACTTTTCTGTGTTCATTAGAGTGTAAGTAAAGGCAAGTTTTTGAAAACAGTGATGAAGGGATTAGAACACCTGTCAGCTTGCTCCCATTGGGGAGATTCACCCTCCTCTTCTCTTATTTTTAACCTGTATACCATTATTATTTAAAGTAAAAGAAAACCTCACATTTTGGGTTGACACCAGAACAGTATTAGGCTGGGTTCACACTACGATTTTCTATACAGTTTTTTTTTTAAAAAAACGTATTCTAAAAAACAGACCCAACCGTACTCAACCGTATGCTATACGGTTGCATCCGTTTTTTAAACTGAATGTTTTTTTTTTTTTTCAATAAAGTTTCAGTTGTTCTATTGAAATTTCAAGGGAAGCAAGGTTAACAACTGTATAGAAAAAACGGACAGAACCGCAACGACATACAGTTCTCATAGAGTCCTATGTTAAAATAACCGTATACGGTTGAAATACGGTTTTTGAACAGGACCAAAAACCGTGGTAGACCACGTTTTTTTTCCAGGAAAAAAAAAGTTAAAAACCGTATGGTTTGAAAACCGCATACAACCGTATGATTTATGGCAAATACAGTTTTTAATGTAAAGTCTATGGCCACGGTTTTCTGTACGGTTGCATACGTTTTAAAAAAAAAAAAAACGTATCCAAAAACTGTATAGAAAATCGTAGTGTGAACCCAGCCTTAGAGGGAAAATCTTCTGAAGGAAACGCCTAGCTCTGGAGGCCCTGGTGACAGCCCAGGATTCCCTTACTTTTGGATGGATTTCCTCTTCCAGTTTTGGCTACGGAACAGGAAGTCAAGGGAAATCGCCTCTATGGGATATAGATATGGGGGTGAGAGAGAGAATTGACAAGGGTATATCACTCCCTTACTATATCCAAAACAAAGAAAAAAAAGTTTTGCCTTTTTTAGATACAGTATCTCACAAAAGTGAGTACACTCCCCCCACATTTTTGTAAATATTTTATTATCTTTTCATGTGACAATGACACTTTGCTACAATGTAAAGTAGTGAGTGTACAGCTTGCATAACTGTGTGTAAATTTGCTGTCCCCCTCAAAATAACTCAACACATGACTATTCATGTCTAAACCGATGGCAACAAAAGTGGGTACACCCCTAAGCGAAAATTTCCAAATTGGGCCCAAACTTAACCCTCTTGAGCATGGAGTTCACGAGAGCTTCACAGGTTGCCACTGGAGTCTCTTTCCACTCCTCCATGATGACATCACAGAGCTGGTGGATGTTAGAGACCTTCCATTTGAGAATGCCCCACAGATGCTGGTGGACATGCTTCGCCAGTCCATCACCTTTACCCTCAGCTTCTTTAGCAAGGCAGTGGTTGTCTTGAAGGTGTGTTTGGGGTCGTTATCATGTTGGAATACTGCCCTGTGGCCCAGTCTCTGAAGGGAGAGGATCATGCTCTGCTTCAGTATGTCACAGTACATGTTGGCATTCATGGTTCCCTCAATGAACTGTAGCTCCCAATGTTGGCAGCACTCAGCCCCAGACCATGACACTCCCACCACCATGCTTGACTGTAGGCAAGACACACTTGTCTTTGTTCTCCTCACCTGGTTGCCGCCACACGTGCTTGACGTCCTTCTCACCTGGTTGCCGCCACACATGCTTGACGTCATCTGAACCAAATAAGCTTATCTGGGTCTCATCAGGCCACAGGACATGGTTTCAGTAATCGATGTTCTTAGTCTGCTTGTCTTCAGCAAACTGTTTGCAGGCTTTCTTATGTATCATATTTAGAAGAGGTTTCCTTCTGGGATGACAGCCATGCAGATCAATTTGATGCAGTGTGCAGCGAACTTGTCCTAAACCGCTGTATGGTCTTTGCCACGTGCTGCAGCTCAGTTTCAGGGTCTTGACAATCTTCTTATAGCCTATGACATCTTTATGTAGAGCAACAATTCTTTTTTTCAGATCCTCAGAGTTCTTTGCCATGAGGTGTCATTTTAAACCCCTAGTAACCAGTCTGAGAAAGTGAGAGCGATAACGCCAAATTTAACACACCTGCTCCCCATTCACACCTGAGACCTTGTAACACAAATGAGTCACATGACACCGACGAGGGAAAATGGCTAATTATGCTTAATTTGAAATGTTTTCACTTACTGTTCTTGACTGCATTGGGGCCAAAGGCTCCCGCTGCTGTGTCTCAGCTAATGACGCGGGAGAGCCGCTGCTCTGGTGCACATTGATGGATTGGGTAATAAAGCAGGGGGTGAGGTTTATAGAATGCCTGAAGGTAAACAACATGCAGCCTTTACAAACACTTTAATGTGATAACTTATGTAAGCATGTGTATAAAAAACAATTGCGCCAAATAAACGGGACAGTGATCTGGAAAGACGCTAAGTGTATCTATTCATGTCTTGTTCCCTACTGCGGTAGTTATTAATTTGGAACCAGGATAGGCGTTGCTTATCTGTAAAATTTGCAGACCAAGTTTCTGAAGTTTCTATTTTCATGGTTTCCCCTTTCTGTTTTTTTCAGGTAGCTGAAGTCCTGCAGATGCCTGCTATGCGAGTGTATGAAGTGGCCACATTCTATACCATGTTTAACCGAAAACCAGTAGGAAAGTTCCATATTCAAATTTGTACAACAACACCTTGCATGCTTAGAGATTCTGATTCAATATTGGAAGCCATCAAGAAGAAGCTTGGTAAGTCCTGTGTTTGTATAATTTCTTTGTTATAGAAGTTATTTGATGCCTTCTGAATCGTCTTGTATTGTAAGTCTCACTTTGTTTTGTAATGTGCTGCTCAAACAGGCGCAATATATATCCTGTATGATAATAATTTGTTAGACGCTAACGTGTTGTCCTTAAAGTTGATGTGTTGAAAGCAGGGAAAAAATGGGCAAGCGTAAATATTTTGGTGCTATCCATATAATCCTGGAATTTGATATTGTGTGTGTGTGTGTGTGTGTGTGTGTGTGTGTATATATGATTTGTGGTTAGATGACTAGGTCAGAGCAACTCCACAAATGTAGCTTTTGGTAGGATGTTCCTTGTCTGCAGTGGTCAGAACCTACCAAAAGTGATCCGAGGAAGGGTTTAGGTCTGGAGACATGCATGGTCAGTCCATCACCTTTACCCTCAGCTTCTTTAGCAAGGCAGTGGTCATCTTGGAGGTGTGTTTGGGGTCGTTATGTTGGAATACTGCCCTGCGGCCCAGTCTCTGAAGGGAGAAGGATCATGCTCTGCTTCAGTATGTCACCGTACATGTTGGCATTCATGGTTCCCTCAATGAACTGTAGCTCCTCAGTGCCAGTAGCACTCATGAAGCCCCCAACAATGACACTCCCACTACCATGCTTGATTGTAGGCAAGACACACTTGTCTTTGTTCTCCTCACCTGGTTGCCGCCACACACGCTTGACATCATCTGAACCAAATAAGTTTATCTTGGTCTCATCAGACCACGGGACATGGTTCCAGTAATCCATGTCTGCTTGTCTTCAGCAAACTGTTTGCAGGCTTTTTTGTGCATCATCGTTAGAGGCTTCCTTCTGGAATGACAGCCATGCAGACCATTTTGATGCAGCGTATGGTCTGACAGGCTGACCCCCCCCCCCCCCCCCCCCCTTACCTCTGCAGTAATGCCGGCAGCACTCGTACGTCTATTTCCCAAGGAAAACCTCTGCATATGACACTGAACATTCATGCACTCAACTTCTTTGGTTGACCATGGCTAGACCTGTTCTGAGTGGAACCTATCCTGTTAAACTCCTGTATAGTCTTGTTCACTGTGCTGCAGCTCAGTTGCAGGGTCTTGGCAATCTTCTTATAGCCTGGGTCATCTTCATATAGAGCAACTTTTTTTTTGTTCAGATCCTCAGAGTTCTTTGCCATGAGGTGCCATTTTGAACCTCCAGTATGAGAGAGTGAGAGCAATAACACCAAATTTCACACCTGCTCCCCACTCACACCTGAGATCTTGTAACACAAATGAGTCATGTGACACCGGGGAGGGAAAATGGCTAATTGGGTCCAATTTGGACATTTTCACTTAGGAGTGTACTCGCTTTTGTTGCCAGCGGTTTACACATTAATGGCTGTGAGTTAATTTGAGGGGACGGCTATTTTACACTGTTATACAACTTTACACTACATTACGTTGCAATGTGTAATTTCTTCAGTGTTGTCGCATGAAAAGATATAATAAGATATTTACAATAATGTGACGGGTGTACTCCCGTATGTGTGTGTGTGTGTGTGTGTGTGTGTATATATATACACACACACACACACACACACACACACACACACAGTCCCTGACAAAAGTCTTGTCGCTTCTCTATTTTGTAGAAACTCCTGCTATAAACCTGACTTTTAATTAATCAATTGGTGTTAGGAATAGCTCATACGAAAAGCTAAAGCCCTCCCAAATAATATTTAATGCACTGAAATAAATTAGTTTCACTGAAAAAAGATTTATCATTTAATGAAGACAGGTCAAATTTTGGCAAGACAAAAGTTTTGTCGCCTATACAGAAATTGAACAACTTTACTGAAAATCCAAAAATATGTCGGCAAATTAAGTAGTGGTGCTGTGAGATCCAAAGGTAATATCTTGTATGACTTACATGAGCTTGAAGGACAGCATCCATGCAGTTTGGCAAGGATTCATACAATTTATTGATGAAGTCATTGGGAATAGCAAAGAAAACAGTCTTGCATGCCTCCCAGAGTTCATCAATATTCTTTGGTTTAGTCTTCCATGCTTCCTCTTTCATTTTACACCACATATGCTCAATGATGTTCATGTCTGGTGACTGGGCTGGCCAATCCTGGAGCATCTTGATCTTCTTTGCTTTAAGGAACTTTGATGTGGAGATGGAAGTATGCGATGGAGCACCATCCTGCTGCAAAATTTGGGCTTTTTTATGGTTGGGAATATAAGAGGTAGCTAAGATTTCTTGGTATTTTAGAATATTGATGTTGCCTTCCACCCTGCAGATCCCTCGCACACCCCCATACTGGAGGTAACCCCAGACCATGATTTTGCCTCCACCAAACTTCACTGTTTTCTGGGTAAATCTCGGCTCCGTGCAGGTTCCAGTAGGTCTCCTGCAATATTTGCGGCGACTGTGGTGTACATCAACAGAAGATTCATCTGAAAATTCCACCTTCTGACACTTTTCCAGAGTCCATCCTTTTAGCAGGCTGTGGCCCTTGGCAAATGCCACACGATTTTTCAATTGTCTTTTGTTTAGTGCTGGCTTATGGGCACTGATTCGACAATGGAGGCCATTTCGAGACAGAATCCGATAAACTGTTCTGGCTGACACAGGGACTTCAGGTGACCAGGTCTCGTGGAGCTCTGCTGCAGTGGAAAATGGGCTGGCCTTGGATTTTCAAGCCAACAAACGGTCCTCTCGAGCAGTTGTCTTGCGGGGTCGGCCTGACCTGGCCTTGTCCAAAACGTCTCCAGTCTCTTCAAATCCTTTTTTTTATCCTCTGAACCTGACGCTGAGACACATTGAAGGTGTCTGCCACATCAGCAGTGGATCTGGTCTTCAGCCTCTTGATAATCAACACTTTAGTCTCCGGGTGAATCTTGGGCATGTTTGCAGAGGTCTAGTTGCAGTTGAGAAGGTCTAGTGTACTGGGGTTCTTTTTATACACACCTGAGACCTAATTGATCCATTATTAGTCACAGGTGAAGCTCATACGACAAGGCGACAACACTTATGTCTTGGCAAAAATTTACTCAATGGGCTTTACCAAGCTGTGAATATCGGAATACTTTTTGATTAAAATGACCCATTTCTTGTAACAAAATCTTGATTAGAAATATATTTTAGCGGCACTTCAGGTCAATTTGTACACAAGCGACAAGACTTTTGTCAGGGACTGTAATATATATACTGCTGCCCCTTTTTAACCACTTAAGACCCGGACCAAAATGCAGGTAAATGACCAGGCCCCTTTTTGCGATTCGGCACTTCGTCGCTTTAACTGACAATTGCGCGGTCGTGCGACATGGCTCCCAAACAAAATTTGCGTCCTTTTCTTCCCACAAATAGAGATTTCTTTTGGTGGTATTTGATCGCCTCTGCGGTTTTTATTTTTTGCGCTATATACAAAAATAGAGCGACATTCTTGGAAAAAAAAAAATATTTTTAACTTTTTTGTTATAAGGAAAATCAAACTAAATTTTGGTCAAACATTTAGGCCAAAATTTATTTAGCCACATGTCTTTAGTAAAAAAAAAAAATCGCAATAAAAAAAAAAATTAGCTACCTAGCGGGAACAGCGACACTAATACAGCGATCAGAAAAATGATCGCTTAGTGATGCTGGCAATAGGGAGTGAAAGGGTTAACTAGGGTGGTGATCAAGGGGTTAAAACTTTATTGGGGGGGGGTACGGGGGCTACCCTGAACCTAACACTGACTGCCTGTCACACTGACACTAACTGCAGTGATCATACATATAATCACTGCATTCAGTGACACTGTGACAGGGGGGAGGGGGTGGGGGGGTGATCGCAAGGGGTTAATGTGCCTACATGTCCTGGTGTCAGTCTAGTGTTGTGCAGACTTACTATGTGATCTCTCCTCAGCTGTGGTTGAAAAAAACGCAGAGGGAGAGATCACATCACTTCCTCCTTTTTGTGTTTACAAAAACGAATATCCGCCCCCTCATCCCGGATCGCTCCCAGAACCATCAGGACCGTCGCATGTACCGGGGGGGGTCCTGATCGGACCCCCGACCCGCGTCAAGGCAGGGACGTACAGGTAAGCCAATGTGCCTGTACGTGCCATTTTGCCGACGTAAATGTACATGCGGTGGTCCGCAAGCGGTTAAGTAATATTACCTCAACCACTCTAAATACACAAACGCTAAAAAGAAAGTTAGGGCACTACTATAAAAATCTAATAACAATAAAGTGCATCACACACCTCCAAATGACAGGTTACAAAGAACTATCAATACATTTCAGAAATCCTCCAACCACTGTGCTGCAAATTTCTCTGGTGACTTCTTCCCTTCCAAATGTGCTCCACCACCAAGTAAGCAAAATGCACACTCGCCAGCCATAGAACTTTAAAGCACCTTGTGTATTTAGTGTAACACTCCAGTGGGATTCCTCAATTGGCCTTATAGATTGTAAGATGATGGGTCCCAATTTACCAGGCTCTCTACATATACCTCTCCCACACAACCAGATACAATAAGAGAACAAAAAAGATGATAATAAATGGTGTATATTCAAACCGAGTACAACACAAACAAAAGGGTACTTCAGTTAGCACCAACATAAACGGCCTTGGAAAAGGAAAAAAACTCTTGATCCGCCGCTCATATGGAGACGGCGTGCGTTCTAAGACCCTGAAGTGACGCTAAGTCCATATCGGAAGTGACCTCAATGGTGGCGACAACCCAGCCTCAATATACAGTATTTCACAGATATCCTTTTATTCAGCAGACTTTGATTATATTTTGGGGAAAATTTATGAGGGTACATAAAATACCATATGTAAACGTTGTGTTTTAAAAACAAATTTACAAAAGTGGAACTTCCACTTTAAGGACTTCAGACATGCCATATCTTTTTTTTTGGGGGGGGGGGGGGCTACCTACCTACCTACCTAATTAACGGGTACCCAGCTCCCACTTTCGCTCTTGCCGTCTAGGCGACTCGAGCAAGAGTTCTCCTCTTTCTCCTTACAATCTTCTGGGACATGTCGCAGGTCCCAGAATATTGCCCGGCCATTGAGGCATGGCGTGACTCGCGCAGTGTGCACCCGGCTGTGAAGCTGCAAGCTGTCATAGCCTGGTGCCCACGCTAGTGATGCCGGCGCAGGGGAGAGAACCAAGGCTTTGGGCGGCTGGATCGTGGGAAAGGGAAACGTGATTATTAAACACTTTGGACCCGGACCAAATTGCAGCTAAAGGACCTTGCCCCTTTTTGCGATTCGGCACTGCGTCGCTTTAACTGACAATTGCGCGGTCGTGCAACGTGCCTCCCAAACAAAATTGGCGTCCTTTTTCCCCCCACAAATAGAGCTTTCTTTTGGTGATATTCGACCACCTCTGCGGTTTTTATTTTTTGCGCTTTAAACAAAAATAGAGCGACAATTTTGGAAAAAAAATGCAATATTTTTTACTTTTTGCTATAATATCCCCCAAAAATATATAAAACTCTTTTTTTTTTTTTCCCTTAGTTTAGGCCGATACGTATTCTTCTACCTATTTTTGGTAAAAAAAGATTGCAATAAGCGTTTATCGGTTGGTTTGCGCAAAATTTATAGCGTTTACAAAATAGGGGATAGTTTTATTGCATTTTTTTAATTATTTTTTTTTACTACTAATGGCGGCGATCAGCGGTGTTTTTTTTTTTTTGTGACTGCGACACTTTAGACAATTTTGACAAATTTTTGGGACAGTTGTCATTTTCACAGCAAAAAATGCATTTAAATTGTATTGTTTATTGTGGAAATGACAGTGCAGTTTGGGAGTTAACCACAGGGGGTGCTGAAGGGGTTATGTGTTCCCTAATGTGTGTTTACAACTGTAGGGGGGTGTGGCTGTAGGTGTGACGTCATCGATTGTGTCCCCCCCATAAAAGGGATGACGCGATCGATGCTGCCGCCACAGTGAAGAACGGGGAAGCCGTTCTTCAGTTCCAGGGACCGATCGCCGCACTCCAGGGCTGATCAGGTCCGCGAATCCCGCGGTCCCGGGTCACAGGAGCGTGCCACGGGCACGCGCCCGTGACCCACGGCTGGGTACTAGCACAGCATGTACCTGCATGTGCCCAGCCGTGCCATTCTGCCGACGTAAATGTCGTTCATCAGCTTTGTAGCTGTTGACTTAATAAACACAGAAACGGCTGGAAGTAGACCAAAGATGATTTTATTAATTTTTTATGACTTTTTTTGGACAATCGGGAAGGGAGCACATGCTCACCAACAAATTACAGAACTACCAGAACGTGCAGTTTTCTCAAAATGTTTACAATTTTCTTGTTTTCATAAATACTAAGGAAATAAAAATATATGTATTCAAACTACCTACTAAATTGAAGTGTGAGGGGGGACGGACCTTTTTGGGTATGACTACAAAATATAACTTGTGGGACTGAAATGTCACCAAAACCTAGTCCTACAACATTTGAACCACCAATTCAGTATAGTGTCAACAAACTGACGATCTGCTATTGATGGTCAGAAAATGCTTTCTCTCTGGGCACTGTCGTGTTTCCACCAAGTGACTAAGGCATACTTGCTGTAATGGCATCCTTGTGCATGGGAGAGCTAAGTATGCCTTAGTCACTTGGTGACTACAGTTTTTACCATGTAATTTTGGTGCTTGCAAAACCTGCCATTAAATTTATACGTTTGTTGGAAATGTTTTATTTTCTCCTGCCAAGTTCATTTTGAAAAATTTGGGTTCAAAGGCCAAGTTATACAGCTTGCCTTAAATCTTTGGAGTCTACTTTTCTGGGGTCCTGTCGCTTAGCCATCGTAAGTGTCAAAAAATGCTAGTTTTTAGCCATTAACAGCCAGAATGTGCTCCCTTGTTTCTGGGACCCACCATGTTCCCACTGAGGGACTAGGGCAGGCATCTCCAAAGTACGGCCCGTGGGCCAATTGCGGCCCCCCTGGTGATTTAATACGGCCCCTGGGGATTTGGATATATAAATCATTTGTGGCCCTGAGGGGCACAAACTATATATATATATACATACGGTCAGATTACATGAAGAGAATCTCTTGTTTACTCAGCGGCGTCTGTAATAGGAAGTCCCGTCTCCTGGGATGCCAGTGGACGACTGTTCTGTCTATCATAGGAGGTGGGACTTTGTATTGAAGTGGTTGTAAACCCCAAAAAATAAAAATAAATTAATGTCACATTGTAGATTATAAGATTTCCTATCATCTGTGCCCAGTCTTGCCACACACAGTTAATCCAGTGCTGAGTAATCCTCTTTTAAAGTTCAGTGCAAATTATAAGAATTTCAGATAAAATCCTGCCAAATTAGGTTAAGTCCGTTTCTCTGTTATTGCTTTCAGTGACAGGTTATGTACAAATCTAGCTTGGACATGTTTATCATAACAAGAGGTGATCCAAAGTTCATTGTATATTACTAGGATGTGTTATGATGTTATATCACCTCATGTTATGATAAACAAAACATAACATATGATAAACATGTCCTAGCTATATTTGTAAATAACCTCTCACTCAAAGCAAAAAGAGAGAAAACAGACTTTTGCTTTAGGCAGGGTTTTATCTGGAAGGCTGTTTATTTTCACTGAACATAAAAGAGGATTACTCAGCGCTGGATTAACTCTGTGTGGCAAGACTGGGCACAGATGATAGGAAATCTTATATTCTACATTGTGACAACCACTTTAAAGAGACCACAGAGTAAACAAACAAGAGATTCTCCCGATTTGTAATCTATCGGCACTTGTCCCCCCCTCCCTGTCCCCAAGGCTGTAGATGGGCATCGATCAGGCTGCACTGATGGCAATAGTAAGGCTGGCCATACATTATACAATTTTTTATTTTATTTTTTCATCTTTAGATTTACCAAAACCATATAATAGAAGGTCAAAACATTTAAACACTTTCAATTTGTATGCAATCAGGCAGGCCCCTCTACTACACAGTTGAAGGTAAATCTAAAGGAAATTAAATAAGACAATTGTATGGTGTATGGCCAGCTTAAGGCTGCATTCATGGCACATGTGAGGTTGCAATGGTGAGGCTGCATTCATGGCAATGGTAAGCCTGTGCGTGTTATACGCAGATAAATACGGTATATCCAAATAACACACCCAAGCTCATCTCTTCACCACACACAGCCACAAAGGCAAGATAATTATTGTTGGGCAGTGTATTAGTGGTCGGACGAACACATTTAGACCGAATTTTAATGTTTCAAAGAAGGCAAAATAGTCGGCCCTCACAAATGTTAATTTCAATAAATCTGGCCCTCTTTGAAAAAAGTTTAGACACCCCTGCAATAGGGCATACTTATGTGGTGTTCTCCTGTAAAGAAGCGGTAGTATAATGTATTCTAAAGCATCATTACCTACTCTTATATATAAGAAACTAAAAATTTCCAAATGTTCAAAAATTTGCCGGTCATTCAATATAAGTGTAAGAAAAATTTCATAAATTCTACTAAATATATATAATCATTGTTTCTGTACCTGGGGATGGGCCCTGGGAAGAAAAAGCAGCTGTTTTTTTTTTTTTTGCTTTTAGTTGACTGTGTTTTCGAACAACTCTTCCATAATCTGCCTTGAAATCAATGGAAATTTAATTTGTGTTGACTGCTGTATTTTTTTCTCTTGACTAAATGTGCAAAGAAAACTTGACTGTTCTTAATTAACAATTGCAATTAGTACCTTGCTATTATGCTTTATACTGATGTTTTGGTTTTACTACTTAATTTTTTGGTAGGCATTTTACTTATAGTGACACGTGTCCAGACAAGCTGTGTTTTGTGATTCCAGGAATCCACGTGGGAGATACCACACCTGATAAGCTGTTCACATTGACTGAAGTTGAGTGTCTAGGAGCCTGTGTAAATGCACCAATGGTTCAAATTAATGACCACTACTATGTGAGTATATGGATTTAAAACGCTGTCATTTTAGTCTTCATTTTTCCTGCGTGTTTGAGTGTCCCTTTTTTTTTCTTCTTCTGCCTGATGCCTATCAAATGGCATGTGGTGAGATTTAGTACAGGAACTACTTTTGGAAATCGGTGCAGCGCCGCAGATGCGGCTTCGCACTGGTTAGGACGGTGCCATTTCTGGCAAATGCCGCCGATTTCTTCTTCACTCACCAGATTCCAGATCAATGAAAGCCTCTGTATATGTGTGAGGTGTCTGGGATCACTGCCAAACGAACATTTGTCCGACCCTCAGAAAACGATCAGCCAGCAGGAAAACGGACACTTGCGTCCTCTGCTTTACCAGGATCCAATCGGCTGAGAGTTTTTAATTATACTCGGGCAAAGAAAGGGAAAAGGAAGCCTCATGCCTCGCTTACACACGATTAATTTTCCCTACAGGAAAACTGCCATGTTTGCTTTTGGTCGGGAAAACCGGCCGTGTGTATGCTCCATAGCAGTTGTACGTCCAGCGTAAAGTTATTCCCCATAGATGAGGCGCAACCTGGCAACAGACATGTAATGATCTGCACCAGAGAACACAGGCCGGCGTTTAATGTTGATAAATGTAAAGTTATGCACTTGGAGGCTAAGAATATGCATGCATCATACATGCTAGGGGGAGTTCAACTGGGGGGATCTGTAGTGGTGAAGGATCTGGGGGTTTTGGTAGATCATAAGCTCAATAATGGCATGCAATGCCAAGCTGCGGTTTCCAAAGCGAGCAAAGTCCTTTCTTGTATTAAGAGAGGTATGGACTCCAGAGATAGAGATATCATTTTGCCCCCCTGTACAAATCATTAGTAAGACCTCACCTGGAATATGCAGTCCAGTTTTGGGCACGTTGTCAAAAAGGATATCGGAGAACTGGAGAAAGTGCAGAGAAGGGCAACTAAACTGAAAAGAGGGATGGAGGAGCTCAGCTATGAGGAAAGATTAGAAAAACTGAATTTATTCACTCTTGAGAAGAGGAGAATAAGGGGGGATATGATCAACATGTACAAATATATAAGAGGTCCATATAGTGAACTTGGTGTTAATTTATTCACTTTAAGGTCAACACTGAGGACAAGGGGGCACTCTTTACGTCTGGAGGAAAAGAGATTTCACCTCCAAATACGGAAAGGTTTCTTCACAGTAAGAGCTGTGAAAATGTGGAACAGACTCCCTCCAGAGATGGTTCTGGCCAGCTCAGTAGATTGCTTTAAGAACGGCCTGGATTCTTTCCTAAATGCACATAATATAACTGAGTACTAAGTTTTGTAGGTAAAGTTGATCCGGGGTAAATCCGATTGCCTCTCGGGGATCAGGAAGGAATTTTTTCCCCTCCGGTAGCAAATTGGATCATCGCTCTGCTGGGTTTTTTTTGCCTTCCTCTGGATCAACTGTGGGTATGGAGTTGGGTGTATGGGATGTACTGTGTTGTTTTTTTTTGTCCACGTCATAGCATAGTCATGGTGCATGCGCAGTTCGTAATACGCCAGGCGTAAAACACTGCACCATGCTCGGACCATCATTTGCATGGGGTCACGCCCACTGCCACCTACGCCGGCCTGCGCTTTTGAAAAATATGCCACGCCGACACAGCGTTGTGAGCAATAGCTTGCTGAATACAGTGCATGCCTCTCCGCACTGCGGCGGCATGGCTCTTTGTGAATCTGGGCCAATATGTATATTTTTTTGCATTGAAACTATAAATACATTTTTTCTTAACATATATAAATTCCGTTTTAATAAAAAAAAAAAATGATTTTCCCTGGATGAAATTACACAGCTAGGTGCACCTGGTTAATGGAAACTTTGTTCCTTGTTCGATGAATCATATCCACAGTATATTAACCACTTAAGGACCCCCGCACGCACATATACGGCCACAGAATGGCACGTACAGGCACAAGGGCGTAAATTTACGTCCCCGCCTGAGTGCGGTTCGGGGGTCCCATCGGGACCCCCTCCGCGGCGTGCGGGGGTCCCCCTACCTCTGGGAGCGATCCGGGATCTGCGGGCGGATGTCCGTGATATCCGCCCCCCCCCGCGATTGCTCCCAGCCAATGGGAGCGCGCTCCCAGCCTGTCACTTCCTCCTCCTGTGTTTACACAGGAAGGAGGAAATGATGTATTCTCTCATCGCAGCGCTGTTTCCCAGCGCTGCTGATGAGAGAAGACATCACAAGTAAGTGTGCACCAACACAACACTGACACACACTCACATAGGCATATTAACCCCTTGTGATCGCCCCCCCCCACTCCCCTGTCACAGTGTCACTGAATGCAGTGATTTAATCACTGCATTTAGTGTCAGTGTGACAGGCAGTGTAAAAAACAGTTAGTGTTAGGTTCAGGATAGCCCCCCCACCCCCCCTAATAAAGTTTTAACCCCCTGATCACCGCCCTAGTTAACCCTTTCACTCCCTATTGCCAGCGTCACTAAGCGATCATTTTTCTGATCGCTGTATTAGTGCCGCTGTTCCCGCTAGGTAGCTATTTTTTTTTATTGCGATTTTTTTTTTTTTTACTAAAGACATGTGGCTAAATAAATTTTGGCCTAAATGTTTGACTAAAATTTAGTTTATTTGATTTTTTTTTTAACAAAAAGTAAAAAATAGTGTTTTTTTTTCAAAAATGTCGCTCTATTTTTGTATATAGCGCAAAAAATAAAAATCGCAGAGGTGATCAAATACCACCAGAAGAAAAGGACGCAAATTTTGTTTGGGAGCCACGTCGCACGACCGCGCAATTGTCTGTTAAAGTGACGCAGTGCCGAATCGCAAAAACACCTTGGGTCATTTACCAGCGTATTGGTCCGGGTCTTAAGTGGTTAACATTGGCTTCTGTGTATGTACATGAGTCACGACAGCATGGAACAAGATTTCAAGTTGGTGTTGTAAATGCTGTTGTCAGAAACTTTCAACCATTCTTACACATTTTAAATATATTTAGTCCTCTGCAAGGCCTTGCTATTGCTTAGAATGTTTTCTTTGCCTATATGGGGTTTCTTACCAGGGTTCCCCCGGAATTTTGTAGAGGGTCCTTGAGCAGTGAACCAAGGCAGGTTGATCTAATGACTACCAATGTAAGGTGGTATTGCTTCATTCCCCAATAATGAAATGGGGACACCTCCCCCTAACCAGTGAGACCACAGTCTGTATTTCCCTTTCCATGATAATTATTGACATATAGAACAAGGGGGTATTATAGAATTATCATTGTTGGGTGTCAAATATGCCATATTACTTTTTTTAATACTTCTTTTTTTTTTTTTTTTAAACATCATACTGATCCTGTATTTTATAATAAAACATACAACTAATGATTTTTAGCAGGGGTTCCCTGAGACATCAATGTATTTTGAGGGTTCCTCCAGAGTAAAAGGGTTGGGAGGCTGAGCTAGATGGAGGATTGTTGCTGTCTTGCTAGCTAGATAATCTACCTGCTAATCTTAAAGCAGTGCAGTGAGACTTAAAACACAGGTTTTAGATGTGCAGATGGTGTTTATTGTGTAGAGAATGGAGCACATGCTCACCAGATGAAAGATGGCTTTTGCAGCTTACTACTTCTCCTAGTAAATACAGTGACAACAAATCTGTTGTGGAAGAATGAATGAGGAAAATGGCGGTGGGACTTTGAATTGAGGCACATAGGTATATAACGATAAATTGTTTATTTATAACAGTAAAAATTAAAACAATATTCTGGTAATAATATAATGGCAATCATAATGCATGATCGAATTAGAACAGTAAATATATACATATGAATTCGGACATGTTATATCAAAACGGATCATCACATAAAAAAAAAAGGTATTAAACAGTTGATATCACATGATGCATATATGAAAGGTATAGCAGATAGAAACACGGCATTGAACAGCTCTACGCATTTCATGGATTGTTCCAATCTTCAGGAGCATGCGCGTGACGTAACCACTTCAATACCAGGCCTATTTTGGCACTTCTCTCCTACATGCATAAATCATAATTTTTTTGTTAGAAAATTACTCAGAACCCCCAAACATTATATATGTTTTTTTAGCAGACACCCTAGGGAATAAAATGCTGGCCATTGCAACTTTTCATCTCGCACAGTATTTGCGCAATAATTTTTCAAACACCTTTTTTTTTGGGGGGGGGAAAAACGGTTTTGTGAATTAAAAAATAACAAAACAGTAAAGTTAGCCCAATTTTTTTGTATAATGTGAAAGATGAAGTTACGTTGAGTAAATAGATACCCAACATTTCACGCTTTAAAATTGCGCACACTCATGGAATGGCGCAAGTTACAATTTTTTTTTAACAGAGATGTTTTATTGAGAGAAAAAAAAACAGAGTTACAGCATCACATGTACACAAAAGCACAGCACAATACAAATATCAGGATGGACTATTAGGATGTAAATCAGAGCACCTACCCTACCCGCTACATATTGGCAGGGTGAAGAGAAAGGAAAAAACTGGACATTCAAACCCCCACACTAACAATAGGAATCTTACCAGAGCTTACTTCAGAACCCCCTCCCCCCCTGAGGATAGTACAGGAAAAAAGGGGGGGTGATAAACCAGAGTGTCAAGATGGGGGGGGGAGGGTTGGGGAGAGAGAAAGGGAAAGGGAAAAAAAAAAAAAAGGGGAAAAGAAAAAGGGGAGGGGGAGAAGGCAATAGGGATCAGCTATTGTCATATAGAGATAGTATATCGACCAACCAGAGACCACAGCTAACCCCTGGCATCAATCCACGCAGACCACACTTTGTCAAATTTCGCCGGGCATTGTCTACTCTCATACGTGATCCTGTACAGCGGGAGCACTTTATTGATAGATAGGGTCCACGATTCCACCGTCGGTGGATCCGCCGCCTTCCACTTAAGGAGGATTTCCCTCCTGGCATAGAAGAGGGAGAAGGTAAGAAACAGCTTGGAGTATCTGTCCCCCTGGAACTCCTCCAAATGGCTCAGGAGAAGAACCAGGGGCTCCAACGGGATCCGCAGCTGAGACACCTCGCTCAAGACCTCGGCCACCCGGCCCCAGTAGGGTTGGATTTTGGGACAAGACCAGACCATGTGCCAGAACGAGCCCTCCTGCACCCTACAGCGCGGGCAGAGGGGGTCTCGTTGGGGGAAGATACGGGCCAGCCTTTGAGGGGTATAGTATGCTCTATGTAGGAATTTGATTTGGATAAACCTATCCCTAGCTGCTATAAGTGACGGGATGAACAGGGAGACGCATTCCTCCCACTTTTCGTCATCCAGGTCAGGTATATCAGCCTTCCACTTATCAAATGTGCGGGTCAACCCAGAGTCATATGCCACCGTCAGATAAAGATAAAGGGTAGATAGAGGCCGCCCCATAGTACGTGATGTCAGGAGTCTCTCGACCGAGTCCGATTGGAGTGTGAGTCTGTCCGGGAATTGGGCCCCGTACGCGTGTCTGAGCTGCCAATATCGAAACGACCACTGCAGAGGGATCGAGTACCGGTCCCTTAGGTCCTGAAAGGTTATGAGAGTGCCGTCAGAAACAATATGTTTAAGGGTAGTTATCCCCTTACCTGCCCACGCAGAGGGGTCAGGAAGGGAGTAGAAATGAGGTAGTAGGGGATTACCTCAAAGAGGGGTATGAGGAGAAACATGGGAGGGTTTTGCATATATTTCCCTAGCGTCCTTCCAGGCCTTGATGGTAGTTGTCATGGGGATTGTGACCGAAGGGGACGAACGGCGACCACGGAATGCGAGGTTACTCAGAGCGGCGTATGAGCCCAAAATAGCTGCCTCCAAGGTAACCGCCGGATTCTGTTTAGGTTGGGCGAACCACCACCGGACAGTAACCAATACAGCCGCCCAGTAGTATAGTTGAAAGTTTGGAAGCGACAGGCCTCCACTCGATAGGGGCAGGTATAACGTTTTTTTAGCTATCCTAGGGGTTTTCCCCGCCCAGACAAAGGCCCCCAGCTGACTCTCGAGCTTCTTAAAGAATTCCCTCGGGAGGTGGGTCGGGGTATTCCGAAAGTAATACAAAAATTTGGGGAGGAGTACCATCTTCATGAGGTTAATCCTACCCACCGGAGTCAGAGGGAGCGAACGCCACGTTGCGAATTTAACGGTGACCTGCCTCATCAAAGGGTGAATATTGCGCGCCATGAAGTCGTCCAGCGTCGCAGTGACTCTGACCCCCAGGTATTTGATTTCCCCAACCCAGTGGAGCTGCAACTGAGGAGTAGACTTAGTGGGGGAGGGATGGAGCGAGAAGAGTTCCGATTTGTCCCAGTTGATACGGACTCCAGAGAAGCCAGCGAAGCGGTTAAATTGAGCCAGGGCCTTGTCAAGGGATCCGGACGAGTCGGCTAAGTACAGCAGGGTATCGTCGGCATAAAGGGAGATTTTTTCATGCAAGGGGCCAACCCGTATCCCCTGAATCTCTCCATCCGCCCTGATAAGAGCCGCCAGGGGCTCTATGGCCAGCGCGAACAGACCCGGAGAGAGGGGACAGCCCTGTCTCGTGCCGCGCCCCAGCGGGAATGGGTCCGACAGGCACGCATTTGTACAGACCCTGGCCCGGGGGGCGTCATAGAGAAGCTTAACCCAGGATATAAAGTTGGGCCCAAAGCCAAACTTGGCAAGAACCGCCCAGAGGAACCTCCACTCAACAGAGTCAAAGGCCTTCTCGGCGTCAAGAGAGGCCACCAGGGTCTGACCCACGTCGTCCGCCCTAGCTATATGAGTAAAGAGCCTCCTAAGGTTAATGTCAGTACCCCTACCTGGCATGAAACCCGTTTGATCGGGGTGCACCAGGGCTGTGATAACCGTGTTCAACCGAATAGCCAGGACCTTGGCTAGCAGTTTGGCATCAACATTCAGTAATGAAATGGGTCTGTAGGAGGGGCAAAGGGAAGGATCCTTACCCGGCTTTGGAATGACCACAATCACCGCTTCGCCCATGGAGGTGGGAAGGGAGTGCAGGCGTTCAGCAGCCACCAGCATCTCCCGGAACCTGGCCGCTAACACGTCGGGGTATTGTTTGTAGAGTTCTACAGGGAGGCCGTCAGGTCCAGGGGTCTTGCCCGGTTGCATGGTCTTAAGTGCCTTGAGTATTTCGTCCAGGGAAATGGGCCTGTCAAGGGTGGTTCTAAACCTATCAGTCAGGACAGGGACGTCAACCTCGTCAAGGTAAAGGGCCAGATCGTCATCCCTAAAGGTCACCTGTGATGTATAGAGGCGCTGGTAGTAGGTGGCAAAGGTACGGTTAATCTCCTCCGGGGTGTACAGGAGACCTCCGTCGACACCGGCTATCTGGGGGACAGCCATGCCCCCCGAGTGTTCCCTGGAGAGCCAAGCGAGGAGCCTGCCCGATCTTTCGCCCTGCTCAAATATACGTTGGGATTGGGCCAGCAGCTTCTTCTGAGTCAAGGAGGTGCGTAGGGACATAACCTCCCCAGTAAGGGACTGCAGTCTAGTGTAGTGATGGGGATCCCGGGAACGAACATACAGTGCCTCCTGTGCCGAGGCGGCCGCCTCAGCCGCATCTAGCGCAGAACGCCTCCCCCGCCGAACTCGAGCAATAATGGTCTGGTATTGACCCCTAGTGAAGGCCTTAAAAGTATCCCAAACAACGGCCGAAGAGGCCGAGTCTGAGTTAGTGGCCCAAAAGTTGTCAAGCACCCCCGCAAACTGGGACTCCACATCCTGGTCTGAAATCCAAAATCCAAAAGAGCCGCCACAGCCCGGCCTGGGTCCCCGGGCCACCCAACTTCACCAACAGGGGAGCATGGTCCGAGATGCCCCTGGGGAGTATCTTAACCTCTCTGACCCTAGACAGAACTGATCGGCCCGCGAAGGCCAGGTCTATGCGGGAAAAGGAGGCGTATGAGGCAGAGTGGCAGGTGTAGGCCCGCTCCTGAGGGTGTTTCCACCGCCAGATATCCGTCAAGCCATAGGCCTCAGCCCAGGAAGCCAGTCCCGGGGAAGAGGGACCCACACCCGCCATCCTGTCCACGCTCGGGTCAGGGGCCATATTAAAGTCACCCAGCACTATCATGTGATCCGAAGCAAAGTCAGCTAGAATGGCAGTTATCTTGTTTAATAGAATCAAGGAGGCTGGGGGGGGGGCAGATAGAGACCCACAATAGACCAGGTCTGAGACAGAATTTTAGCATTGATAACCACATATCTACCGTCGGGGTCCAGCGCCAGGTCCAGGAGCTTGAAGGGGAGGGATTTGTTAACTAATATGCTCACCCCTCTGGCAAAGGTGGAGTATGTAGAGTGATAGTGGGCGGCCACCCAGGGTTTTTTAAGAGCCAGGGTTCTACTACCCACCAGGTGGGTCTCCTGAAGGATACAAATGTGAGGGCTATGGGTTCTGATAAATTGGAACACCAGTGACCTCTTAACCGGAGAATTGAGGCCCCTGGTGTTCCAGGACATAATGTTAAGTGCCGACATGACAATCAGTGGTAGGTGAGTGGGCCGGATGAGAACAGTAAAGCTCCAGGGAGACTGGCGCCAGGACCCGAGGCGGTTCCCGCCGCATAAACCCAGACAGTGTACAGTACTGTGCATACTCAATAAAACATCTGAACATAAACTTAAAAAAACAAAACAAAAACCAAGGTGAAAAAAGGGAAAAAAAAACACATATCGTAACCAGCCCAGCCCGGGCAACATAACCCCCCCCCACCCTGCTCAGTCCCTCAAAACTGGGAAGAGCTTCCATTCCCCAGTCCCACATCAGCACGCCGGCTGCAAAAGGGGGTAGGTGTGCAAGCGGCGAGCCGGGGCCCACCGGGAGTCCGGGGGGTGTCCTCTTGAGCATGACGCCTCTCCGCTCGTGGCCCCTCCAATGAGTATAGGAGGGCGGTGGGGCAGTACATCGAAAAAGGAGGAATGACAACAGTAGACATATGAGCCCTCCCCACCCCCCTGCCAGGATAGTGGTCTCCAACAGTCATGTTACGCCCCAGGAAAAAGGAGTGGACAAAAACACCAAAAAAAAAAAGGGAAAATTAAATAAAAGGACCGTCAGGCGGGGGTAGCAGACCATGCATTGTAAGATGAAAAAGAAGATAAAGGACCTCTCTCAATGTTCTCCTGAGGTACTCAGGGGCACAAAACTTGTGTTGCAACATCATTCAAAAAAACAGTAGCCTCTCGGCAGGACCCTCCAACAAAGTGGCCGTTAAGGGGGATGGGCAGTCCTCTCACCAGTGACCTCCTCGCAGGCCCTCCAGAGCCAGGGTAGCGTCCGGGGGAAGGGAGGCCGCGAAAGGGGGGACCTCCAAACAGGAGGGGTAACAAGACACTGTCATGAGGGCCAGGATCCCCATCCGAGAGGGAGGGATCAGTACATCAAACCAAAAAAGGGGAGAACATGGAGGTTACTCACGGGTGCTTGCTCAGCGGTGCGGTGGCAGAGTATCAAGCCAGTCAGAGGCCTCTCTCGGGGTGTTAAAAAACCGGAGGGATTCGCCATCTTGGACCTTGAGTCTGGCCGGGAAAAGGACGCTGTACTTGATGTTGCGGGATCTCAGGGCTCCCTTAACCTGGTCAAAAGACTTGCGTTGCCTCTGGGTCTCCACGGAATAATCCGGGAAGATCATCAACCTGGTGTTTTGAAACCGGATCTCCCCTTGCTGCCTGGCAGCCCGGAGGACTTCATCTCTGTCCCTGAAATTCAGCAGCCGCAGGATGAATGTCCTCGGGGGGGGCTCCCGGGGGTCCCTGCTTAGGGGGGACCCTATGCGCCCTCTCTGCGGTGTAATGGGGAGAGAAGTTTGCGTCAGGGAGAACAGAGCGGAGCAATCCCTCTACATAGGCTGTCGGATCTTTCCCCTCCACCCCCTCGGGGAGGCAGATGATGCGAAGGTTATTCCTCCGGTTCCGGTTCTCGGCGTCCTCCGCCCTAAATTCCAAGGCCTTCACTTTAGTGTGGAGCGTGCGGAGGGAAGCCGAGTGCTCCATGGAGTCATCTTCCAGCAACCCGATGCGCTGCTCCGTCTCCGTGACGCGGGAGCGGAGCTTATCCATGTCCTGGCGGATGAGGCCCACATCGAGTTGCACCTCTTCTATCTTGGCCGTCAGGGTGGACTGGCAAGTCGCTATGGCGGCCATCACCTCCGGGAGCCAGGATGGTCTGGGGTCCGTGGGATCCCCAGGCGGCTGAGACGCCATGCGAGAGGAGCGCGTGGCGCGCGGCTCCACGAGGTAGGCCGGAGGAGGGTGAGATACCTCCGTTAGCAGAGGGAATCGGAGCTTCTTTCCCTTACCGGACTGCGCCCGGGGAGTCCCCCGCCTCATCCAGGTGGCAGCGGAAGGAAAGGTTAGGGGCTGCAGACCAGTGGAGCGGATCAGTAAGGAGAAGCCAGCGGAGCTCACGGAGGATGCGACCGCTCACGTCGCCATCTTGGACACGCCCCCCAAGTTACAATTTTAGAAATGTTGCTGGCACTCTAACGCATGCGGCGATACCTCACATGTGGTTTGAACAGCGTTTACATATGTGGGCGGGACTTACGTGTGTGTTCGCTTCTGAGCGCGAGCTACCGGGGATAGGGGCATTTAAAAAAAAAAAATTTTTTTTTTTTTTTACTCAATTTCATTTATTTTTACACTTTAAAAAAATAAAATAGGGGGGCGTGGCCTGGACATGGCTGAGTGAGGAAGCAGAAACTTTGAGCTCCCGGCTTTGTCCTCCCCTTCACCGACCAAACTGCTGAAAATTTAGGCATGCAATCCGCCAAAAAGTGCAGGACCAAACCTACATCCCGCATCACCCGCTCCGGTGCCAAGGCAGGCGATTTACACCGCTATTTTGGCTCTTTGTCGTCGCTCTCCCCTGGAGCTATAGTGATGGCACCACGAGGCAGCCCACGAGGCGACGCGGCAGATAACTTGGATCAGGACCTCTGGTCCTCATCGCCTGACGAACCGGCGACCCATCCCTACACACCGAGGCCACCCGTGTCCCAAGAACCGGACATGTCGTCCCCTGCCCCGGTCCCCGGTGGCCTGTCGGCGGAACAAGAATTCCGGACTCTACTACAGGCCCTACCCACCAGATCCGACATAGAGACACTTATACTCAAATTGGAGGAGACTCACCGTCGAGACTTTCAGGAGGTCAAGGCGGAGGTCTCCACGTTGTCAGATAGTGTCCTCGGGTGAAAACTCGCTGGCGACACTCGAGCAGAGGGTATCCGGCCTGGAACGGGACAGGGACCACCACAGAGATGCGGCAATTATGCTCCAGCTACACCTAGAGGAGGTCGAGGATAGGAGCCGCCGCAATAATTTGCGGCTACGCGGGATCCCGGAGTCGGTAGACTCCGAAACACTGGAAGACACGCTACTGGAGCTGTTCCGCGACATACTGGGTGCCCCGGAGGAAATCGTAGAGGTAGACCGCGCACACCGCGCACTAGGCCCAAGATCCGACGACCCAGACAGACCCCGCGATGTAGTGTGCCGCCTGCTGCGCTACGCGCAGAAGGAGAGGATCATCCGGGGAGCGTGGGAGAGAGGTGAGATCCTGCTACAGGGCTCTACGGTCAAAATCCTACCGGACCTATCTAGAGCGACACTGCGCCGTCGGGCAATGTTGAAACCCGCTCTGGAGTTGGCGCGTCAACAGGGTTTTACCTACAGATGGGGCTACCCCCTCGCGGTGACCTTCAAAAAAGATGGAGCAGCTTTTACAGTACAGTCACCAGCGGACCTCCCGGCCCTCTTCCACTTTCTGGGCACAGAGCAGATCCCTATCCCCGACTGGCTGCAGCTACAACCCCGCGCGACTGGAAGATCGGGCCCAGCGGCGCAGAGACCGGGAGCGGGGATCCGCCAACAGGGTCGTGGACGGAGGAGGCGCAGAGTTCTCTCTGGAGACGGACACCGTGAGTAGGCCGCAATTCCCAGGCCCCACTGTTGCCCCCTGCTTGAGCCGTCAGTTCTCCCCATGTCCTGAGCCAGCTGTATTGAGACCACCTTGTGCTAGAACCTACGATCGGGCTCACGCTGTCCATTCCCCCCACCCCTGCTATGGTGCCATCCCTTTCTGCCCGTTAGAACTGGGACCTTGCGTGCCCCTCCCCTAGTAGTCGGACCCCGCCGGCCACGGAGCGAGCCCACAATGACCACTGGTCGAGTCTGACAATGACCACTCAAGCAATTTTGGGACCCCCGCGCTGTTAGAGCGCACCCCGAACAATCCACGGATACCTGAACATCTCCCCGGTGCACAGGCTTTACTCCCCACATGGAACAGATGTTCAACATGAAACTTCCCTGATGGAGGAAGATGATCTGTTTTCTATGAGCCTTTCCTAGACTTTTTGATCCCCCACCTGAGAGCTGACACCCATGACTCAAATGTGAGGGATACCCGCCAGGGAGGGCTCTGCTGCTGCCGGGGGGGGCGGACGGGAGGAGGGAGGACGGAGGGAGGTAGAGAGCAGCCCTGTGACACCATGAGAGACACACTACGTTCTTGAGTACTTTACATTTTTGAGGTTTTTTTTTTTCTCTCCTTTTCTAGTTTATGTGTATTTGTTATCCCTCTCCCTTCCCTCTGTCTGTGCAAGACGTCATGAGGGAAAGGTTGTTAGATTATTCTCATGCTGGGGGGGGGGGGGGGGGGGGGACTATTGGCTCTCTGACGTTATTGCAGGACGGGGAACCTGGGACTGTTATACCTCACTCACTTTGTGCCTTGTTAAATGTTGGTGGCTAAATCAAACTGGCTGCAAATTGCACTTTCTTATAATGGATCCTTTCATGTTAATGTTTGCAAGATGTTTGATATCACCTGTATCTGATGTTCTCCAAGCACTACTTGTTTTGATTGGTGAAACTGCCTTACATTAACTGCTCACAGACATGGATTGCATTACTACTACTGACGTGCACTACTACCTTTAATGGTCTGGGGGGGCTGGGGGGAGCCGGGAACTCACACCACCGGCTCTGTCCATCCACCTACCCACATAGGCCTGCGCTCGTACTCCAGACTAGGTCTGGTGAGCGTTTTAAGCGAATCACGCTACTTTAGTATCTCTCTTCGCCACACGCACTAGTGTTGGCTTCCTAACTAACTCTTTCCCCCTTTCCTCCTTCCCTGAGCCCACCTGAGGCCGCTAGGGCTTCCGCTGCCACTACCTCCCTTCTAGTCCCCCTCCCCCGACCTCCAGCTCGCAAGTATGGACGAACTGACCATTGTCTCACTAAATGCCAAGGGGCTGAACACCCCTGAGAAACGGAGGATGCTACTCCATGACGTGCGCGCTCAAAGAGCAGACATTGTCTTGTTACAAGAGACGCACTTCAGGGAAGACAAGCTCCCAATCCTTAAGAATAGATACTACCCCACAGTATACCACTCCTCCTACTCGGAGGCGAAGTCCAGGGGAGTCTCAATATTGATTGCAGCCCGGGTACCATGGGTGTTAGACGCCATGCAGAAAGACTCCACAGGCCGGTTCTTATTTGTGAAAGGCCGAATTGGAGCTACAGGTATCACCCTGGCGAACTTTTATGCTCCCAATGACCACCAGGATACCTTCCTGACGAGACACCTAGAACGCCTAGCCCAATTCACTTCCGGACAGTTAATAGTGGGTGGTGACCTTAACGTCCCCCTATCGCCAGTGGAGGACACTTCTTCTGGAGTATCCTCGATGAACGGGAAAAAACGTGGCCGTATTCAAGCAACACTCCACGCGACCCAATTGGTTGATGCATGGCGCTTGTTCCACCCCGGCGAGAAGGACTTCACCTTCTTTTCCAGACCTCACCAAGTATACTCCCGAATTGACTATTTCCTAGTCCAACACAGACACCTAATAGCAGTCAAAGACGTTAAGATCGGGTCGATAACCTGGTCAGACCACGCCCCGATCACGTTAGTATACGCCCTGACAGGGACCGGAACTGAGAGGAACCACCCCTGGAGACTAAATGAATCACTCCTACAGGAACCAGAAGTCTTAGCAGACGTTGTAAAAGAACTAGAGAGCTATTTTGACACCAACAATACACCAGATAGTACCCCGGGGGTGATTTGGGAGGCCCATAAGGCGGTCATACGCGGGGTCCTCATTAAACATGGGGCCAGACGGAAAAAACAGAGACTAGAGCAACTGACGTCTTTATTGTCCAAGCTACAATCCCTGGAGATGCAACATAAACAAGCTCCGACGCGGCAGTTAACCACTGACCTAGACACCACGCGACGACGAATCACTGAAGTACTTATGCATAAGGCCAAAGCATCCGCCCAAGTCTGCAGGAGTAAGGTGTACGAGTCTGGGGATAAATGTGGTAAAATGTTAGCTAGATCCCTACGCGCACAGCATGTCGCATCCTATATCCCCCATATTGTCTCCAGAACCGGACAAAAGATATCGATCCCACAATCGATATCAGGGGAGTTTAGGAACTTCTACCACGCACTATATAACCTACCTCCCACGACACCAGACCAGGACACAGACGTTGCGCGTGACTATTTAACCTCCTCGGGTATGCCATCCCTGTCCCCAGACGACGCAGCCCTCCTAGACAGCCCTATTACCATGCTAGAACTCCAGTCAGCCCTGGGAGCTACTAAACCAGGCAAAGCCCCAGGCCCAGACGGGTTAACCGTTACATACTACAGAACCCTTCTCCCATCCCTGGGCCCCCACCTGTTACGTTTGTTTAACAATCTAGGGGCAGGATCGAAATTACACACATCTACACTACAGGCCCATATAGCTGTCATCCCTAAAGAAGGGAAAGACCCAAGCCAATGCGGTAGCTACCGCCCTATTTCACTGCTCAATGTGGACTTGAAACTCCTCACCAAAATTATAGCCACTAGAATCCAGTGTCACCTCCCGAGCCTTATCCACCTAGACCAAGTGGGATTTGTCCCTACCAGGGAGGCTAGGGACAATACCACCAAAGTACTGAATCTACTACACACGGTGTCTGCTAAGAAGACACCATGTGTCTTTGTGAGCACGGACGCCGAAAAAGCGTTCGACAGAGTCAGCTGGCGATATCTGTTCGACACGCTTAGACATATCGGACTAGGACCCAAAGTGACCAACTGGATCTCGGCAACATATGCGGATCCAACCGCCAGGGTCAAACCTAACGGGGTGCTGTCAGAAACCTTCCCAATTACTAATGGGACTCGCCAGGGGTGCCCCCTATCACCCCTCCTATTCGCACTGACCCTCGAACCCTTTCTGCGTCGGATCCGCCTTAATTCAGACATATCAGGGGTTAGGTTGGGGGACGGAGAATATAGGGTCTCCGCATATGCTGACGACCTCCTGTTCTCACTGACAGATCCTGAAACTTCCCTCCCCGGTCTGCTGAGGGAATTTGAGTCCTACGGACGGATATCCAACTTAAAAATTAACATGAGCAAGTCAGTGGCGATGGGGGTGGGGATACCTGATGCAACCCTGAGACGGCTTCGAGGAAGCCTGGGTTTACAGTGGACAGACACAGCCCTAAATTACCTAGGTACCCGTATACCCCAGTCACTCTCCCAACTGTACAAGCTGAACTTTCCACCACTGCTGAAGGCAGTTCAGAAACTGCTGGACCGCTGGACCACTGGTCTCCACTCATGGTTCGGTAGATGCAGCATACTAAAAATGTCCATCTTACCCAAGTTTATATACCTTCTCCAGGCTATCCCCATACATATACCCGCAGACTACTTTAGACAAATACAGACTATGTTTAAGCGTTTTCTCTGGGCAGGGAAACACCCCAGAATACATAGATCGGTTCTTTCATTACCTAAGCGCTTCGGTGGCCTGGCCATGCCTAACGTGCGTGTATACTACCAAGCTGCTCATTTGAACCGTCTCATTGATTGGTGCCGACACGGGGGTACGAAATTATGGCCACGTTTAGAACAAGCTCAGAGCGAGATTCCGCTGCAGAGAACCCCATGGTGCTTGAAGACTCTCCCCCAACCCATTAGGTCCCATCCATTAATAGGCACCACTATCAAAATATGCACTAGGCTTCTAAATCAAACAGGCTCCCCACCAGAACAGTCGCCCCTGCGCCCTATAATAGGCAACCCACAGTTTGAACCAGGCCTACGGGATGCAGCGTTTCGAGCACTGAAGGACTCTGGCACCTTCCAGGCCTCTCATTTTAGTACGGCGGGACGTTGGCGTACACTCACCGAACTATTAGACAAAGAAGGCAGATACCATTTGGACTTCCTGAAAGCCAACCAATTGAGCCACTTCCTACACACATTACCACCACCCCCAGCGGGAAGCCCAGCTCTCTCGCCTTTAGAGGAGCTATGCACGGGCACAGAAGTACTGCCACACACGCTGTCCATTCTATATACCACACTGATCACACCAAAGGAGAATTACCAAATCCCCTGCATCGCCAAGTGGGAACGTGAACTAAATTGTAAATTTTCCCATAAACAAAAACAACAAATTCTAACATTCACACATAAATCCTCTATCTGTACGAAAGCCCAAGAGACGAACTACAAAATCCTGACCCGTTGGTACCGCACCCCAGCTCTCTTGCACAAACTGTTCAGGACGACGCCAGAGGTCTGTTGGCGCTGTCAGAGTGAAACGGGGACAATGCTCCATATTTTCTGGTCATGTCCGAAATTGAAACCCTTCTGGACAGAGGTGAGGAGGATCATACAAAACTTTACGGACAGACAGGTCCCGGACGACCCGGCGTACTTCCTGTTGCACGCTAATGACGTCCCCACGCGCATATATAAAAAATCGATCATTCGACACCTCCTAGATGCGGCCAAGGCCTGCATCCCCATTTGCTGGAAGTCGCCAGACCCACCGACAGTAGCGATGTGGCTACGGAAGGTGGACGACATTAGCAGACTGGAAGACCTGATTCTTACTAACACAGACAGACAGGAAACCTATACGCAGACCTGGCAATTATGGGCTACCTTTACCTACTCTGACGAGGGACAAGCACTTAGGAACCCTACCTGAGCCCACAGACAGAATTCCCCCCCCCCCCCTTAACACAGAGACTGGAACTACCGACAGGAGACTAGTTGATGGACATGTTAACTGAACCGGTCCAAGCTTGCGAGCCCCCCCCCCCCTTCCACCACCCCCCTCTCCCCCGCTGATTCTTGAGCCACCTCCCGGGAAAACCCCTCGAGGTGACTACCCCCCTCCTACATCCCGTATCAGACTTGAGAACTCTCTCTCTTTATCACTTTTCACCCTTTTCTTTTACTTCTCCTTCGGTAACGGAAAATGGGATCATGTCCGCAGGTCCGTGTCACACAATACATCTTTGGACGGAGGTTGTCTGATAATACACACCGAACCAAACACAGGATGAGCTCGATGAGGTCGGTGCGAGACCACCTACCTATCGCTCATAAGAGCTGACACCTTGGCTTGGAAGGCCAGATTGCTCACCAAACACTGTGAATAGACTTGCCACACATATGTGTGTTTATATGAAGTGTATTTTCCTGTAGATGTCAATACCTTTTCTTTCCTTTTCTCATTCTTACAATGTTGTGATCGATGTGGATATGTTTCCTGTTGTGAATAAATAAAGATTTTGAAAAAAAAAAAAAATAAATAAAATAAATTTGATCACTTTTATTCCTATTACAAGGAATGTAAACATCCCTTGTAATAGGAATGGTTCATGACAGGTCCTCTTTATGGAGAGATGTGGGGTCAATAAGACCTCACATCTCTCCTCCAGGCTGGAAAGCATTAGATTGTGAAAAAAAATTCACAGATCTAATGCTTTCAGCCGCGATTGCGGCTGTGTTTACATTCCAGGACCCGGGCCTCCGACGATCATAGAAATGACTGGTGACCAGTCTACTCTATGGTTTCCATCCAACGCCGGCGGATTGTTTCTCCGGGTCTCCGATGGCAAAGGAGAGCCCGGAGAAGCACCGGATGGCGGCGGGAGGGGGGGGGGGAGTCCCCTCCCACTACCTATAAGAACGATCAAGCGGTGGAACCGCCGCTATGATCATTTTTATGGTGCACAGAATCGCCGGCTGAAGAGATGGATATCTGAATGATGCCTGTGGCTGCACGCATCATTCAGATATCCTTACTGAAACCCAGGACGTCATTTCACAATGGGCCAGTATTGAAGTGGTTAAGGTATGTAATGTATGAAAGTATCTTATATGTTCTGACCCTGCCAAGGAAGAGGGGGTAGGCATTTAAAAGTATAAAGAATAAAACCCATAAAGACCCCCAAAGTCTAAAATACTCAGACATAGCTGTATGATGATGGTGTGGCACTACAGGTCAAAAACCCACTAGGGGCATCACCACTGGGACTGAGGCGGTGTGGAATGGCCAGTTGTCCAGCAAGGACACCATCCAGGGAGGTAGTTTTCCCAAGGGTGAAGGAGAATGGATCTTGGAAAACCAAGATGCTGAAACCAAATAGGAACTAGTTTGAAAGTGAACCAAAGCTTGGGATATTTTTTTTATAACCTAAACCTGCTTTAAACTTCTCCACAACTTTATCCCTGACCTGTCTGGTGTGTTCCTTGGCCTTCATGATACTGTTTGTTCACTAAGGTTCTCTAACAACCCCCAGAGGGCTTCACCGAACAGCTGTATACTTTATACTGAGATTAAATTGCACACAGGTGGACTCTATTGACCAATTAGATGACTTCTGAAGGCAATTGGTTCCATCAGATTTTAGTTAGGGGTATCCGAGTAAAGGAGGCTGAATACAAATGCACGCCACACTTTTAAAAAAAATTTTTTTTTTGTAAAGAATCTTGAAAACCATTTAAAATTTCCTTTCTATCAGTGCTTCACAATTATGCAGGGCTCGACAAAACTGAGATCGCAATGGCGCTGGAAATTGTGCCCTGGAGCCTGGGTTATACCACAACAGTGGTTGGAATCCTCCCATGTGGCCCACCCGCGGGTGTGCGGACTAGCGTCGGTTTGGTTGGTAATTGAGGCCGCTAAGCGGGCTGCTGGAGCCGGATACATGCTCCTATGTGCGAAACTGGCACTCTCTGGTGGCTGGTGCTGTGTTGAGCATGGCTTGCTCTCACTAACCACCTCTGACATCTTACGAGGTTGTGGGCTTGAGCGGTCGCCTGCTGCTAAGTGGATGGGGAGTGCTGCTCATCAGTGCCCATCAGCCCAATCTCATCAGTCTCCCAACAGTGCAGCTTATTAGTGCCCATAAGTGCCACCTCATCAGTGCAGCCTCATTGATGCCTGCGTCTGTTGACTCCCTTCCTGGCAATGTAGGTCTGCGCTGTAGCCGTCATTCGAATCAGTTAATGGACACTTTTTTAATTTATTTTTTTATCACAGTGTCACAACACACAGATGGTAACATTAATTTTGTGTTGTGCTAAAACACAGGCCTGTTTTGATATTTTGGGGTACCATTACAAGTGAATGGTGTTCTAGTAATGTGGAGAAATAACTGCTGTTGCCCCAATCTGGCCTCAGGGGTTCCCAGGGCACATAATCATGTTCTATGGGCATGGCCTTGTGGATTTGTATCTCCTTATGGTGCTTGTGGCAGCATCAGGAGGCATTCAGTTATATTTATATAATTTTTTTGCAAAGAATATTTATATTCCGTTGAGGACTTTTTTTAACTACTTAAGCCCCGGGCCATTTTGGTGCTAAAGGACCAGGCCCCTTTTCACGATTTGGCACTGCGTCGCCTTAACTGACAATTGCGCAGTCATGCGACGTGGCTCCCAAACAAAATTGACGTCTTTTTTTTTTCACACAGAGTTTTCTTTTAGTGGTATTTGTTCACCTCCTTTATTTGTTCAATCGCAATAAGCTTTTATTGATTGACTTGTGCAAAAGTTATAGCGTCTATAAAATAGGGGATAGTTTTATGGCATTTTTATTAATATAATATTTTTTTTTTTTTACTAGTTATGGCGGCGATCAGCAATTTTTATCTGGACTGCGACATCAGCAATCGGTGCTATAAAAATGCACTGATTTACTGTGAAAATGACACTGGCAGTGAAGGGGGTCCTGCAAGTGCACCGCTCCAGTGTGAAAGCACTCTGGCTTTCACACTGAAGTGACAGGAAAGGCACTTTACAGGCGCTAATTTGTTTGTAAAGCGCCTGTTTGTAAAGCGCCTCAGTGTGACCATAGCCTTAAAGGAAAGGTGAAAGTTATTGCTTATTGTAATATAGATAGATGTTCTAGATTGGCCTGGACAAAGATGTTCTTACCTCCTAGAAACGATTATAAAGACATTGCAATGAGATATTTCGAACTAACGGTTCTGTTATTGGTATTACATGTCTTCAATCTTGTAATCCAGTCTATTTAAATGAGGTAAAGTAGTCTCTGTTCTGTTTGGTAACATTGTGTGCATCACACTAAACATGAACCAGTGAAAGCAAAGGAGATCAGAGAAAAAATTAGACCAGCATTTGAAAGGTAGTCTAATAATATCAGAGATACAAGCTGAACTCCAAGGTCAAGGCACATCAGTGTCTGATTGTACCATCTGTTCTTGAGCAAAAGTGGGCTGAAAGACGACCCCAAGAGGACTTTGCTGTTGAAAGGTAAAAAAAACTAAAAAGCCTGACTGGAATTTGCTGCAATGCATATAGACGAGCCACAGTGCTTCTGGAAGTAAGCGCTGTGGATGGAAGAGACAAAACTATTTTTTGGACAAGTCCTATCTGCCTTGTGTTCAGATGCAAAAATTAAGCATTTAGAAAATAACACTGTACCTAATGTGAAACATGGAGGAGGCTTAATTATGCTTTGGGGCTATGTTGTTGTTTCTGACATGGGAAACTGGGGCAGGGTACATTTAAATCTCAAGACTATCAAGAAATTCCGAACCAAAATACATTGCCCAGTGTCGGATAGATTTGCCTTAGTTGCAGATCATGGATCCTCCTATGGCAGTGGTCATCAACCCTGTCCTCGAGGCCCACTAACCGGCCAGGTTTTATGTATTACCTTGGTGAGATACAGACTAGAATACTGCAATCACTGAGCAGCAAATGATCTCACCTGTGATGTATTTCAGTTATCTTGCAAACCTGGCCTGTTAGTGGGCCCCAAAGACAGGGTTGATGACCACTGTCCTACGGGATCCCAAAACACACTAATAGCACCCAAGAATGGCTAAGAACAAAACATGGGCTGTTGTGTAGTGGCCTTCTATGAGTTTTGATCTTAATTTTGGACATTTAAAGAGCTGAGACATGCAGTCTGGAGAACATATCGGGCTGCTATGCCAGTTTTCTCAAGAAGCGGGCTTTGAAATACCTGTTAGCAAGTGTAGAAATCTCATTTAAGAGCTACAACCATTTCTTGTTTTGTAGCGATTGCTTCTAAGGTTAGTACAACAGAATATTGGGTTAAAGGTCTCATCATTTTTTGTTAATTCTATTTTGTTGCATCAAAAGCAAAAGTCTGATTTGGTCAATTTTTTTTTTTTTTATGATTGAAACAGAAAAAGTAAGGGAGTAATATGAACATATCCTTGCTTGCTCTGTGTATAAACAGTAAAAGCTGGTATGTGAGAAAGGGGGGGGGGGGGGGTTACAGAAACTCTGATGATTTCTCTAACCTCACAGGTGATCATTTAGTCACCATCAAATAAAGGCAGGAATAATATAGGTTTTGTGTTATAACTTTAAGGCCTCTTCCACACAGGCGGACTCCATCGCTACCAAGTCCGCCGGCTTAGCAGGAGATCTCTCCGCTGAGCCGGCGGATGACAAGTCCCTCTCTGCTCACTGAGTGGGGAGGGGGTTGTGCAGCGCCGCTGTCTCCTATGGGGAGGTCTGATGAGAACTGACAGCATGTCTGTTTTTTCATCAAATCTCGCCCGATCCGCCATGGACGGATGAGGACATATCGCCATCTGTCCGACTTTGGCGGATCAGGTCGGATGTCAGCGGACATGTCTCTGCTGACATCCGACACTCCATAAAGCGGCGTTCAGGTCTTCCGTCAAAACTGACAGGCGGACCTGAATGGTCTGTTTGTGTGAAAGGGGCCTTGCATGACCCTATAAACCACTGTGGGGTGGTCTCCACACAATCGCCCTTTGAGTCATAATGTGGGACATTAAACCCATGATTTCAAGGTATAGGTCACCATAAGTTTTAATCTTTTGGGAGTAGCCCCCCGAATAGAAAAGCCCACTCCCAGAGATGGCGGTCAATGAAGTATTACTCGTTAAAAAGCATTTTCACAGTCCCGCAAGAGGAGCTTCAAGTCCTCAAATGTAGTCATCGCTATCCTAAAGAGGAAATCAAAATAAAATGACGGGGGGGGGGGGGGGGTAAACATAAAGCCAAGGTTGGCAAGAATCAAGGAAACAATGGTGGAAATAAGAAATGCATCCCAACTTTTTGAGATGGAAATGAGGGACACCTATTGGCAAAAGTTTGTAGGCTTAAGGCACACACCTTGACACGCTCCCTTTAAAAGGAGACTTGTACAAAAAAATATTAGTTGAACCCACAAGTTTTTTTTTTTTTTTTTTTTTTACCACTACTATTACTTTTATATTGGCTATTGAACTTTACAAATGTACCAATTTAGATTTTGGCTGAAGGTTTAGCACTGGAAAAAAACTTCATTTATTTTATATACAACTATATAGATCAGAGGAAAATTAGGGAAGAGGGACTTTGTTCCAAATAATGGATAGTCCCTCAATCTGGGACAGCTGAGAGGTATGGAAAAGGGATCCGTCTGAGTATCCTACAACAGCCTATTCAAACGGCTAGATTTATGCATCCGGGTCCTGTAGGTAAGCTAGCCAAGGGGACCATATTTTATCAAAAAGGAACTGTTTGATGGAGAAAGCTCACAATTTTTTCATTCAACATAATCCATGTGAGTTTTCGTTTAGTGCGATTTCTATGACAGGGCTTTTCCACACTGTTGCTATAGCAATCTTGGCAGCTAGGAATATAAAGTGTATTAAGGTCTGTGTATGTCGTGGAATCAACGGGTTTGTTTAGTACGGCAATACTCACATCCTTGGTGATGCTAACCATAGTGACTGAAAAAAATAAATGAGTGAACCCTCATACAAAGTCGACGAACCTCGGGACACGTCTACCACACATTGTAACGTAGAGCATATCTGGCCACAGCCCCTGAACCATGCCGCCGAGATGCCCGGATACATTGGACGGGTATTCCGGCACTAAATACCATCACCTGTGGACCTTTGTAACCTGCCTTGATCAAGGCCACATTAAGGATGTCTTTATGTATTTTTGAACTCCACTTATGCCAGTCCTCCTCCTCAGGGGCTATGTATTGATAGATCTCCCTTCCACACTACCCGGTAAGATAACCTAGCAGGGGATTCGATAAACCGTTTATATAACACAGAAATGCCACCTCGCAGAGCAGCATCCTGCATGCATCTGTTTTTGAACATAGTTCGAACTGCTAAGCCAGCTTTCTCGGTGCAATGGTGAATTTGTTGAAAACGAAAGTGTTCCATCTCCAGACTTCCTGTAAAATGAGAGGGAGGATGTATGCCCCTATGGTCAAAATAATTGCCTATACAATAAAATCCCTTATGTAGCTACCAGCCAAAACGATCAGATTGCATGCCAAGACCAAGTCAAATTTCTCCTGAATTTTGTCATTAAAGTGGATTTCAGTGAAAATCAGCAATTTACATATTTTAGGTATGCGGCAAATTCGCATAGAATAGTATGTTGGCCAATATTTTGTTTTCCCCATCATCGTCGGCGTCATCTAGTGTCCATAATGTTGTATTTTTCAGATTAAGGTATTTCAGTAACGTACCACAAGCACTAAATGGGGCTGAATACTGTGTGAATTACAAAAACGGCTAAACAGAATTATAAATTCAATTCTGTTTTAGGTAGAATGAATTTGGGGTGCAGTTCCATGTATGTCATTTCTGAATAAGGTACATTGTTTTGCTGGCATCATTTACTGTAAACCATTTCTATTTTTTGACCCACTTCACGGATTTATCTTCTAGGAGGATCTTTTACCGAGGGATATTGAAAGTATAATTGATGACTTAAAAGCTGGGAAAATACCTACTCCTGGACCCAGGTACCCATTCTTCCAAATGTTTGCATATTCTATAAGTAATTTAGGTAAACCACAGATCTAGCTGTATCTTGTCTCTTTGATAGAACAAAGGGGTATCTATTATAACATTGAGGGTTTCATGCTGTCATTTAAAGGCACCTTCCATTTTGTTTCCTGTTATTTATTTTGGTTACTGGGTAGAGGAGGCCAGTGTCTGATTTATCAGTTTACAATACATAGAGCTTCAATGTGTAGATCTTTTATTTTCATTCTATAGCTTATTTTAACCACTTCCTTACTGGGCACTTATAACCCTTCCTGACCAGGTGAAATTTCAGCTTCTGGCACTGCGTCGCTTTAACTGACAATTGCGCGGTCATGCGACGTGGCTCCCAAACAAAATTGGCGTCCTTTTTTCCCCACAAATAGAGCTTTCTTTTGGTGGTATTTGATCATCTCTGCGGTTTTTATTTTTTGCGCTATAAACAAAAAAAGAGCGAAAATTTTGAAAAAAAAGTCAATATTTTTTACTTGTTACTATAATAAATAGCCCATTTTTTAAAAAATAAAATAAAAAAAATTCTCAGTTTAGGCCGATACGTATTATTCTACATATTTTTGGTAAAAAAAAAAAAAAATCGCAATAAGCGACTGGTTTGCGCAAAAGTTATAGCGCATACAAAATAGGGGACAGAATTATTATTAATTTTTATAATTTTTTTTTTTACTAGTAATGGCGGCGATCTGCGATTTTTATTGGGACTGCGACGTTATGGTGGACACATCGGACACTTTTGGCGCCATTCACATTTATACTGCGATCAGTGCTATAAAAATGCACCGATTACTGTATAAATGTGACTGGCAGTGAAGGGGTTAACACTAGGGGGGCATGGAAGGGGTTAAATGTATTCTGGGTGTGTTCTAACTGTGTGAGGGGAGGGGGGTGACTGGGGGAGGTGACCGATGCTGTGTCCCTATGTACAAGAGACACAGATCGGTCACCTCACTTCCTGACATGACATGGATCTCTGTGTTTACACACAGAGATTCATGTCATGTCCCTGTAACCGCCGATTGCGAGTGCCTGGCGGACATCGCGGCCGCCGGGCACGCGCATCGGCACCTCAGGAATGCAGCGGGCACGCGCGCGCCCTCTAGTGCCCATTAAAAGCACAGGGCGCATATATGCGCCCTGTCAGAGATTCAGGACAGCCCGACGTCCGCATATATTCGTACGGCCGTCGGGAAGTGGTTAAGCTTATTTGTATGTTTGACGGCTCTAATGATTCTGTATTTTTTTAAAACAGATTGGCTTGCTCTGAAATTCTCCTCAAAGGGGAACTTCCCCTCATCGGAACCCCCCCCCCGCCGTCAGGGGAAGGGGGGTGCAGATACCTCAAGGATAGGTATTTGCACCCACTTCCGGGAGTCCTCTCTGCGGGGACCTGCGGGTAGTGCATCACTGTGTTCTGGGAAACACTCGGCTCTCAGAACACAGCGGGAACCAGTGAGGACGGCTCTGCGTGTCTCGCACATACGCCGCAGGGAATCATGCAGTGAAGCTGGAGCGCTTCACTTCCTGATTCCCTCACCGTGGATGGTGGTGGGGCAGCAGAGTGACGAGCGATTGCTCCTCTGCTGCAGACGTCGCTGGACTCCAGGACAGGTAAGTGTCCTAATAAAAGTCACCAGCTGCAGTATTTGTTTTTTTTTTTTTACAGCGGAGCTCCGCTTTCATTCTGGAGAAATCCTTTACAATATAGTACACATATTCAGCTAAGTGGTGCTGCTAGCTGTGTCTGCTTTCATGAGTCACAGGGCTATTCATACTTCCTTCTTGAAAGCTATACTGCACTTGATGCACAATTACTCTTAATGTTGAGCATGCAGCACTTTTGCTGCTGGGCAATTATCAGATAAGAGTATGAAAGGTCACCCAGCACCGGTGCTAATGTACAAGATAAGGTATGCTTCAAGGGGTTGTATGCTTCAAGGGGTTGTAAAGTCTCTAACACTGGAAACACACTATACAATTTTCTTAAGAGTTATCAAAACCATATAATATGAGGTCAAGCCTAAACACTTGCAATCAGGCAGGCCCTTGCACTACATGATTTTGCTAAATCTAAAGGAATTAAACAAAAGTTGTATATTGTGTATCCAGCTGAAATGTTTTTTACCGTAATGCTTTCCTTGTATTAAGGTAAAAAATGTTTAGGTGTCAGCATCGCCCCCTCAGCCCCCCTTTATTTACCCGAGATCTCAGTCTATCCAGGGCCATGCAAGTCTGCAGATCTCTTCTGCCATTTGCTCCCAGTGCTGTCAATCAAAGCAAGCGTCGAGGAAGCATTATCGAGTCCCGCTGTCTGTGTCAATGGACGCAGCAGAGGGACTTGAGTGCGAGCATGGACCAGTGCCCCCATGGGAAGCAGCTTCCTGTGGGGGCACTGACGGGGGACTCGAAAAGAGGAGGTTCCCACCCACTCGTGCGATTTTATTGCACAGAGTAGGCAAGTATAGACATGTTTGTTTTTTAATTTACCTTTACAACCTCTCTCACAGGAGATGTATATACGTGTGTTTGTGTGTATGTGTGTGTGTGTGTGTGTATATATATATATATATTAGTGTGTAATGTAACCGTGTTATAAAATTAGCATCACTGCACATTTAATGCATTACTATAGATCCTAAAAGAGAATACTGATTAAATTATCTTTTTAAATACTTTAGGAATGGCCGTTTCTCGTGTGAACCTGCTGGAGAACTTACCTCTTTGACTGGACCTCCAAAGGGACCAGGCTTTGGTGTGCGTGCAGACCTCTAAAATTACTGTGTAATATAACTGCAAAGCTTAACCCTTATACACATAAATAAAACTGTTTTGTTTCAATATTCATGAGTTGTATATTGTGTGTGTGTGTGTGTGTGTGTGTGTGTGTGTGTGTGTGTGTGTGTGTGTGTGTGTGTGTGTGTGTGTGTATATATTTATATATATATATATATATATATATATATATATATATATATATATATATATATATATATATATATATATATATATATATATATATATACGCACTGAATTACATTGGCAGTGGTAGGATCTGTACGTTGCTGTTTGGTGATGGGAGCTACGAGAAATACTTTATTTTTATTTGGACACCTTAAAGGAGTTGTAAAGGAAAACATTTTCGTTTCGTTTTTGCATGTTATTTCCTGCCTCTGTGCTATACAGAGCCATAGAGCAGTGATGGTTTGGAAAACGAAACTAGAAACACAGTAATCACACCTCATTGAAGTTAGGGACCACAGAGAGAAAGCTCCCAGTACTGTGGTCACCAGGAAACAGACAACCAGGAAGTGTGGAGATCAGAGAAGAATTACAGCAACTTAAAGGGTCACTAAAGGAAAAACTTTTTTTGCTGAAATGACTGTTTACAGGGTATATAGACATAAAAGTTAACTGATTCCTTTTCAAAATGATTAAAAATAGATAAAAATCAATCATATAATGTGCCTGCAGGTTAGTTTCACTTTTGAATTGGCTTCATGTTTCTGTGAAGTAGAGAGAGACACACAGAACAAAAACAAACAAATCCAGGGCAGTGTTTTGTTTTTAAAATGAATCTAATTGGTTCTGGGAAGTTTTAGACACGCAGTAATGACAGCTTAGAACACCGTGAGAAAGCTCCCAGTATGGTGGTGATAAGGAAACGGACAAGCAGGAAGTGTGGAGAACAGAGCAGAAATACAGCAACTTCAAAGCAAGAATGAACAATAAGGACATAAACCAGTACTGCAGTAAGGTAAAGGAAGCTATTTTTAGCTAAAAAAATTTTTTCCTTTAGTGATCCTTTAAGAGCAAAAACGAACAATTAAGATGAAAAAAATTGTTTCCTTTCCAAACCCTTTAATTGGCTGCCCTACACATAATAATCACCTCAGCGGAGCTTGGTGCATTTTTTTTTTTTTTTTTTTTACTGTGATAATTGGTACAGCGCATTCTGAAATGCAAGAAAATGCACAGATGTGAATGGAGCCTCATCGTTCTTGTGTTAACACACCAACTTCACTTTCAGGACCCATTCACATGTAGTAGGAGTGCACACTTTGTGGCTTGTGTTTTCCTGTGACACACATAGGGCAGCCTGTTGATTTCAATGGGCTGCGCTACATGTGGGTCATAGGACATTTTGGCGCATTTTTTTTTCATATGGCATTAAGTGTGCCATTAACAATTAATGGCACTGAAAGCGCAACCAGGTCATTTTTAGGTGTAAAAAGGTGGCCATATACTATACAATCTGATTGTACACGCCCTTTTTTGATTTACCAAATGTATAAAATAGAAGGAAACACCTATCTATCCAATCAGGCAGACCCTTGCAATACATAGTAGATGCTAGATTTAAAGGAGATTGTACAATCAGGTTGTATGGTGAACTTTACAGAACCCAGGACACACTTCTCCTGTTTTACTAAAGCTCTATCCACGTAGGCTGTTATCTCATCTCTCATTTCCTGCACACTTCAAAATGCTTGGGTGGATACTTTACCTTGATCTTCTGCCTTAATGGATGCCTTGTACTGTTCTCCCTAATGGGCTGGCGGGGGTACGCACGCACTGATGTCTATATCAGGTAAGCTCCTAGGATTCCCCCCCTGGAGAGACTGTGGGTGTAGGGGCCATGTTGCTGAACTGGGACTTTTCTTTTTTATGACGCCCCATCACGCCTGGTTTATGTCACCTTGTCCATTAACTGTTACTGCCCCTGCCTCATAAACTATTTGGACTGCTTAGCGGGTGCGGCTGGAGTGGGGTGGGTTCTTCTAGAATGCCCGGGCTGTTGTGTGCCCCTCTTTTAAGCTCCTGTGTGGGATTGTGCCCATACTATTAAGTTTGCCCGCTATCCCCGCCAGTATTTGTTTGTAACGGGTTAAGACTGTGCCCCCGCTTTGGCGGGAGAAATGGAGGACCTATGATTTGCACTACATCACTCCAGGGCCGGCGGGGAGAGACTTGTGCTTTGCCTTCCCTTTTGCCCTCTGGCTGCTGGAGGACTCTAACACTGGCTACACGCCCCCAGCCTTTGTTTTAGGCTCCTACACTATGGGGTTTTTGGGGTTTAAGTGTTCCTCATGTTCTCGAGGTGCATGGGGGGGGGGGGGGGTTGGGGGTTCCCGCCGATGTTCGGCTGGTTGGTTGTTAATGTTCTTTTTCTGCTGCATGTTTTGTTGGTTGGTATGGGTCAACACTATATTTTTGTGCTGCTAATAGGGACTGGATGTTGAGGTGCTGTTCTTGGTTGGGCGCCCTGCTCGGTCCTGGCAGGACGGAGGTGGAGGGTCTTTCCTCTCTCTGTCGTGCTGGGCCCGACTTTGGTGCTAAGGGGGTCAGCTCTGCACTGATGTATAACCCGCCTTATGACTAATTGTCGGGTAGTGTCGTGGAATGTGAGGGGTCTCAATTCAGCTGTGAAACGCTCTTTAGTGCTTAATTACCTGAGAAAACTTCACCCGCAGGTGTGCATCCTGCAGGAGACACACTTGATGGGCTCCCGAGTTCTGAGTCTGAGGAGGGCATGGGTCGGTGCGCACTATCATGCACCCTACTCTAATTATGCCAGGGGCGTTGGCATCCTTGTACATAGATCCCTTCCCTTTCAGCTTCTGGATGTGAAGCTGGACCCGGGAGGCAGATATGTGCTCCTGCATGCTTTGATTTCTGCGATTCCTTTTGTGCTGGTGGGGGTGTATCTGCCCCCCCCCCCCCCCGGCGGATCTGGACATCCTTCCTTCATTCCCTTATGCAACAGGTTATCATGTATAATGTGGATAATGTGCTTATCATGGGGGACTTTAACTTGGTTGTGTCCAGGGATCTGGACAGGCTTCACACCTCTGGCCCTCGGCAGCATGGACTTGCCGACTGGGCATCTGCCTTTCATATGACAGATGTCAGGTGCATCCTTCCACCAGGGGGTATACTTGCCTCTCGAGCACTTACCGGACCATGTCCCGTATTGACCTGGCGTTTGCCTCGCCTGGTCTGTTACGCAGGGTGGTCGATGCGGAAATACTTTCTAGGGGTATATCGGATCATGCCCCGTTGTCTGTTACTATCCAACTTTCCCGAGAGGTGGGGGTGCGGCTCCTGAGGCTGTCCAAATATTGGATAATGGACCCGGACATTCAGGAGATGCCTGAGGCCTTGTGTGCGTTCTGGCTAGACAATCAGGGCTCTGTGGGACCCCTGGTCGGATGGGATGCCTTCAAGGCCTGGTTAAGAGGTGATTTTATGGCTCAGGTTGCGGTGCGTAAGCGAGGATCTATGCAGTCTGAGGGAGCTTGAGGAACGGGCTAGGATCCGGGAGGCCGAATACGTTCGCTTTCCTGATTGTGACCATTATGTGCCCTGGCAAGATGCCCTTAGGGATCTTTCTCTGCTTAGAGTGGACCTTACCAAGAAATCCTTGTTAGAAAGTGCTCAAAGAGTTTTTGAATATGGGGATAAGAACAGCAGGCTGCTGACTTGGCTTGCCAAGGGACAGAGGCCGATAACACATGTTAGCAGGCTGAGGGACGGTGCTGGAGGGATGCTTACGTCCCCTGTGGATATTGGAGCCCGGTTACCGGGATCTTTATTCCTCTAGGGTACGGTACGATAGCTCTGAGCTGCTTCGGTATCTTGACCGGGTCTGTCTCCCTTCCTTGACCGCTACACAGAGTGCTCAGTTGGACTCTGATAATACTTTGGAGGAGGTGCAGGTGGCTCTGAACTCCATGCAGTCCGGGAAGACCCCTGGACCGGATGGTATTCCTGTTGAGTTCTACTCGGTGTTCCAGGAACTTATTGCTCCTAGACTGACTTCTATGCTGCAGAGCTCCTTCTCTATGGCGTCCTTGCCGGATTCGATGTCAGAGGCCGTAATTGTGCTGGTGCCCAAACCTGGCAAGGACCCTGAGGAGTGTGGCTCCTACAGGCCTATCTCCCTGATCAATGCGGATGCGAAACTCCTTGCAAAAATCTTAGCTACTAGGCTTGTGACAGTGATTGAGTCGCTGGTTCAGGTGGATCAGACTGGATTTATGCCGAGGAAGGGCACCGACATTAACATCCGTCGGCTGTTCCTGAACCTGTCTGCGTCTCATAGCAATGGGGGTACTAGAGTAGTGGCCTCTCTCGATGCTGAGAAGGCCTTCGACTCTGTGGAGTGGGGGTACTTGTGGGCAGTGTTGAGGAGGTTTGGTGTGGGACCTAAATTTCTACAGTGGCTCGCAATGTTGTATAAGTCTCCCAGGGCTAAGATTCGAGTGAATGACTCTCTCTCGGACTATTTTCTCCTCCGGAGTGGGACCCGTCAGGGGTGCCCCTTGTCACCCAGTTTGTTCGCCCTGGCTTTAGAGCCCTTGGCGGTGTTGGACCGGGAATCGGACCGTATAGTATAACCTTCTCGGTAGAATCAACGTCTTAAAAATGATCTATTTGCCTAACTATATTTTCAGAAACTGTCCTGTGTGGATTCCCACTTCCTCCTTTCGGAACTTGGATGGCTCCTTTCTGTGGCGGGGTTCCCCCCCTCGGTTGGCCAGGTCCACCCTTCAGCTGCCTGTTAGCTTTGGGGGGTTGGCTCTGCCCAACCTGCTGATCTACTACTGGGTGGCCGTACTGGTTACGGCACGATGGTGGTTTGAACAGTCCAGGGCTAATGCGGCTGTGTGCCTCGAGGCGATTGTCGGGTCTCTTACTGAACTGAGTAATCTGCTCTATAGAGGACCCTCGATAACTACGCTTCGGGTGTGGGGCGTGGCCAGGCGTCGCTTTCTGTCCCGGGTCATTGGTCCCCCTTCACCCCGCTGTGGGGGAATCCTGCGCTCGCCCACTTTCATTCCCTGCCGGACCCACGGTTGTGGGCCCGCTGGGGCGTCGGGGTGCTACGAGATATTGTGGAAGGGGGATCTCTGCTGTCCTTTCAGGATTTGTCGGGGCGCTTTGGCTTGCCGCCCTGGATGCCCTTCCGTTACTTTCAGCTGCGGCATGCCTTCGGGGCTCAGTTCCCCATCCCGCCTGTGCTCCGGGCGGATGCTGTGGAGGACCTCCTAGCTCAGAGTTTTGTCAAAGACCTTATCCTCCTTGTACCTGACACTCCTTACCAAAGACTCCCCTAAGATGGACTCCCTATGGAGGAAGTGGGTGGGAGATGTTCCGTCCTTGAACAGGGAGACGTGGGATGATTGCTTTGAGGATAGTTATAAATTGGTGATCTCTTCTAGGGATAAATTAATACAAACTAAGTTCTTGCACAGGGTGTAATTTACACCTCAGAGACTGCATTGGATATATCCGCAATGTTCCCCGAACTGCCCTAGATGTTGTACCTCCGAGGGTACATATATTCACATGTTCTGGTCATGCCCCAAACTGACAGACTTTTGGTCCGCAGTTTTTGAGACTGTTAATGTCCGCCTCCATCTTAGTCTTCAGGTTTTCCCGGAGCTGGCTCTGCTTGGGGTGCAGGATGATGAGCAGAGGCCTAGGTTCACCAAGCATTTTTTTGAGACCGAGCTTTCGTTTGGTGGTATTTAATCACCACTGGGTTTTACATTTTTTGTTAAACATTCTGTTAGAAAATGTTCTAAATAAGAAATGTATCTTCTTCACTGATGAGGCTGCACTGATAGGCACTGTTGGGGATGCATGGATAATCCGTGCCCTGATTATGAGCGTAGATGTCCCCTATGTGGATTTGCCGTTTACTGGCTCTCCTCACGTGCTGTCAGCGTGAGGAGATGACTGCCGATAACCGTCAAATACTGTTTACACTGTGATTGGACACAGCTGACCACATGGTAGAGACCATCCGTGATCGGCTGTGTCCTAAAGACACAGCGATCACAGATCCGTGTTGATGCACGCCGCAGGAGGCATGCAGGAAGTGTGATCACAGCAAAACATCCATAGACCCCCCCCCCTCGGAAATGTGAGACAGCGCTGTTGGACACTGACAAGAAGAATCAATCAACTACCAGAGTGCTCAACAGCACTCTGGTAATTCATTGAGATCCACCAACTCTGTGAATGAATGATGCAGCCTTGTAGGTGGAGCCCTGGATGGCAGCTGGAGGGGGGAACTTCTCCCCTGTACTGCTGTCACAAAGAGGGCTCGGGTGGAACATGTAACGTGTTCCCAGAGGTGAACTTAACTTTTTAAAGTGGTTGCAAACCCTTGCATATACTCCGTGAATAGACTGACCTCAGGTGATACACAGAAATGAAACAAATCCTCCTATATAAGTTGTACCTGTTCATCTGCACCTCTTTCCTTTACAGCCTCTTAAAGTACAGGATTTCCCAGCTCCAGAAGGCAGGGAGTGGGGATCTGATGTCACACACTGCACAGCATATCGCTTACAGAGCTGAGACCTGAGTAGAGAAAATGAACAAGCCCTCCTCTACACAGTCTCATAAAAAAAAAAAACATGCACAGCTGGCTGTTTTCCAGGATTGTCTGATGTCTTCACAGATTGTCAGAAGTGAGTCGTTCAGATAGAAGAAAGAGAGCAGACATAAATATGCAGAGAGATGCCTCTTACATACATAGGCAGCTTTTTGGTAAACGCGATTCTTTTTTTTTACGTTCATCCCAGCGGGCTAAATGGTAAAAAGTTTAGCGCTCGGGAGGAGAGCCTGTGCTAACAATGCAGTGTTAGTACAGTGATCTCCCCGCTGAGCTATTGTGTTCTGACTGGGGGGTGACCCCCTGCCAGAACATACTGGTCAGAGCTCTCAGCCTTTGGCTGCCATCGTTGATGGGATGCTAATCGACAGACCTTTTTGATCATGCCCCTTTGACAACAGCCGAACCATCTGTCGTACACAAGAGCCGAATGTTGGATGTTTTTCATTGAACCGGCAGATACTCTGCCTGTGTGTATGGCCCTTGTTGTAAAGGCAGAAACGTTTTTTTATATAAAAGAGCTTAAAATAAAACCTTCTGTATGTAGCAGCCCCATCTCTATCCAGCGATGTGCAAAAGTGCCTCGGCTGGGTGGGACTCTCCCTCCTGATTGCCCGAGACACAGCAGCGGTGCCATTGGCTCCAGCTGCTGTCAAAGTCTGTTAGCCAATCAGGAGGGGCGGGGCCAAACCAAACTGCAACTCCTTGTCTGAATGGACACACAGAGCAGTGGCTCGGGTGCCCCTATAACAAGCTGCTTGCTCTGGGGGCATTCAACAGGGGAGGCGCCAAGAGAGCCGAAGAGGAGGATCAAGGCTGCTCTGTACAAAACCAACTGACAGAGCAGGCAAGAATAACATGTTTGTTATTTTTAAAGAAAAATACGATTTTAGTATCACTTTAAGGCCGGGTTCACACCTATGCGAATTGGTTGCGGCTTAAACCGCATCTAATACGCAGAAGATTTTTAAATACATTGTTTTCAATGAGGCTGGTTCACATATGTGCGATGCATTCGCACTGCACATTGCCGGAAATCCGTATGCGTTGTGGAGGCCTTGCGGTGCGGCTCAGGTGCGAATTCAGTCCCATTATCTTCTATGGGTACGCAGCTGATTCGCAGATGTGTTCAGTTCTCTTCAGGAATTTCTCTCATTCAGCTCAATACATTTCTCCCCCACTCTCCTCTCACTCAGAACTTCCCCCAGGTCTCCAAATTCTCAGCAAAAACGGGGCAAATCTGCTGAACACTTCTCTTATCTGTCTGCAGAGATAAAAGAGCTGAAATTCTCACCACACAAGTGTGAACCCAGCCTAATGGCCCATACACACGATCCGAATATCGGCCGACGGATCGTACGACTTTTTTCGCTTAATAATCGCGAGTAAAATAAAATAGGTTTTTAAACTCACAAAAATTCTCGTACGATAGAAAAAAACGATCGGAAGTGATGTCACGTGTTGTAATGTATTTGTATTGTATTGTCGGACGACGGCTGTACTGACTAAACGAAAATCGGACCATCGGACGAGAAAAATGTTCGCGCTTGTCCGATCAAATTTAATCGGATGAACGTTCGTGATCGGCTGTCGAAAGTAGTGTACACACGATCCGAAAATCGTACGATCCATCATCGGACGATCGTTTTCGTCCGATATTCGGATCGTGTGAATGGGCCATAAGGGTGAAAAAGCTGAAAATAGAGGCCGATTGGTTACTCTGAACAGCTGCTCCAAATTCCATGTGCACCAGTTGTAGTAAAGTCCCCTCCATTGTGTGAATGTTCCTAAATTACCTCACAAAAAGCATCATTTGCAGTTTAGGTACAGCTTAGAAAGAAAAAAGGGCGTCCATTCTCTCTTTGGCCGTTCCTGATCTGGATGGAATGCCTTTTTTTTTAAAAAAGGGTTGGGGGGACTTTTCCCTGCTTTGTTTCTTGCGAGTACAGCAGCCTATTTAAATGAATGGCCTGCTGTACCTGCACGTATAGACTAAGACCCCTTTCACACTAAAGCTCCTGAAAAACACCCCAGTGTGAAAGGGGTCTTAGTGTTAAGAAAAGCACCTGAAAGAAGCCCTGGGTGCTTTCACTCGGAGGCGCTGCGTTGGCAGGGCATCAAAAAAAGTCCTGCAAGCAGCGCTTTAGGAGCAGTGAATACACCGCTCCTAAAATGCCCCTTCCCATTGAGGCGCCTTTTATTTTTAATGCCAAAGCGCCTGAAAAAACACCCCAGTGTGAAAGTGGTCTTAGTGTAGGTTCATATATGTGCAGGTACAGCGGGGGCCATTCATTTAAATAAGCTGCTGTACCTAGCGGAGCTTTACCAGCGTTTTTCAGGCGCTGGTAGTGTGAAAGGGCTCTGAAAGCACTCTGGCTTTTACATTGGGATTGCAGATGAGGCTTCTTTCAGGTGCTTTTTTTTTCTTTTATGTCAAAGCGCCTGAAAAATGTCCCAGTGTGACAGGGGTCCAAATCTACCTCTTTCACCACAAAACAGAACAACCAATGCCAAGACCCCTTTCACACTGGGTCATTTTGCAGGCACTATATATAGCGCCTGCAAGCCGACGCTGCTGTGTCTCCAGTGTGAAAGCCCTGAGGGCTTTTACACTGGAGCGGTGCGCTAGCAGGACGGTAAAAAAAGTCATGCTAGCAGCATCTTTTGAGCGCTGTCTATACCGCTCCTGCCGATTGAAATGAATGGGACACTGTGGCTATACCATCGGCAATGCGCCTTTGCGGTGGTTTTTAACCCTTTCTCTGCCGCTAGCGGGGGATAAAACCGCCCCTGCTATCGGCCGAAAAGTGCCGTGAAATTGGCGGTAAATCGCCGCTACCCCCTGCCCAGTGTGAAAGGGGCATAACATTTTGCCCAGTGTGAAAGGGGCATAACATTTTGCACAGCAATGAATATGCTTTAACCACTTAACCACTGGGCACTTAAACCCCCTTCCTAACCAGACCAATTTTCAGCTTTCGGTGCTCTCAAAATTTGAATGACAATTACTCAGTCATACAACATTGTACCCATTTGAAATTTTTGTCCTTTTTTTCACACAAATTTCTTTTGGTGGTATTTGATCACCTCTGGGTTTTTTATTTTTTGCGCTATAAAAGAAAAACGACTGAAAATTCTGTAAAAAAAAAAAAAAACTTGTTTCTGAATGAATGAATGAAGAACTTGTATAGCGCAGCACATGCGAAGTAAATCGCCTCTGGGCGCTTGTTGGTCCTGTCTCCTTTGAGATCAAAAGAGATGAGTCTTAATCTTTCTCCTGAAGACCAAGTAGTTCTCCTCCAGTCTAATGCTGGCTGGTAAGGCGTTCCATAGTCTGGGACCTTGGACAGCGAATCTCCTGTCTCCTTTGGACTTGTATCTGGCGCCGATTTTGATTGTTGGATCGTAGAATACGATTGGGATTGTAAATTTTTAATTTTTCGCATAGATAATGGGGAGCATTCCCATGGATACATCTATGCGTTCGACAGAGAGCTTTAAAGGTGATTCTGTCTTTGACTGGTAGCCAGTGAAGGGATCTCAACGAAGGTGAGATTGATTCCCAGGGTTTTTTCCCAGTCACAAGTCTGGCGGCCGTATTTTGAACGACTTGAAGACGAGCGATTTGGTACTTGGGGAGTCCGAGGTAAAGGGCATTTGCATAGTCCAATCTGGAGTTTACAATCGCTCCCACCACGACCGCTATGTCTTTCTTGGGAATAAAAGGCGCGAGTCTGCGTAGTAGGCGCAGCAGATAGTGAGATCCGCTGACTACTGCCCCTATTTGTGCGTTCATTGTCATGTCGGAGTCAAAGATGACCCCAAGACTTTTGACTTTGGCGCTAGGGGTGATGACTTTGCCCAGAATGGGCGGGGGGATCCAGGTTGTTATCGATTGATTCCTACGCTTGGCGTGAAACAGAAGAAGTTCTGTTTTCGCTCCGTTGAGTTTGAGATAACTCTTTGTCATCCAGTCCTCTATCAAAGAGAGGCATGTCTCTAGGTTGTGATCCTTTTTATTGCAAAGTTTCTGTCATATTAGTGGGTTATTTCTCACACACAGCATATGCATACCACAAATTACACCCCAAAACACATTCTGCTATTCCTCCCGAGTATGGCGATACCCCATGTGTGGGACTTTTACACAGCGTGGCCACATACAGAGGCCCAACATGCAGGGAACGCCATCAGGCGTTCTGGAACACCCAGACCAATTCTGACATTTCTCGCCTACATGGAAAAATCATCATTTATTTGCTAGAAAATTACATAAAACCCCAAAACATTATATATGCTTTTTTAGCAAAGACCCTAGAGAATACAATGGCGGCCGTTACAACTTTTTATCTCGCACAGTATTTTCGCAGAAATTTATTGAACGCGTGTTTTTAAAAAAAAAACTGTTTTGTGCTTAAAACAAAACAAAACAGTAAAGTTAGCCCAATTTTTTTTCAAAATGTGAAAGATGAAGTTACGTCGAGTAAATAGATACCCAACATGTCACACTTCAAAATTGCGCACACTCGTGGAATGGCGCCAAACTTCGCTACTTAAAAATCCCCATAGGCGGTATTGCAAAGTATCATGCAGGGTATTGGGGTATTGCCAAATATTGGGGTATTGCCGAGTATTGGGGTATTGTTGGGTACTGGGGTATTGTTGGGTACTGGGGTATTGTGGGGTACTGGGGTATTGTGGGGTACTGTTGGGTATTGTTGGGTACTGGGGTATTGTTGGGTACTGGGGTATTGTTGGGTACTGGGGCATTGCCGAGTACTGGGGCATTGCCGAGTACTGGGGCATTGCCGAGTACTGGGGCATTGCCGAGTACTGGGGCATTGCCGAGTACTGGGGTATTGCCGAGTACTGGGGTATTGCCGAATACTGGGGTATTGTTGGGTACTGGGGTATTGTTGGGTACTGGGGTATTGTTGGGTACTGGGGTATTGTTGGGTACTGGGGTATTGTTGGGTACTGGGGTATTGTGGGGTATTGTTGGGTACTGGGGTATTGTTGGGTACTGGGGTATTGTTGGGTACTGGGGTATTGTGGGGTATTGTTGGGTACTGGGGCATTGTTGGGTACTGGGGCATTGTTGGGTACTGGGGTATTGTGGGGTATTGTTGGGTACTGGGGCATTGTTGGGTACTGGGGCATTGTGGGGTATTGTTGGGTACTGGGGTATTGCTGGGTACTGGGGGATTGCTGGGTACTGGGGGATTGCTGGGTACTGGGGGATTGCTGGGTACTGGGGGATTGCTGGGTACTGGGGATTGCAGGGTACTAGGGATTGCAGGGTACTAGGGGATTGCAGAGCTGGGATGGATTGAGGGATGGCTGGATCTGTGACTGCATTTGTCACAGATCCAAGCCACAGCTCAGCTGCCGACACCCCGCTCCCCCCCCCCTCTCCTCGCACACTGTACAGAGAGGAGAGGGAGGAACCGGCGTCATCAAATGACGGCGGTTTGTTTACAAGTGATCGCGCCGTCATTTGACGGCGCGATCACGTGGTAAACGGCCGCTATCAGCGGCAATTTACCGTGATCCGTGATGCGCCGGGTCTTCCAGACACGGCGAGCACGGACACTTTCGCGAGCGCGTCCCAGGGGACGCGCAATCACGGAAGTGCACGACGACGTCCCAGGGACGTCGTGTCAAAGTAACTCCACCGCGCCGTAGCAGTAAAATGCTTATGGCGCGGTGGGGAAGTGGTTAAGGACCTTGGGTGTTTTTCAGTTTTGGTGTTTGCAAGACTGAAACAGTTTTTTCTGCTAGAAAATCACTTAAAACCCCCAAACATTATATATATATTTTTTTCTAACACCCTAGAGAATAAAATAGTGGTCATTGCAATACTTTTTGTCACACCGTATTTGCGCAGCGGTCTTACAAGCGCACTTTTTTTAATTAAAAAATAAGACAACAATAAATTTGGTCCAATTTTTTTATATATTGTGAAAGATAATGTTACGCCGAGTAAAATGACACCCAACATGTCATGTTTAGAAATTGCGCCCGCTCGTAGCATGGCGTCAAACTTTTACCCTTAAAAATCTCCATAGGCGACGTTTAAAAAATTCTATAGGTTGCATTTTTTTAGATACAGAGGAGGTCTAGGGCTAGAATTATTGCTAACGATCGCGGCGATACCTCACTTGTGTGGTTTGAACACCGTTTTCATATGCGGGCGCTACTCGCGTATGCGTTCGCTTCTGCGCGCGAGCTCGTCGGGACGGGGCGCTTTAAAAAAAATTTTTTTTGTTTTCCTATTTATTTGTATTCATTTTAACATTTTTTACACTGAAAAAAAATATATTTCTTTCTCGTACATCACGGGACACAGAGCGGCATATTCATTACTATGTGGGTTATATGGAGTACCTTCAGGTGTGGACACTGGCAATCTCAAACAGGAAGTCCCCTCCCTATATAACCCCCTCCCCTAGAGGGAGTCCCTCAGTTTTTTCGCCAGTGTCTTAGGTGTTGGTCACGGAATAGCTTTGCTCCACATCCTTGGGATTAAGGGCGGGCTAACCGGATCTGTCCAAGGAGCCTCAGTGCCAAAGTGGACAGTACCCGGGCCCCAAGCCGTGGGGTTTTGCCTATAATGCTCCTCTTTGGAGGGCTGGACCCTGGGCCCAGGACTTGGAGTTTGAAAAAACCATAAGTTCCTGTTTGCCAGGGTGCTATATAGGTCCAGGACAGTGGGTACCTTCATAGGACCCCAGGGCCTGAAGGTCTACTACGCTACCCACGGAGATGGGAGAAGATTGGATCAGTTTGCTGGACAAACATCCTGCAGCATGGAGCAGGTAAGGGGGAGCCTGCGGGACTTGGTTCGACAGCAGGCTCTCCGGGGTAACCTAAAAAGGGGGGATAGCCTAAGTATGCTCTGCATGGGCAACCTTGTTCACTATGTCTAAAGAGAGACAGGATGACACCTTTTCTCCCCCATCACTAGGTCCCCCTGTCTAAATATGTGTGCTAGCTAAACCTGCTGTTTCTTCCTAGGGCTAGTAAGGATCCCTAGGGGCCTTTGGAGAGTCCTACCTGGCCGGGAGTTTGAATCTGCCGCCTGTTTCTGCGTTCCTGGATCTCCAGCAGCGCGGCTCCTCCATGTTCCTCCTGTTTCCGGCATACGCGCGCGCGCGTGCGCGCGCACGTCTTATTGACATTTTTCGCGCCGTTCAGACAGGAGGGCGGGGGGGGGGGGCGTGCCTGCGGCGTCATACAGGGGCGCGCCTTTGTGCTGTTATAGACAGCAGGCATGGTCAGTGCTCAGTCTGAGGCTGATTTTCACAGGAGAGGACGCAGAGCGGCAGAACAGTGACTCCCGGTGGCGGAAGAGGGGTAGTACATCTGGACTTTGTTCCAAATACCTTTTTTGTTAAGCCAAGAAATCCCCCTTTTTTGCAGCAGGTTTGGAGGCTGGCAAACTTAGTTTGGGGTCACGGTATGTTGTCAAAAGTAAATATATAATATATTTAAAAAAAAAAAAAAAAAAAAAAAGAGAACATACGGGATCCCATCAGTTTTTGGGCATTAGTAATCTATTGTCCCCTAAACTCTGATTTTGTACTCCTGCCCACTACAGTCTGTTGTGTGGGCGGAGTCCCTCGATTTTGTATTATGGCTTCCAAGGGTTCGGGGTCAAAGGGTACAAAAAAGACCAAAAAACAAAAGGGTTCCCTTTCTGATTCTGATATGCCGATACTTTCCCCGCAACTTATTAACATAAGAAGCGCCTTGGATAAGCCATTAGGGGGATCTGGTGCGGAGGCTGGCCCAGATCAGCCCAGCCCTGTGTTTATCACAGAGGAGATGCTAGCCGTATCCCTAGGGGGGCTAGAAGAGAGAATAGCAACATTGATCGCTAGAGCTATTCCTGGTAAAAAACGGGTTAGATCCCCATCACCAGGAGGTGTATCCTCAGATGCTGAGATTCTCTCTCCAGAGGAATTGGAATCACAGGAGGATCAACTAGACCTGAACCAAGAGGGTTCAGGGATTGAGGGATCTGCCTCTGAGGAACCATTTTCAGACTCCCAGACAGAAAGACTGTGGGTACAGTCTTTGACGGACATGGTCCGCTCGGCATTTAGTTTACCATTGCCAGAGTCTCAGGTTCCTCCGGTATCCTCTCTGGGCTCTTTGAAAGCTCCGTTAAACAACGCAGTTTTTCCGGTCCATCCTCTCTTGGAGGAATTGATCTTTCGGGATTGGGTACGGCCGGACAGGATTTTTCTGCCACCGAAAAGATTTGCGGTCATTTACCCCATGGAGGAAAAGTTCTCCAAGAGGTGGAGGCTCCCAGTAGTGGATGCAGCCATCTCATGTGTGAATAAATCACTAACTTGCCCGGTGGAAAACATACATATGTTTAAAGATCCAGTTGATAAAAGATTAGAAACACTTTTAAAAGCATCCTTTGCTACGGCAGGAGCAGTGGTGCAGCCAGCGGTGGCTGCAATTGGAGTTTGTCAGGCATTAAAAGACCAGACAAAGGAAATGTTAAGGGACATGCCTACCCAACAAGCAGAAGAGTTTTCTGACATTCCCAGAGCTCTGTGTTTTGCGGTAGATGCTATAAAAGATTCCATCCAGCAGGCCTCTCGTTTATCACTATGTTTGGTGCACATGAGAAGGCTCTTATGGTTGAAGAACTGGGCGGCGGAGCCCCCATGCAAAAAGCTTCTGGCAGGGTTTCCCTTCCATGGAGGACGACTCTTCGGAGAGGATCTGGATAAATATATTCAGACTATTTCAAATGGCAAGAGTACCCTTTTACCGGTCAAAAAGACATTCCGGGCTCCTACATTTAAAAGGCAGCTCTTTCCTGTCTCGGGGCCCTCAAATTCCAGGCAGTATCGACGGCCGCCTGCACGATCCAACGTTAACAGTAGATCGCAGGGACAGACCCCTGGGGGTAAGAGGCCGTGGTATCGCAAGCCGTCAAAGACAGCCCCTAAGTCTGCCTTATGAAGGGGCGCCCCCACTCTTGCGGGTGGGGGGAAGGCTTTGTTTCTTCTCAGAGGTTTGGGAAGCCAAGATCCCCGACAGATGGGTCCGGGCATCTGTAACCACAGGTTACAGACTGGAGTTTCTAAGGTATCCTCCGCCTCATTTTCAAGAATCAAGGCTACCAAGGGATCCAGCAAGGAAGGCCTCAATGCTGGCAGCTTTGGATCACCTGCTTGGCCAGGACGTAATTATAGAAGTGCCAGCCCAAGAGCAAGGCCTAGGTTTCTATTCCAATCTCTTTGTCATACCAAAGCCCAACGGCGATGTCAGGCCAATCTTGGACCTAAAGAGGTTAAACGGTTACCTAAGGGTTCGTTCCTTCCGGATGGAATCCATCCGGTCAGCAGCCGCCGCGCTTCAGAAGGACGATTTTCTGGCCTCCATAGACATAAAGGATGCTTACCTTCATGTACCAATCTTTCAGTCGCATCAAAGGTTTTTACGCTTCGCGGTGGGGCAGCGACACTTCCAATTCAGGGCGCTCCCCTTCGGGCTGGCCACGGCCCCCCGGGTATTCACGAAGATCCTAGCCCCAATTCTGGCCAATTTAAGGATCCAAGGGGTCACAGTCCTAGCATACTTGGACGACCTTTTAATCATAGATCACTCACGGCCGGGTCTGCAAAAGGCAGTAAACCTCACGGTTCGGTACCTCGAAGAATTCGGCTGGGTCCTGAACCGGGGAAAGTCAGCGTTCCAGCCTACAAAGCAGTTGGAATACCTCGGCATGAGGTTAGACACAGAACATCAAAAGGTGTTCCTGCCCCTTGTAAAGATCGAAGCTATCAAGGGGTTGGTTCAGTTGGTTCTAAACAAGAAAAAACCAACTATTCGCCTGTGTATGCGATTACTAGGCAAGCTAGTGGCCACATTCGAGGCAGTACCATACGCTCAGATCCACACTCGCGTCCTACAGGCAGCCATTCTAGCAGCCTGGGGCAAGAGGGCACATGCCTTAGAGTCCCCTTTGACGCTATCATCAAGGGTCCGACAAAGCCTGGCCTGGTGGTTGAACCCTCAGAATCTTCTAAAGGGAAAATCCTTCAGCCCTGTTGTCTGGAAGGTAGTTACCACAGACGCCAGCCTGGCAGGCTGGGGGGCGGTCTTCGAGGGGTTCTCCCGCCAGGGAACTTGGGTGAAAGCAGAGAGGCAGCTCCCCATCAATATCTTGGAAATCAGAGCTGCCCGCCTAGCCCTTCTGGCTTGGACCTCCAGATTAAAGGGGTTCCCGGTGAGAATCCAGTCAGACAATGCCACGGCGGTGGCATACATAAACCACCAAGGGGGAACCAGGAGCCAGGCCGCTCAGAGGGAGGTGAACTTGATTTTTCAATGGGCAGAGGTTCATGTACCCTGCATTTCAGCGATATTCATTCCCGGAGTGGACAACCTGCAGGCAGACTTCTTAAGTCGCCAGAGTCTGTTGCCAGGGGAATGGTCTCTGCATCCCCAGGTCTTTCAGACAATCTGCCAGAGGTGGGGAATGCCGGACGTAGATATAATGGCATCCAGGTTCAACAAGAAACTAGACAGGTTCGTGTCGCGAGCGAGGGATCCTATGGCCTGCGGAACCGATGCGTTGGTTTGCCCTTGGCATCAATTCAGACTTCTATATGCATTCCCTCCACTACAGTTACTCCCGCGCCTGTTGCACAAGATCAGGGTGGAGAACAAGCCAGTCATTCTAGTAGCTCCGGCTTGGCCCCGGAGGACTTGGTACTCACTAGTCCTGAAGATGGCAGTGGGAGACCCTTGGACTCTTCCTCTACAACCAGACCTACTCTCACAAGGCCCGATCCTCCACCCTACATTACAGCGTCTAAATTCGACGGCCTGGAGGCTGAATCCCTGATTCTCAGGGATAGAGGCCTGTCTAGGCAGGTAATTCCTACCCTGATTAGGGCTAGAAAGCCGGTCTCCAGGGTGATTTATTACAGGGTGTGGAGGAACTACGTAGGCTGGTGTGAATCCAAAAGATGGAATTCCCGCAAATATACTATTGATAGGGTGTTAAGTTTTCTCCAGCTAGGAGTGGATAAAGGCCTAGCACTAAGCACAATCAAGGGACAGATCTCAGCTCTGTCAGTGTGGTTTCAGAGGCCGCTAGCCACCCACTCGCTGGTAAAGACCTTCTTACAGGGGGTCTTGCGTATTAATCCTCCTGTCAAGTCACCAATTTGTCCATGGGACTTAAATCTTGTCCTGTCCACTCTACAGAAACAGCCTTTTGAGCCGTTGGCTGAGATTCCTTTACTCTTACTGACAAGAAAGTTGGTTTTCTTGGTCGCCATAGTTTCGGCCAGGAGAGTGTCAGAATTAGCAGCCTTATCGTGTAAGGAACCATATCTCGTTCTGCATAAGGACAGGGCAGTTCTCCGGCCCCATCCTTCCTTTCTACCAAAGGTTATATCCAAATTTCACTTAAACCAGGATTTGGTACTTCCATCCTTCTTTCCAAAACCTACATCTAGAAAGGAAGGGTTGCTGCATACCTTGGATATTGTCCGGGCCATGAAGGCCTATCTTAAAGCTACAGAAAAGATCCGGAAAACAGATGTGTTATTCGTTCTACCAGATGGCCCCAAGAAGGGGCAGGCAGCTGCAAAATCCACCATCTCGAGATGGATTAGACAATTAATCATTCAAGCCTACGGGTTGAAGAGGTTGCCTCCTCCGTTGTCGGTAAAGGCCCATTCTACCAGGGCCATGGGCGCCTCTTGGGCAGCACACCATCAGATCTCTATGGCTCAGATATGCAAGGCGGCAACGTGGTCATCAGTCCACACGTTTACAAGGTTTTATCAACTAGACGTGAGAAGAAATGCGGATACTGCCTTTGGTCAGGCAGTACTACAGGCTGCAGTTTGAAATCCTCGGGATCAGAAACACCCTTGGTTATAAAAAAAAAAAAAAAAAAATATATACGTTTTTTCTTGACTAAGTTAGAATTATTATTATGATTTGAGTTTATCTCTAAATTGAATCCTTCTTTGGAAGATGTCTCCCTCCCCTCATTAAAGCATTGCTTTCGGACATCCCACATAGTAATGAATATGCTGCTCTGTGTCCCGTGATGTACGAGAAAGAAAAAGGGATTTTTAAATACAGCTTACCTGTAAAATCCTTTTCTTGGAGTACATCACGGGACACAGAGCTCCCACCCCTCTTTTGGGTGACCATTTTGGGAGGCATACTGCTTGCTACAAAACTGAGGGACTCCCTCTAGGGGAGGGGGTTATATAGGGAGGGGACTTCCTGTTTGAGATTGCCAGTGTCCACACCTGAAGGTACTCCATATAACCCACATAGTAATGAATATGCCGCTCTGTGTCCCGTGATGTACTCCAAGAAAAGGATTTTACAGGTAAGCTGTATTTAAAAATCCCTTTATAATAATTGATCACTTTTATTCCTATTACAAGAAATGTAAACATCCCTTGTAATAGAAAAAAGCATGACAGGTCCTCTTAAATATGAGATCTGGGGTCAAAAAGACCTCAGATCTCATATTTAGGCTTAAAAAGAAAAAAAAAAAAAAAAAAAGGAAAATGTCATTTTTTAAATAGCCTTAAAAAGAAAATGTCTCTTTAAGACAGTGGGCGGAAATGACGTTTTGACGTCACTTCCGCCCAGCGCAGCTATGGGGAACGGGTGGGGGCGATTTTTCCCTCACTCGTATCCCAGCAGAGGAGCCGCACAGACCCGATCGCCTCCGCCGCTACCGACGGCAACGGTAAGCGGCGGAGAGCACGGGAAAGCGGCGGGAGGGCACCTCTCCGGTCACCGATAACGGCGATCTCGCGGCGAATCCGCCGCGGAGACCGCCGTTATTGTACACAGGACCCTGCACTGAAGAGATGGATATCTCGGTTGTGGCAGCAGCTGCTGCCGTTACCGAGATATCCATCTTTAAAAAGAGGACGTATATATACAGTGCAGGGTCCTTAAGTGGTTAATGGACTCATTCAGACAGAAAACAGCTTTCTAAATGTACAATCTACAGCCAGAGTACGGCTTGGATCACACTGATGCAATGCGAAATATACACAGGAATCGTTTCTTGCGCCGCATAGCAATTGCGTTGTGTTCATGCGATCTGCGGGTGTCAAACGTTAACACCCCAAAAGGAGATTGAATCGCATGAGTATGAACACCCATGTGATCCAATTCCAGTCAGGCAGAAAAAAAAAAGTGCCTGTACCCTTTTTTTGTGCAGATGTGGCGTGACTTGAGCCGTACAAAATGATGGGCTAAAATCACACAGAATCGCATGTGATGTGCACAGGAATGCGTGAGATGCATTACATCAGTGTGAACCCAGTGTAAGGCTGGGTTCACATTACGATTTTCCAGTCCGTCAGCCGCATACGATTTCAGTTTTGAAAACGTACAGGCCCGTACGGGAAAACGCATACATAGACAATGCATTGCAAATCGTATGCACTCAGATGCATCCGGGTGCGTACGATTTGCTGGCAAAACGTTTAACAGTACGCAAAACCGTGTTCGACCACGGTTTTGAGGCCGTTTTTGAAACCGTATGGCAAACGCATACATTTTTTTTAACATTAAAGTCAATGGAAAATGCACATATGTGCGGTTCCATACGTATAAACCGTATGCGTTTTTCATCTACATGTGAAACCACTCCTACTTCCTGCCAAATTTCAATAAAACAAGAAAATCTTTATTTATTAAATGACACCAATTCCAAAAACGTATGCGTTTTTTTAATCAAAACCGGATGAAACCGTACGCACTTTTTGAAACCGTATACGTTTTATAAACGCATACGTTTCACTTTTGGGCATACGTTTACTTACGGTTCAATCCGTTTCAGCCGCATACGTTTTTTCATATAAATCGTATGCGGCTGACGGACGGGAAAATCGTAGTGTGAACCCAGCCTAAGCAACAAAAAGCGAGCTGGTAGTCACAGTCCCAATCCTAGCTGTCCTCTCCATGATCAGAGTCACCTTACTGAGAAGAAGGCTCCCCCAGCCCCATAGCACGCACTCTCTCATTCAATGTGGCCCCTCGCTATACACATACCGCTCAGATCTGTCAAAACAGCTGCTGCTTGCGTCACTGTCGCAACTGGCAAGTCACGTGAACCCCTCAGACTTGGCGCATGCGCCCTGGCAGCCCAGCAGACAATACTCACTGCGCCATCACAACAATAGTGAAGGCAGACCCTGCAATGGAGACGAGCACACTGGACTCTGAGGACGTCAGACACAGCCAGAGCGCTGAGCAGAAGCCCGGCGCCTCCACCGCCCGAACCCGCCATCCGGAATCGCCTCCTCTTCGCTTCTTCACCCTCCTGCAATTCGAGAACCTTCTTCCAGGGGCAGCCATTCCCGGGTGACGCCACTGCCCTAGCAACCAATCGGAGGCCGCAGGTTTGTTTCCAACTGCCAGCTCGTACTGGGTTGAAGCTGCCTTTTCCGTGACGTTGGGGGAGGGGCTCTGCGGACAGAGGCACATAACGAGCGCGCTTTATTAGTGCATTGAGAATGGATGCAGGGGGGTGTGGACGTGTCCGCTTCCTGCACGCTCACACGGCGCTGCTCCTCTGTGGGTGATAAGTCGGGCTGCCAGAGGCCGCCTATCATTGTCACTCCGCGCATAATAACCCGCGCTCGCCGCAGACTGTATGTGCCTGTGAGTGACAGCATTGGCTCCGCCCCGTCAGCCCACCAATGGGACGAGGCGGGTTTGCAGTCACGTGGACCGCGGAGCTGCGTCCAATCGGTTTCGGGTCGCTGAGGGCTGTGTGCTGAGGAGGGGGGAGTGTGTAGAGAGAAGGGGGGAGGGTGGAATAGAGAGACAGAGGGAAGAAGAGGGGTGTGAGCGCTGCTGTGTGAACGCTGCCGGGCTACTGAACGTCTTACACCCCGTTCACGGCTATTCACCCCGACATAGCTCAACGCCCGAGTCTGAGGGGAGCCCGACACAGCCCTGTGCTAGCAGGTGAGCAGTCCGGGGGGGTCACATGGGAAGGGGAGCGCAGGCCTATCGGAGGGGGAGGGGTGACAGAAGGTGCGGGTCACGTCACTGGGGTCACCCATGTTGTCTATGTGGCCAGGAGGTAGAGGCCTCACTTCCCGGGGGGGGGGGGGGGGGGGGAGGGGAAGTGTGTAGGTAACGGGCCTGAGGAGAGAGTACTGGCCGGCCTGAATGTCCTCCTCACAGCTACACTGTGCCAGCCCCCGTCCCCTCACCGCTACGCTGTGCCAGCCCCCGTCCCCTCACCGCTACGCTGTGCCAGCCCCCGTCCCCTCACCGCTACGCTGTGCCAGCCCCCGTCTCCTCACCGCTACGCTGTGCCAGCCCCCGCCTCCTCACCGCTACGCTGTGCCAGCCCCCGCCTCCTCACCGCTACGCTGTGCCAGCCCCCGCCTCCTCACCGCTACGCTGTGCCAGCCCCCGCCTCCTCACCGCTACGCTGTGCCAGCCCCCGCCTCCTCACCGCGGCGCTGTGCCAGCCCCCGCCTCCTCACCGCGGCGCTGTGCCAGCCCCCGCCTCCTCACCGCGGCGCTGTGCCAGCCCCCGCCTCCTCACCGCGGCGCTGTGCCAGCCCCCGCCTCCTCACCGCGGCGCGCTGCACTGTGCCAGTCCCTGTCGCGGCACTGTGCCAGTCCCCGTCGCCCCACCGCGGCACTGTGCCAGTCCCCCTCTCCATCAGCTGTGTTCATGTCCTGTTTTGTTTTTGTTGCATTCCCTGGTTTTGTGGGTACTCTGCACCCCAGATTAAAAAATAAAGTTATCCAAATAAAAACAGCATTAAAATAAACATAATTGGACTTGAGGCTGAGCAAAGCAAGACAATTTTACCAGCACACCATGGACCCTCAGAATTGGTCTAAATTTGTTCAGCAATCGCATTGTTACAGCCGAAGCCATCAGACTTAATGAAAGGGGTCCGGCAAGACTCTGAAACCCTGCTTCTGCTATAACAATGTGATCGCTAAATAAAGTTTTGTCCCATTCTGGAGATCCATGGTGTACTGGTGAAATTCTCTCGCACGGAGTATACAGTATCTCACATTTTTGTAAATATTTTATTTGATCTTTTCATGTGACAACAATGAAGAAATTACACTTTGCTACAATGTAAAGTAGTGAGTGTTCTGCCTGTATAACGGTGTACATTTTCCGTCCTCTCAAAATAACTCAACACACAGCCATTCATTTCTAAACCGCTGGCAACAAAAGTGGGTACACCTCTAAGTGAAAGTGTCCAAATTGGGCCCAAAGTGTCAATATTTTGTGTGGTTACCACCATTTTCCAGCACTTTTTTAACCCTCTTGGTCATGAAATTCACCAGAGCTTCTCAGGTTGCCACTGGAGTCCTCTTCCACTCTTCCATGATGACATAATGAAGCTGGTGGATGTTAGAGACCTTGTACTCCTCCACCTTCTGTTTGAGTATGCCCCATAGGCTTTAGGTCTTTAGACATGTTTGGCCAGTCCATCACCTTTACCCCCAGCTTCTATAGCAAGGCAGCGGTCGTCTTGAAGGTGTGTTTGCAATGTTATCATGTTATCATGTTGGAATACTGCCCAGCGGCCCAGTCTCTGAAGGGAGAAGGATCATGCTCTGCTTCAGTATGTCACAGTACATGTTTGCATTCATGGTTCCCTCAATGAACTGTAGCTCCCCTGTGCTGACAGCACTCATGCAGCCCCAGTCCATCACACTCCCACCGCCATGCTTGACTGTAGGCAGGGCACACTTGTCTTTGTACTCCTCATCTGGTTGCCGCCACACACGCTTGACACCATCTGAACCAAATCAGTTTATCTTGGTCTCGTCAGACCACAGAACATGGTTCCAGTGATCCATTACTTTAGTCTGCTTGTCTTCAGCAAACTGTTTGCAAGTTTTCTTGTGCATCTTTAGAAGAGGCTTCGTTCTTGGACGACAGCCATGCAGACAAATTTTGATGCAGTGTGCGGCATATGGTCTGAGCACTGACAGACAGACCGCTCCCCTTCAACCTTTGTAGCAATGCTGACAGCACTCGTACATCTATTTCCCAAAGACAACCTCAGGATATGATGCTGAGCATGTGACCTCAACTTCTTAGGTCAGCCATGGCGAGGCCTGTTATGAGTGGAATCTGTCCTGTTAAACCGCAGTATGGTCTTGGCCCCCGTTGTTCCCGCTCAGTTTCAGGGTCTTGGCAATTTTCTTATAGTCTAGGCCATCTTTATGTAGAGTGACAGTTCTTTTTCCGGATCCTCTGTTTTTTTACCAGGAGGTGCCATGTTGAACTTCCAGGGACCAGAGTGAGAGCAATAACACCACATTTTTAACACACCTGCTTCCCATTCACACCTGAGACCTTGTAACACTAACAAGTCACATGACTTCCGGGGAGGGAAAATGGCTGATTGGGCCCAAGTTGGACATTTTCACTTAGGGGTGTGCTCACTTATGCTGCTAGCGGTTTAAACATTAATGGTTGTGTGTTGAGTTATTTTGAGGGGACAGCAAATTTACAATGTTATACTAGCTGTACACTCACTACTTTACATTGTAGCAAAGTGTCATATCTTCAGTGTTGTCGCATGAAAAAATATTTACAAACGTGGGGGTGTACTCACTTTTGTGAGATATTGTATATGGTTTCAGTCGGTGGTCGCTGCAGCACCCACTTGCATACCCAGCCATTTCTACAGGAACGTCTGCATTGGAATCTTGAGGCTGAACACAGTGGCAACATCCCAAATATTTCAGAAAATAAAAATCGTTGTCGGTGTGTATGTCCATTTCTGTTTGTTAGAAGTTGGTCTATCGATCAACTTCTCATGAACAGTCCTGCTGGAAAATTTCTGTTTGGTTAATGCTTGTAGTCAGTGGTTTGCAGTCTCCACCCCACAACACAAGAGTCCTTCCATGGTAGATAAAGTTGGCAACCAGGTGAGGATGAATAAAATCATTTTTCCAGCAGAGCCAACACTAATGCGTTCTAGCTTATCAAGGGCTCGACAAACCCCAGGCGTCAGGAATCCGCTTTCCCATCTGCGGGCCTGGGACCGGCATATAGGGTGCCGCCAGGGGGGGGGGGGGGGGAACTAACGCACATCCGCTCTCCTCCCCTTCTAGTTGTTGACCCGGCAGTGACGCGTGTTGTAATTTCCGGGTCCCCCTCTGACAGTTTCCCTAGCATGAAGGCTGGGAAAGAATGTAATGCAGTGTGAGCGTTACATTTAGTGGAGCACAGGGAAGACAATGCAGGGTTTTTTAGACCCTGTATGTCTCATTAAAGAGAACCCATCACCCAACAAATAAAAATCATAACGCTATGTCCCCTATGTCAGTGATGGCGAACCTTGGCACTCCAGATGTTTTGGAACTACATTTCCCATGATGCTCAACTACACTGCAGAGTGCATTAGAATCATGGGAAATGGAGTTCCAAAACATCTGGAGTGCCAAGGTTCGCCATCACTGCCCTATGTAATAGAAAAAAATAATTAAGTTACATTTTTGTAAAAAAAAAAAAGTTACACTCAAGTACATTCACCCCACCCCCCCCATACAAATTGAGGCCCACCACATATATTTATGTACAAGTGTAAACGCACACGGTTGCGCGCCTATACTCAAACGGCGATTGCGATGCACATTACATATCGCCATGTACAGCGGACTGAGCGCAGTAATTCTAGCACCAGACCTCTTTCGTAAGGCTGCTTTCACACTGATGTGCTTTGCAGGTGCTATAATGCTAAAAATAGCACCTACAATGCGCCCTGCACTCCAATCTGAAAAGCTGAGGGCTTTCACACTGGAGCGGTGCGCTGGCAGGGCGGTAAAAAAAAACAAAAGAACTGCTAGCTGCATCTTTGCAGCGCTGTAGGAGCAATGAATACACCGCTCCTAAAGCGCCCCTGCCCATTGAAATCAATGGGCAGCACCGCCGGCAAAGCAACGCTTTGCGGGCCGTTTTGAATTTTTTTCCGTCCGATTGCGGGTATTAAAATCTCAGCTCTAGGTGTCAGCAGTAAAGCGCTGCTACTTTTAGCGTAGTTTTTGCCTTTATCGCCGATGCCTAGCGCTGCTCAGTGTGAAAGCAGCCTAACGCTTTTAAAGTGCTGCCTATGGAAAATATAGGGTGTTGACATGTTAAAGGGGTAGTTCCCCCAAAAACCTTTTTTTTAACATTTATTCAGGCTCGTTATGTCAAGGGGAATCAGGTTTTTTTTTTTTAGAAATGAAGCAGTACTTACCGTTTTAGAGATGCATCGTCTCCGACGCTTCCGGGTATGGGCTCCGACTATAGGCGTGCCTATTTGATTGACAGGCTTCCGAGGTCGCATACATCGCGTCACGATTTTCCGAAAGTAGCCGAACGACGGTGCGCAGGCGCAGTATAGAGCCGCACCGTCGCTCGGCTTCTTTCGGCTACTCGTGACGCGATGTATGCGACCGTCGGAAGCCTGACAATCAAATAGGCACGCCCAGACCAGACGATCATACCCGGAAGCGACGGAGAAGATGCATCTGTAAAACGGTAAGTACTGCTTCGTTTCTAAAAAAAAAACACCCGATTCCCCTTGACATAACGAGCCTCAACCAATGTTAAAAAAAGTTTTTTGGGGGAATTACCCCTTTAAGGTTTGACATGTTGGGTATCTATTTACTCGGAGCAACCTCGGCTTTTATATTTTGCCCAAAAAAATGGTAATTTTATTGCATTATTGTGCCCCCTAAAATTAACTTTTAATGTGTGTTTTTATTTTTGTGGTAATATCGTGTGACATAAATTGAAACTACCACCGTTTTATTCTCCATGGTGTCTGCTTTCAGAAAATGATATAATGTTTAGGGAGTTTTTATGTAATCTTCAAGCCTTAAATTGTGTTGTAAAAGGGTTAAAGGATAAGTTAACATTTGGAAACTTGTTCCATCCATGAGATATGTTGATTCAAAGCAAATGTGTCAAGCTTTGCCCTATAGTAAGGCCATGATAGGCTGACAAGTGTTATTGTTTGGAACATGTGAATTGCTTGGACAAAATTGGTACAAATATGTTTTAAATTCTTTTAATAAAAGAAATGGAACTTTATTACAGTAGTAATTAAAACCTATAAAAAGCAGTTTGGTTTAAGTATAAACATCAATGAACATGATTAAATGGTACAGATGAATGCCTATATTTAAATGCCCAACTAGGAGATATAAATAATGTAGCTGATGTGGTCTTATTAACGCGCTATGAGGCAAAGATGTACCTTTTTATGTATGAACAAGAGTAACATCATATGGATTCCCACTAATAGATGAATAGAAACGTACCAATCATAATTCATTACAAATACATATGGGATAAATGATATGCTATTGCTTGGGGGCAGCAGGCGCTCGGTCCTTGTGTCAGGGCCCCCTTATTCAGTGTTTTATTTTCTATCCCAGCAGGCCAAATACTACCTTTTTAATACATGGGTATCTCATAAAGTAGAATTGGGGATTGGACCCCAATCCTTTTAGTTTGCCTGGTACTTAGATCCCAGATCTCGGCCCCCGTTTACACCTCAGCATTTCGTTGCACGTTTCACACTAATGGCCCATACACACGATCCGAATATCGGCCGATGGAACGTACGACTTTTTTCGCTTAATAATCGCAAGTAAAATAAAATAGGTTATTAAACTCACGAAAATTCTCGTACGACAGAAAAAAAAGATCGGACGTGATGTCACGTGTTGTAATGTATTTGTATTGTATTGTCGGACGACAGCTGTACTGACTAAACGAAAATCGTACGATCTGACATCGTACGAGGAAAATTTTCGCGCTTGTCCGATCGAAAAATATCGGATGAACGGTCGTGATCGTCTCGAAAGTAGTGTACACACGATCCGAAAATCGTACGATCCATCATCGATCGTTTTCGTCCGATATTCGGATCGTGTGTATGGGCCATAATATTGTCCCTGTTATTCTAAAAGGGACCTTTTCATACCTGAGCGTGGTGTAATGTGAAGCTCAAAAAATTCATACAAGCTTCTCTGGGGTAAAATCCAGGAAATTCCCATCTCATTCTATCCCCCATGGAAGTGCCTGGTTTGTGCACATTTTTTAAGGTGCTTCCATTTGCCGAAAAGTCCATGGGGATAAAAACACAGAATTCTGCTCCTATACTGCAAGAGCCTCTAAACGGCCAGGCTGCGTTTACGCTGAAGTGTGCATGGGGGCTGAGTTGTGCTCAGTGCCCCAGTTTGTCCCACATTTCTATTTTTTGAGCTGCAGATTATCTATATTAATCCTGAGTGCTTTAGGGCCATGTTTTTCAGCTTTCCCAAAACAAAGGCAGAGAGAAAAGGTGACACAAAAGCATGCAATGCTGATGCAGGCTATCACAAATGAGAGGTCAGCTCTGGGTTTTCCAGTGGAACCGTTTTTCTGCAATCACAGTAAATACTTTTTATGGTGGCAGTGTGAAAATTATTTGACCTGTTCCAATTCTTTGTAACATTTAGTTTTTACAACAGATATTTATTTATGTGTAGTTGTAGAATTGTATGCTTCTTTGCGTGTGTTTTGATCTTCTTCTTTTTTATTTTTTTCCTTCAAAACATCAGCTTGATTTGTTTGTAGTTGTGTATAATTGCATCATCAAGTATTTCCTGGATTTTTTGCCCATGTTTCTTTCTGTGGTCTAGTATGGTTCTTCTCCTGTGTTTTGTCTCAAGGGAGAGCAGGCAGGTCACTAGAGTGCAGGAGCTGCTGCTTCTTTACCTCTATGGGTAAGAGACAGATGTCCCCCCTGGCATCATATTGTACAGCACAGGTTGTGTCCTTTGTCTGGAGGGGTAAAGTTGTATTTGTATTCTGTGCGCTATTATAGTACAGGGGAATGATTTGTTTGTGCCAGTGGAGGTGGTGTTGTGGCTGTGCGGGGTGTTTTGTTGCTGAGGATTGGTCATGAAAGAGCAGCAGGAATGGCTGCTGAATGTGTCACTGCCCATCTGCCTGCATTACTATCGCTCCAGGCTGCTGTAAGCTAAGCAGCCCAGCCTCTGTGTCGGTGCTTTTACTTTCCTTTTTATCACGTACACAAGTTACCCTGCCCAGGTAATAAATATGTATAGAATTAATAGCAGTTTGTCCTTCTGCGTTTCCTATAATTTATATTTTGTGTGAGGTAATGAACCTTCCCTGAAGGCTTTAAAGTATGCCATCATCAGTTATTTTGTTTATAATACATGTATATGTCCCTTGTCCTCTTCTGAATCCCGTGTGAATCCTGCAGATGCTTGGGAAATATAATGCTTAATATAGCTAAAATTAATTATCTTTTAGGTCTGTCTGTGATTTTGTGTAATAGAAGCAGAGGGAATAAAGGGGGTGTGTACCTCGTCAGGCGAACATCCAGAGACAATGCAACTCAGGCATGAATGCCGCATAGAAAAGAAGAAATGGCACATCTTAGCAGTAAGCTCGCCAGCAGCAGTTTGACATGGCATTGACTCATGCTTACTGCTGTTTTGCTTCTGCATTCATGCCCTACTTGGCTTGTGCCTGATCTTGTATCTGGCATGGAGTTGACTACTCCACCTTCTTTTCTAGTGCACACTGAAATGTTGCTGTGTCTTTGAAACCAATATATTCTGAGTTTTATGTTGCAACAAATGGGCAGCACAAACCAGTGAACGTCTCTGTAAATTCTTTTGTAGCTTTTGTTTTTAACTGTAACTAGGTAGATCCCTCCACTGCTGCAGTAAAAAAAATATTTGAGCGACCTTAACAGATTTCACAAAATTCTCCTGGCAGCCCCAGCTTATTTTCAACTTCTGACTCAAATGGTTAGTTTAGGCCTTATTTATAGTTGTGTGTGCAAGCATAGAGTGTATGTGCAGTGGCATGCATTGTATTTTTCTTATGCCAACCTGCACGTTTCTGGATAAAATGAGAATAACATTTTTGCTTAGAATAAGATCACGATTCCCAGCGTAACATCATCTTTCACATTATACAAAAAATTGGGCTAACTTTACGGTTTTGTTTTTTTTAAGTGTATTTTTATCCCAAAAAATTGCTTTTAAATGACCGCTGCGCAAATACAAAATATTGCCATGAACACCATTTTTATTCAAAAAATACTCTCTTAAATCGCCTGGCCTTGATTTAATTTTTGGATAGTAAAACACTTTTTTTTTCTGCCATTAAATGTCTTATACAGCGCATTTCCTGTTTATTGTCTGGTCATTGGCCTAGGCTTATGACATCATGCACTGCGCTTTATCGCTCTCCTGAGAGTTTGCCAGCAAGGGAGGGGGATGAGTCATTGGGGCCAATGAGAGCTGCAGAGCTGGAGGTGTGCCTCTGTGTAAATACAGGAAATGAACACCTAGCAGCTTCAGCTGCCCACAGTTAAAATGGCTGCAGCCAGTGGAGTTCATCTCTTTGATCTAAAAGAGCCAAATGATACAATTTTTCTTTTTATCTCTCAGCACGGAGCAATGTTGTAAAAAAAACTTTGCTGGTATTCTGTGAAATAGTGCATCTTGTCGGAAAATGCCTCTGACAATCTATGCATGACGTATTGTCACTCCAGCTGATCTCTTGTGTTCTGCCTGTGACGTGATCGGTAATGTCTCGCATATGTGCAGAGAGAGTCCGAATGTGACGATAAAATTCTCCCTCCATGCTTTGCTAATCTTCGACTAATGCCTTTAGATGATGAGGGTATGCACGCTGTTAACATCACACCAGTTGAGGAGATCAGCTGGGGTGACGTTGCGTAATGTGCATGCGCAGATCATTGGAGGCATTCTCTGACGATCTGCACTATAAGAACATCGGCTGCCTTTTTTTTGGACAGCTGTGAGCAGAGAAAAGCTCTGTGCTTGTTGCATGAATCGTGGAAATGCCTGATTAAGATCGGAAGGGAGATTGAATGGAGAACGTAAATTATTCTATTAATTTTTTTTTTTAACGATTCGTAATGCAGCTCTATGCCAACCCAACCCCCTAGACACGCATAATACAAATGCACTTGACTTTGTGCACAATAAATAATGTGCAATAAAAAAAATCAATAATTGTACCCACCTCGCGCTACTGTGCTAATGTCTGATCTTTATAATGTGTTATAAGTGAATACTCTGCTGCTGCACTAAATAGTTCCCTTGTTCAAAATAAAATCAGCAAAGTCAAATGTCACTTATTAAGCCCAGCTCAGAGAATTTTTATCACCTGAAAATAGCCCAAAACGAATTGAGATATTTTTGTACTCTTATCTCCTCAGTGCATTGAGGCTGGGTTCACACTACACTACACGACTTTCATCCTACTTTGCTCTGCGACATTTGTCCTACATTGATCCTACATTGGTCCTACATCCATCCTACTTTCATGAACAGGATACTACTTTCGTCCTACTTTGTGATAGACTGACTTGTTCTTTGACCAATCAAAACAATCCCAGAGTGAGATAAATTCCTTTTACTGGTGCTGTAATTACTTGTCAGATGGCAAAAGTCGAATGGTTAGGACAAGGCTCCTACTTTGGTCCTACTTCAATGATATTCAATGGGCTGAAGTAGGATCAATGTAGGACCAAAGTAGTACAGGGAGTAGTTTCAAAGTCGGACTGACTTGTGTAGGACCAGTTAAGACGGCTCTCATAGGGAAACATTGATTTTCACACGTCATGCTACATGAGCTCCCAATGTAGGAGCGTTGTCGGAACAAGTGTGAACCCAGCCTGAAGGTGGTGCATATAAATTTCAATACTGCAAATAAACGCAATGTATATGTCCAAAATGAATCCAGATAGACTGCATGCTAATATCTGATCCAGACAAACTTGGTAATAACAAAAAGTGTCCAGATATGTACAAATAGTCCATCTATGCTTTTTATTTTTATTTTTTTCAGTGGATGTCTTTCACTGTGTGGTGCATGGAAATGAAAATTCTGGTCCGCAATCTAATTTGAAAATTCAGGATGCACTTGGCTGAAAACTGAAAGCACTTTTTTGCTTTTTAAATAGCAAAACCGCAAACGTTTTTCGATGGCAATTATTGTCACACTTTTTTCTTTTGTCAAGATGCAGATAACCCTGTGTTCATCCCTGCTTTCACCCAGTGTGTGTTTACTTCAAATATTTTTTTTTTTTTTACACCAGTGCACACACCAAACTCACCAAATCTTTATGCCTATCTTTTCCAAGAAAGAAGAATGAGCTCATGGATGTTTCAAACTGCTTTTCTGGGACATTGCTATCTCAGTCGCCGTAGACTTTTTTACTTTCAATATCAGACCCAAAATTAACACATTCAAGAGAGAATCCCATATAGTGTATGTTAAAGCAGAGCTCCACCACCCAAATGGGGAGGTTCCACTTTAAAGCCTCCTTCCCAGCTCTTGTTTGTGAAATGGAGCTTTCGGGGAGGAGGGGGCGGAAGAGGGTACTCAATTTTTTGACAAGTATCTGCTCCCACTTCCATCGCCTTAGGCGATCGGAAGTTCTTCAACCCCCCCTCCCAAAGTCTTCCGGAGCAAATGGCTGTGAAGCTGCAAGCTATAACAGCCGGGTGCCCATAGTGATGATGCCAACGAGGGAAGACACAGGGAGAAAACTGGGGTGAGCACACCACTGTATCACAGGACATGTGAGTTTCTGTTTATTAAAAGTCAGCAGCTACAGTTTTTGTAGCTGCTAACATTTAATTTTCACTTCAGAGACTGGGGCTCTGCTTTAATGCACAAGAAATATAGTCACAAAAGGATAGAGAAACTGCCAATATCAGACTGGCAACCAATGCCTGTTTACTGCACTGAGACAGATCACCAGTGACTTCATCCCAGACTCGGACTACTGCCCTTCAGTGCTAGATTTCTTTCGCCTCATACTGTCGATCCTACTGTTACGTTTCGTTGCTATGGCAACATCTTCAAGAGGAGATTCTCGGCTACCGGCAGCCTGGCTTTTGTGAGTAAATTCCCTGTGTTTTATTGAACGATCAGTTTTAGCATACTACACTATATGGGGTTCTTTCTCTTGATGTTGTCCATCTTGGGTCTGGTATTGGAAGCAAAGGTATACACAATGTCCAGGAAATTGCCTCATGACTGTGGCACAGCTGGCCCATCTTGTCGCAATCGGTACCCCCGCCAAACGCTACACATTCAAGTTAGTAGGGAAGCACTGCATATACCCCACAACCACGTGCAATGAATGTGGTCATGGCATGTTTGTTGGCGAAAATGGGGTTAAAACATTTCCTCACTGCCTGTCAGTAGCCTCTGGAGCGACATCCGAGCGTGGCTAGGGCTTCAGAGGCAAGGGAAATTTAGATGGACGTTTTAAATCTCGCCTTAGTGTGCAGTGTATTTTGATTTTTCATGGTTATATACTGTACATTCTGTTTGCAGTATTGATGTTTATATATAACACTTTAAATTTACTGAGTAGATATGTTGCATATCTATAGTTTTATGTTATTTTCAGGTGATGGTTATATTCTCAGCGCTGGGCTTTTCCTTTACCAACATTTTACTTTTATTGATTTTGTTTTGATGCAATAAAAAGTGCATTGCTTTTGCTGTGAAAAAAATGAGTACATTTTTGGTGTGTGGATGCAAGTTGAAGGCACCATGCGCACTGGACGCTTGGGTTGTCCCGATCCCACTTTTTTAGGACCGAGTACAAGTACTGATACTTTTTTTCATGTACTCGCCGATACCGAATACCGATACTTTTTTTTTTTTAATGTGTCCCCAAATGCAGGCATGTTCCCCCCCCCCCCCCCACATATTGCAGCCATGTCCCCCCCCCCCCCACATATTGCAGCCATGTCCCCCATACCTAGTAGTCGATGATGCCGCCGCGTTAATCCCTGTGTATTACAGCGCCGCATTACAGGCACCTTTTGTTTGAATTCTTGTAATGTCTGCCGCGTATAGACACTCCCCTTCTCGGGATTGGACGGATCCGTCCAATCCCGAGCAATGGGGAGTGTCTATGCATGGCTCAGTGCATAGACACTCACGCTTGCTCGGGATTGGACAGATCCGTCCAATCCTGAGAAGGGGAGTGTCTATAAATGGCGCGGCGGGCATTACAAGAATTCAAACGAAAGGTGCCTGTATTGCGGCGCTGTAATACACAGGGATTACCTCGGTGGCTTTGCGGTATGCGGCGGCGGCGGGGAAGTATTCTATTTGGGTATCGGTCCTGATACCGATACTGGTATTGGTATCGGGACAACCCTACTGGACGCTAAAAAAAGCTATAAAAATGGCAGTAGCTTTGCAGGGAGCCTTTCAACGTTTTTGCAATAGCCTTTATTAGCGTTGGCGTTTTTTTTTTAGGATCAAATAAAGTTTTGAGCGTATATTAGTGTTTTGCGGTTTTAGCGTTTTTTTTACGCCAAAAAAATGCACTTTGAACCCAATTTTCGTTCAGAAAAAAGCCCATAAACTCCACTGCTCATTAAAGCTGTAAAACGTCCATTTGTGCATGGACACATAGGCTAACATAGATTGGAGTTTGGGTGGTTTTTTTCAAAGCCCATAAATGCCAATAAACTGCAGTTTATCAGCTCCAGTGTGCATTGAGCCGAAGACTCTCACTGAAAAGGAATGCACTTGCACTAGCATGGTTTCTTTCAAAATGTATCGGCTGAAATTTCTTACATGTTGCAAGATTTCTGTTGCTTATCATCCTCCACAATGGAGGAGGCTGCTGCATACTGTAGGACAATATCTTAGAACAGGATTTTGTTTTAGGTATTGCGCGACTGATTTGAAAATGTGTGCAAATACCCATACACTACTACTACTTCTCCCTTTTTTTTAGATTAGACAGTTTTTAGACAAATGTGAATCGTAAAGCACATGTAAATTTTCAGTGCTTGACTCTCTCAAAATAATTGGTAATTGACCTGGAAATCAAAATCACTTCAGTTTAAATTTTGCAAATAAAAAAAATATTCATTTCTAAAAATCCTTTTGTAAATCTTATTTCTGAAAAGACCAGATGGAAAAATAAAGTGGGAAGGAAATAATTGTAGTGGTTACACTCCAGTCTCATGTTTTCAGGCTCTCTTATTTTGCACAGGTGATTTGATCAGTTTCATAGCCTAATCGCCCGTATACAAGATCAAAATATCGGACGAAAACTGTCGCCCAAGGAAGAATCTTACGATTTTCAGATCGTGTTTACACTACTTTCGAGAGCCAAACACGACAGTTCATCCGATTTTTATTATTCGATCAGACAAACATGACAATTTTCCTCTTACGATACCAGATCGTACGATTTTCGTTTAGGCAGTATAATTGTCGTCCAAAAATGCAATGCAATACAAATACATTACAACTAACACATGACATCGCTTTCGATACTTTTTTTTTTTTTTCTGTGGTATGAGAATTTTCGTGACTTTAGTAACCTATTCAATTTCTACTTGCGACTATTAAGCAAAAAGTCGTACAATATTCGGATCGTGTATTGGCTAAGTGTGAAAGTAGTCTTTACTTTCACACAAAGGCATTTTTCAGCCTCTAAAGGGCTGGAAAAATGCCTCCCCTGCAGCCCCAGTGTGAAGGCCCAAGAGCTTTCACAATGGAGCAGTGCGCTTGCAGGACGTTAGAAAAAGTCCTGCAAACAGCATCTTTTGGGCGGTGTGGAAGTGGGAAATGAATCGCCATCACCTGCAAAGCGCTTCAGCAGCGGTGCATTGTGGGCACTATTAACCCTTTGGCAGGTAGCGGGGGTTAAAAGCGCCCAAAGCTATGCTATTACAGCAGTAAAGGGCAGCTAAAGAGCTTTACCTCTAACGCTGCGCCCCAGTGTGACAGTAGCCTTGGTAATTACCACAGCCGTTTCATCTGAGCGAAATCCTGAAAACATGACCTGTTGGAAGTACTCGAGGACTGGAGTAGGTCATTGCTATAGAGCAGTCTTCCTCAAAACTTTTTAACAAGGAGGAACTCGCAAAATCACTTTTAGGTTTCAGGTGACCCCTGGTAATAAAAATGACATCTATAGCTCACAAGACATGTGAACAGTACCTTGGGCATATAAGAATTAGGCATGTGGCATATTTGACATATTTTACAGGGCTGGCTTGTACAACAAAATTTATTTCAGTAATAGTAAAAAGGCTCCCCTCAAAAAAAAAATGGTTGTAAAGGCAGGAGGTTTTTTTTATTTATTTTTTTTTTTTTTTAATCTTCACGCATTCTAAAACTTACCTGAGGTCTCTCTCTGAGCAGCGATGTCCATGAGTGTCTCAGCCGTCTGAGATTCTCCTTCCTAATTAGGTGAGAGACAGCAGCAAATGGCAATCGGTCATCTAGCTAATCGAGGAAGAGAGATGAGTGGGGCCGGTTCGGGGCTCAGTGTCTGAATGGACACAGGGAGATGTGACTTGGCTTAGGTGCCCCCATAGCAAGCTGCTTACTCTGGGGGCACTCAACAGGAAGGAGGGGCCAGGATCACAGAAGAGGCACCCGAGAAGGCGAGGATCTGGGCTGCTCTTTAAAAATCCACTGCAACGGAGTAGGTAAGTTCCGGCCCGCTTGAAACAGGGGCAACACAACTGTTGGCACTGGCATAGGAATTAAAGGGGTTGTAAAGGTTTGTTTTTTTATTTTCTAAATGGGTTTCTTTAAGCTAGTGCATTGTTGGTTCACTTACCTTTTTCCTTTGATTTCCCTTTTTTCTTTGTCTGAATTTCTCACTTCCCGTTTCTCCTCAGTAAGCTTGCCCTCATCATCCGAGCCGTTCTGGCTGGGGTTTAGTCAGTCAGAACAGCTTACTAAGGAGGAACAGGAAGTGTGAAATTCAGACCAAGAAACAAAAACATTTAGAAGGGAAATCAAAGGAAAGGGTAAGTGAACCAACAATGCGCTAGCTTAAAGTGGTTGTAAACCCACTCTTGCAACTTGCACCTACAGGTAGGCTTACCTGTAGGTGCAAGAAATATCTCCCTAATTTTCAGGGTTAAGGAGATATTTTCACAGAAATGGGCACCGCTGTCTACTGCAACGGCGCAGGCGCACTGAGCGGTACCATTTTTTGTGAATGGCATTAACTGGGTTAATGCCGTGTTTTCACGTGGGGACCTGCCAGTCCCACGCGCATGCGCGGGAGTGACGTCATCGCCGCTCCGGCCATCCACAGCGCCGGAGTGCCGAAAGCAAGGAAGAAGCTCCAGGGGACATGGCAGTGGAGGGGACCGAGGCGGACTTCGGGGCTTCGTTCTCAGGAAAGGGACACATAATGAGCTAGTATGCTGTGCATACTAGCTCATTATGCCTTTCTCTTGCAGGTGTGTTTTAAAAAAAAAACTAACAATGGGTTTACTTCCTCTTTAAAGAAACCTATTTAAAATAAAAAACAAACCTTTACAAGCCCTTTAAGGGAAACAGGAAATTAAGCCTTGCAGCTTCACTGTCTGTTTCCTACTACGCTGTGCAATGTGACTGACCCTGTAGTCTTCTGAGACCTGGGATGTGTATCAGAAGACTGCGGAAGGACAAGGAGGGTGCGGCGATCTGAGTCAAAAGTGGGAGCATGTAGTACTGTCAAAGTGCTGTTTAGCCATCCTCTGAAATGGTGATTCATGATCGCGGATCCCTTTTAAGAAATAACCGTAGTGTGAACCTAGCTTTACATTGGTCATCTGTGAAAAATTGGCCAGGGTGACCTTGGATTTCATGGCATCCTGGTTAAGAGATTGCTATAGAGTTAGCCAATGTGTGAACCTTTGTGTTGCCAAAATATCTCCCTTGTGTAGCCAGCCTTTTGCTTGGCACTTTTTTTTTTTTTGTACATTATCAATCTGCGTTGTGATGTGGTACCATTGTCACCCATGGGCATTATAACATGCAATGATACTTCAAAAACCAGATGTAATATTTTTCTGTGAAATGTGATCTGGCAATATTTTAAACAATGAATGTGTACATGTATTAATGTTCAATTAAGCATAGAAATGTAACAACTGTTTCACATTCACATTGGAGCAATTTGCAATGCATTATGACACGTCAAATCGCATGACAAGTCGCAGCCTATTGTGACGCCAACTTTGCGGCACGGCACCAATTCGCAAAAGTAGTTCCTGCACTACTTTTGGCGACTTTGGGTGCGACTTTAATGGACATCTGTGCATTGAGCCCCATAGATGTCTTTCAAGTCGCACCTGAATTTGCGTCTTTGAAATCGTGCTATTTCAGATGAAGTTGCACGATTTCAAAGCCATGTTCAATGTGAATGAGAGCCCAATCTAAATTATACTTGCCCCATGTACAATAAATAAGTATTGTATAACTTGACTTTGTAGCAGCCATGGGATCTATTTCATAGCTACACACTGAATATAGTCGGCCCTACATGGATCCCTGCTGAACTGGCCGAATTTCGATACTTGTATGGGCACTTTCGTTTTACAGAAGTCAACCTACCTATCAACTTCTGTACTACAAGCCTGACAGTTTTTTTCCAATTGATCAGTGCGGTCAGCTATAGCCGGCAACACTGATCCGTGTAATCTGACAGCAAGGAAGCCCCCGACATCGGAACACAATAGCACAGTGGGAAGATTCATAATCGAGATTGTGTGTTTTTTTTTTTTTTTTTTTCATTCAACCCACTGAAAAAAAAGATGAATGGGCTGCTTTAGTCTTATGTTCAAACCATCTGCGGTGACCTGCATTGTTTATGCACTGGATAAAAGCAGATCACTGCTGGGTTACATAGAAAGCAATGTGCTCTGTTCCCACCACGGTTTGATGTCCGTTGCAGTGCAGAAAAATGCAGTCTGCAATTATTCTGCACTGGACAGGGTGGCACAGCATGCCTCGGCACAGCACATTGCCAGTTTTATATCAATACCAATCGGCTTCAATCCTCAGCTTTTTTATTTAAGCTTTAAAAATGAAAGTCAGAAGCTGATTGGTTGTCATACACAGCTGCTCCAGTCAGCAAATTTCCCTCACTGTACTTTATATAAAAGACAAGTAGGAATATGTAATGTGTTAAAGGTGTGTGTGTGTGTAAAAATATATATATATTCCCACACACATACATTTTATATATGGTTCACTTTATTTTGGTCTCTACTGATTAATTTCCCTACACTTCTTTGCAATACAGTGACAACAATGAGCTGCAGGAGGTGATTGTTGGCAAGCCGATAAATTGCTTAGTAGCATGATACTATCATAGTCCATCTTGTATAGGTTTCACGGTTTAGTCCTTTTTTTTTTTTCTTCTTCTTCTTCGCCCTTATAAAATCAATAATTTTGTAGTTAAATCACAAATGCTCCAAAAATAGAATAGATACTGTAAAAAAATTTTCTTCTTTTGTCCTCCGAATAGCTGCATATAGAGAAGGTATATGCTTGCTCAAGTATTCTTTTGTTCTCACGGTTTTAGCTTCTGTAAATTTGACATCCGTTTATGTTGGGTGTTTTACTTTTCTTTGTCATTATGGTTGAAATCACATATTGGATGTTTCTCAGCCTAGAAGACATAGACGTTTAATAGAATACAGACTGAGCTGTATTTGTTGGGAAGTGTTCTTGCTGACGCAAAGGTGATGCTGACCTACACGGAGCACATACGTCTGAAACAATACCCATTGCATATTAATTTCTTTGTGCTTTATATACCTTTTTTGATGTGCTAAACATTGCAATGTGGCCACCTCTTTTAGTGTTGAAACAAAAAATTGTGAAAACCTTTACCCTTTTAATGGGTGAAATTGCCTCCTTTTCTGCTCCTGACTGGGTGTTTTAAATTTAGCACCATAAGGCTGCATTCACACCTGAGCGGCAAGTAACGCCGCATACGCGGCTTTACTTGCCGCGCTTCGATTTTTTTTTTTTTTTTTTACAAATCTTCCCATTCATGTCTATGGGCGAACGCCAATGTCGCTTGAAAAAAAGGGTCCGGGACTTTTTTTCAGGCGACAGGCGTTCGGCGTCTCAGAGATGTGAACCATCTCTATAGACATGAATGGGAAATTTCCCCTCCAGCGGCACGAGCGTCGCGCGACAGGCGTTTTGCCGCTCAGGTGTGAATGGGCCCTAAATATATTATTCTGTACTGAGGCTTTTTTTTTCTTTGCAAAAACATGTTCATTTCCTGCTGTAGTCAAAACCTTTTGCATTTTTTTTTTTGCTCTCGTTTAGTACTGCAGCTGTCGTGTGTCCTTGAATTATTTCTGCAGTTTTTCAACTAACTGCTCAGCACTTTAGGTTTTTAGTATTTCTACTTTATTGGCTATATGTATTTGCACTGCCCTTTGTTTCAGGATTCCTAAAGGTTCTACAATACAATTTTGATGGTGAATTTAAGGTCTAATTCACAAATGACTGTTCTTGTGGTAGTTGTTGTGTTGCAAGTTTGTTTGTGATTGACTTAATCAGCCAGCTTCATGATGGTTTCCAGCAGCCCAGCTATATTTCTCTGATTTTTAAAATGGTTCATCAGGCATGGTTTTAGTTTGCCTAAGGGCCCATTCACACCACAGAAATGTAGACGGGATGTGTTCAGATGTTTCTTCATGCACGTTTTTGATGCGTTCCAGACACGGCGTTTCTCTAGCAATCCCCCCCCCCCGCATTTTTTTCCAGTGTATCTTGGTTCCATTTACACAGAATGCTAATTATACTGGGGGGTTTGGCAGTTATTAGTGATTATAAAGGCTGAAGGTTCATTCTATGCATTAAAGTGGTTAACCCACTTGTATTAAATACTCCCATCCGCTCTGTACCATTATAATTGTGCCTGTGTTCCGTAGAAAATATGCCCGATTGTACCGATATAAGCTCTGCTTCGGGCGCTCAGCTGATTCCCTTCATCTCTTCGGCTCATGGCTGCAGGGCGGACGGTCACTGGTATGAGCAGAGATAGGCAGATAGCGGACTGTGGATGACGGAATTGCGCAAACCATGATGGCAGTGCACAGCAGCCATGATTATCATGGTCAGTTTGCAGAGGGGAGGGTATAGACTAGCAGGATCAGCCTGGTATTACAGGGGTCCAAATGGAACAGCACAAGCACTGTGCTGTATAAAATGCTTTAAGGCAGGGGTCTCCAAAGTACGGCCCGTGGGCCACATCCGGCCCGCTAGGAGGTTTTGTCCAGCCCGCAGCTTCAGTCACCAGACTCACTGCAGGGACAGAGTGCTCGAATTGCGGGGCTTGCTTTGCCTTCTGACAGGCATTGAGGGAGTGTCCCAACAAAGCTTGTGTTTCAGTGCAGACCTGCTGCTCCTCCCAGCTCCTCCTCCAGAGTTAGATTACGTTTCTGTAACAGCTTCAAGAGGGGGTTCACCCTTAAAACCTTTTTGTAATTCTACTCTATTCCATAGCTGAAGAGTCATTTATAAATAGCTTTTTTTTTTCGGCCCGCGAATATCTGTAAAATATACATAATATATATGTGGCCCTCGAAGTAAAAAGTTTGGAGACCCCTGCTTTAAGGGAACAGGATCTTTATTTTTGTCTTTTGGGTTAACAAACGCTTTAAGATAAACTTTCAGTGTGCAGAAGCCCCCCTAATACTTACCTGAGCGTTATCTCGATCCAGCAATGTGCACAAATGCCTCGGTTGTCTGGGACTCTCCCTCCTAATTGGCTGAGACAGCAGCAGTGTCATTGGCTCCCACTGCTGTCGGTCAGTTAGCGAATAAGGGGAGAGACAGGGCTGATGCCGAACCGCAGCTCTGTGTCTGGGCTTTGGTTCCCCCTTCGCAAGCTGCTTGCTGTGGGGGCACTCATGGAGAGGGAGGGGCCAGGATCTCCGGCGAGGAATAGAGGCAGATCAGGGATGCTCTGTGCAAAACCACTATTTGAGTGGTAGGTCATGAGGCAAAAAAGCTGTATTTAACATATTTTAGGCAAAATTCGATCACAGATCATATGTGGATGTACAGGACTATTAAGGGAGAAAAGGTTTGGGACTTCAGATGGGCTTTAAAGTGTCGTTAAACCCACATCATTAAAAGCTGTCAGTACATTCTGTATTGCATGTGTATTTTCTACCCTGAGCATTTGCTTCCGATCACATCTGAGCCGCCCATGTGACGATAGTCGCACAGGGGCGTATGTAATGTGATAAATGGCACACTCCTTCCCTCCTCCATGTTCAAAATTGTGACCAGTTTGCGATCACTGCTTTAAACATGGGATGAATTTGATTTCAATTCAAATTTTTAAAGATCAAATGTCATCTCCGTCCCGCAGCGGCTCCTCTGACCCGCTGTTGACTCACCGCCAGTCCCCATTCTCTTTAATGGGATGGCTGGTGATGTGGCAGTGACACCACAAGGTGAGAGACGTGGCGGCAGCAGGTGAGTGGATGCCCGTTAACTGCCTCTGCCATAATGGATCTGAAATGACAGTTGCTCTTTAAAGTACAACTAAAGACAGCCTACATATATTTTTTAATGTACTGTGAATAAAGCTCATAAAAGTGGCACATTTTGACCACTAAAGGACTGCGTATATACTGCGTAACCGTATTGCTACACTTAGAGGCGTCTCTCTTCTATTTTATACTCTGTTGTGACATGACGCTACTCTTTTAACAAGACATCGCTTGTATATCAAGTCGAAATTTATGAAAAAAAAATTGCCTGTCTTGCAAAACTCTCTCAAACCAAGGGTTTTACTGTAATAAAAACACCATAAAAATATCCCATGGTTTGCAGATGCTATAACTTTTGCACAATTCAATCAATATACCCTAATTGGGATTTTTTTTTTTTTTACGAAAAATATGTAGCAGAATACATATTGCCCTAAATTAATGAAGAATTTTTATTACTTAATTTTTTTTTGTTTATATCGCAAAAAATAAAAACCGCAGAGGTGATCAAATAGCACTAAAAGAAAGCTCTATTTGTGGGTAAAAAAGGGCATACATTTTTTTTGGGTACGGTGTCGCACGACCATGCAATTGTCAGTTAAAATCACGCAGTGCTGTATCGCAAAAAAAATGCCCTGGTCGTTAAGGGGGTATAACATTCCGGGGCTGAAGTATCAGAAATAAAATCATAATTGCTTCAGCATTCATCCATTTGCTTGCTTTAATCCCCCCATTTGTGCCTCCACTGCTGGCTCCTGATGGTGGGAGGACTTTTGCAGAGCCGTTGTCGTTGCCTTCCACTATACTAGCGTCTGCATCTCCTACAGTAAACTATTTGCCATGATTCATTGGGAAATGGCATAGGCGGGCCAGACATGAGAAGTGGGTGGAGCATTGGCATGTGTTCAAAGCGGACTCGCACACTAGGGCCTTGTAGGCAAAGGAAAGTAAGATTGGATGTAATGTCTGTATGTTGTAAAACCTCTATCCGAACCAATTTTAGTTTAATCACACATAGTTGAACTACTCCAAATTATTTTATTAAAACCATAGCATTATATTAGAAACGGTTCACACTGGGGCGACTCGTCAAGCGCCTGACAAGTCACGTCCCATTCTATTCACCTGAACCGTTCTAATAGGAGGAACGCAAGTTGCTCTGACTTAGAAAAAGGTTCCCGTACGACTTTGGGGGCGACTTGCATTGACTTCTATACAGAAGTCATTTTGCAAGTCGCCTCCGAAAACGTCTACAGGATGCCTTCAGGTCGCCCCCGAAGTCGTGCTGCCGCAGTGTGAACCGGCTCTTACATATTCTTGTATTTGTGTAAACATCAATGGTTTAGTAACTGAAGTGCCTAAACAAAATATCTTTGATAAAACCAACAAAAGAACTTAAAGTGGATGTAAACAATGTAGAGTATAAGATTTCCTATCATCTGTGCCCAGTCTTGCCACACAGAGTTAATCCAGCTCTGATCAATCCTCTTTTATTGTTCAGTGAAAATGAACAGAATTCCAGATAAAAACCTGTCTAAATAAAAAGTATTTTCCTCTCTCCTTGCTTTGAGTGACAGGTTATTTACATATCTAGCTTGGACATGTTTATCATGTTATGTTATGTTTATCATAATATGAGGTGACCCAAAGTTCATTGTATATTACCAGGATGTGTTATGTGGGGGAGCGGTGGATGTCTCACTTTTTATACTGTGGATCACCTCATATTATGATTAACATAACATGATAAACATGTCCAAGCTAGATATGTAAATAACCTGTCACTCAAAGCAAGAAGGGAGAAACTGACATTTTTTTATTAAAGCGGAGCTCCACCCAGGAAAACAACATTTCTTTATCGTACATCACGGGACACAGAGCGCATAGCCATTACACTTGGGTTATATGGGTACCTTCAGGTGTGGACACTGGTGTAATCAATTTCACAGGAAGTTTCCTCCCTATATAACCCCCTCCCACTGGGGGTGCTTCAGTTTTTTCGCCAGTGTCTTAGGTGTTGGTCACGTCTAGCTGTCCCTCGGAGGTCTCGGGACCCAGGATAGCTAGCCGGATCCGTCCGAAGTGCTTCAAAGCCAAGGTGTACGGTACCCGGGCCCTGCTGGAGTGGGGTTTTGCCTATAATGCCTCTCCTTGGAGGGCTGGATTCTGGGCTCCAGTGCCTTAGTCTCTTCCAAGAACTAAACGCTACTGATGCCAGGATGCTATATAGGTCCAGGTGTGTGGGTTCCTTAACACAGGACCCCGGTCCCTGAAGGTCCAAGACAATACCCACGGAGATGGGGGAAGGTTGGGCCTCCTGCATTTTGCAATACCCTGCGGCGTGGAGCAGGTAAGAGGGAACCTGCGGGACTTGGTTCGACAGTAGGTATCCCCCTGGGGGTTCTGGGTCGGCTAATGGTATGCTTGTGCATCAGCCACTATCTCCACTATGTCTTTTGAGGCAGGATGGGATGTACTAATGTTTACCCAGATAACATGTAGGTATATGTATGCTTTTAAAGATATGTATTTACTACTCCCCCCAGATCTGCCTGTTAGCATGATACTGCAGCCCCACGTGCTATAAGGAGGAAATGCTGGCAAAACTCCTGTTTCTTAGGAAGCCTATGGGGACAGCTTCCTCTATGTGTGCACTACAATAAGATATTAGTGTCTTGCCTGGTGTCTGTTGGGTTGCTAGCGCTGGTCCAGGCTTCTCCTCTGCTTTCTGCTTCCTCCATGTTGGTTTCAGCGTGGGGGGCGCGCACGCGTGCGCGCCGCCTTTTACAGCGTCAGCGTGTGTGGGGAGGGCGGGCCAGCAGCGTCAGGTCTCAATTAAAGCAGCAAAGCATTTCCTGGCTGGTCATTCCCTCCTGAAGGCAGAGGAGACTGAGGACACAGAGCGCGCAGCTGAGCTATTTCTGGCTATACAGTGACACCCAGTGGGGGTTTGTGGATCTTCAGGTCTGGACTTGGCTCCATACTGACCAAAAAAAAAAAGGGGTTTTTTCTTAAAGGGACTCAGCCTTAGATCTGGCAGTATCTGAGTCGGTGCAACCTTGGGCTCCAGCTAACGGGCAATAGGTTTGGCAATACTCACAGGACCTTCCTCGGTATTGCCGCCTTCTCGGGCGTATGAAAATTTGGAAATTTTTTACCATAGCCTGTTCTTATTAATGGTTCACATCTAGCTACAACAGTTGGGTGTTGGATTTAGGGGTGTCTCAAGGTTGTGCAATGGCTCCCAAGGGATCAGGACCAGCTAAGGCTGCAAAAGGTACCAAAAAACTAAAGGGGTCTCCATCGGGGTCAGAGGATTTGGGCCAGGCTTTAGCGGTCCCACCCTCACCAGATAGACCACCGAACAGCATGTTGCAGGAGCCATTGAGGGTGCTAGGGGCAGAGGCGGCCCCCAATCAACCCATTCCCGTTTACGTTGCGGAAGAAATGCTAGCGACCACCCTGGGTGGGCTAGAGGAAAGGTTAACTGCTTTAATTGCCCGCTCTTTGCCAGGTGGCAAACGGGCTAGATCCCCGTCACCTAGATTGGTGTTTTCAGATGCAGAGGTCCTCTCTTCGGAGGAATTGGACCCACAGGGGGATCAAGCGGACCCGAGTCCCGACGGTTCAGACATTGAGGGTTCCACTATAGATGAAATTTTTTCGGCTTCTCAAGCAGAGAGCCTGTGGATCCAGTCTCTGACAGATATGGTTCGCACTGCTTTTAAACTTCCAGTGTTAGAACAATTAGCCCCCGCGGTATCCTCTTTAGGTTCCTTGAAGGCACCGTTGAGTGGTGCGTCTTTTCCGGTTCACCCCCTTCTGGAGAGCGTGATTTTTCAGGATTGGGCTCGACCTGATAGGATTTTTATCCCTCCTAAAAGGTTCACTATTCTCTATCCTATGGAAGAGGAATTTGCAAAGAAATGGGCACTCCCTACCGTGGACGCAGCCATTTCCTGCGTAAATAAATCCCTGACCTGTCCGGTTGAAAATGTCCAGATGTTTAAAGATCCAGTCGACAAAAAGTTGGAGACCCTACTGAAGGCTTCTTTTACCACAGTAGGTGCCGTGGTTCAGTCAGCGGTGGCAGCCATTGGCGTTTGTCAGGCTTTAAAGGATCAGACTAAACAGATATTAAGGGACATACCGGCTCAGCAAGCTCGTGAATTGGCTGACCTCCCAAGGGCTCTCTGCTTTGCAGTAGATGCTATTAAGGACTCCATACAACAGGCGTCCCGTTTATCTCTGCTATTGGTTCATATGCGGCGCCTTTTGTGGCTGAAGAACTGGTCAGCAGAGGCACCCTGCAAAAGGCTTTTAGCAGGATTTCCCTTTCATGGTGGGAGACTATTCGGTGAAGACCTAGATAAATATATCCAGACCATATCAAGTGGTAAAAGTTCTTTCTTGCCTGTCAAGAAAAGATCGCGTGGGCCCGCGTTTAAGCGACAGGCCTTCGCAGGCTCGGCCCCTTCAACTTCCCGTCAGTATCGACGGCCTCCTGGGCGTTCAGCATTTAATAGCCGCCCACAAGGACAAGCCACGGCAGGCAAGAGGCCATGGTCTCGCAAGCCGGTTAAACCAGTCATCAAGTCAGATTCATGAAGGGGCGCCCCCACTCTCTTGGGTGGGGGGAAGGCTTCGGTTTTTCTCCGAAGTGTGGGAGGCCAGAATTCCCGACTCTTGGGTACTGTCCGTGGTAGCCACGGGCTACAAGCTAGAGTTTCGGGAAGTCCCCCCTCCTCATTTTCAGGGGTCAAGTCTTCCAAGCGACCCAATAAAGAGGGCCTCTCTTGTAAAAGCATTGGATCGTCTCTTGCTCCAAGGAGTAATTGTAGAAGTACCAACCCAGGAATGGGGTCTGGGATTCTACTCCAACCTTTTCATAATACCAAAGCCCAATGGCGACATCAGGCCTATCTTAGACCTCAAACGCCTAAATCGCTTTCTAAAGATTCAGACCTTTCGTATGGAGTCCATACGTTCGGTGGCAGCCAGCCTACATCAAGACGACTTTCTAGCATCTATAGACATAAAGGATGCGTATCTGCACGTGCCGATCTACCTGGCACATGACAAGTTTCTTCGTTTTATGATAGATCACCGTCATTACCAGTTCGTAGCCCTCCCTTTCAGGTTGGCAACAGCTCCGCGGGTATTCACAAAGGTGTTAGCCCCGGTGCTAGCCGTCCTAAGGACAGAAGGCATTTTGGTCCTGGCATACCTGGACGATCTTCTGGTTATTGACAGCTCAGCTTCCAGCCTCAATCATGCAGTAGTTCGCACAGTTCAGCATCTAGAGGAATTCGGGTGGGTTGTGAACCAAGAAAAATCGATATTAAAACCCACAAAGCAGTTGGAATATCTAGGCCTTCGGCTAGATACAGACTGCCAGAGGATATTTTTACCTCAAGCAAAGGTCAGATCAATAACTCAAGCAGTTCAAGTGATCTTAGGCAAGAAGAGGCCGACTATTCGCCTATGTATGCGACTGCTGGGGAAGATGGTGGCCGCCTTCGAGGCAGTGCCCTACGCCCAGATCCATACCAGATATCTCCAGGCAGCCATTCTCTCTGCTTGGAACAAGTCCATTCAGTCGTTAGATCGTCCTTTAGTGCTCTCCCCAGGAGTCCGGCGCAGCCTGTTTTGGTGGCTGGTCCCTCAAAATTTGTCAAAGGGGAAATCCTTTTGCCCCATCACGTGGAAGATAGTAGCCACGGATGCCAGCCTGTCAGGTTGGGGGGGGGCAGTTCTAGAAGGGCAGACCCAGCAAGGGCAGTGGTCGGAGGCAGAAAAACTGCTTCCCATCAATATCCTAGAGATCAGAGCTGCTCGGCTGTCCCTGATCGCCTGGACTCTCCCCCTTCAGGGGAAATGGAATGGATCATGTCTGCCTGGTTGTTGGTGTGTCGGATAAGCTTGTCGTGGATGGATGGAAGGTTGTAAGCGGTGGTAACCGTTACAACTCCAAAATTAAGGAATCCTGGGGTGTCACCAGAACTTGTGTCCCCATTGGAAGATTTCCCCTCTATTACTGTTCTGGTGTCTACCCGAAATTTAGGATTGTTTTTACTTTCGATTAGAAGTGTAAACAAGAAAAATCAAGAGGGTGAGTTTTCCTAACTGGGGTACAGGCATTAATAAAACCTGCAGGTGTACTAATCCCACCGATTCTGTCTAAAGCTAAAAAAATAAAAGGTTTTGCTTTTTTTTAATTGCATTTTAAATAGGTATTGTTTAAAAAAAAAAAATGTAACCAGATAAAACATTATTTAAAGTGCAAGTTCATCTTTAAATCTGTAAGGTGAACTTGCACAGGTCCCCTGTCCCGCTGACCTGGACTGTGGCAATCTCTGGTTCCAAGCCCCGGTATATCCGTGACAGACGGGGCTTAGAAAATCCTCTTTGTAGCCATGCGTCTTCTACATGGCTGACAGGACGGTCTATGCAGCTGCTGATTGGTCGGCGCTGCCCATGTGACAGCACATTCATTGTTAGAATTTTGTTCATCTTGAAAGAACTTTTTCCATTCTGATTTTTTTTTTTTTTTTTGCACCATTAGAGTAAAAATATTTACTCTAGTTCCAGATTTCCAACGCCTGCGAAGTCCTGTGCCAGCATCTTCTCCCTGGCTTCTTCTGGTACACGTGCAGCTCAGTGTAGATTCTTTAGAAGATTGCAAACAGGCAGGTGGCAGGTGAATGTATTTTATTGCATGTTTGTTCTGCACTGAAGGCCCTGCCTGTTTGCAATTTATAATTTTTCAACCTAGTTCTGCTTTAACTGCCACTGAGTATGTGCACAGTTGTAAAAGGACCTGGTTTTGAGGGTATATACTCTAGGGTTATTGACATTATCGTTGACCTGGAACAAGCTTGTGCATAGTAGATGTTAGCAAACCTGACATGCCTGTTTCCGGATCAGTGCCTTTTTCTTTCTTCAGGAAAAAAAAGACAACCCTGAGTACTGCATCCCAAAAAATCAAGTCGGAAATGGCTTCACCCAAATTTCTACCTTAATACATTTATTTTCAAGTGGTGGTTATGCTTGTGTTGGTCTTTAAAGTGTTACTAAACCCACAACAGTAAAATCAGTCTTTTTACACAGTAAAGCATGATTGTTATATACTCACTGTGGAACCTAAGGGGTTAATCCTATGCATTTGTGTAAAAAAGGCTGCGTGATCTTGTATGCACAGATCCTCCCCTCCCTGCACTGTCCCCTGGATAAGACAGAGCCTTTGGATTCAAGCTGCACATGCTTAGTTTGGTGTGTATTGCTTGAGAGTTTTTTCTTTTTTCTTGGGAGAGTGCATGTGATCAGCACAGGGCCAATTGGCCCTGTCCAGACAGAGGTTCAGGAGCCCTGCATCCTGTTGGGACAGCTCAGTGCAGTATGAAAACTCTTACAAGCTTCACAAAGGAACTGATAGACATCGCAACACTTCTATATACTGCTGATGAGAAAGGGTATTTAGCAGTTTATATTTACTAAAATAATTACATTTCTGTGTACTGTGGGAGACTAGCTATAGTACATGCAGGGTCCTGGGTTTATTAACACTTTAAAGGGGTTGTAAACCTGAGGATTGCTTTAGGCCCCTTTCACACTGGGGTGGGAGGTGTGCCGACGGTATAGCGACGCTATTTTTAGCGGTGCTATACCGCTGGAATTGCGGCGGTATTCGGCCCCTAGTGGTGCGGTTTTAACCCCCGCTAGCGGCCGAAAAAGGGTTAATACCACCGGTAATGCGTCTCTGCAGAGGCGCATTGCCGGCGGTATTACCACGGTTTCCCATTGCTTTCAATGGGAAGGCACGGTGGAGTAGCGGAAAACACACTGCTCCTTCACTGCTCCAATGATGCTGCGAGCAGGACTTTTGGAGCGGTCCTGCAAGCGCACCGCTCCAGTGTGAAAGCCCAGGGGCTTTCACACTGAGACTGCAGGGCAGGATTTTTCCAGGTGGTATTTAGGCGCTATTTTTAGCGCTAAACCCCCTGAAAAAACTCCTCGGTGTGAAAGGGGTCTAAAGGTGAAAAAACTTCTGTCTCCTGAGCCCTGGAATGTCCCACGGTGAGGATGTGCCATCTCTGTGCCCGGGGTTCTCTACTCTTGATTGGATAGATTGATAGGAGTGCAGCCATTGGTTCCCGCTGCTGTCAATCAAATCCAATGACGGGGGAGCGGGGTAGAGTCCAGCATTCGGCGGCTATAGACGCCAAATGCTGGACATGGGAGCACATCTACAAGGTAACCCCTCATGAGCGCTTCTCCTAGGGGGTTATCTGATGTGGCGAGGAGCCGCCAAAAGACCCCAAAAGAGGATGATCAGGGCTAACATTGCTAAAATGAACTGCACGGTGGGGGCAAAGTATGATGTGTATGTTTAAAAAAACACTGGATCATAGACTCATAGTACACAGTGAATTTAACTTGAAAATGCCAAAGCCATTGGCTCCCGCTGCTGCCAATCACAGCAAGTGAGCCATTGAGGAGAGAAAGGGGTTGAGTCACAGCTCTGTGTGTAAATGGACATGCAGAGTCGCAGTTCAGGAGCGAGCCTGCTTGGGTGCCCCCATTGCAAGCTGCTTGCTCTATGGGCACTCGGCTAGTGCGAGGGACCCAAGAGGAGGATTGGGGCTGCTCTGTGCAAAACCATTGCACAGAGCAGGTGAGTATGACATGTTTGTTTTAAAAAAAAAAAGCCTTTAAAATCACTTGAGCCTTTTTATTTTGTTTTAACCACTTGACCACTGGGCACTTAAACCCCCTTCCTAACCAGACCAATTTTCAGCTTTCGGTGCTCTCACAATTTGAATGACAATTACTCAGTCATACAACATTCTACCCATTTGAAATTTTTGTCCTTTTTTTCACACAAATAGAGCTTTCTTTTGGTGGTATTTGATCACCTCTGGGTTTTTTATTTTTTGCGCTATAAAAGAAAAACGACTGAAAATTCTGTAAAAAAAAAAAAAACTTGTTTCTGTCATATTAGTGGGTTATTTCTCACACACAGCATATGCATACCACAAATTACACCCCAAAACACATTCTGCTATTCCTCCCGAGTATGGCGATACCCCATGTGTGGGACTTTTACACAGCGTCGCCACATACAGAGGCCCAACATGCAGGGAACGCCATCAGGCGTTCTGGAACACCCAGACCAATTCTGACATTTCTCTCCTACATGGAAAAATCATCATTTATTTGCTAGAAAATTACATAGAACCCCAAAACATTATATATGCTTTTTTAGCAAAGACCCTAGAGAATACAATGGCGGCCGTTACAACTTTTTATCTCGCACGGTATTTTCGCAGAAATTTATTGAACGCGTGTTTTTTAAAAAAAACTGTTTTGTGCTTAAAACAAAACAGTAAAGTTAGCCCAATTTTTTTTCAAAATTTGAAAGATGAAGTTACGCCGAGTAAATAGATACCCAACATGTCACACTTCAAAATTGCGCACACTCGTGGAATGGCGCCAAACTTCGCTACTTAAAAATCCCCATAGGCGGTATTGCAGAGTATTGGGGTATTGCAAAGTATCATGCAGGGTATTGGGGTATTGCCGAGTATTGGGGTATTGCCGAGTATTGGGGTATTGCCGAGTATTGGGGTATTGCCGAGTATTGGGGTATTGCCGGGTATTGGGGTATTGCCGGGTATTGGGGCATTGCGGGGTATTGGGGCATTGCGGGGTACTGGGGCATTGCGGGGTACTGGGGCATTGCGGGGTACTGGGGCATTGCGGGGTATTGCGGGGTACTGGGGTATTGCTGGGTACTGGGGATTGCAGAGCTGGGATGGATTGAGGGATGGCTGGATCTGTGACTGCATTTGTCACAGATCCAGCCACAGCTCAGCTGCTGACACCCCGCTCCCCCCCCCCCCCTCTCCTCGCACACTGTACAGAGAGGAGAGGGAGGAGAAAGAGGAACCGGCGTCATCAAATGACGCCGGTTTGTTTACAAGTGATCGCGCCGTCATTCGACGGCGCGATCTCGTGGTAAACGGCCGCTATCAGCAGCAATTTACCGTGATCCGTGATGCGCCGGGTCTTCTAGACCCGGCGAGCATGGACACTTTCGCGAGCGCGTCCCAGGGGACGCGCAATCGCGGAAGTGCACGACGACGTCCCAGGGACGTCGTGTCAAAGTAACTCCACCGTGCCGTAGCAGTAAAATGCTTATGGCGCGGTGGGGAAGTGGTTAAGGAACAAATAAATGCATATGAATAGGGTGGGCCCTTATGATCCATGTTTTCCCAGACAAAAAGAAGTGACCCAAAGGACAGTGCAGGTTTAGTGCCCACAATTTATCCTCATTCCTATTTTTTGATGCACTTTTTTGGAAGAGACAGGTTCACCTTAAACGGACCCTGTGAAACACGGAGGTAGATCGCTGATGTTTTGGGGATGTGTGATCTACAAAAGACACAGGAAATGTGGTCAAAATTGATGGCAAGATGCATGCAGTATGTTATCAAAAAATATTGGAGGAACATTTGCATTCATCAGCCAAGAAGCTGCGCATGGTATGTATTTAGACATTCCAACATGACAATGATCCAAAACACAAGGCCAAGTTGACCTGTCATTGGCTACAGCAGAATAAAGTGAAGGTTCTGAAGTGGCCATCTGTCTCCTGACCTCAATATCATTGAGCCACTCTTGGGAGATCTCAAATGTGCAGTTCATGCAAGACAGCCCAAGAATTTACAGGAACTGGAGGCTTTTTGCCAAGAGGAAAGGGCCGCTTTACCATCTGAGAAGATAAAGATCCTCTACCACAAAAGACTTCAAGCTGTCATTGATGTTAAAGGGGGCAATACACGGTATTAAGAACTGGGGTATGTAAACATAATTTGGGTAGTTTCTGTTGTGATTACAATTTAAAAAGAATAAACACGATTGATCATAGCTTCAGCCAAATCACCATGAGTGATAAATGTTTTTGTTCATATTCTCAGAAAAATGGCCAAGAAATCGTATATTCTGCCAGGGTATGTAAGCTTATGAGCACAACTGTGTATATATAAGGGTAAGTTAACCATTGTGCTGCCCCATATGGGTATAGCAACATAGTGTGCTGAGCCTACCTTCAGACTAGGGATCCCTTTTTGAATGCAGGACAAAACCTTAGGTAAAACAGCAGTCTTAACCACTTTAATACAGGGCACTTTCACCCCTTCCTGCCCTGGCTAATTTTCAGCTTTCAGCACTGTCACACTTTTGAATGACAATTGCACGGTCATGCAACACTGTATCCATATGACATCTTTAGCAATTTTTTCACACAAAAAGATTTTTGTCTTGGTGGTATTTAATCACCACTGGGGGTTTTTCTGAAATTTTTGAAAAATTAATTTTGCAAATATATAATCTTTCCTACATTTAGGCCAAAATGTATTCTGCTACATTTCTTTGAAAATAACCAAAATCCGTGTATTTAATGTGTAGCTCCAGTAAAGCCTCATGCACACAGGACGTTTTGCAAACTCTCCTCAGCCTTTCCTCCTGACAATGGCGTTTTGGCAGAAAAAAACACCTGCCACTTGTAAGTGTGTAATACATTTAGGCGCATGTATAGACATCAAGCGCCTGGGTGTTTAATTCTTTTTATTGGCCAAAATGTTTTATTCTGTTCGTTGAAATTAATGCTGAAGCGCTAAACGTGCCTAGTGATGATGAGCATCAAGTGTTTTGTTCTGCCAAAACTCTGCTGCAGTGTGTATGATGTTGTTGTGTATTTTTATTTTTTACTGCCACTAAACGCTGCTAAAAGAATTGAACCCATTATCCCATAACTGCACAGTACAGCTATTCAGCACATAATGCAGGTGAAACAGTCTAAAATTGCTGACTGCTTCACTTTGGGAAATGAGAGCTGCCAATATTTGGAATTGCTACATTAAAAAAAGTGCACATTGGCTAATTAGAAATCTAAAACCCCTGGATAACATTCAAATATTTTAATCCAACTCCAAATGCAGCAAAGATTGGGCAATCCCAACATGACAGTGCTTACATGTTGCAAATGCACACAGAAGTGCAATATTAAATTGGTACTATTGAAAAAAGCTTAAGATTGAGTTAGTTAGTTTTTTTGTTATTTTTTTATATATAATATCAACATACAAAAAAAAAAAAAAAAAAACATAAATACCAACATGGTTACATTTTAGTGGTCTATATTTTACAACCCCTCCCTGAGTACCCTCCCCCTCCTCTTCCCTCACCTCCCCATCAATCCCCTGTCCTGATATTTTTTTCTTTCTCCCAGTGCTCCCGATTCACCATATTTTTTTTTTTTTTTTATACCCCTACCGCCTCCACATATCATTGTTTTTTTGGACGACTTCCAGTGTTTCCATCTATTTATCATTCCTTACTCTCCACAATATCTCAAGTATTCCATGTTATATGTCTCTTCTACCCTTTGCTAGCCAATCCTTTATTGTGGTGCTTTCTGTTTCTTGCCATTGTCTTGGTATCTGACTTTTTGGCTGCAATGATCAGATGAGGTATCACAGATTCTTTATATTGTTTTATTGAACTATCTGTCCCATGGAACAAGCACGTCCAAGGTTCTTCTGGTATTTCGGTAATTTATTTTATTAGCTGTAAGATCTCTCTCCAGTATTAATTTTTTTGGACAATCCCGCCAACAGTGTGGCGTCTTCCCTATTTGATATTTACATATTTTGTCTGGGGTTATATACCACCTTGTGAGGCATTTATAGTTCATCTCGGCTGTGTTGGGGTCTACTGCGGAGCTATGTACCAGTCTCAATATTTTTCCTAACTTTTAGTTTATTTCCTTGTGTTCCCAATTCTTTTTCACATTTTCCTCCAGTTCTTCCATCTCTATCAGGCTTTTTTTTATAACTCCCTGAGCTACTTTTTTTTTTTTTTTGTATTTGTTGCCATACTCAACCGCTCCAGCGGCCTTAGATCTTCCGCTGATCTTTTTGATTGTGGCAAAGTCGTGACAAAGTGCTTTAACTGGAGGTACCGCCATTCATTAAAGGGGAGTTCCACCCACAATTTCACTTTTTAAATATAAATAACCCTGTAATACACAAGCTTAATGTATTCTATCAAAGTTAGTCTGTAAACTAAGGTCCGTTTTGTTAGGTTGTTACAGCATTTTATAATCTAGACATAGACCGCTGCCATCTTAAGTGTGGGCATCATGAAGCCAGACTGTATGATCTCCTGGATTTCAGCTTTGCATATCTCGCACATGCTCAGTGCTGCACAAGCAATGTAATAGGTTTCAGTCAGGTTTGCAAGGACTACTGGGAAACATGTGCATTTTCATTTTTTTTTTTTTTTTTTTTTTTACCCATGCTCCATCTAATTTCCCTTTTTCCGCTGCAAAATAATTTGTTTCTTTCAGTGGTATTAATGGAGAATTTAGATTTCTATTTACCTTGTTTTATGTATTGGATCCCAAATTCTTAGTACATTTCGTGTAATTATATGTGTATTCTCATCCAGTGCTCTGCATTGAGGTGGGATCCAAATGACTCCACCTAACCGTGTCTCACTCATTGTGTTCTCAATTTGTGCCCATCTTTTCTTTTTTTTTTTCTTTTTTTCCTTGTCCGCTTCATTACCAGTGAAATAAACACTGCATCGTAACATTTTTTTAAAGTCTTAAAAAAAAGTGTGGTTTATCTCTGAGATTCTCGGTTTCCTATTCTGCCATATAAACTTGGTTATTATGTTTTTTTTTTTTTTTATGTTTTAAAGTATGCCTGATGTAGGGAAATGGGCAGCATTTGGAATTTGTACATCATTTTTGGAACTATTACCTTTTGGCATATCTTGAACAGTTCTCCATTAATGTATTGATCGTTGTTGGACTTCTCTACTTTTTTTGTTAAATCCTGAAATTAAAATGATTGGATTTAGATTTTTACATCACTCATCTTGACAAACACGTTAACGATTAAAAACCGACAGTTTCCAAATTTAACGCAAATGACGATTCTTGATTGTCCCCTTTGCTGTAAAAATCATTAGTGCAAAGATTTGCAAGCAGAAGATACAACAATGTGCTTTTTTCTAAAAAGGCCTCAGCATTTGTTAGCAAACATGTTTTAAAAAGAAAACACATCATGACAAAGAAGCTGAAAAAGCAAGTTGTGATGCATTTCTGTATAAAACACAATGAGGGTTAAGCCTCTAAAAATAAATAACCCATTTAAATCCCTTATCTATCGTAAATTGTAATGAATGTGACACAACTGAGATTCTGGCTGGGAAATGCTTTTTTTTTTTTTTTAAGTTTTTGGATGGCAATAGAAAATATAAATGAGCTACAGAGACCCATACCTGAGAAGAAATGGTTCATGGGACAACTATAATCTGGAGGGTCCAGAAATCTGAGCTGGAAGAGCGATGCAAAGAGTATCTGCACTGCTTGTTCCATACAAACTGAAGTAAGAAGAAAAAGTTTGGGAGCTCATGGTGGACGTTACAGGGCCATTAAGGTGGTATTAAAGATTTGTGGGTGCTTTTTTTATAACGCACATGTTATACTTGCTTGCTCTGTGCAAGAGGTTTGCATAGAGCAGCTCCGATCCTCTTTTTCTGGTCCCCTGCTGGCGCTCCTGGCTCCCTCCCCCTTGAGTAGTACCCCCAGGGAAAGCCACTTGCCCTCAGCCACCGCTGTGTGTTAGCTCCCGAGCTGCTGCTCTGTGCATCCATAAGACACCTAGAGCCCCCTCCTACTCACTGGCTGTGGATTATTTTTGGAGAATAAAGATATTGTTTAGTGTCACTTAAGATTGTGCATGACCCTTCTTTTCTAATGCAGGTGCATTGCTTTAGTGCATTAGTGTACCATTTAAAATGCCAGTGTATTCACGTTGCTGTGTATTTTGGTAAAACAGAAGTGTTAATTTCGGCCTAATGGCAATCGCATAATGTTTCATCGGTAGCAATAAGTAGCTGGTCGTGCTTAATAGTAAAATGGATGAAACCAAATAATTGGCAATTCGGGAAGAAAACTTGTTTGCAAGATAGCCAAGGACAGAGATTTAACGTGAAGCAGAACAGTGGCTATTAACACACAGCCAAACCAATAAAAATATTTTGCACCCTCAAGCTAACTATTCAAATCAGTCTAAGGCGGTAAATAGTTCTGAAAAATACTGTAGGAAATGTTTGGTTCTCTTTTCTAAACCTAAATTTATGAAAGTCCTGTAAACAAGGTAGAACACTCATACCTTTGATCTAAAATGATGATTTGAATCTCAGAAAGCATTGACATGCTATGTTTCATGTTCTTTTCACAAATCTTATGCTAAAAGAAGTACACACACTGCCATTGCTCATCTCGCCTTTACAAATGCTTTTGGGAAACTGCCATGCAAATTTATTCACGTCCAATTTTTTGTGTCTAAATCACAGACTTGGAGCAAGTATGCAGATCAGGAATTCTGATTTTTACTTGCTGCATATTTGTTCCCAGTCAAGTTAAAGTGGCTGTTAAGCCATAGAGTGTCATTTCTACAATCCTCTATTACATTAACTGATGTTGCAAGAGTGTGTGGTTTTGTAAAAATAACCTGTTCTATACCGTACTGTATTTCCGAGCGCCGCTCATCACTCTGCCGCCTGCCTCCCTCCTCTACCAGTCTGACAGCTACAGTGGGGCCGAGAAACCCCCCTCTGACATCAGCTGAAAGGCGGAGGGCCATGCGAGTGCCGAGTGGCGTTCGGAAATACAGTATAGAACGGCTTATTTTTTTGTTAACTCTTTTATTTTTACAAAACCACATACTCTGGGCACATCAGTTAATGTTATAGAGGGGATTGTAGAAATGATGGCAGCAGTCGGAGCAGGCAGGGGGGGGGGGGACGGGATGGGACAGAGGAGAGCTGTGAATGACTGAGGCACGTAAACTGACCATGGTATTGGGACTCGGCAACCGTGATAAACCGTGGTCAGTTTACAGTTGGGAGGGCAGAATCGGCCAGGTATTTCAGGTGATACAAGGGGCCAAGCACTGTGCTGTTCATGCTTTAACCACTACCTGACGGGCGTACAACTTTGTATGGCCGCAGGGTGGTTCTACTTCTCTGGGAGGTCTCCGCTCCTCCAGACCACTGGGTGGCGCACGAGCGCCGCTGTTGGCGGCGCGCACGTGCCCGCCGCATTGCTGAGATGCTGGTGCGCGTGCCTGGCGGCCGCGATGTCCGCCAGTCACTTGCGATTGGCGGCTACAGGGACAAGACGTGGATCTGTGTGTGTAAACACACAGTTCCATGTCCTGTCAGGGGAAAGAGGAGACCGATCTGTGTCCCTTGTACATAGGGACATAGATCGGTCACCTTCCCCAGTCACCCCACAATTCAGGGTACACGTTTTAACCGCTCCCTCACCCCCTAGTGTTAACCCCTTCAATACCAGTCACATTTATACAGTAATTAGTGCATATTTATAGCACTGATCGCTGTATTTTTTTTTCTTTTTTTCCAACTCAGACTAAACCACAGCAAGAGACCCACTCATGGTTTTATTCAATAGTTCTGTCTCTACTTCGGTTATGCATCATATGTGGAATTCGTATTATTAATTTATATCATTTGTGATTTTTATTTATTTATTTTTTTATCGCTGTATAAATGTGAATGGTGCCAAAAATGTGTCAAACGTTTCTGATGCGTCCGCCATAATGTCGCAGTCACGAAAAAAACGCTGATCGCCGCCATTAGTAGTAAAAAAAATAATAATAATTCTGTCCCCTATTTTGTAAGCGCAATAACTTTTGCGCAAACCAAACGCTTATTGCGATTTTTTTTTTTTACCAAAAACATGTAGAAGAATACGTATCGCCTAGACTGAGAAAAAAAATGTTTAAAAAAAATTGGGCTATTTATTATAGCAACAAGTAAAAAAAAAAAATATATATATATATATATATATATATATATATATATATATTTTTTTTTTCGCTCTATTTTTGTTTATAGCGCAAAAAATAAGTAAAGTAAAGTTAGCCCAATTTATAAAATATGAAAGATTATGTTACACAGATTAAATAGATACCTAACATGTCACGCTTTAAAATTGCGCACACTAATGGAATGGTGCTAAACTTCAGTACTTAAAAATCTCCATAGGAAAGCTTTGAAATGTTTTACAGGTTACCAGTTTAAATTTACAGAGGAGATCTAGTGCTAGAATTGTTGCTGGCACTCTAACGCATGTGGCAATACCTCACATATGTGGTTTAAACGGCGTTTACATATGTCGGCGGGACTTGCGTTCGCTTCTTGTTTTTGTTTTTTACGTTTTTTTATTATCATTTTTTTTATTATTATTATTAATTTTATTCCTATTACAAGGAATGTAAACATCTCTTGTAATAGGAATGTGTGTGACAGGTCCTCCTTTATGGAGAGATGTGGGTCAATAAGAGCCCGCATCTCTCCTCCAGGCTGGAAAGCATGAGATCGGTGAAAAAAAAAAATTCACGATCTCATGATTACTGTTGCTTAGTAGCCGCAATCGTGGCTTTGTTTACTTACGCGGGACCCGGGCGTGACGTCGTCGCATTGCGCCCGGGTCCTCCGGCGGTCATAGAGATGACTGGTGACCATCTGGTCACCAGACATCTCTATGTTTCCTACCGGCGCCGAACAAATCTTTCTCCGGGCCCCTGATGGCACGGGAGAGCCCGTGGAAGCACCGGATGGCGGCGGGAGGGGGGGGATGTCCCCTCCCGCCGCCTATAAGAACGATCAAGCTGCGGAACCGCTGCTATGATTGATCTTATGTTGCACAAAATCGCCGGCAGAAGAGAAGGATATCTGAATGATTCCTCTAGCTGCAGGCATCATTCAGATATCCCCCCCCCCCCCCACAAAGCCCAGGACATCATATGACGACCACCCGGGATGGGAGATCCCCTTTGTGGATGTCATATGACTATGGGCCAGTATTGAAGTGGTTAAAAAAAACTGAAAAAACAATATTTTTTTACATTCTGCTATAAAACCTTTCCAGTAAAAAAAAATCTAATTTCATCAGTTTAGGCCAATATGTACCGTATTTATCGGCGTATACGCGTACTTTTTTGCCCTGAAAATCAGGGCAAAATCGTGGGTGCGCGATATACGCCGATACCCGCTTTCCCGCGCTCGGCTCCTCTCGCGCTCACATCCTGGACGTACAGGACGTGAGCGCGAGAGTAGCCGAGCCTGCCCGACTATTCGCGAGTGTACTGCGCCTGCATATATCGAGCGCAGTACACTCGCGTATAGTCTGGCAGGCTCGGCTCCTCTCGCGCTCACATCCTGGACGTGAGCACGAGAATAGCCGAGCCTGCCCCGACTATACGCGAGTGTACTGCGCTCGGCATATGCAGGCGCAGTATTCAAACTCGGCGCGGGAAAGCGAGGATCGAGCGGGAAGAACGCTGCAGAAGGACGCCGGACCCGACAAAGAGGACACCCAAAGCCGCCGATGGACGCCGCGCAAGACACCAAAACTATAAGTATAAAAATCTTTTTTTCCACAGGAATGGGGGCCACTTTAGGGGTGCGCGCTATACGCAGGAGCGCTCTATACTCCGATAAATACGGTATTCTGCTACATATTTTTATATCGTATATTAATTAATTTTCGCAAAAGTTATAGCATCTAGAAATTTTTGTGTTGTCCCCCCTATACATTGTAAAGTGATACATAACCTGTTAGCGCTATATAAATTGTGTATAATAATAATAGGCTAGATTTAGGGACTTTTTTATTGTTTTTACTAGTAATGCCAGCACTTTTTAGCAGGATTGGGACATTACGGCAAACAAATTGTACACTGGCATTTTTTGGGGACCAGGACACCAGTCTAATGATCAGTGCTAAAAAAAAAAAAGTCAGGGTGGATATAAATCAATCATTTTTTTAGCAAATTTTATTTTAATAAAATGCTTTTGTAGTAAAAGCCTATCTAAAGATGGTTTTCTATTTTAAGATACATTAATAATTTTAGTTTATTCAGCTTGAAATGAAGCTTGGTTATGTAGCATTAGTCTGTATATTCTGTAATATTAAAATCTTTGGTAAACTGCTTCAATGAATCCAAGCTGAGATAACAACATGCACTGCATTGATGCATTCTCGCAATTTCACAGTAGCCATGAGATAAACCAAAGTTCAGGAATATTCCTTTCTCCCATTGTTTTGCAAATCTGTACACTACAAACTGTATGATTGAATCGGTTCCGATTATCACTGTTTTACTAACCTGACAGCTTAGTATTCTAAATATAGGAAACCTATATTTTATTTGCAAATATTAAAGTTTCTAATTAACAGTAAGAATAAGTCCTTACATTTAAAGAGCACCTCATATACAGCGGGTAAAATAAGTTTGGAACACGTCACCATTTTTCTAGGTAAATTTCTCAAGTTTCTATTGAAATGAAATGTTCACCACGTGTTGGTAACAATCCATGCATGCATACAAAGAAACCAAATCAAATATCAAAAATGAAATTATGTGTAATCAAATGGTGTGACACAGGGAAAAAATTGCTGACTAGTCATACCACAGATGGTAACTTTGTCCCAGTGGTTCCCCAGCCTAGCGTACACCAAATGTCTGAACCTGCGTTTACTTTCCTACTGGCCTATTACAGCATATCGGTAGATATTGATATATTGTGGTTTGGAGTTGTGTATTCTATTTTGTGACTGCTTGTTGAGCCACGTTCATTTTCATTCCATGCAGCCTAAGGGCTCTTTCACACCTGCTGGTCTGTTTTTACGGACACCGCTTTCTCAGCAGGCATTGATCCGTTGATCCCCGCTGAGCCGGCTGGTGACAGGTCCGTCTCTGCTCAATGTGCAGGGACGGACCTATCTGAGCCCGCTTTCCTCTATGGGGGATTGGATGAAAACGTACCACCTGTCCGTTTTTATCCGATCTGCCAGACGGATGGAAAATAGGGTTTGCATCCGTCTGCATTTAGCGGATCGAATGTCAGCAGACATCCGAGACGGTGACCGCTGACATCTGTCGCTCCATAGGGATACATGGAGCATCCATACAGGTCAGGTAAAAAACTGACAGGGGGACGTGAACACTCTGCATGTGTGTGTTGTGTTTTTTTTATCAGCTGGATTGTGGGATTTGTTTGCAGGGAAACCTTTTGCTGGGAGTAAACCATAAAATTCTATATTGCTTATTTTTCCGAGGGAAGTGTTGCTCTTCTTTTGGTTTGATACTTTCAGGTTACCAAAAGTATTTGCTGAACACATCCACACTGATTGCTGCAAAGTCTAGAAAAGCATGTGGAAGAAAGTGCATATAAATGAATGTTTCAGTGCTATTGTATAAAGTATACATGTGTTCTCTGCGTGCTGAAAAAGGAGAGCTTTAGGCCCCTTTCACATTGAGGCGTGGAGCCGCGGTGACGGTATAGCCGCGCTATTTGTAGCGCCGCTATACCGTCGTGTTTAACGCGATATTCGGGCGCTAGCGGTGAGGTTTTAACCCCCGCTAGCGGCCGAAAAAGGGTTAATACCGCCCGCGTTGCGGGCGGTATTACCGCGCTATTACCGCGGTTTCCCATTGATTCCAATGGGAAGGCGCGCTATAGGAGCGGTGAACACACCGCTCCTATACCGCGGTAAAGATGCGGCTAGCAGGACTTTTGGAGCGTTCCTGCTAGCGCACCGCTTCAGTGTGAAAGCCTTCGGGCTTTCACATTGAACACTACAGGGCATGATTTTTCATGCGGTATAGCAGCGCTATTTTTAGCGCTGTACCGCATGAAAAACGCCTCAATGTGAAAGGGGCCTTACTGTCAAAAAGGAGAAAATAAAAGGCATTTTGTGGTTTTCCGTTTAAATGTAGTCATAGATTTCAGATTCATGTATCATTGGCAAGATGAATCAGCCAAAGTCATCGGTGTTCAGTAGAAATTGTACAGCTGCTACAGAGAGTTTCATCTTTGGAATGATCTCCGCTCTACTCCGTTTTATTTCAAAGGAAATAAATACCACCTATTTCTTTTTTCAGTTTGGTATTTTTAAAGGAAGCCTATGAGTTTTTATTAATTGGGGTGTAAATGAAGAATGGTAACTTTATGTAAATTTTAATTGCAAAAGCTGTTTCTGTAAAAACTATTTTGTAAAGAAACTTGCAGTGATGTTGCTGGTATAATGTTACAATTTATTTCAAGAAAAGAGTGGGATCGCGCTAAATAAAAAATTGTGCCTAATAAAGGGGCACAATGTGGTAAATATAGTCAATGTGGGGTATATCCTGCATATCCACAGAGACGCACTTCACTACACCACAAGACACATAGAGAATACCATCTAGAGGTCAATTGTGTTTAAATATTGTGACTATGGTCTTATAAACAATAGCATAAGTGATATGAGTATATATTGAAAAGATAAATAAAAATGTTATTTTACTATAACCTCAACCTAGTTGCAAAACCAGGGGAGGTGGAAAGGTGGTATTGAGAAGACCACCTAGTGGTCACAAGTGAACTGTTCAAAGTTATTGATAAAGCAGGGAGAGGTCCCAGAAGGAAAAAAAACCTTGGATAGAGGATGGGTGGTTTCTCTCAAATATGGTGGTGGATAAACCAAAGAAGCAAGTCCTCCGGGTGGTGATTACTGCAACAGTCTCTACGTTGTCAGTCACACTTGGTCTTTTGCAGATTTGAGTGTAGATTCACAGCACCAAAAGATAAGAACACAAAAAAAAACTTGCATAGTGTGAAACCTGACAAACAGCGTATGTACATACACCCGTGTGGGACAGTCATGAAGTTGGGGGGGGGGGGGGATGATAGTGCACACCCACCACCTTCAAACACACTGACCCTTACCAGAAATTAGGTCCCCTAAGGGTACGTGCAAACATTTATATTCAGGTAGATAGCCGCGACCTTGAGAATGAGACCCTTGTAGTGAGATGCAGGCTCCTGGGATCAAAAAAACGAGCAGGAAAATAAGGCGTTTAAAAACAAAGTGCCGGCCGGCTTATTCGAACGCGTACGTCCTTCCGTATGGTTGCGATGACGTGGGAACGTCTCCTCCCAACGTTTTGTCTTACCCAAAGACTTGTTCACGGGATGATCCCAATAGGGGTTTACAACCACTTTCTATTTCAATGTATTTTTAATAAAGAAAAAAAAGTTTCCGAAGTAGACGGTCACATTGGTTGAACAAAGTAAAAAAGGAATTTCGGACCATCAACATGGCAATACAAAGATATAGAAAATATGGCCGTAACACACATTTTCCAATTATCACAACCGAAAAACATAGGGTATACAACAGGCCCCAAATATAAACATCTGTATTGCATAAAAGAGAAAAGAGGAAAAAAAGGGTAGTAATAAAAAGGGAGAAGAAGAGAATGAGAAAAGGAGAGAAAGAAAGAGAAAAAAAAAGGGGGGGGGGTCATCCCGGAGTTCCATAGGGGGTCGAAATATAATCAATCCATGAATCCCATATTTTGTTAAATTTCTTGGTATTATTACGAAGCATATGGGAGAGTTTTTATCATTAATCATAATCCAGTTAAGTTTACTTTTAACTTGGTCAAGAGGAATTGCAGACTGCTTCCAGTGCCTAGCAATCGTGATTCTCGCCGCCAACAATATGTAGGTAATCAATTTTACAGATTTCTTGGGCGTGTCATCAGGTAATTTGTGAAAGAGCGGCTTCAGGAGATCTGCGAATGTGTACACCTGTCACTGAATTAATAAGATTGAATATCCTGATCCAGAATCTAAGTATAATGGGGCATTGCCACCAAATGTGATGCATCGTTCCCAGCTGTCCACAACGTCGAAAGCAGTTTGGTGAAGCGGAAGGATGCATCTTGGCTACCCTAGTTGGCACCAGGTACCAACGCAGGAGCGTTTTTTAATTGGCCTCTATAAGAGTGGTATTGATGGAAATTTTGAATAACTGATAAGCGATATCTTGCCACTCAATCAAATCGAAGGTGAGGTTCAAATCCCTTTCTAAGTGATCCATATAGGTAAGTTTTGAATCAATTTCAGTGATGGAAATATATAACTCGGATATCCAACCTCTCTGCAAGCCTCTACCCTGACAAGATAGTTCAAATGTCGTAAGCGCAAAGGGTCTCAACATTAGATTAACTTTAGATCTAACAAATGATGTGATTTGATTGTACCGAAACAACTCACTAGGAGGCATAAGAAACTCATCTTTAAATTGTTGGATAGGATACATCTGATCTCCATTAACTAGATGCTGACCGCCGCCATCATATTACTGCGGGACGGTGGCACTGCTGTGCGAGAGCCCGTAGCTATGCGTCAGCTCTTTAGCGGCCGCTAGGGGGGCGCGCTCTCCCCCGAATCCCGTGTGCGTGCCCGGCGGGTACGATCGCCGCCGGGCACGCGTGCTCGTTCGTTGCAGAGCGGGGAATGGGAGCTTTGTGTGTAAACACAAAGCTCTCGGTCCTGTCAGCGGGGGAAACGCTGATCTCCTGTTCATACAATGTATGAACAGAAGATCAGTGATTTCCCCTAGTGAGTCCACCCCCCCATACAGTTAGAACACACCCAGGAACACACTTAACCCCTTCCCTGCCCCCTAGTGTTAACCCCTTCACTGCAAATGGCATTTTTATAGTAATACAATGCATTTTTATAGCATTGATCGCTATAAAAATGCCAATGGCCCCAAAAATGTGTCAAAAGTGTCCGAAGTGCCCGCCATAATGTCTCAGTACTGAAAAAAAATGCTGATCGCCGCCATTACTACTACAAAAAAAAATATTAATAAAAATGCCATAAAACGACCCCCTATTTTGTAAACGCTATAACTTTTGCGCAAACCAATCAATAAACGCTTATTGCAATTTTTTTTTGTAACGAAAAATATGTAGAAGAATACGTATCGGCCTAAACCTGAGGAAAAACATTTTTTTATATATATTTTTGGGGGATATTTATTAAAGTAAAAAATATTGCATTTTTTACTGTGGAAACGTAAAAAGTAATTATTTTCTTTTTTTGTACTATAAAGGGCTGTTTTTTTTTTGTTTTTTTTTACCCCATTATGTTACTGCCCCAATTATCGATTATGAAAATAGTAATCAATTAAATTATACAATCCATATGTGCAAATAAAATGATTGATCTGTCAGAAATCCCAGTGAGTATGTTCTGTGGTTAATTGACATTACAGTGCCTTTGCTGCATTAAAATGGGCTTTACTGTAGTCCTAATCAGGAGTAAGCGGTCTGGGGTGACAGTGCTGTTTCTCTGTAGATCTAATTCAGTGAGATTAAGCTTTCTCACCCTAGTACACAAAATGTGTTGCCACCATCGTTACATTTAATGCACATAAATCTGTAGCATGTACAACCCCTCCCCCAGCATGATGTTCAGGCTTCAGTGCCTGTCACACCCCCCCCCCCCCATAGCATATGATTTTAACCACTTAAGGACCTAGGGTGTTTTTCAGATTTCGTGTTTACGAGACTAAAACATTGTTTTTTGCTAGAAAATTACTTAAAACCCCCAAACATTATATATATTTTTTTTCGAACACCCTAGAGAATAAAATGGCAGTCCTTGCAATACTTTTTGTTACACCGTATTTGCGCAGCGGTCTTACAAGCGCACTTTTTTTGGAAAAAATTCACTTTTTTGAATTAAAAAATAAGACAGCAATAAATTTGGCCCAATTTTTTTACATATTGTGAAAGATAATGTTACACCGATTAAAATGATACCCAACATGTTACGCTTAAAAATTGCCTGCTCGTGGCATGGCGTCAAACTTTTACCCTTTAAAATCTCAATAGGCGACATTTAAAAAATTCTATAGGTTGCATTTTTTGAGATACAGAGGAGGTCTAGGGCTAAAATTATTGCTCTCGCTCTAACGATCACGGCAATACCTCACTTGTGTGGTTTGAATGCCGTTTTCATATGCGGGCGCTACTCGCGTATGCTTCTGCGCGCGAGCTCGTCGGGACGGGTCGCTTATAAAAATTTGTAATAGAAAAAAGCATGACAGGTCCTCTTAAATATGGGATCTGGGGTCAAAAATACCTCATATTTAGACTTAAAGGAAAAAGAAAAAAAGGTAAACAAAGAAATTGTCTCTTTAAGACGCTGGGCGGGACTGACATTTTGACGCCACTTCCGCCCAGCAGAGCTATGGGGACGGGTGAGGGACATTTTTCCCTCTCGCTTCCCCGGACAGCAGACGAGCAGACCCCATCGCATCCGCCGCTACCGTCGGCAATGGTAAGGCGAGGGAGAGCGGCGGGAGGGGGGGGCCCTCTCCCGCCACCGATAACGGCGATCTCACGGCGAATCCGCCGCGGAGAACGCCGTTATCGTTGACAGAACCGCCCACTGTAAAGATGGATATCTCGGTTGTGGCAGCAGCTGCCATCTTTAAAAAAAGGACGTTTATATACACAGTGGGCGGTCGTTAGGTGGTTAATGTGCAATTCAAAGATACAAAAGATATCTGCAGTATAACTGCCAGTTTTTTTAGGCAAAGCCATGAAATCTGTATGCCATTGTTGCCTGTTCTTGCTGCCTGAAATGAAGAACAGCTTTCTGACTTTAATCAACACTCATTGAGGTTTACGTGGAGTGCAAATAAATTCACTGTGTTTAAAAAGAAAAAGAGTGGATGTGAAGAATTCAGCCCCTAGGGATTAGCCTGCAATAGATATCTGTGATTTGTGTAAAACTGCTATCTTATTTCCCTCCCACAAAATGAAAAGTCTCCTATGTAATCCAGACCTTGTCATCAATTTCTGATCTTTTTTTATTGCAGTTTTATTTCTGCGCTTTACATTTTATTTATCGTTTCCCTTTGAAGAGGCGTTACTGTAATTGTAGGCTAGCCTTAGACTTGGTTGTTCTATAAAGGCAAAATCCAACTGCCCTCCAGCACCTGCGAGACCTGATCACTCTAGGTTGGAACATTTGCCTTTCCCGAACATTGCTGTTCAAGTCACTGGAAGGCTCACATCTGTGCAGGTGGTGCTGCTGCAAGACCCACACAAATATTGGCAGCGGTAACTACCCACACAGAGAAATGCAGGATTCACGGGTGGGTGCTATTCTAATGGCATGCCACCAGAAGTAGAAATCACAGTCGCATCGGCAACCTCGGTTCCCACACAGAATGCAATTTAAAAAATAGTGCAGGAACTTCCTTCCTGTGTGTCACGGGGCAAGACAGCCTATTCAAATGAATTAGCTCTTGTGCCCATGCAAACCGTGGCCATCCCAAGTTTGAACCTAGCCGAAGGAGGATGAATAGCGATAGCAGATACTGCTTTTCACAGGGGGCAAAATATATTGCCCCTTGTCTATCCCCTGATTTGGCCTACTGTCATTGGGAAGTTTTACATTTAAACAATGGGGACATTTCTGGTTGGGTTATTGTTTTGTGTGTGGAGATGCATAATTTTAAAAGATTCAATCCTTTAGGGCAGGCCCTCAGGATTTGCTCACGTTCTAATCGCCTTTCTTTGTCTTTTACCTTCTTTTTCTCACTTTTAGGCCACCTGGGTGGTTCTTCTTTCTTCTGCCTCCTTTTGTAGTATTTTACTGTGCATTCTGTTACTTTAGGCTGGGGCTTTATTTATTATAACAGACAGCTTGTTTGTCAGTCTGAGGCCTGGCTCACACCTATGCATTTTCTTGTGCATTTTCAGTTTTGCAGAAACACACTACAGTCCATTTAACATGGTTTCCTATGGGTCAGACCAATAAGGACAATGTGCATTGTGCAGTTAAGTTAATGCTGGTTGGAAAAGTGTGTTTTTGTGCAAAAAGAGGAGGAAGAGCAGTGCCTGGAGGGGATGAGTGCAACAGAGTCTGCAGGGGACAGTAACTGGCAAATTAACCTTCTCACCAGAGACCTATTAGTTTCTGAACAGCAAGTGCTGAAGAATATAACTGCTGACCCACCTGTAGTGCTGTGATCCTCCCTTCTTTACCTCCATCCTCTGTAACTACCCACACTACATTTAGGGCTCCTGCCCATGGGCATTCAGTATTCAGAGCCTTCATTTATATGGATCTGAATGCAGCAGCAGTGTATGCTGTGGGTCCATGCACAGTGCTCCATTTTGGTCCTTGGGGTTTAGCGATGTAAACTTTAAACTAGAAAGATTTATGTTCACGATCCAGTGTTTGGCTACTCAGGGCAGTCATGTAAATATCAACAATGTGTAGTCATTAACACCATTGATTTACACACTATGTTAACATTTCCTCCAAATGAGGCAATTATCCGGTGGAGGCGCATGTGCAGAACTTCCTGGGCCCTCAGTCATGACTGCTTTACTATAGACAAAGTGCATCCTAGATGTCTAGTGGTTGTGTCTTTCAGCCTAGCTCAGTCGCCTTTCTTATCGTTTACAATTCTTTGCACCACCTGCTGTCAATGCAGCAGTGCAGGTCCCCACCCACTTCACCATACTTGATCTCATTCATGCGCCATCGTTGCAGGAGTGACAGAGGCAGACGTAATGACTTAAATGTTAGTGCTTATATTACTGGCAGGATAATGTGAGATTATCCTGCTAGTGATACAGGCATTTAAAGATGCTTTCTCCTGTCAGAGATTTATGTTTAGGAGTTTTGTTTTGAGCCTAATGGAAGCTTTTGATGACTTGTCTGGGCCCTGATGGAGGGGGATCCTTGTCAGATGCTGCTTACTTTCCTGCTACTTGGGACTATATTAAAAGATTCTTCCTTTTTTTGAGTGCGTGAGTGAAAAACGTATATAGCGCAGCACATGCGAACTGAATCACCTCTGGGCGCTCGCTTGTCTCTTTTCTCTTTTGAACTCAAAAGAGATGGGTTTTGATCTTTCTCCTGAAGGTCAAGTGATTCTCCTCCAACCGAATGCTGGTTGGTAGAGCGTTCCATAGTCTGGGACCTTTTTTTTGCCTCATGTTACTAAATATTGGCATGCTTGATGTAGCTATAAATTGGGTTGTTTGCAGATCTACTTGCCTTTTGTGTCTGTCCCTGATGAGCGAAGGGAAGGATTCATGGCCCAGGAAAATTTAAAAAAAAAGTTTTAATTTTATTTACATTTTTTCTGTGCAACCCATTGGTTGTGTTTCCCAGTTTAATACAACCGGTTTGCTTTAAGAAATCTGAAATATTTTGCTAAATTTCTGTGTTGATACATAAAATAATTAGATATCCATAACTATAAAATAATTAGATATCCATAACTAAAAACTATCATCGGCCTTTTGAATATCACTATATGCAGCTGTTTGCCCTGTTAAAAAATGAGCATTGGTTTGAAATTTTATGAATGCTCTTTTTTTTTTTTATACATGCCTTTTGTTGTGTTCATTAAACTTGACTTATATTGCATAATATATTTTTATTTTCCAGGTAATACCTCTTATACAAATATAAAAGCTGCTGGCTACGTTTTGTTCTGTAATTAGAACTGTTTTGTAAATTAAAGCACATTGTAAACATAGCTCTTTGTTGCTGTTGTGCTGCAAATTGCATTTCTTGATTGACAAGCCTGTAGTGGTTTGCAGATCAGTTGGATTTAGTTGCTATGGGAACAGATGTGCAGGGTAAAGAAAATGTAATGGTACAGCTCATGGCTTTTCAGTAGATGATCTAACCAGGGTTGTTTCAATTCCAGTCGCTTCTGTAGCAGTGAACTCCAGCATATAAAACAGAGTTCACTGCAGGGACATTAATCTGTTCCCTTTCATGATACTGCAAGTTTCTTCAACCTGCTGGGCACAGTCCTCTTGAGCAGGAGTATAGGAGAGTTATAACTATGCATTAAACACACACACACACTTACACACACACACACACACACACACACACACTTACATACACACACACACACTTACACACTTACACACACACACACACACACACACACTCTTGACCATTAAATATACTGTGTACATAGTATACAGTGTGGAAGTGTTTATATGTAATCTTTCGAAATCTCCTGTTTATATTTCACAAACGGTGGTTTCCAACCTTTTTTCACTTGCATACCTCTTGGTATCCATTTACATAAATTGTACTCCTTGATGAAGGTGGGGAAGTAGGCCTTTTTAATTGACGGGGTATCTGCACAATATAAGCTTACTTTTAGGTTGGGTGATGCTTGTCTGCTGACATTCTTTATACTAATTCATGCATTCTCTACATGCTTTGCATCTTCCTATTTTCTGTTTACTTTCAATTTCTAAGGACTACATGTCCCATGGTACTTTGTTGCCTGCAAGCTGTGATTCCTGTACTGACTCTGCCTCCTGAAATCTGTGACGCAGCAGTGCCTACTCACAGGTCATAATGAATGAGTCACAAAATAAAAGGAAGTAAATTCTGTGACACGTTTTGAAAATGTTCCCAAATTATGTTTATAAATGTCTAGTTTATTCATATTAATATGAGTAGGCTAGACATGATTGAAATTTTACATTTTGACCAGAGATGCACGTCAGTAGTGTGGCCTGTTTTGGGTAGTGCTGGTGTTTGCCACTGCCCTTTTCTCCCCGCGCATTCCCTTTGATCCATCAAAATAATGTGCTGACCGATATGCAAATACAGTGCCTTGAAAAAAGTATTCCTACCCCTTGAAATTTTCAACATTTTTTCATGTTGCAACCAAAAGCGTAAATGTATTTTATTTTATGTGATAGATCAACAAAAAGTGGCACATAATTGTGCAGTGGAAGTAAATGGACGCCAAGAAAATACATTTACATTTTTTGGTTTTAACATGACAAAATGTGGAAAATGTTAAGGGGTTATGAAAACTTTTTCAAGGCACTGTATATGGGAATGTGCAGGTTGTGATGGGCAGGATGGACAAGCTTCTGCATGATCAGAAAGTGCTAAAGCTATACCTGTTAGGAATGCCTAGAATAAGCCTGCTGTGAGTATATATAGGTCCCTTTTTTCCGATTTTTAGATCTTTGCACCTGTTTTATTTAGAAACCTAGTAAACATCCTACCTGAACCTTGTGTTTTTTTTTTATTACCTGCATGACGTGCATTGATTATGTGGTTTATGGTGTTGCCCTGTATACACAGCCTATAGTGACACTGCACTGCAAAGATTAATGCATGATCTCTGTAGTGTGAGACCTAATACTTTCTGTGAATAAACTATATATCCCACAATCCCTGGGTTTCCTTGTCTAGTGTTCATGCAAGTGAGGACTACACAGTAACTGAATCTGACACAGACACAAGCATACAAAGGATTTAGAGAGCCCTCATTCATGCAGTGTTTTATCAGGAGCACATACACAATTATGATGCAACGTAAAGAAGATGGCGAGGCATGCATTTGATGCTTGAACAGGATGTTGTACTGTCCTCTTGGAGCTTAGGGATCTGCTAGCTGAAACAATACATGGACATGGGGCAATTGATCAGCTATGACACTACAAACTGCAGCCAAAACATATGAGCGTATCATTTTAACGTAAGGCAAACAAACACAGGGACTATGAGGTCTATTTACTAAAGCTGGAGAGTGCAAAATCAGGCTCACTTCAGCATAGAAACCAATCGGCTTATAACTTCAGCTTGTTTAACCGGTCACTAAAGGAAAAACATTTTTTTACTGAAATTACTGTTTACAGGGTATAGAGACATAAAAGTTAACTGATTCCTTTTCAAAATGATTAAAAATAGATAAAAATCAATCATATAATGTGCCTGCAGGTTAGTTTCACTTTTGAACTGGCTTCATGTTTCTGTAAAGTAGAAATGGAAACACAGAACAAAAACAAACAAATCCAGGGCAGTGTTTTGTTTTTAAAATGAATCTGATTGGTTCTGGGAAGTTTTAGACTCACAGTAATGACAGCTCAGACCACCGTGAGAAAGCTCCCAGCACTGTGGTTATAAGGAAACAGACAAGCAGGAAGTGTGGAGAACAGAGCAGGATTACAGCAACTTCAAAGCAAAAACGAACAAGGACATTAAACCAGTACTGCAGTAAGGTAAAGGAAGCTAGCTAAAAATTTTTTTTCCTTTAGTGATCCTTTAAGGCTGGATTCACACCTATGCAGTTTTGGTGCATTTAACATGGTTTCCTATGGAATACGTTCTGTAATTCAAGACACAAAAAATGCATAGGTGTGAATCCAGCCTTATTAAGTTTTGGCAATAAAACCTTGACACTGTTTGGTTTCTATGCAGAAGTGAGCCTGATTTTACACTCCTCTCACTTTAGTAAATAAACCTCTAACTACACTAATACATAAAGTGGAGTTTCTACCCAAAAATTGAACTTCCGCTTTAAGGGAAGGTGACCCCCCTGACATGCCACATTTGACATGTCATTTTTTTTGGGGGGGGGGGGGGGTGAGCGGAAACCTCTCCCCCTTCCTCTCGGCAATCATCTGGGACACGTCACAGCTCCCAGATGATTACCTGACCAGTCAGAGTGTGCAGTGAGGCTCACGCATGCGCAACGCGTGCCTGGCTGTGAAGCCACAGCTGGGCGCCCACAGTAGTGATATCAGCGCCACTTAGAGGAGCGGGGCTTTGTTTCTTCGCATTGCTGGACCCTGGGACATGAAAGTGTCCGATTTATTAAAAGTCAGAAGCTGCTGTATTTGTAGCTGCTGACTTTTTATATTTGGAACTCTGCTTTAAAGCCAGAACTCCGCTTTAACACAACAAAAACATTTGTAAGTGTACAATGCCTTTAAAGAATTTTACATGCTATCAAAAATACTAGTGAAAGGACGATCAGAGATTTTAGAATTTTGGCCTATGTCACTGTTGCTTACTACAGCACACAGGCCTTGTCACATAAAGCAGGGAAGGCATCACTCGGCAGCAGCTTAACGCTGTTGTGAAGTAGGGATAGTTTACACTTATGGTTTTCCTTTGGGGGTAGTATTTCATAGACATAGTTGCCAAGAAATCTAATTAGGCTGGGTATAAAATTTTAAATAAATGTAATCAAATAACAGATAAAGTATATACTTGCAATGGAAGGGCAGCTTTTTGAGACTGCAGTTGTCATCATTCATTTAGGTCTTTGTTGTCATCATTCATTTAGGTCTTTGTTATAATCAATCGTACAGAGAACTACTGTTCTCTCTGCAACATGGCATCCTCCTACCAAAAAATAAATTAAAGAAATCCCCCTACCCCCGTCACTCAAGTACACCACTGCACACCATACTACCAACTCCCAGCCTTCAGACTTGCGGCCAATGGGGTCTCAGGACCCGCTTCCCGAATGGCCAGGAGGAGAATTGGGAAGACATTAGCGAATACTAATTTGCTAATGTCACACAACAGGGTGGACTCGGAGCCTTCGGCTTCACGGCCGGGCACCCACTGCGCGAGCCGCACTGCGCGCGCGGCGTGGCTCATCGCTGATTGGACAGGCGATCGCATGGGACCTGTCATGTGTCCCATGCGATCGCCTACAGGGAGGGGCTGGTGTAGGCGATTAAGCTTAATCGCCTAACCAGCCCCTCGGCGGAAGCAGAAAGTGGGACAGGAAGTCCCACTCCTCCTGAAGCCCCCACTCCCCCCCCCCCCCAAAAAAAAATGACATGCCAAATGTGGCATGTAAGGGGGAAGGGAGTGGGATAAGCGGAAGTTCCATTTTTGGGTGGAACTCTGCTTTAAGCCAAAACTAACACTTAATCGTCAGACAGCCACTTTTTAAAACAAATCTATCTAGCCCTGTAGAGCAAACATAGCTATACATACTTTTTCTGAAGATGATCCGGTCCCAAGCGGCGGATGCTGTTTGCAGCAGACAGCCGACAACAGCTGTAAAAATACCTGGGAAGTGACGTTACCCATAGAGTTACAATGAGGCTTCCGTTGTTGGCTGCCTCTCCTGCACACACCTACACACAAGCCACCGCTGACAGCTCAGCATGAAACTGGACTGGAGTGGTTGCAGAAAAGGTATGTATTGCAATTTTTGCTTTACATGGTTGTAGAGTTTTGTTTTAGAATTTGTCTGCCAGTAGATTGTTCGTTTTTGACTGAACTTCTACTTTAAAGTTCTTAGAAATTGAAGAGAACCTGTATAAGGATGCAAGAAAATGGCAGACAGTGTTAATCCTACCTGGAATTCTTTATGATGTTCTAATTTCGCTGACACCAAAATTATTACCTTTTTGTTTGAAAATATATTGTGGATTGTGCTTTCAATATATAGGGGGCTTTACAAATGTACATGGCAGACCTGATCATGTCTTCCCTGTGGATTGGACTTTCTTTTTTTGACGACTTTACGCCTGCAGCCTAATTGGTCACCGAGGCAAGCTTCATTTGGCTCTTCCTTTGGGGGTCATAACACAAAGGTCTATGTTAGGTGAAGCATGCAAATTCTCTACGGGCATAAACCTGTATTATGATACCAAGCTAAGACTGGCAGATTGTTCTTCAGGCATTAGTGTTGTCACAAACAGACTTTAGCCTGCGGTAATGAGGTGAATGCGCATAAGACTTGGATGAATAAATTGATGCAGCTACAACATTTCTTGATAATAATAAAAAAAGTTTAATATTTGGCAAATATTATCGAGTCAGACAGCAAAGTGCAGTAAAAATGGCTGCTCATCAAAAATATTTGTATTACGTTCTGCTTCTAATGGATATAAAAGGGAACTGATAGAGCTGAAGAAATGAATACGAATTTCTGGAGACGGCCCAGTTTAGGATTCAGGGAAAAAATTGTGAATGTCGCAATATTTATTTTTATGTATTTGCTACCTGGGTTACTGAACTATTCACTTTATTAGTGACCTTTTATATCGTAATATTAAATATATCTAATTTTCACCTATTTGTGTGTGTGTGTGTGTGTGTGTGTGTACTGCCATTTATTTTTTGATCGGGAAAGTTGGGCATTACATGTAAACTATTACCTAAATAGGAACATTTTTAACCTTTTTGTCTCTTAAAGTGTTAGTAAACCTTGGGCCCTGCATTCACTATCTCTGGTCTCCCACAGTACACAGAACATGGAAATGCAATCAACAGTGGCTGCATGTTATCAAATGCAATCACGGTTTGGTTTTTCAGGAATATGTAGCTGTCTGACTATAATAGCTGACAGTGCAGATTCTGACATAGGGCTGAATCCGAGAACTTGTATACCTAGTCTAACTCTCAGGGTCTAAATAACCAGATAATACAAACCTTATGCAGTTAATAAGGCTCCTCCTACTGTCACCCCCTCTTGCCCATGTCCCCACTGCAGCAGCATCTGAGCAGCCCATGTGACTATAGAGTGGGCGCCCACTCTATAGTCATATGGGCTGCCCAGATGCTGCTGCAGTGGGGACAAGAGCAGGAGGGGGGCGACAGTAGGAGGAGCCTTACTAACTGCATAAGGTTTGTATGACAGCCTACTTCCTTCATTCCTCCTTCTTTATTACATGTAGAGTGACAGAGGTTTCACCTCCCTGTTCCTGCAACCAGCTCCAGCTGTGATTTGGACACAGCCGGAGCCAATCAGTGGATCCCACGAACACAATGTCTGTCGGAACCCACTGATCATTCTCGAGGCAGACAGAACGGCGGTCTGCCTATAGAAACAAGGCAGATCACTGTTCTGTGATGGGAGAAGACAGATCTTGTGTTTCTGCTAAGCAGGAACACGGATCTCTGTCTTCTTACAGTAAAAACATCCCCCTCCCCAATGTTAGAAAACACTCCCAGGGAACACGTTTAACCCTTTCATTGCCCCTGCTGTTAACTCTTTCCCTGCCGGTGTCATTAGTACAGTTGCAGTGCTTTTATTTAGCACTGATCACTGTATTGGTTTCAGTGATCGCACAAATGTATGTCAGAAGTGTCACTTGGTGTTCGATTTGTCTGCTGTTTTATTACTGGTAAAAATATATATACGGTATATAAATTCCATGAAAATATCTCAGTTTGAAGGTGCTATAACTTTTGCGTAAACCAATCAATATACACTTATTGGGATTTTTCCCCCGAAATATGTAACAGAATACATAAATTGATGAGGACATTTTAGATTTTTTTTTTATTTTTTTAATTGGGTATGTTTTCATTGCAGAAAGTAAAACATTTTTTTTTTTTTTTTTTCATGTTTTAGCGCAAAAAATTAAAAATCGCAGAGGTGATCAAATACCACCAAAAGAAAGCTCTGTTTGTCGGGAATTATATTTGTTTACTTTGTTGCACGACTGCACAATTTTCAGTTGAAGTAATGCAGTGCCGTATTGCAAAAAAATGGCCTGGTCATGAAGGTGGGGTAAACCTTCTGGAGATGAAGAGGTTAAAGTAGAATACCAGGCATACCTAACCACACTTAAAAATTCTCCACCCCAGCTCAACATCTATTCTAAAATCTGTAAGAAAGATCTTTTATACTTCCTATTTTCAGCCTGCTCCCACCTGGTTACATGATCTCCACTTTGAGCCAACATCGGCTGCAAGGGAGAGCGCTATTGACGTTTGGCAATGCCTGGGAGAAGCAATGTTACTCATAGGTCCCTATGGCCCATCCGTTGTCGGCGCTTCCCGGTGCTGGGTGACAAAGGGGATATCATGTGACTGGACTGGAGTGGCCTGAGGTAAGTATACAGATCTTTCTTGCACGGGTTAGTCATAATGGGTTTTAAGAGGGGGAAGGAGCAGTTGGATTTTGTCTGTAATTCTACTTTGAGTACTGATTTTATTATCTTTTTAGTATTCTCTCTTTTTCCAATTTTTTTTTTTTTTTGTTTGTTTTTATGTTTGTTTTTGTAAACGGATGACTGTTGTATTCTTAGAACAGATCCTAGCTGAATGACTAACTTTTGTAAGTAAGCGATGAGGATAATTCTGGCAAAATTAGTCAACATGTGTACAATGCTGATGCTTTTCGGATTCACACCCATTTCTGTAAGATATCCTCTCCTGTCCTTTTCTCTGTTCATATATGATAACACCTAACCACCAACTGAGCTCAACATTGGAGGTATGCGTAATGGAAAAGCCTGTATTTGGCAGCTCACAAAGTCGCACAGATCACTTGGACTATCATAGTACGAGGTGCTGGAAAGTAGTTTTCATTAAAGCTAAACTCCAGGCAAGCAGCTAAATACACAGGATATACTGCAAACTGTTTTACCTGATAAGCGATTTGCAATTGATGTCCAGTCTTTTAAGGTATGTAGGTTTATTTAGGTATCTTTATGTGTAAATATATATTTGTTTATTTTAGGATCTGCTAGAATTCAGCTTTAATTCTGACTTCCTGCTTTCACTTTTAAATATATGGTTTATTTTAACATTTGCTACGAGCTTCCTTGGTGAATGGAAATCCCATTACACCAATCAAGAGTTGAAGCATGCCATAGAAACTACCGTTTATTTATTTTTTTTATTTGTAGAAAATAAGGCCTATGTTTGGAAGATGATTCTGTAGACCTGTGCAGTATTTCCATGTTTTCCTGGAAAAAAAAGTTTTTTTTTTTTGCCATTCAATAGAAAGTGGTTTACTTGCTCACACATATGTCTGATTGTAAAGCTTTTCAAAAAAGCAGTGATATAGATATATTCAAATTTTTTTCATCGTATTTGACATGTAGCACAACTGTGTATGCTCACGGCAAATTATGTATGCTGTATTGTTCATAGATGGCAAGTACCAAGTTATGATTTAGGCATGTTTCTTCCCCCCCCCCCCCAGAGATTAACGAGAACCAAAATAAATTGGACTAATTGCAACTATTAAACCAATCCCTTTTTTTTTTATTTTGCTGTGAAAAAAGTGCTGGGATTTACCAAAAAGAAAAAAAACTTATTTTGAGATAACTGCAATGAAAGTGTCTCTTTCTATCATGTAAAAACCCTATCAGCAGAAAAAAGCAGAATGCTGAAATGGTTAAGAAAATAAGTAAGATCATAGTGCTAAAAGTCTGTGTACAGACAAAAAGAAACAGACCTGCATGGTGCTGCCATTTCCTTAGTGCTTTCGGAGACAGGCAAAAATGGAATGATGCCAGCATCTGATCCCCAGTGACAAAAGTGTAAAAGATAGTACAGCACAATCTAAATAACAGCATGTTGCCGCCATAAAATAGGGTGGAGATGGGGAGAATGATTGTAATACTAATATGTAGAAGTACCTAATTTCTCTGAAGTAATACATAGCCAATATAAAATATCAATATAAAATCATTTTGGCATATATCAGAATGATTCATGTAAAGTACCAGTGGCACTTCACCCCCCAACCCAATTCACTCCCCTGCTCCATTTCCCTTTCTTTTCCACCTCAGGTGTCCTAGTTAAAACTTGCTGGTTCTTGTAAGCTTTTTAATTACCTAAAACATGCTTTACTATCAACTGAAAGATGTTTCTATTCCTATATATGATTCCTCAGCATCCTTGGGTACACACTGTGTGCAATGTACTGTGATATTACTCTGTTTCCATCAGCAATTTTTAACCTTGACTGCTTTGTTAGATACCTTTTTATGTGAAGTATACTGTTGGATTATGAACATCGTAAATGTCTGACACTAGAATGGTAATAATGTAATTTTAAGATAACACTAAACTACATTCTTTCTCCAAAAATACTCGACACATAGTCTGGAGTGGATCTCATAGTCGACAGGCTCTAGTCTAGGGCCAGGGCCGGCAACCTATTGATTGCGGTGGCATACTAATAGGGTATGGTTAGCATGAGAGCTGGACGGAGTAAGGTGAGAATTCTGGAGCAGGTGCGCAGAGAGGCGGCCGGGAGGAGTAGTGGAGGAGACTTGTTCTTGCCCTGAACTACCTCTCACTGAAGCAGCAGGTGTGGGCTCACTGGGGCTGCTGCAGCTGCTTTAGCACTGTGTAAAGTAGCCTTAACCAATTCAGACCCGCCCCATAGTCAAAATACGTCATTTTTTTAAAGATAGATATCTCCGTAACGGCAGCAGCTGCTGCCACATGCGAGATATCCATCTCTTCATGGGGCGGATCTGTACACGATAATGGCGGTCTCCGCCCCCCCTCTCCCGCGCCCTCCGCCGCTTACCGTTGCCGTGGGTAGCGGCGGAGGCGATCGGGTCTGCTCGTCGTCTGTCCGGGGATGCGACTGAGGGAAAAATGTCCCTCAGCCGTCCCCATACCTCTGCAGGGCGGAAGTGACGTCAAAACGTCAGTGAGCCCAGCGTCTTAAAGAGACATATTTTTTTGTTTACTTTTTTTCTTTTTTTTTTTTTTTCTTTTGCATTTAAGTCTAAATATGAGATCTGAGGTCTTTCTGACCCCAGATCTCATATTTAAGAGGACCTGTCGTGCTTTTTTCTATTACAAGGGATGTTTACATTCTTTGTAATAGGAATAAAAGTGATCAATTTTTTTTTTATTTTAGTGTAAAAAATAAATTAAAACAAATAAGAAAACAAACAACATTTTTTTTAAAACGCCCCGTTCCGACGAGCTTGCGCGCAGAAGCGAACGCATACGCAAGTAGCGCCTGCATATGAAAACGGTGTTTAAACTGAACAAGTGAGGTATCGCCGCGATCGTTAGAGCGATAGCAATAATTCTAGCCCTAGACCTCCTCTGTATCTCAAAAAATGCAACCTGTAGAATTTTTTAAACGTCGCCTATTGAGATTTTTAAGGGTAAAAGTTTGACGCCATGCCACGCGCGGGCGCAATTTTTAAGCGTGACATGTTGGGTATCATTTTACTCGGCGTAACATTATCTTTCACAATATATAAAAAAATTGGGCCAAATTGTCTTATTTTTTAATTCAAGAAAGTGAATTTTTTCCAAAAAAAAGTGCGCTTGTAAGATCGCTGCGCAAATACGGTGTGAGAAAAAGTATTGCAATGACTGCCATTTTATTCTCTAGGGTGTTAGAAAAAAATATATATAATGTTTGGGGGTTTTAAGTAATTTTCTAGCAAAAAAAAAGTTTTAGTCTCGTAAACACAGAATCTGAAAAACAGGCTCGGGTCTCAAGTGGTTAAAGTGCGTAAACTGAGCAGTGTTAACACTGGCCTAGATCTGTGATTTTAGAGGTATTGGGGTTATTATATCTGAAATGTGCTTGGTGTTCCTGGGTATTTTAAAAGACATTTTCATGTAAATTGGGGAAAAAAAATGTAAATCGGGCTGCACGTTGGCAAAGTCTATGTGATGGTTATGTGTTTTTAGCTATGCCTGTGCTTGAAAGCAAACAGACAGAATTTCATCAAAATGCTGTACAATGAAAGTAGTTGCAAACCCCTTTTTAGAACTTGTACCTATAACCTATAGGTAAGCCTAGAATAAGGCTTACCTATAGGTACTGTAATCAGGGCTTGACAAATTTGCTTGAAATCTAGGAGCCAGCTAAAAAAGTTAGGACCCAGTCTTACGGCTGCTGATTTTCCAGCATGCCCACCTGACAGAAGCCAGCCGAACAGCCGACTTCGGATCTGCTGCCATACACAGGGCCGAATGGCGGCTAGTTTTTTGAGCCTGCCGATGTTGCTTGACATTCAGCCCGTGTGTGCTTGGCTTGGTGATGTGATGGGTTGCAGCTCACTAGGGAGGGACAGTGCAGCAAGGTGGGTGCGATGGGAGAGCCAGTAACTTATGCCACCATAGAACCCTTTTATACATGGGCACCTCCTCTAAGCAGAATCCGCTTGGTTCAGCGCGGGATCTCTCCGATAATCCCTGCTGAGCAGGTGGATGAACGGTCCTTTCCGCTCTGCTGTGCAGAGCAGACACGGGTACAGCCTGCTCTCCTTAATGGGGCCGTCTGATGCAAACTAACCCCCTGTCCGTTTCCATCTTACCCACCAGACGGATGGAAAATAGGGCTACTATCCGTCTGTTTTTGGCAGACAGGATCGGAACATTTTATTATTCATTTTTATTTTTCCATTTTCATTGAAATACATTTTTTATTTTTAATTCATCCCCTGCCATGCCACAGCCAACACAGCCGAAGGCCCCTTCCACACAGGCGATCCGATCAGTTCTGCCTGTCAGTTTTCTTGATCGTACATCACGGGACACAGAGCGCATAGTCATTACATATGGGTTATATGGAGTACCTTCAGGTGTGGACACTGGTGTAATCAACTTCACAGGAAGTTCCTCCCTATATAACCCCCTCCCACTGAGAGTGCTTTAGTTTTTCCGCCAGTGTCTTAGGTGTTGGTCACGTCTAGCTGTCCCTCGGAGGTCTCGGGACCCAGGATAGCTAGCCGGATCCGTCCGAAGTGCTTCAGAGCCAAGATGTACGGTACCCGGGCCCTGCTGGAGTGGGGTTTTGCCTATAATGCCTCTCCTTGGAGGGCTGGATTCTGGGCTCCAGTGCCTTAGTCTCTTCCAAGAACTAAAAGCTACTGATGCCAGGATGCTATATAGGTCCAGGGGTGTGGGTTCCTTAACACAGGACCCCGGTCCCTGAAGGTCCAAGACAATACCCACGGAGATGGGGGAAGGCTGGGCCTCTTGCATTTTGCAATACCCTGCGGCGTGGAGCAGGTAAGAGGGAACCTGCGGGACTTGGTTCGACAGTAGGTATCCCCCTGGGGGTTCTGGGTTGGCTAACAGTATGCTGGTGCATCAGCCACTATCTCCACTATGTCGGTTAAGGCAGGATGGGATTCTAATGTTTACCCAGATAACATGTAGATATATGTATACTTGTGTAAGTTATATATTTGCTACTCACCCCAGGTCTGCCTGTTAACACTGATACTGCAACCCCACATGTTTTAAAGAGGAATTGCTGATAAAAAACTCCTGTTTCTTAGGAAGCCCATGGGGACAGCTTCCTCGCTGTGTGTGCACTACAATAAGATTAGTGCTTACCTGGTGTCTGTTGGTGCTGCATAACGCTGGTCCATGTTGTTCCTCTGCTCTGCTTCCTCCATGTGTGTTCAGCGTGGTGCGCGCGATCGTGCGCGCGCGTGTGTGCGCGCGCATACGCGCGCGCGTGCACGCCGCCTTTTATAGCGTCGGCGTGCGTCGGGGGGGCGGGCCAGCAGCGTCAGGGTCTGTATAAAGGAAAAAACTTTTCTCTGGCTGGTCTTTACCTCCTGGAGGCAGAGGAAGAAAGGATACAGAGCGTGCAGCTGGGTCTTTTGGCCACACAGGGACACCTAGTGGCGGTTTTGTGGATCTTCAGGTCTAGGACTTAGGTCCACTATTGACCAGAAAAAAAAAAAAAAAAAAAAAGTTTTTTTGCTTAAAGGGACTCAGCCTTAGATCCAGCAGTATCTGAGTCTACCTTGGACTCCGGCTAACGGGCATTGGTGTGTCAATACTCACAGGCTTCCTCGGTATTGCCACCTCCCAGGCGGGTAAAAAAAAAAAAAAAAAAAAAATTTTGAAAAAGAAAAAGAGAGAAATTAGTTCTTTTTCATTTTTCTCATACCTGCCCTCACATTGGTTATTCCTAGCTGCAACAGTCAGGTGTTGGCTATAGGGGTGACCCAAGGTTGTACAATGGCTCCAAAGGGATCTGGACCAGCCAAGGCTGCTAAAGGTGCCAAAAAGCAAAAGGGGTCTCCATCGGGGTCAGAGGATTTGGGCCAGGCTTCTACGGCCCCACCCTCGCCAGTCAGGACACCGAGTGGCATAGTACAAGAGCCATTGGTGGTGCTGGGGGCAGAGGCGGCCCCCGATCCACCCATTCCCGTTTACGTGACGGAAGAAATGCTAGCAGCCACCATGAGTGGGCTAGAGAAAAGGTTAACTGCGTTACTTTCCCGTCCTTGCCCAAGTAGCAAGCGGGCTAGATCCCCCTCACCCAGTGTGGGGTTTTCAGATGCGGAGGTCTCCTCTTCAGAGGAACGGGACCCACAAGGGGATCACGCAGACCCAAGTCCCGACGGTTCAGACAGGGAAAATTCCACTATAGATGAATACTTTTCGGCCTCTCAAGCGGAGGGCCTGTGGATCCAGTCTTTGACAGATATGGTTCGCACTGCCTTTAAACTTCCAGTGCCAGAACTAGTAGCCCCGGAGGTATCCTCATTGGGTTCTTTAAAGGCCCCATTAACTGGTGCATCTTTTCCAATGCACCCCCTTCTGCGGAACGTGATTTACCAAGATTGGGCTCGACCTGATAGAATCTTTGTCCCTCCTAAAAGATTCTCTATTCTCTACCCTATGGAAGAGGAGTATATAAAGAAATGGGCTCTTCCTACAGTGGACGCAGCCATTTCCTGCGTGAATAAATCCCTGACTTGTCCGGTTGAAAATGTCCATATGTGCAAGGATCCGGTCGACAAGAAATTCGAGACCCTACTGAAAGCAACTTTCACCTCAGTAGGTGCCATGGTTCAGCCAGCAGTAGCAGCCATTGGTGTTTGTCAGGCCTTGAAGGATCAGGCAAAGCATATATTGAAGGACATGCCGGCTCAGCATACTCATGAATTAGCAGAATTCCCTAGGGCTCTCTGCTTTGCAGTAGATGCTATTAAGGACTCCATCCAACAGGCATCCCGTTCATCTCTACTGGTGGTTCACATGCGTCGTCTTTTGTGGCTAAAGAACTGGTCAGCAGAGGCACCCTGCAAAAAGCTTCTAGCAGGGTTTCCCTTTCATGGGGGACGACTATTCGGGGAAGACCTAGATAAATATATCCACACCATATCAAGTGGAAAAAGTACTTCCTTTCCGGTCAAGAAAAGACCGCGTGGGCCCACGTTTAAACGACAGGCCATTGTAGGCTCGGCCCCTTCGACTTCTCGTCAGTATCGACGGCCTCCCGGGCGGTCAACAGCTAATAACCGCCCACAGGGACAAGCTGCGGCAAACAGGAGGCCCTGGTCTCGCAAGCCGGCTAAATCAGTCATCAAATCAGATTCATGAAGGGGCGCCCCCACTCTCTTGGGTGGGGGGAAGACTTCAGTTTTTCTCCGAAGTCTGGAAGGCCAGAATTCCCGACTCTTGGGTTCGGTCCGTAGTAGCCTCAGGCTACAAACTAGAGTTTCGAGAAATCCCCCCTCCTCATTTTCAGGGGTCAAGTCTTCCAAGCGACCCATTTAAGAGGGCCTCTCTCGTAAAGGCGTTGGATCGCCTCTTGCTCCAAGGAGTAATTGTAGAAGTACCAACCCAAGAAAGGGGTCTGGGATTCTACTCCAACCTTTTTGTTATACCAAAACCCAATGGCGACGTCAGGCCTATATTAGACCTCAAACGCCTAAATCGCTTTCTAAGGATTCAGACCTTCCGTATGGACTCCATACGTTCAGTGACAACCAGCCTGCATCAGGGCGACTTCCTAGCATCTATAGACATAAAGGATGCATATCTGCATGTGCCGATTTACCCAGCACATCACAAGTTTCTTCGTTTTACGATAAACCAAAGTCATTACCAGTTCGTAGCCCTCCCTTTCGGGTTGGCAACAGCTCCACGGGTATTCACAAAGGTGTTAGCCCCGGTACTAGCCGTCCTAAGGACAGAAGGCATCTTGGTCCTAGCATACCTGGACGATCTCCTGGTTATCGACAGTTCAGCCTCCAACCTCAATCATGCAGTAGTCCGCACAGTGCGGCATCTAGAAGAGTTCGGGTGGATTGTGAACCAAGAAAAATCAAGGTTACAACCCACAAGACAGTTGGAATATCTAGGCTTTCGGTTAGATACAGAATGCCAGAGGGTATTTTTACCTCAAAAGAAGATCAGGTCGTTAATTCAAACGATTCAAATAGTCTTAGGCAAAAAGAAGCCGACTATTCGCCTATGCATGCGACTGCTGGGAAAGATGGTGGCCGCCTTCGAAGCAGCGCCCTATGCCCAGATCCATACCAGAATTCTGCAAGCAGCTATTCTCTCTGCTTGGAACAAGTCCATACAGGCATTAGACCGTCCATTAGTTCTTTCCCCAGGAGTCAGGCGCAGCCTGTACTGATGGCTGATCCCTCAAAAATTATCAAAAGGGAAAACCTTTTGCCCCATCTCGTGGAAAATAGTAACCACAGATGCCAGCCTAACAGGTTGGGGGGCAATCTTAGGAAAACGGACCCAGCAGGGACAGTGGTCAGAGGCAGAAAGTCTGCTTCCCATCAATGTCCTAGAGATCAGAGCTGCTCGGTTGGCCCTGGTCGCCTGGACTCTTCCCCTGCAGGGTCTGCCAGTAAGGATACAGTCCGACAATGCCACGGCGGTGGCATACATAAACCACCAGGGGGGCACAAGGAGCCTAGCGGCTCAAAGGGAAGTAAACCTGATTTTTTCATGGGCCGAAGCCCATGTACCCTGCATCTCAGCAGTGTTCATCCCAGGGATAGACAATTCTCAAGCAGATTTTTTGAGTCGTCAACAGTTACTCCCGGGAGAGTGGTCTCTTCACCCCCAGGTATTCCAAGAGATTTGCCAAAGATTCGGAGTTCCCGATGTGGACATCATGGCAACAAGATTCAACAAGAAATTGGACAAATTCGTATCCCGAGCCAGGGACCCCTCGGCCTACGGGACCGATGCGTTGGTTTGCCCCTGGCACCAGTTTTCTCTCCTGTATGCGTTCCCTCCACTACAGATGATTCCCCGCCTTCTACGAAGGATCAGGGTGGAGCGCAGGCCGGTGATCCTGGTGGCCCCAGCCTGGCCCAGAAGGGCTTGGTACGCACTCATCGTGAGGATGTCAGTAAGGGCACCGTGGCCACTCCCCCTGCGCCCAGATCTGCTGTCTCAGGGCCCGATCTACCACCCTGCTTCACAGCAGCTAAATTTGATGGCTTGGCGGCTGAATCCCTAATTCTTAAGGGCAGAGGCCTCTCAGCCCAGGTCATATCTACGCTAATTCAAGCTAGGAAACCAGTTTCTAGAAATATCTATTACAGAGTCTGGAAGAACTATGTGGAGTGGTGCGAGTCTCAAGGAGGGCATCCTCGCAAGTTTTTTATTGACAGGATCTTGCGATTCCTACAGGTTGGCGTTGACAAGGGGTTAGCTCTTAGTACTCTAAAGGGGCAGGTGTCTGCCTTAGCGATATGGTTTCAAAGGCCTTTGGCCACACATTCGCTTGTGAAAACTTTTTTGCAGGGGGTCTTGCATGTAAATCCCCCTATTAGAGCTCCCCTCTGCCCCTGGAATTTAAATCTGGTCTTGTCAGCTTTACAAAGGCAGCCGTTTGAACCTCTGACAGAAATCCCTCTTGTGCTGCTAACCCGAAAATTGGTTTTCTTGGTGGCTATGGCTTCGGCCAGAAGGGTCTCCGAGCTGGCAGCCTTGTCTTGCAGGGAACCGTACCTGATTCTGCATAAGGACAGAGTGGTTCTGCGGCCACAGCCTTCTTTCCTTCCTAAGGTCATATCCAGTTTTCACTTGAATCAGGACCTAGTCCTACCATCCTTCTTTCCTACTCCCCAGTCCAGAGAGGAAAGATTGCTTCATACTTTGGACGTGGTCCGAGCCATGAGGGTCTATCTCAAGGCTACAGAAAAGATTAGGAAAACAGATGTGCTTTTCATTCTTCCGGAGGGCCCCAAGAAGGGTCAGCCGGCTGCCAAGTCTTCCTTGGCTAGGTGGATTAAGCAGCTGATTTTTCAGGCCTATGGTCTGAAGCGCGTTCCACCGCCCTTATCAGTTAAGGCCCATTCTACGAGGGCCATGAGTGCCTCTTGGGCGGCACACCATCAGATCTCTATGGCACAGGTTTGCAAAGCGGCAACCTGGTCTTCCGTACATACGTTTACTAAATTCTATAAGTTGGACGTCACAAAGGCTGCGGACGCAGCATTTGGGCAGGCGGTCCTACGGGCAGCAGTATAGAATCCTCTGGCCCGGTTCACGCCCCCTTTTTTCTGTTGGTGGAGCTATTTTACCTCCTGATATAGTTTTCTGTTTGGCTATTTTTGGCCTTACGGTCTCCCTCCCTTCATGGAGCATTGCTTTGGGACATCCCATATGTAATGACTATGCGCTCTGTGTCCCGTGATGTACGATCAAGAAAAAGGGATTTTTAATAACAGCTTACCTGTAAAATCCTTTTCTTGGAGTACATCACGGGACACAGAGCTCCCACCCCTCTTTGTGGGAACATTGTGTAACCTCAGAGAAATTGCTTGCTACAAAACTAAAGCACTCTCAGTGGGAGGGGGTTATATAGGGAGGAACTTCCTGTGAAGTTGATTACACCAGTGTCCACACCTGAAGGTACTCCATATAACCCATATGTAATGACTATGCGCTCTGTGTCCCGTGATGTACTCCAAGAAAAGGATTTTACAGGTAAGCTGTTATTAAAAATCCCTTTTTTTTCGGGCGGACCTGATCGGACCCTTCAGTCTCCTCTATGGAGTGGCAGATGTCCGCTGACACCCAATGTTTCCATCTTTGTGTGCCCTATATTCCCTGTCCACTCACTATTAAGCAAAGGGCGCCAAATTAAGCCCACAACTTAAACCTCTTGGGAAGGAGATGTGCGGGCTGTGAGAACAGTCACAGGAAACACGGGATAAAGCAATCACTCACTTGGAGCTCATACTGCCCAATTATCAGCAGTTTATCGCCACCTACAAGATTTATACAATAGGGGCAGAAGGCATAACATAAGGGTGAGAGGGGAGACGATATCGTTGGATCAAATCATCCCAGCCATGTCATCTATTTTCAACAACCTGCTGGAGAGGCCGGTGGATGCTACCATTGACTTTGACCGAGCTCATAGGGCCCCCAGGTCACATCCGAGCGAACCAGCACCGCCCAGAGATATCATTTTCTGTATACCATATAATTATAAGCTTAAGGAAGACATCTTAGCTCAGTCTCATCAAAACGATCTAAAAACTTGTTTTGTTTTTTTGTTTTTTCATTTATCAAAAGAAAAAAAAAAACAGTGGTGATTAAATGCCACATAAAGAAAGCTCTATATGTGTGGAAAATTTGGGTATAGTGTTGCATGACTGCGCAATTGTCATTCAAAATGTGACCGCACTAAAAGCTGAATATTTGGCCTGGGCAGGCAGGGGGTAAAAGTGTCCAGTATTGAAGTGGTTGATGTCAATTTCAATGGCCTGCACCACGTATGTTTTTCAGAGACGCCATGACACTGTACTTGTACAGTTTTTGGCTGTTATACCATTATAAGAACTTGTGACTGATCAAAGTGAACAGTTATCCGATTCGCTGATTTTCAAGGTAAATAATTTTGGAGGATTTTCTCTTTAGGAAAATATTACCATCCCTATCATGTAAAATCAATTTTCTCTATGGTATAGTGCATGTAACCAGTTTTTTTCAGCATATATTTATATGTATGCTTTCACATCATACTTTTGGAATGTGCAGTTCTATATTTAATTTGTCAGTTACTTGAAAGCTCTTTGTATGTGACACTGTGTGAGAGTTCCGGGTGCTTCTTTGCTGTAAAGCTAGACTGCAGTTATAATGTGCATATATTTTCAGACACTGGATTTTAGTTTTCATTTCAGCAGCTTGTGCAGTGATTTTTACTGTTTGGAAAACGGCCAGCAGGATGCCAGTATCCATCTCACAGAAGGCTGTAGATTATCGAGTATTTATGTTAAATGCACAATGACCTCAAACATTTTCTTGGTCAAAGTGCATCTAGTGTAGTGGAATGTTTATGCCCTGTTCAGTCTTCTATTACCGCTTTGCACATTTCAAAAACATATTCAGGACTTTGTGTTGGCGTCGGGGCTGGTTCCCAAAATTGGCAGAACAGAATTCTAATCCCTCTGGCAATGTAGCACAATTCACATGTGTTTTAGCTGGTTGTCAGGAGTTCTGTCTCCATGAGATGGAAAGGAGGGTGGTGACAATGGCACTCTAAGTCTAAGGACAGCAGCAGTGCTGAGCAAGTGACCTTCTTTGCTCAGGAATTCCTCCATCCACCCTAAATCTATTCCACTGGTTGAACTAGAAAAACAAAACTACTACCGTATGTACTCAAGTATAAGCCGAGTTTTTCAGCACATTTTTGTGTGCTGAAAATGCCCCCCTCGGTTTGTACTCGAGTCAACTTTTTGCACCTAATCTCCCGGATTTTGGTAACTTGGTACCGGCCGGTCCTAGGAACCCCTTCCATAGACTCCGATGTTAAACGTCAGTCTAGTCATGGGCACAGTGAGGCATGCAGATAGGCACCCTAGGCTTATACTCGAGTCAATACGTTTTCCCATTTTTTTGTGGTAACATTAGGTGCCTCGGCTTATACTCTAGTATATACGGTAATCTATGGCAAGCTTAACGTCTTAAGGACCGCCTCCTGCACATTTACGTTGGCAGAATGGCACGGCTGGGCACATGCACGTACAGGTATGTCCTCTGCTAGTGCCCAGTCGCGGGTGTGTGCCTGCGACCCGGTTCGAAGGGCCGCGGGACCCACGGACCCGATGACCGCTGGAGTCCCGCGATCGATCCCCAGAGCTAAGGAAAGGGGAGAGCTGTGTGTAAACACAGCTTCCCCGTTCATCACTGTGGCGCTGTGATCGATCGTGTGATCCCTTTTTATAGGGATACACAATCGATGATGTCACACCTACAGCCACACACCCTTACAGTTAGAAGCACATATTAGGTCATACATAGCCCCTTCAGCGCCCCCTTGTGGTTAACTCCCAAACTGCAATTGTCATTTTCACAGTAAACAATGCATTTTAAATGCATTTTTTGCTGTGAAAATGACAATTGCATTAGTAGTAAAAAATAATAAAAATGCAATAAAACTATCCCCCATTTTGTAAACGCTATAAATTTTGCGCAAACCAAGCGATAAACACTTATTACGATTTTTTTTTTCCCCCAAAAATAGAATACGTATCGGCCTAAACTAAGGGAAAACGTTTTTTTTTATATTTTGGGGGGATATTTATTATAGCAAACAGTAAATATATATTTTTTTTTTTTCAAAATTGTCGCTCTATTTTTGTTTATCTTGCAAAAAAGAAAAACCGCAGAGGTGATCAATTACCATCAAAAGAAAGCTCTATTTGTGGGGAAAAAAGAACGCCAATTTTGTTTGTGAGCCACGTCGCACGACCGCGCAATTGTCAAAGCGACTCAGTGCCGAATCGCAAAACCTGGCCGGGTCCTTTAGCTTAGGGTCTTAAGTGGTTAAAGGAACACTAAAGGCAACATTTTTTTGGGGGTAAAATAACAAACATACTTGCCTCCACTGTGCAGCTCGTTTTGCACAGGGTGTCCACGAACCTGGTCTTCTGGGGTCCCTCGGCGGCTGTCTCGGCTGCTCCTCGCAAAAGCTTTCCACCTTCATGCGAGCTCCCTGGCATGGTGGAAAGCTCTTGCGGGAGCGCTCCCGTGATACAGCGGCGGCCCCCCGCCGCATCATTGGATGTGATTGACAGCAGCGCCAGCCAATGACTGGATGACGGGGACGAGCGCGGGACCTATTAGGGATGAGGTAAGTAAAACAGGGGCTCTGGGGGGGGGGGGGGGGGGGTGCTGTCGGATGTTTTTTCACCAATGCAAGGTGAGATGAAAAAACATTTACCTTTACAACAACATTTACCTTTACAACCCCCTTTAACTAAGGCAATACACTAGGATCTTCAATCACAAAAGAAAAGTCAGCACCTACAAATACTGTCATGTTGTATGTGGGATGTGGCTACACTATGTAAATGGTCTCGCAGCCACCTGGGACATGTCCCAGAAGGTTGTGGGCAGGGGGGAGGGGAGAGGGGCCAATTTCTGGTTGGATTGCCTAGGTGATTCCAATAGAAGTGGGAGCGGGTTTTGACTAGTAAAAAAAAAACAGAATTTCTGTTTTCCACTGATGATCCACTTTAGGGGTTCATTTATAAAGGGGGGGGGGGGGGGGGATTGCTGTTTGAGTGTTTCAGCATTCACTAAAAAGTCATGAACAGTACCCATAATGTGTGTGAAATATCTGTTTCTATTTAATTTCTTAACATTCCATACCAAGAGGAAAAAACCTGTATGGTACACTGAGCAGGCTGGACTACATTCGGAGCCGCTTGCAGCTTACAGAGCAGCTACAGGGGGCTGGTTGCAGGGCTGGAAGAATCTGGCGAGGCGTAAGGAAAGTATTTATGCCCCAATTCTCTGCCTAAGCAAGCAATTAACCCTTGCAGTGTAGTGGAACCCACTAAGAACATTTGACCAGAAGAGGAAATATGAAGAAAGCCTGTTCACTGTGTATAAAGTATATGGAGATTGCTGTATTTTCCTATATTTTTTTTATTTTTATTTCTGTTTCAAATGAGAGATCATGCTTTACCTACTCTAAAACGATACTGCACAAAAAGTTCCCTTACCTCCTCTTCTGGAAATCCCCTGCCAGCGTTGTCACCCTCTCCCTCATCTGGATGCCTCCTTAGCAAGCCAGGTGCTAAGTAGGCATCTTTGTGTGCATCAATAAGCCACGCAACTGCTCCCTCCTCACAGGCCTTTGACAGCAACAGGAGCCTATGGCTCTTGCTCCTGGGTAGGTCAGGTAATTGGGAAGCTTTTACCTTAAAGCAGAGAATGCATTAAAGTGGTTGTAAAGGCTAAAGATTTTTTACCTTCATGCATGAAGGTAAAAAAAACCTGTGTGCTGCTTCCCCCCACAGCCCCCAAAGACTCACCTGAGCCTCCTCTTGATCCAGCGATTGTACACGAGACCTTGGCTGTCCTGAAAGTCCTTCTCCTCATTGGCTCAGACAGCACAGCTAGGTAGCCAATGAGCAGAGAGTAGGGGTGGGGCCGAGATGCAGCTCTGTGTCTTATGAATGCATAGAGCCGGGCTCGAGAGCGAACACACACCAGTACCCCCATAGCAAGCGGCTTGTTATTGGGGGCACTGGTCAAGGTGGAGGAGCCAGGAGCACCAGTGGTCGGACCCAAGAAGAAGGGGATTGGGGCTGCTCTGTGCAAAACCACAGCACAGAGCAGGTGAGTGTAACGTTTGTGTGTGTTTTTTTTTTTTTTTTTGCCTAACCATTTAATACTACTTTAAGGGTTGTAAATCCTCCTGTTGTTTCACCTTAATGTGTCCTATGCATTAAGGTGAAACATCTATTACCAGCCCCCCATTTTTACTTACCTGAGCCCTGGAACATCCAGCGTCGAACACATCAGTATCCATCTCACAGAAGGCTGTAGATCAGGGATCCTCAAACTACGGCCCTCCAGCTGTTGCGGAACTACAAATCCCATGAGGCATTGTGAAACTCTGACATTCACAGACATGACTGAGCATGATGGGAAATGTAGTTCCTAAACAACTGGAGGGCCATAGTTTGAGGACCCCTGCTGTAGATTATAGAGTATTTATGTTAAATGCACAAATGACCTTAAACATTTTCTTGGTCAAACTGCATCTAGTGTAGTGGAATGTTTATGCCCTGTTCAGTCTTCTATTACCGCTTTGCACTTTTCAAAAACATATTCAGGACTTTGTGTTGGCGTCGGGGCTGGTTCCCAAAATTGGCTCCTGCTGCTGTCAACCAAATTCAATGAAGCGGGACCGGAGGGTGGTCCGAGACCTGCATTCGGCAGCTATGGACACCGAATGCAAGACTCGGGAGCGTGCCCGCATCGTAACCCCCTTGGGAGAGTGCTTCCCAGAGGGGGTTATCTAATGCGGGGAGGAGCCGAGAGAGACGCTGGGGGACATCAGAAAACGGCATCAGGGCCATTCTGTGAAAAACGATCTGCACAGTGGAGGCAAGTATGACATGTTTGTTAATAAAAAAAACTAACCTTTACGCACCTTTCAATTGCGACGGTATTCGGCCACTAACGGTGCGTTTTTAACCCCCGCTAGAGGCCGAAAAGGGGTTAATACCACCCGCAATGCGCCTTTGTTTTTAAAGGGAAGGAGTGGTAAACACACCGCTCCAAAGATGCTGCTGGCTGGACTTTTGGAGCGGTCCCGCCAGCACATCGCCTCAGTGTGAAAGCGATCGAGTTTTTCAGGCGGTATTTCGGCGCTTTTTTTAGTGCTAAACCGCCTGAAAAATTTCTCAGTGTGAAAGGGGTCTTAGTGTCACCTTAAGGTAAAAGACCTTTGGACTTTAGAATCCAAAATGCTCCATCTCTATTTGCTCATGAAATCTGCGGGGTCAGGCAGAAATCACCTGGATGCCCCCAGGTTGCTGTTGAATATTTGCTTGAAAGCTGGATCAACCTGTACAGTGCCTTAAAGTATTCATACCCCTTGACATTTTCCAAGTTTTTTTTCATGTTGCACCCAAAAATGTAAATATGTTATTGGGATTTTTTGTGATTGACCAATACAAAGTGGCACATAATTGTGAAATGTAGGGAAAATGGCTTTCCAAATGTTTTACAAAATACATATGTAAAAAGTGTGGCATGCATTTGTATTTAATACTTTATATTTCAATGTATTTTTTATTAAAGGAAAAAAAAAAACAAGTTCCAAAGTAGACAGACACATTGGCTGAACAAAGTAAAAAAAAGTTTCTGACCATCAACATAGCAATACAAAGATATTGAAAATATGGCCGTAACACACAATTTCCAGTTATCACAACCACAAAGCATAGAGTATATAACAGGCCCCAAATATAAGCATCTATATTGCATAAGAAAGAAAAATTTCTTGAGAAGAGAAAAAAAAAAAAAAATGTTAAAAAAAAAGGGGGGGGTAGTAATAAAAAGAGAGAAGAAAAGAAGAGGGGGGGGGGTCATCCTGGAGTCCCCTAGGGGGTTGAAATATAATCAATCCATGGATCCCATATTTTGTTAAATTTCTCTGTATTATTACAAAGCACATGGGAGAGTTTATCGTTAATCATAATCCAGTTGAGTTTACTCCTGACTTGGTCAAGAGGAGTTGCTGACTGCTTCCAGTGCCTAGCAATTGTGATTTGTGCCGCCAACAATATGTAGGTAATCAATTTTACAGATCTCTTAGGCGTGTCATCAGGTAATTTGTGAAAGAGCGGCTTCAGGAGATCTGCGAATATTTACACCCGTCACCGAATTAATAAGATTGAATATTCTGATCCAGAATCTAAGTACAATGGGGCATTGCCACCAAATGTGGTGCATCGTTCCCAGCTGTCCACAACGTCGAAAGCAGTTTGGTGAAGCGGAAGGATGCATCTTAGCTACCCTAGTTGGCACCAGGTACCAACGCAGGAGCGTTTTATAATTGGCCTCAATAAGGGTAGTATTGATGGAAATTTTGGATAACCGATGAGCAATATCTTGCCACTCAATTAAATCAAAGGTAAGGTTCAAATCCCTTTCCCAGTGAGCCATATAGGCAAGTTTTGAATCAATTTCAGTGATAGATATATACAACGCAGATATCCGACCTCTCTGTAAGCCTCTACCCTGACAGGATAATTCAAATGTCGTAAGAGCAAAGGGTCTCAACATTAAATTAACTTTAGATCTAACAAATGATGCGATTTGGTTGTACCGAAACAATTCGCTAGGAGGCATAAGAAACTCATCCTTAAAGTGTTGGATAGGATACATCTGATCTCCATTAAGGAAATCACCAATGCTCAAGAGCCCCTTGTTAAGCCACCATTGAAACAGCTGTGGAGTCAAACCAGGCGGAAACTCAGGGTTGCCGAAAATGGGAACTAATGGTGTATGAGGGGATGATAAAGAACTACGGTGGCGTGTCCTATCCCATATTGCTAAGGAATGTGACAGAGTAGGGCATAAAATAGGCGGACATAAACGACCAGGAAGCCACATTAAGGATCCAATGGTAAATGGCTGGCAGGAAAGTGCTTCAATAGACACCCATAGGGGGGCCGAGCCTCTAGCCGTAGTGTAGGCTAATTGGGCGATTTGGGCAGCCTGAAAATATGCTTGTAAATTGGGAAGACCAAGCCCCCCCATAGGTTTAGGTGTAAAAAGTGTTCGCTTTTGTATCCGAGGCCTCCTGCTACCCCACACGAAGCGCAGGACCTCGGCTTGTAGGCGTTGCATGTCTCCCCTCGGGACTGCCACTGGCAGGGTTCTAAAATAATAAAGGAGCCTAGGTAAGAACGTCATTTTTATGGAATTGATTCTGCCAAACCATGAAAGTGAATAATCTGCCCAGCAGCGAAGGTCCTCCCTAAGTTTTCTAAATAATGGGGGGTAATTGGCCCTGTATATAGTATCAATGGATGAAGTCAACTGGACCCCTAAATATTGAAGGGAACGAGGAGCCCACTTAAAACTACCGTATTTTTCGCACTATAAGACACACTTTTTCACCCCCCAAAAACGGGGTGAAATGTCCCTGCGTCTTATAGTGTGAATACTGACCAGGCACTAACCCCCCCCCCCCATCGCAACCGCCACCGTGTCAAAATCCCTCTCTCCTCCTCTATGAAGGAGAGATGACAGAAATGTGCGGCGCATCCTAGCAGGGGCATACCAAGAGGGAGCGGGGGGAGACGTTTTTCCCCGGGTGTCAAAACATGGGGGATGTCGGTAGCGGTGCTATGGGGGTGCGCTCTGCACCCAGGTCGGGTGTCACCCGCCAGAGGTGACACCATCCTGAAGGCAGTGAGAGCTTTTGCTGTTTTCTTTTTTCAGCTGAACCCCCCCGCCTTCCGGCGCCGTGGTCTAGTCCTGTCTGACTTCCTGCTCCTTCCCCCACAGCTGCTGCTGTAAACGATGTCCCCAGTCCTCATTTCTAGCTGTTTCCTGGGTACATCTGAGCCAGTCAGAGGGGATTATAATGGCAGTGTCCTCCACTGCCTGAGGTGAGCCCTTGATAAGGGGGTGGGAGGTGTGAGCTGGTATGGTATCCATTGCTCATCACCTGAGCTAATGTGATAGAAGAGGCTTAAGGGGTGTTTGTGTCTGCCCTGCTACCCTGAGCTGATCTGAGAAGAGGGGGGGGGGTTGCTGTGTCACCACCACCACCAGATATAGTGTAGCTGAGCTAATTTGATAGGTGGGATGGTATTGCTGTGTGTCCACCACCCACCTATAGTAGTAGTATAATAAAAATAAAAAAAATAGTACACCATTTGGTTCAGAATATTTATTTTTCTTGTTTTCTTCCTCTAAAACCTAGGTGCGTCTTATGGTCAGGTGCGTCTTATAAAGCGAAAAATACGGTATATGCCTTTTGAAGAGTTTGCACTACGGTAGAGGGTAATGATACATTAAGTGCTACTGTTTTTTGAGTATTCAGGGACAGGCCGGTAAGTTGTGAAAAAATATTTAGTAAGGACAGCAAATTAGGCAGTGTTACTTGGGGGTTAGTGATATACATAAGAACATCGTCGGCAAACAATGCACATTTATGTTCCTGCTGGCCACAACAAACACCATGAATGTCAGAATGGGAACGGATCGCCACAGCTAGGGGTTCTATTGCTAGTGCAAATAATAAAGGAGAGAGTGGGCAACCCTGCCTTGTACCTCGCCGAACAGGAAATAATGATGATTTGTGACCTCTAATGGAAATTTGGGCTACAGGAGAGCTATATAAAGTTTTTAATAGGGAAAGGAATACAGGGCAAATCCCAGGGTTTCTAGGGTAACAAAAAGATAGTTCCAATTTAAACTATCAAAGGCCTTATTAAGGTCTAATGAAAGGAGTAGAAGTTCCCGGTTGAGCGGAGCATCCCAGTTGGAACGCGCTGCCGATATCAGGGCTATGGATCTACGAATTTGGTCTAGGGTCTGACGGCCCGCTATAAATCCCGATTGGTCCTTATGAATGTACTGTGCTAAAAAGGTATTAAGGCGGGAGGCCAAAAGTTTTGTAAGAATCTTCAAATCACAATTTATCAATGAAATCGGGCGATTAATTGCGAACATCAGTAGGATCCCTATTGGGTTTAGGAATAACACTGATATATGCTTTGTTTTCATCCAAAGGGACCACACCTCCATCCCGCAGGGAATTAAAATATAAAGCCATATGAGGAGCTAGCTGTTCAGAAAATTGTTTATAATAAAGATTAGGAAGCCCATCAGGGCCAGGAGATTTATGGAGCGACAGCATTTTAATAGTATTACAAATCTCATCACTCGTAAAAGGTTGGTCCATAAGATCTCTATGATCATCTGCAATGGGCAAGAGGGGAAGATTCCCCAAGAATTCCCTGATGGACGGAGGATCAGCATCCCGAGGATTACCATATAAATCAGCATAAAAATCATGAAACTCCCGAAGGACCTTTTGGGGGTCCTGCGAGAGATGTCCCCCCGACAATCTAATTTTAGGGAGCGCTAAGTGAGAGTGTCTAGGGGTAAGCTTATGTGCCAATAAGGAACCTGGACGATCTCGCCAAGTAAAACATTTGTGGTTCATCCAGCTTAATTGTTTCTCGGCCCTAGTAGTGAGACAAATATTGAGTTCCAAACGGAATTGCTCCAATTTAGTAAATAGAGTAGGGGATGGAGAACGCTTATGCTGTGCAGTCAAAGCCTCAAATTCCTTAGTTTTGGCAGAGATCAATTCGGTGCGAGCTTTTTTAAGTCTAGAGGATAATTGAATAAAGGCTCCTCGAACAGAAGCCTTATGTGCAGCCCAATTAATTGCAGGGGACGTGTCATCTGAGACATTAATGTCGAAATATGTTTTTAAATGGTTCGAAATCTCAAAACAGTGAGATTCGTCCCCAAGGAGAGATTCATTCAATCGCCAATGTGGGGTAGCAGTCCTGCTGATGAGATCCGAAATCTGGACCACAACCGGATCATGGTCCGACCAAGAGGTAGAAAATATTTTAGCAGATTTCAATTTAGGTTGTATTTAATACTTTAAAGAACCACCTTTTGCTAATTACAGCTGCAAGTCTTTTTGGGTATGTCTCTACCAGCTTTGCACAAATAAGGACATTTTGCCCATTTTTTATTTGCAAAATGGCTCAAACGCTCTCATATTCGATGAAGAGCGTCTGAACAGCAAGTTTCAAGTCTTGCCACAGATTCTCAATTGAATTCAGGTCTGGACTTTTATCTGGGCCATTCTAACACCTGAATATGCTTTTGATCTAAAACATTCTATTGTAGCTCTGGCTGTATGTTTAGGTTCGTTGGAGGGCCGAAACAACGAATCGATTATGAAATCCCTGCTGGATTGTGTGTTGAAAGCACTTGGGGCCCCTTTCACACTGGGGCACCCATAGCGTCGTTGGTAAAACAGCGGTATTTTTCCTGCCGATGCTATGGGCGGATTTGTGGTGCATTTTGGCCGTTAGCGGTGCGGTTTTAACCCCTGCCAGTGGCCGAGAAGTGGTATAGCCGCGCTGATTTCATTGATTGGTCTCATTGATTTCAATGGGCAGCAGCGGTAAAGGAGCGGTATACACACTGCTCCTTCACTGCCCCAAAGATGTGGCTAGCAGGACCTTTTTTCTCATCCTACCAGCGCAAGCACTTAGGCATTCACACTGAGACTGCAGGGCAGCAGTTTTTCAGGCGCTATTTAGGTGCTATTTTTTTCAAATAACATTTTTTTATTGATTTTTTTTCCATAAAAGATCAGTACAAAATATAGCAGCATATCAGGTGTAAGAGAGAAGAGGAGGTACAGAAATCCATCTTAACCACTTAAGACCCGGACACTTACGCTGCTAAATGACCCAAGGTGTTTTTACAATTCGGCGCTGCGTCGCTTTAACAGACAATTGCGCGGTCGTGCGACGTGGCTCCCAAACAAAATTTGCGTCCTTTTCTTCCCACAAATAGAGCTTTCTTTCGGTGGTATTTGATCGCCTCTGCGATTTTTATTTTTTGCGCTATAAACTAAAATAGAGCGACAATTTTGAAAAAAATCACTATTTTTTTACTATTTGTTATAAAAAAAATCAAATAAACTAAATTTTAGTAAAACATTTAGGCCAAAATTTATTTAGCCACATGTCTTTAGTAAAAAAAAAAAATCGTAATAAAAAAAATAGCTACCTAGCGGGAACAGCGACAGTAATACAGCGATCAGAAAAATGATCGCTTAGTGACGCTGGCAATAGGGAGTGAAAGGGTTAACTAGGGCGGTGATCAGGGGGTTAAAACTTTATTAGGGGGGGTGGGGGGGCTATCCTGAACCTAACACTAACTGTTTTTTACAGTGCCTGTCACACTGACACTAAATGCAGTGATTAAATCACTGCATTCAGTAACACTGTGACAGGGGGGTGGGGGGGGGGTGATCACAAGGGGTTAATATGCCTATGTGAGTGTGTGTCAGTGTTGTGTTGGTGCACACTTACTGTGGATGTCTTCTCTCATCAGCAGCGCTGGGAAACAGCGCTGCGATGAGAGATTACACAGGAAGGAGGAAATGATGTAAACACAGGAGGAGGAAGTGACAGGCTGGGAGCGCGCTCCCATTGGCTGGGAGCGATCGCGGGGGGGGCGGAAAACACGGACATCCGCCCGCTCGTCGGCGATCGCTTCCAGAGCCAGGGGGACCGCCGCACGCCGCGGAGGGGGTCCCGATGGGACCCCCGAACCGCACTAAGGCGAGGACGTAAATTTACGCCCTTGTGCCTGTACGAGCCATGTTGTGGACGTACATAGGCGTGCGGGGGTCCTTAACTGGTTAATGAGCTTACATAGTGGCTCCATAATTATTTGTACGATCAGTAACTTGTAAATCAGCTATAAATCAGAGGAAAGAGAAAGAGGAAAGGGGGGACGGAGTGAGGGGAAGGGGTTGGGGGAGAGAGAGAGATGAGAGGAAAGAGAAGGGAGGGGGTGGGGGCAGGCTAGCGGGGGTGGGGGTAGTATCGTACCTCGGTGACCTGACGTCGGCTCATGGCGGGTCCTCTCCCATACGCCACCTCTCCCAGACAAGATCATGATCCTCCAACCTGTCCCGAATCCTAGCTGTCATCTTTTCCATGAGTTCTACATCCTTAACCCTAGCATAGAGGGCCTCTTGGGATGGGGGCGTCGGTTTCTTCCAGTGTAGTGCTATCAAGCACCTCGCAGCTGTGGTGATGTGTCTTAATAATTTTTTGTGGGGTTTGGCTATGTGAGGCTGGGATAGGCCCAGTAGGAATAGCTTCGGGGAGAGGGGTATGGGGTATGGGCGCCTCCAGGAGGCGAGACAGGAGCTCTCGTGTTTGGGTCCAGAACAGGACAATCATGGGGCAAGTCCAATATATATGGAAAAAATTATATAATAGGATGCGCTAATATTAACTTATGGGTGTAAATCATACAAACAAACAAATCAGGGAGAGACAGTCTCCATATTGTGTTTGAATTCATGTGATTAGTCCTTAATCAGGTGCACAGTGAAGGCAGCAGCACGGATTCCATACAGGAAAAAAACATAAATGATGCCCTCCTTCACTAAGAGTGTGGATCCCAGTCCTTCAAACTGTGAATCAGGTGATCAGGCACTCGATTGCAGATGGATATGAAAAAAAAGAAAAAGAAAAAACCTCCAAACACTCACTTTTTTCTCCATCAGGTGCCCGAATTTCCTAAAAATCTTTCTTTTTTTTCTTTCTTTTTTTTCTCTTTTTTTTCTCTTTTTTTTTCTTCTTTTTTTTTCATATCCATCTGCAATCGAGTGCCTGATCACCTGATTCACAGTTTGAAGGACTGGGATCCACACTCTTAGTGAAGGAGGGCATCGTTTATGTTTTTTTCCTGTATGGAATCCGTGCTGCTGCCTTCACTGTGCACCTGATTAAGGACTAATCACATGAATTCAAACACAATATGGAGACTGTCTCTCCCTGATTTGTTTGTTTGTATGATTTACACCCATAAGTTAATATTAGCGCATCCTATTATATCATTTTTTCACTGTTTTATTTGATTTGGTATCGCATGGATAGCAGCTGTGTTATTTGGCATTTTATTTGGTGTTCCTGGGATTAATTATTTAATTAGCGCTGTAGTACACTTTTACATTTTCCAATATATATGGAACAGTGTGCCCTTCGCTTGGTTGCAGCGCCAGCATCGGTCGGAGGTGGAGGGGTAAATCCTATGGAGAACGTCCGGGGTCAGGTACCAGAAGAACAGCACTTTGTACGTATTTTCCTTATAAAGGGTGCAGATAGAGCTTTTGGCCGCCTGTCTCCAAATAGGTGCTATTTTTAACGTTTAAAACACCTGACAAACTCGGTGTGAAAGAGACTTTAATCCCATTAGAATGCACTCTTGTTTTGAGCTGGAATGCATTCCTGTGCATTTTGGATCTCTCATCTCTGCAGGAATGCATTGTAAATGTCTCCTGTGCCCAGGGATACTGATCAGTCAGTACAGCCAGCCTTTCTGTACTGGAACCAGGTCCCATCAGTTTAAAAGGGGGAACCGGGCACCTGCTGTCCAGGGTGACTGTCTGTACTGTCTTATTGCACTGTCAGCTTCTCCTCCTCTTTCTCCCTCTGGCTGCACTGCGGGGGGATTGGTTCTAGCACATGCGCTACTTCCATCTGCTGTCTGTGCCCCTTTCCTTTGTAGCACTGCCAGCTTCCTCCTCTCCTGCTGGCAGCTGCTGCAGGCACACAGATTGATGTTTGAGGATGGAGAGCGTAGGAAGGGACTAATAAATATTTCATTTTCTGGCCCCTTTCTTTCCTAAATGAACACAGTAAGCGATTGGTACCAATCACCCCGTATCCATTTATTACTGAAGCATAGTAAACTGTATTTACTATGCTTCAGTCTATGAATGAACAGGAAGCTTTAGAGGGCTTCCTATTATTTCATCTGTGTAGCTGAGCTTGCAGAGAAAGGTACTGATAAATCGATGTCCCCAGTCACTTTCAGCTAGGGGGCCCCATGATTTTTAACAGCAGCCCTGCATGTGCCTCTCAAAAGCATCAGGCTATTTTATTTATAAATATATATAATTTTATTTTATTCCGGGCAATGTGTCTACAGGTGGCTTTTTACCTTCTTCCCAGACCGCATAATGCATGAATACTGTAAAATGTAGGGTGGGCCTTAGCATCCAGCTATCCCACATATGCGTCCACAGCAGTCGAAGGTTGTGTTATGAGTCTTGTTTATATTCTCATCGCACACATTCCTGGATTAAAGGCTCCTCTGTAGTGTGTACTGCAGTGATCACCAGCTGGACACTGAGTGAGTAAAAAACGTATAAAGCGCAACACATGCGAACTGAATCGCCTCTGGGCGCTCGACACTGGATATATCACAGATAAGTACACGTTCGCCAGCACACCATGGATCTTCAGTTGCAGTCCAAAATGTTTATTGCAGATTCGCAGAAAGATTGCATCACAACAGGATAAGTGCAACAATTCCTAGCCAACATTTGGTGTCCTGCGTGGCTCCGAAATGTTGCACTTATACTGTTGTAATGTGATCTTTCTGCATTAAAAGTTTTGGACTGCAATTCAAGATCCATGGTGTGCTGGTGAACGTGTATTTATTTGGTTGTGTTATGAGAATGCGTTCTCAGTACACTGGCTGAGCAGTCTTGACCACTCTCTGTCAAGACTTATGATCAGGAGGCATAAGATGAGTTTTCTTTATGTGATCACTGTGAGAGCCAATCACAATGGTCACATAATCGGAAAGCTACACTGCCTCTATCTATTAAACATATTTACGGGGGAGTTGTGTTTGTGTTTAATAAAAGTCAGCAGCTACAAAAAGTGTAGCTGCTGGCTTTTAATAAACGGACACCTACCTGTCCCTTGGTCCAGTGACGTGACCACCTGAACCCTCAGTTTTCTCCCTGGCATCGACATTGCAAGTGTGGGCACCCGGCTGTGACAGCTTGTGGTTTCACATCCGGGGTTGCGCTGTGCCTCATACATCCCTACGCGGTGTGCGCAATTTCAAAGTATGACATGTTGGGTATCTATTTACTCGGCACAACATAATTTTTCACAGTATACAAAAAATTGGGCTCATTTTACAGTTTATTTTTCTTTAAATTCATAAAAGTGTTTTTTCCCCTAAAAATTGCGTTTGAAAGACCACTGCACAAAGACTGTGTGACATTAAATATTGCAACAAAGGCCTTATTTTTTTTTTCAAATATGAAGCTTTATTATTTTTTTCCATTTTCAAAAGAAAGTACAGAAATGATACAGAACTGTGGTCACAACAGACCATATAACATATAGGCCTTGCTATAAAAAGTCACATCCCCATCTGTACCACCGAACATAAAACATCTAGATTGACGCAACAGATGCTTACATTAACATAGTGCTTCTGCGATTTGACCATAAACGTTTCTGGTCCAGTGCCCTAGCATCTGGAATAACCTGAAATAATCTGGAATAGCACCTCCTGAATGGTCATGGGCCCGTCCATTCGAAGCAATCGTGTCTTAATCAAATGCAAGGCCTATCGACTTCATATACAACCAGCAGTTGAGAGAACAATCACCTTTTTATTCTCTAGATTCTCTGCTAAAAATATATATACATATATAATGTTTGGGGGTTCTAAGTAATTTTCTGTGATGCTAGGGCTGTATACTCTGTCCTGTGATGCTGAGCTGTATACTCCCTGTCACTATGAGTGGAAGCAAGTGGAATACAGGAGACGGAGTGGGTGGATTCTATAAGGGTGTGGCTTATGAGAAGTGGAAGAGGCCAAACATGGAGGGGCGGGGTCTTGCGCCCCCCCCCCCCTTCCTAAAACTTCACCAGCTGCCACTGGTGTTACTACACTATGAGCAGTTATGTATTTTTTTCTTTCCTGCTAAATGGACTTGATCTGGAGTTATATAGTGGATGATGAACCAGGCATAGACTCTTCTGGTGGATTATTGCAGTGTATTGGCCCAGATTGCTGAGAATGCACATGCTGATCTTACCTGAGTGTAGTTCATATTCTGGAGGCAAGCGGCAGCAGTGAAAGGTGGTGGGACACATCGGCTGAGCACGTTTAAATTGTATATTGGAGCACTTATGAGGAACTTGCATGTATGATATAATATACATTGATATTCAAAGGAGAAAAACCTCTAAGAAGATTGATGTTTTGATTTTTAAGAAAGGGCTAGTATTGATTTATTATATTGATATATTCTTTATTTTTTGTATTTGATCAAATCAGTTTTCTCATTTCAATTTTGTTGCTGAACGGATATAGTGACATTTTAGGTGTGGCAAAGCACAACAGTGATAGGCGCCAAAATTGTTATTTTGTGTATATTTTTTTGTATTGTTTTTGGTGAGCGTGGAGATATTATTTTTTGTTTTTACACTCTTAACGTGTACACACGATCAACATTTCCGACAAGCAAAGTTCGATGTGAGCTTTTGGTCGAAAATTCCCGACTGTGTGTAGGCCCCATCGTACTTTTTCTGTAGAAATTTCGACCGCATAAATTTGAGAGCTGGTTCTCAAATATTTAGACGCACAAAAAATCACACATGCTCGAAATTAGGGGTGAAATGGATCAAAAAACTCACGGATCAGATCGATCACGGATTGTCCCGATACCAGTATCGGTATCGGTACCGATACTGAGTATTTGCGGGAGTACTTGTATTCCCGCAAATACCCCCGATACCAGAATAGAATACTTTTTTGATTTGGCTGCATATGTGGGAGACATGGCTGCATTTGTGGGGGACATGGCTGCATTTGTGGGGGACATGGCTGCATTTGTGGGAGACATGGCTGCATTTGTGGGAGACATGGCTGCATATGTGAGAGACATGGCTGCATATGTGGGAGACATGGCTGCATATGTGGGAGACATGGCTGCATATGTGGGAGACATGGCTGCATATGTGGGAGACATGGCTGCATATGTGGGAGACATGGCTGCATATGTGGGAGACATGGCTGCATATGTGGGAGACATGGCTGCATATGTGGGAGACATGGCTGCATATGTGGGGGACATGGCTGCATATGTGGGAGACATGGCTGCATTTGTGGGGGACATGGCTGCATTTGTGGGGGGACATGGCTGCATATGTGGGAGACATGGCTGCATATGTGGGGGGACATGGCTGCATTTGTGGGGGGACATGGCTGCATTTGTGGGGGGGACATGGCTGCATTTGTGGGGGGGACATGGCTGCATTTGTGGGGGGGACATGGCTGCATTTGTGGGGGGGACATGGCTGCATTTGTGGGGGGACATGGCTGCATTTGTGGGAGACATGGCTGCATTTGTGGGAGACATGGCTGCATATGTGGGAGACATGGCTGCATATGTGGGAGACATGGCTGCATATGTGGGAGACATGGCTGCATATGTGGGAGACATGGCTGCATATGTGGGAGACATGGCTGCATATGTGGGAGACATGGCTGCATATGTGGGAGACATGGCTGCATATGTGGGAGACATGGCTGCATATGTGGGAGACATGGCTGCATATGTGGGAGACATGGCTGCATATGTGGGGGACATGGCTGCATATGTGGGGGGGACATGGCTGCATTTGTGGGGGGACATGGCTGCATATGTGGGAGACATGGCTGCATATGTGGGGGGACATGGCTGCATTTGTGGGGGGGACATGGCTGCATTTGTGGGGGGGACATGGCTGCATTTGTGGGGGGGACATGGCTGCATTTGTGGGGGGGACATGGCTGCATTTGTGGGGGGGACATGGCTGCATTTGTGGGGGGGACATGGCTGCATTTGTGGGGGGGACATGGCTGCATTTGTGGGGGGACATGGCTGCATTTGGGGACACATTTGAAAAAAAAGTATCGGTATTCGGTATCGGCGACTACTTGAAAAAAAGTATCGGTACTTGTACTCGGTCCTAAAAAAGTGGTATCGGGACAACCCTACTATAGATTCAAACCACAATAGGTAGTTGTTGCATCTAACTTCCCTTTCCCAACATGTATGCTTAAGAGTTGACATTAGTTTAAGTAATTATTATTTGAATGTGTTGTTGGAAAATAATGGCTGTAGCATAATCAATTTTTTCTTTCCTTGTAGGCACATAATGATCAAGCTGACTTGGTTTGGGAACTGAATTAATAATAAGATGCCCAAAACATTATCCACAAAAGTAACCCCAAGTGAGAATTCTGACAGTGACTGCAACATCATGGTAGAGAAACAAACCGGACGAAAGGTAGGTGAAACTGCTTTCTGTAGAATAGGATAAACTGATTTAAGGCACCACCAGATGTTTTCATTTGCTTTTCCCTTAAATAGGTTGTTTTTGCAAAATAAATCCTATTTTTCCATGTCTCAAGCAGCTGGCTCTGGATGTTCCGGATGTCTTCCTGTGCTTGCTGGAATGCATGGAAAACAGCTGGTGGGTTTCTTGAAGAACTTGCTTTCGACTTTTACACATAGGCCTTTTATTGTTCAGATTTATTTTACTGGTCAGGTTTTCATTTCAACATTTAATCCTGTTGTATGCAAGTAAAGCCTCACAAAATGAAAATGTACAAATGTAACTAAGTTAATGATTTTTTTGAATGTAAAAATCTTCACACTTAACCAGTAATCCTGGTACTTCTACAGGTTTTTTTTTTTTTTAAGCCTTTTTGTATCATAGAGCTCTGGAAATCCATATTATTGTAGAAGTCACATACTTATCCTTGAAACAGATATATATTAAAAAGCTCCAGAGAAAGTAGTTGAATAGTTAAAAATGTTAATGTATTCTAAAATGCAGTTAGTAAAAGCATCTGGATTTGTGTTGCCTCCTGTAATCCTCTATATATCAGGATTCAGGTAGAGCCGAGGGTCAGCAGTAAAAGCAATGAAATGACCGCCTCAATGTGCTGCTTTTTCATTTTCTGGGCTGTGGTGTGTGTGTGTGTTTTTTTTTTTTTTTTTTTTTACAAAGTGCTCTTGATTAAAGGGTTTGTAAAGGTAATTTTTTTTATTTATTTTTTAAATAACAAACATATCATACTTCCACTGTGCAGTTCGTTTTGCATAGAGTGCCCACGATCCTCCTCTTCTGGGGACCCTCAGCGGCTGTCTCGGTCCTCCCCGCAATTAGTCACCACAGTCATATGAGAGCTTGGTCACTAATTGCCGGCGTGCTCGGCCCCGCCCCTCGGCGTCACTGGATGTGATTGCCAGCAGCGCCAGCCAATAGCTGCGCTGCTCTCAATCCATACGCGCTAGCCAATCAGTGGCCAGGTTGAGTGGCATAGATTGCATTAAGGTGAAAAAAAAAAATCCTTTACAACTCCTTTAAGCTTAATGACAAAATTGGCTGCACAGAATTGCATTTTTTGGCAGATTAGAGTCCTCGTATATATGATTATATTTTGGCTATATATTTTTCTGGATTTATGGCTGGTTCCCGCCACAAATTCTATGTTCGCCAAATGTCCGTTATTCTATGTGGTATTGTTCTCACCAGATATTGTACCATTCTTTGTAATATCTGAAATATAATATCTACACCATTATTTACAGGTAATACTCGACAAATTGGAATATTATGCAAAAGTTCATTAGGTGAAACTAATATGAGATAGACTTGAGATATGGCTTACAGCTCATGAAAACCCCAAATCCACAATCTCAGAAAATTTGAATATTACATGCAATCAATAAAGCAAGGATTGTACATGGAACAATATTGGGCCTCTGAAAAGTATAAGCATGCATATGTACTTAGTACTTGGTTTGGGCCCCTTTTGCAGCAATTACTGCCTCAATGCGGCGTGGCATGGAAGCTATCGGCATGTGGCACTGCTGAGGTGTTATGGAAGACCAGGATGCTTCAATAGCGGCCTTCAGCTCTTCTGCATTGTTCGGTCTCATGGCTCATCTTTCTCTTGGCAATTCCCCCATAGATTCTCTATGGGGTTCAAGTCAGGTGAGTTTGCTGGCCAATCAAGCACAGTAATTCCACTGTCATTGAACCAGGTTTTGGAACTTTTGGCATTGTGGGCAGGTGTCAACTCATGCTGGAAAATGAAGTCAGCATTCCCATAGAGCTCAACTGTGGAAGGAAGCATGAAGTGCTCCAAAATCTCCTGGTAGATGACTGCGCTGACCCTGGACTTAATGAAAGCACAGTGGACCAACAGCAGCAGATGACATGGTTCCCCAAATCAACACAGAAACTTCACACTGGACTTCAAGCATCTTGCAGTGTGTGCCTCTCCATTCTTCCTCCATACTCTGGCTCCTTGGTTTCCAAATGAGATGCAAAATTTGTTCTCATCAGAAAAGAGGACTTTGGACCACTGAGCAACAGACTAGATCTGTTTTTATTTAGCCCAGGTAAGACGCTTCTGATGTTTGTTGTTCAAGAGTGGCTGAACAAGAGGGATACAACATTTGTAGCCCATGTCCAGGATCTGACTGTGTGTGGTGGCTCTTGATGCACTGACTTCAGCCTACTCCTTGTGCAAGTCCCCAACACTTTTGAATGGCCTTTTCCTGACAATCCTCTTCAGGCTGCTGTCATCCCTGCTGCTTGTGCACCTTTTTCTTCCACATAACTTTCTGATAATGTGCTTTGATACAGCACTTTGGGAACATCTAACTTCTTTTGCAATTACCTCCTTGAGGCTTTCCCTCCTCTTGGAGGGTGTTAATGATGATGGATTTCTGCACATCTGTCAGGTCAGCAGTCTTTCCCATGTGATTCCTACTGAACCAGACTGAGAGACCATTTAAGGGTCCTTTCACAAGGAGCGGACCGTTTTTCAGTCCGCTCCGTGTGTGTCCGTCGGCTCAGCGGGGGGTCCCGCTCAGCTGTCGGCCGACAGGGCGGTCCCCGCACACTGTGCAGTGACCGCCCTGTCTCTCCTCCGCTCTCCCCTATGGGGAATCGGATGAAAACGGACCGTTTGTCCGTCTTCCGTTCCGCCGGACGGAAGAAAAATAGGGTTTTCTTCCGTCCGAAAAACCGGATCCAGACGGACGCAGATCTTTGCGGCCGTTAGAGGATGCATCATCCGCTAACGGACGCGACCCCATAGGCGTCCATTACAAGTCCGTAAACAGACTTGTAAAAACGGACCAACGGAGGCGGACATGTGAAAGGGGCCTAAAGGCTCAGGAACCCTTTGCAGGTGTTATGGCTTAATTAGCTGATTAGAGTGGGAAACTTTGAGCCTAGAATATTGCATCTTTTCACAATATTCAAATTTTGTGAGATTGTGGATTTGGGGTTATCATGAGTTGTAAGCCATAATCATCATAATTATGACAAATCATGGCTTGAACTATCTCGTATATTAGTTTCACCTTTTAAGTTGCATTGGTGAAATAAATGAACTTTTGCACAATATTCCAAATTTTCTAGTATCGCCTGTATATTTGAGGATGTTGTTGTATCGAGCTATAAACCTAATTTTTGTATCTTTTAATAACAAAAGATTGCTCTGTATATGTTTTCAGAATTGTGACCGATTTATCATTCATTATAATGACTGGTTTGCTTTGATGTAATAATGTTGTTCACATTTTATTTGCCTGTTAAAATTATGTCTGCAATCCATTGATACCTCACTACATGCACTCTCAAGTGAATTCTACTGTAATCTATTATTAAGGTTGTAGATGTTTCATTGCATTTCATACTGTCTGTCTTTGACTGCATCTCCTGTACTTATGGTGTAGTCAAATTTTAGTGTGGTTTAAAGATCATCTCTCTAGCTGGGTACCCTATGTCTTGGTAAATTATTTGATTTTTTTAGCAGTTAAAATTCTATAATCAATGTACAGTTTGAATTGAGCTTCTAATAAAAATGCTAAAATTGAACACATTTGTTTTGGATGCTGAATGTCTTTTTGAACTCCTCCGAACACTGACAGTTTGTGTAGATCCTGTCTTATTTAACTTCTGAAAGTAAGATGAGATATGCAGCATCCACATGCAGCAGCTGCTTCACAAGTTTTATGTCAGGGTAACCTTGAAGAGTCACTTTTACTTCAGAGAATCTAATTTTTATGAAGTGTGCTTGTGTCAGTGCTCTCTCAGAAGACATCTGTCTTGCTTTGTCTCATAAAAGCTGTTAGTCACTTCTTCTCTTCCTCTTCATATTCCCCATACACACTAAACTTTTCTGTTAATGTGTTACATAATGTATTTTATTAGCAAGGCTCCGTGCATTTATCAAAAGGGATGGCGCAAGGAGGCTTTTCATGCAGTGTTGGTCCATTTGATAGGTAGGCTGCTGACTGCTTAATGCAAAGAAAAAAAAAACCTCTGCACTTAGCTAGGAATTGCCAGGATCATGGACAGGTTTAGGCCTCATATACACTGCTGCTGGTAAATGGGCGTTTAGGAGCAGTTGAGCATTTTTTTTCAACTGCTCTTGAACTCTTCTCTGTTATCAGTACATGTACACAGGTTCATTTATAGTTGTCTCTAGGCAGTTGGGTTTAGAGGCTTTTTCTTGAACCCTAAAAAATTACTTCAGAAGCTGTGTTTAGAGCAGGGGTGGGCAAACTTTTTGACTCCAGGGCCGCAATGGGTTCATATATTGGACCCGGGGGCTGGACCAGCGTGACATCATGTTATGTGACATCTTGCGACGCATAGCACGGGCCCCTCAGTTATATTGTATAACTGAGGAGGGCTATCTGGGTACATTATACAGGGCACAGGGGCTAATTTAACCAGGGCTTTTTTTCAGGGGGAACTTGGGGAAACTCAGTTCCAGCACCTCTGGCTCAAACCCATTGGTGCCTGCTCACCACAATCACTTGTAAACACAGAAGTCTGGTTTCTGTATTTAAAAGTGACAGCTTTGTAACCCCCTGAACCCAGCACTCTGTATGTAATGCAATTTTGGTATTTAATGCTCCTTTAAGACCCTTCTACTGGTTGTGAAATCTGAACGGGTGGTGGTTGAGTCCCTGCACCTATTTTCTGAGAAAAAATGCTCTGAATATAACTGAAGGGGGTATCAAGGTACATTATACAGGTAAAATAAGTTCCCTCCTCAGTTATATTACCCCTGTATAATAATGTACCCTGATACCCCTTTCGTTTTACGGTACCAGGTACCCCCTGTATAATTACCCTGATGCCTTAGTTATATTACCCCTGGGGTATCATGGGTGCACTATATGGATAATTTAAAGGGGAGAGGTAGCAAGGGGGTACTTTCTTATGCTTGCAGTGCACCATTAACTTAACATTATTTATATAACCGTATATATAGATATATTATATAAATAATGTTAAGTTAATGGTACACTGCAACCTGCGAGCATGGTTTCAGCAAAAAAAAAGTGCAAGAAGCTTGGTGGACTCTACTTAAAAAGAGCAAGGTGTACGTGAACACTAAACCTCTGACCCCAACCTCTGACTTTCCCTTGGGCTTGTTTAGTCTAGATAAGGAATGGGCAAAGGCGTATTATAGGCTGAGACCTGAGTGAATAACTAATTTAACTTACAGAGTTCCAGAGTCTGGAATCCAGACTGTGGTCTTCTCTGCTGCCAGGAGAGTGGTCTTCTCTGCTGCCAGGAGAGTGGTAGTAGCAAGACTGCCGGGTGCCGCATGGATCGCGCCTCATTAGCAGGCCCAGTGGAAAGGCAGTTGACAACATCTGACGTGACATAGACACCCTGCCTGCGCCTGCACCTGGGGCGCAATCCGTACTCTGCCTACGTACTCCGTATACGGCCCGCGGGCCTTAGTTTGCCCATTCCTGGTTTAGAGGCAGTTGAAGTGCTAAACACGGCATCTCGTGTTTAGCAGTGTTTCGTTTACAGATGTTTTTCATTTTAGAAGAATTTATTTTATTTTATTTTTTTCAAATGCTTCTAAACGCAAACGCGGCTAAATGGCAGTTTTTAGACACTGGTTTCTAGCTATATAGAAAAATGAAGTGCAGCGCAAAATGACAAATATGATGTGCAGGATTCAAATGATGTAACAAATCCAGAAATGTGAAAAAAAAACTAAAGTCCAAATAAAGGTAAATAAAAGTCCAAAATGTGTGACAATAAATTCCAGATAACTTAACCGGTGTTGTTAGCTCTAACAATAAGTGATCCCTCCACCACTGATAAGGTTGGCTACTCTCATCTTAAGGCATGGGATTCCTGTGTTACCAGGTAGTCACAAAGACGAAAAGATCTAAGTGTTTGTTTCCAAAAGGACGGCAGCGAGCGACGTCTAAGGGTCCTTTCACACGTCCGTTCCGCTCGTCCGCTCATTACAAGTCCGTTTACGGACTTGTAATGGGTCCCTATGGGAGCGCATCCGTTAGCGGATGATGCATCCGCTAACGTCTGCAAGATCCGCATCCGTTTTTTCAGACGGAAGAATGTCCTATTTTTCTTCCGTACGGCGGATCGAATGCAAACGGACAGACGGTCCGTTTCCATCCGATTCCCCATAGGGGATAGCGGAGGAGAGACGGGGCGGTCCCTGCATAGTGTGCGGGGACCGCCCTGTCCGCCCGACAGCTCAGCGGAGACCCCCCCGCTGAGCCGACGGACACACGGAGCGGACCGAAAAACAGTCCGCTTTGTGTGAAAGGACCCTAAGGAGCTTTTAGACGTCGCTCGCTGCTGTCCATTTGGAAACAAACCTTTAGTGTTTGTAATACATGCTGTGGATCATACATTTTTATGTGAGTAGCCTGTGTTTACTCTAAATAAATTTTAGAATGTAACAAACAGAGAGCACTTAGATCTTTCCTTTTTTGTTTATGGTCCAATATTTGTTGCTGAACTCTGAGGAATCTGACATGAAATCATGCTATCTGGTGTATCTGCGTTTTTTATTTCTGCCTGCATGACTACCTTGGTAACACAGGAGTCCATGCCTTAAGGTGAGAGTAGCCAACCTTATCAGTGGTGGAGGGATCACTTATTGTTTGAGCCAACTTCTCTGTTTAAGTTATCTGGAATTTGTTGTCGCACAATATTTTTTCACAGTTTTTTTTTTTTTTTTTTCACATTTCTGGAATTGTTGCATCATTTGAATCCTGCACATTATATTTGTCATTTTGCGCTGCACTTAATTTTTCTATATTGCGTATCATATTGGATTTTGTGAATTTCCTTTAATGTTCAGCTTGCATATATATTTGGAGGAGGGGATTTTTTATTCACTTATTTTTGCTCTGATTGCACCTTTTTTGTTTTCTTATACTGGTTTCTAGCTGTCAAGTTACATTTTTAGAAGAGGTTGAACAACGTTCCATGTACATGAAGCCTTAGACCACTTTCAGACATGCGGACATGTATTCCTATGGGATAGCGGGTGTAAGCGAATGAACATCCGCTGACACCCGATATCACCCGTCCCCGCTATGGTCCGATTCTGCAGGTGAAGGAGAATCCTATTTTTCCATCCATCTGCAGAGCAGATAGGGTGAACACGGACAGATGGTCAGTGTTCATCCAATACCCCCATAGGGGAGAGCGGTGATCTGACAGGGCCGTCCTGTCATCTGCCGGCTCAGCGGGAATCAATGGAGCGATCCCCGCTGAGCAAGCTGATGTTCACGGGGCGGATCATCACGGGATCTGCCCGTGTGAAAGGGCGCTTATGGTTTCTGTTAATAGAAGTTAATATCTTGTACTGCCCCATTTGGCAAGTATCACAGCTTGTAAACGCTTTTTGTAGCCAGCCAAGAGTCTTTTGACACATTATAAGAATGTCTAATCTGTAATTTGATGCATTTTGGAGAATTTTCCATCTTTCCTTGGTTCGTAATGCACATTAATACAAATTTTTATCTGGGGTGCCCAAATTTTCGATCCCCAATGTATCAGATGCAGCCAGTTAAATTATGCTTTTGTTTGCTTTTGTTTGCTAACTTCCTCTGAACAGATGTTGGAAAGGACAGCACCTTAAAGTGATATTAGCGCCTCAATTGTTTTTAAGCAATTTCAACAGCTAATTTAAAAACGTCCTCATCATGCAGCCTTTTCATCATCAAGTCCTTGCTTTCATTCCAGTTTAAGTTGGTCCCTAGATATCCTGCACAACCATTCCTGCGTTAAGGGAGCCCCATTCCCTTGCAAGGGCGCTACGAAGCCACCCTTGCTTTGTGCTCCTGGCAGGGATTAGAGCGGTGTCTATACAAACACAGCCCCAAAGCCTAGGACAAAGCACTTCCCTGGCCAGACAGAAACACTTAGTGGGTGCATGTATTCTGGTGGCAGCTAGTATAGAAGTGATTTCACTTCCATAGTGTCTCCTTGGAACCAGAGAGTATATGAAATCGCCCCAATGGGATAGAAACAAAACAATTCTAATTCTATTCTAAGCTAATGTAGCAGTGCCCCGGTAGGAGCCGCTGAGTGTTGTGGCCCACCTCTCACCCTGTCGTTCACTCCGCAGTCATTCTCAGGCAAAAAACGGTCCATATGCTTGTTTTTTTTTTTTAGTGAGGGAAAATAACTTGGATGGGTAAATGAATATATGGGATGCCCAGTGAAACCAACAATTGGTGGATTGTATAGCGCTCAATTGGTGGATTGTATAGCGCTCAATTGGTGGATTGTATAGCGCTCAATTGGTGGATTGTATAGCGCTCAATTGGTGGATTGTATAGCGCTCAATTGGGACAACTATGTACACAACATTTCTTCTCCAGACTCCTGCACGACTCAAACAGCAAACACGTGGTTAGGCCCAACGCTGACTCAGCCAGGCTCAAGTGACTTGTCCTTTTGCAGGCAGGGACCACGAGCCCCTATGGTGTAGCAGAAAACAAAGTCTTTCGTGCTAGCTGTCCTAAAGGTGGACTACTGCTTCCAGTCAATCCTCTTCAGGCCCTGCTCTTGTCACTTTTTTTTTGCAGGCGATCAAATACCACCAAAAAAAAGCTCTATTTGTGTGTGTGGGGGGGGGGGGGTGGAGAAACAACACCGCACATTTGTGCAATTGTCAGTTAAAACGACGCATTAACTAAGGGGTTAATCCTATGCATTGTGTAAAAAGGCTGTTTGATCCGGTCTTCTCTGATCCTCCTCTTCTACTGTCCCCAATCTATCTGCGTATAGTACAGAGGCTTGTGGGCTCATGCTCCGTTTTGGTGTGTATTGCTAGAGGTTTTTTATTTAAATTTTCTTGGGAGTGTGCATGTGATCAGTACTGTGCAGATAGAGGGTTAAGGGTCCTACAGCCTCAAAGGACAATGAGGGGATATTGAAAACGCCTCCTACAAGCTTTAACCAGTCACTGATAGAAGTCACAAGACTGCTCTAACTGCTGATAAGAAAAGGTATTTAGCAACCTATAATAAATAATTGCATTTCCATGTTCTGGGTTTAGTAACACTTTAATTGTAGTATTGGCTGTTAGTTTAAATGGAAAATATAATGGCTTGGATTCAGTTTTATTCATAGTTAAACGGTTGTTTCTTTGACTTACAAATAAACATTTTGGTTTTCTAAAGAGACTACACAGCAAACAATGTCTTCTTTGAAGCTATGATTTAGTGAATTGAAACCTCAGAGTGAACTGTCCAGAGAGAGGGAATGAGTCATTCAGTTATGTATGAAAATTGCAGCTTAAACTATTATGTTCTGTAAGCAACTGGCTTTTACAGCAAGTGAAAGCATAGAAAACACGACAAGGAGCCTGCTGCAGAATGCAATATATCTTATTTACCTGATTAAAAACGTTATTTATTTTGTACAGAATAAAAAAAAAAAAAATTGCAGGTTTGACAGTGCCAGTACGCATGAGGTCTAAGACTACATAATGTTCTATACTAGTCATTCTTGTAGTTGGGTAAATTACTATTGCATAGATAGAGCTTTAAATATAGTTGTGCTCAGAAGGTTAAATAAAAATGGCAATTTTTTCGAGAATATAAATATTATCATGAGTGAAAGAAACGTTTTTGTGTTCAGTGTTTGACTGAAGCCATTTTTTACCAATCAACTGTGTTTTTACTTTTTTTAAATCATAATGGCAACAGAAACTACCCAAATGACCCTGATCAAAAGTTTTTGTATTGCCCCCTTTAGCATCAATGACAGATTGAAGTCTTTTGTGGTATTTGTGGATGAGGATCTTTATCTTGTCAGATGGTAAAGCGACCCTTTCCTCTTGGCAAAAAGCCTCCAGTTCCTGTAAATTCTTGGGCTGTTTTGCATAAACTGCACATTTGAGATCTCCCCAGAGTGGCTCAATGATATTGTGGTCAGGAGACTGAGATGGCCACTCCAGAACCTTCACTTTATTCTGCTGTAGCCAATGACTGATCGACTTGTGTTTTGAATCCTTTTTATGTTGGAATGTCCAAGTACGTCCCATGCACAGCTTCCTGGCTGATAAATGCAAATGTTCCTCCAGTATATTTTGATAACATACTAAATTCATCTTGTCAACAATTTTGACCAAATTTCCTGTGCCTTTTTGTAGCTCACACATCCCAAAACATCAGCGATCCACCTCCGTATATCAGCTATATACTGCTGATGAGAAAATGTATTTAGAAGTTTATATTTACTAAACCTATTACATTTCCATGTTCTGTGTACTGTGGGAGACCAGATATAGTGAATGCAGGGTCCTGGGTAGTAACACTTTAAACCACACACTATTACGATGTCTCTTAGCCTCTGTCTCATAAAATAGAAAATTAGAAAAGCATCACATTTTCACCCCAAAGCACGTTGTCCCCATGTTGATGAGGACAAGGGCCTCTTCCCGACCACCCTGGTTGGGGTCTGCGGACGGGGAGCTTATCGGAATCTGGGAGCCCCCTTTAATAAGGGGGCCCCAGATCCCGGACCCCATCCTATGTGAATGAGTATATGGGGGGTACATTGTACCCCTACCCATTCACCTGAAAAAAGTGTCAACAATAAAACACACTACACAGGTTTTTAAAGTAATTTATTAGGCAGCTCCGGTGGTCTCTTCCGCCTTCTACCCTCTCTGGCCTCAGACCATTTAAAGGCTCAGGAACCCTTTGCATGTGTTATGGCTTAATTAGCTGATTAGAGTGGGATACTTTGAGCCTAGAATATTGCACCTTTTCACAATATTCACATTTTCTGAGATTGTGGATTTGGGGTTTTCATGAGCTGTAAGCCATAATTATCACAATTATGATAAATCACGGCTTGAACTATCTTGCTTTGCATGTAATGAGTCTATCTCGTATATTAGTTTAACCTTTTTAGTTGCATTCGTGAAATAAATGAACTTTTGCACGATATTCAAATTTTTGAATATCACCTGTACGTTGCTTACTTTGACGCTAAATACCTTGGTTATGGCAGCAAATGGCTGCCTTTAACTGCAGTATTTGTTTTCAACAGCGAGCAGTCCGCTTTCAGATGAAAGTGGTCTTTGCGGCGGATTTGCTGCAAGATCACTTTTGGCAGAGGGAGAGGTGCACACCCCTCCCGCCATGTCCCAGTCGTCTCCACCATTTACCGGATGCGACGGTAGCAGCGGAGATTATCTGATACTTTCCCCTTATAGGCAGGAAGTCGAGTGAGGGAATGATGGCCCCCCACTGGACTCGATGCCCTTGGAGGAAGGGAGCGACATCAAACATTACTTCCGCCCAGCAGCCTTAAAGGGACAATTTAGGTCTTTTTGACCCCAGATCTCACCTCTAGGTTCTGTCTTGCTTTTTCTCTATTACAAGGAATGTTTGCATCTTTGGTGCGCCTGTCAAAAGTGCACCAAAAATGCATTAAAAACACACGGCTGCTCTGTTGCCAGGCATGCGCCAGTGCCCAGCAGACATCACAGCCGCATCAGCTCCCAAGTGACGCGGCGGGCGCGCGCCCTCTAGAGGACCGGGATGATGGGGACGTCATACGACGCCCACCCAGAACGAGAGCCACACCGCCCAGCTGCCATTTGACAGCCGGTGGTTAATGGACTCCTTAAATGTAAGGACTTATTCTTGCTAGTAGTTGGAATCATTAATACAGTATTTGCAAACAATATGAAGGTTTCCGTTTTAGAATAATAAGCGGTCTTTGGTATGCATCTGATCCAAAGTAGTATGACTGTGACGTCGTACCAGTGTCAACCCGGCCTTAAGGATGATCCGTGAAATCAGAATGCACCTGAGCTCAATTTTGAGTGTCATGGCAAAGACTGTGACTAATGTACATGTGATAATTTATTTAAAAAAAAAAAATGCAAAGATTTCAAACTAACTTCTTTCACATTGTCATTATGGGGTATTTTTTTGTCACGTTTTGAGGAAAATAATGAATTTATTCCATTTTGTAATGAGGTTGTAACATCAAAATGTGGAAAAAGTTGCGCGCTGTGATGGACTGTGTGCTAAGATTCTTGGGTAGTGTATGGAGTCAAGTATGCTCTTATGACATTTTGTTTTCTGTAATGTTACTTTAAATGTTATCCTGTTACCAGAATCCTGTTTTTCTTCTGTTTTAGAATAAGGAGAAAATCACATCCTACACCCGAACGCCTAAGTTGGATAGGAATGAAGTTGGAAAAGAAATGAAAGAAAAATCTTCAATGAAAAGAAAACTCCCCTTCACAATCAGCCCACCACCTAGAGAAGAAGAGAGAGATTCTGACACAGGTATTCTGACACTGTTCATTCTAGGTAACTGTATGTAGCTGGATTTGAAGATTTAGTATTCATGTGATCTGGTTTAGAAGTAGCGTTCGGGTAGTCTCCGAGTTGCAAACAAGATTGGTTCTGTAGGTTTGTTCTTAATTTTGAATTTGTAGGTAAGTTAGGACAGATACATTTATTTTTTAAGTGTAACTCAAGCCAACAAAAATAATTTTAAGTGTTTTGGATAGCATAGGGAAGGGTTAACACCCCTGCAACATTTGTTTTTGTTGTCTCTGCCCCTGTTCAGAAGATTTCACCTCACTTTCTCTCCCTATGGATTTAGAAAATTTGGGGTTGTCATGGAAACCAGGATTGGTGATAAAGCTACAGTGGAGACACCTTTTTTTCCATGATAACTCTTACAGCAGTGAATTTCCCTTCTTAGGGGTAGATGTCCTACCACTTTCTGTTGTCTCCCTCTGTAAATAGGAGTTGAATGTATAACCCGGGGACTGTGCTTACTATTACCGTAGGTTTATTTACAGGCCTTTTGATTTATAGTATAATAATAAAACATGGTAATGGTGGCTATAAAGGCTCATTCAATGAACAATGCACAGAACAAAATGCAGTACACATAGAAATGCATCAAGAACTACCTTGCACTGATATGATTTTAGTAAGACTTCATTCACACGGGCGTACTACAACGAACACTTGTTTTGGGGCCGTATTTTCCCGCTGTCTGCGTTTTTAGGTCTGCAAATCCACATAGCTGTCAAATTGGAAGCAGCCGCTGTGCCCTATTTGACATAAATGGGACTATCTGCACAGGGGTGCATGGGACACCTGTGCATCCCTGTTTAAGTAAGCACAGCCTTCTCAGGGGCGTACATTGGATTAGGCAACTGTGAACAAGGCCTAAAGGGTATTTTGTATTCTTTGCCTTGCTGATCACTGAATACATTTGCTAGATAAAAGGAGTTAATAGAACACAATAAATAGCAGAGATGATACAGCTAGATTTCCACTGCCACATTTGGCTTCTTTCAGGGGGAGGGGGGGCAACTGGTATCTGTTTTTGACAGGTACCGTTCCCCACTTCCGGAGACGGCGTCGTCTCTTGGACATTCGGCCTCCTTCCTCTGCTGCCGCGCCATCTAGAAAGAGCAGCGTGCTTTGTGAATGCATAGTAAGGAACCGGCAGTGAAGCCAAAAAGGCTTCACTGCTGGGTTCCCTTAAAATAATGGCGGCAGCTGCACCCGACACCTGATCTGAAGATTGTCTGGGGTGCCGACATCGCAGGCACCCTGGACAGGTAAGGTTCCATATATTAACCACTTCACGCAAAACTACGTACCCATACGTCGGTACATTGGCGCTAAATGCCAAGGCTATGGCAGCAACTTGCTGCCATAATCCTGGTATTTTGGGGATCGTCGTGCGTTTCTCTTTAAGATAAGAGGTCTCCGTGGCGGATTCACTGCAAGATCACTTTTATCAGCGGTGGGAGAGGTGCCCACCCCCCTCCCGCCAGTAGTGGCAGAGACGATCGCATCCTCTCCAGTGGATGCCTGGCTGCTAAGGCCCCTGCTCGGCTCCATAGCATTTTTTTTTAATTATTATTATTATTATTATTATTGCATGTTGGTGTACATATGAGATGTTTTTGACCCCAGATCTCATATTTAAGTGGATCTGTCATGCTTTTGTTCGATTACAAGGAATGTTTACATTCCTTTGTAATAGAAATAAAAGTGACCCAAATTTTTATTTATTTTTTAAAAAGATTGTGTCAAAAAAAAAAAAAATGTAAAGTAAAATGAGAAAAAAATATATAATAATTTTTAAAACGCCCTGTCCCGACGAGCTCACGCGCAGAAGCGAACACATATGTGAGTAGCACCCGCATATGAAAACAGTGTTTAAACCAAATATGTGAGGTATCGCCGCGATCGTTCGAGCTAGAGCAATAATTCTAGCCCTAAATCTCCTCTAACTCAAAACTGGTAACCTGTAGAACTTTTTAAACCTTGCTTATGAATATTTTTAAAGGTGACGTTTGTTGGCATTTCACGAGCTGGCGCAATTTTGAAGCGTGACATGTTGGGTATCCGTTTACTCTGCGTAACATTATCTTTCAGAATATAAAAAAAATATATCTGTCACGGTCTGGAGTCAGGCTCAAAGGCCAGTAGCTGTAGCAGCAGAGCAGATATACACACAGGTCACCCTGGCTGATGACACGGGTTCACCTGAGGTGCGGGGTCTAAGCACTAACCGGTATTCACCAGGGCTCCTGATGGTGGAGATGGGCTTTGCTGCGTGTTAGTGCCAGGTCACGGTCCTCAGGATAGCCCCACCAGGAGGTGAGCAAGCCAGGGTCCGGAAGCAGATATAACAGTTAGGGATCAAGCAGAAGCGTAGTCAGTGAATGAGTCGGTAACAAATAGTCGGTAACAAATAGTTGCAGGTTGGGATTCAGCAGAAGCGTAGTCGGGGGGCGAGCCAAATGTCGGTAGTGAATGGTAGCAAAGAGACGGGAGCAAGATATTGGCTGGTGCAGGCACAATATTCTGGCAACCAGGAAGTCCAGGGACATGGCTTTTATAGGAAGTTAATGGGAGGAGCAAAGGGTTCAAGGTTCAAGGCAAACAAGATTCAAGACAAGATCATTCAAGGTACTATCCAAGGAACTGTCTAAGGAGCTGTCCAGCATTCCAGGTGGCTCAGCAAGCAGAGTCACCACCATACACACCAGAGGTCCCAGGTTCAAGTTCAGGTCCTAACAATGGCCTAACTTTACTGTTGTCTTATTTTTTCCTTAAAAAAAAGGGTATTTTGCCCCAAAAAAAGTGCACTTGTAAGACCGCCGCACAAATGAGGTGTGACAAAGTATTGCAACGACCACCATTTTATACTCTAGGGTGTTTAGGAAAAATTATATATATAAACGTATTGATAATGTTTGGGGTTCAAAGTAATTTTCTATCCAAAAAAAATGATTTTAACTTGTAAACATCATGTGTAAAAAAGATGCTTGGTCCTTAAAGGGGTTGTAAAGGTAAATGTTTTTTCACCTATATGCATCCTATGCATTAAGGTGAAAAAACATCCGATGGTAACCCCCCCTTCCCCCCCTCGAGCCCCCGTTTTACTTACCTGACCGTTCGAAATTCCCGGGGCGCGTCCATGTGATGGTCTTGGGTTCCCAGCCTGGCTGTTAATTGGCTAGGCTGGGCGGATTGATAGCAGCGCAGCCATTGGCTGGCGCTGCTGTCAATCACAGCGAATTACGCGACGCGCTGGGGGTCGGGGCCGAGTGATACAGTCGGCGGCTATGGCCGCCACTGTATCACGGGAGCGCGCTCGCAATATCTTTCCACCGTGCGAGCTCACATGAAGGTAGAAAGCTTTTTGCGAGGAGGAGCCGAGACAGCCGCCAAGGGACCCCAGAAGACAGTATTCGGGGACACTCTGTGCAAAACAAACTGCACAGTGGAGGCAAGTATAACATGTTTGTTATTTAAAAAAATAAAAATAAAATCTGACTTTAGTGTCCCTTTAAGTTGTTAAAAGTCAGCAACTGCAGTATTTATAGCTGTTGACTTTAACATTTTCATATGGGTGGGGGGGGGGGGGCCTGGACCTCCTCTTAAAGATCCTCAACTTTCCTAGGAAACCTGTAACTAGGGTGGTAGTTGAAGAAGAATATTTTTATTTGTTAATGTTCTCCTATAGTAGGATTGCTTTGTAATGTTCACTTCTGCATTTTTTGCATAGAGTATAGTGTGGGAGTCTAAAGAAGAAGCTGCTCTAAAATGTTCAGATCCTATACCAGGCGTTCTGTTTGTTAGACTAGACAGATATGTCACTGACATGACTGCTGCAGCCTATTGTGTTTGGTTGCCTCGCTCTCTCAATATTGATGGCTTGTCACGTTTTCATTGTTATGCAAACCAGTATGTAGCTCTAGTCTAGTCTAGAGTCAGGATTTCCATGGCTTCCTAAAAGGCACTCTGGCTAGTACAGATTGGCCTGCTCTTTGTTCCAAGTTTATTTTTCAGTTCCATGTACAGAAGTTCACTGAACTTAGAGATGGGTAGTATGTTGATCGGAAGCACATGAAGTGGTTATTACTGGGGTTAATTGGATCACAGGTGTAGCTGCACATTAGAGAAAACCTTGTCTGTAGCTGTTATTCATACGCTGTTTTCCTGTAACAAGACTGAGATGCTTCACACTGTTTGGAAATGGAACATAACCATTTGCTGTGTGGTAATGGATCTTTTTTTTTATTACATTTTTTTTTTTTTAGTTGGTATTCAGTAATGATTAGTAAACATTATTTGCATGAAATGTTTTTGGAGACTTGCAAGCATGAACTGTAAACACTTATAGATCTCTAAACTCTAATCTGAGGCCGTATAAGGACCAGGCGCCTTTGGTTGCTGAGCAAGGTTCAGTGGTCACATTTTGATAGACACTCATATTTTGGAACAGATGTTACATTCTTTATGTGGATAGTTACACTGTTGCTGTTCGGTTTGTTTAATGCTAGAAGTAAATGGTCTAAACAAGTGACATCTGTGCTTTTCACTAAAATTAGATCCTGTCCGTTGACTATAAAGGAAAGTCTTGATTTCTAGTAATGTGCAGGTGTAGCCACCAACAGAATCTTCATATCCCCTTGAAATGTTTATTACATGACTGCTGTCATGTGCGCTGTCGTCGCTTTTAGGCTTCTTGCACACTGAAGCTGATAAAAGCTATAAAAAACGCCAGTAGCTTTGCAGGGAGCCTTGCAACGTTTTTTTGGTGTTTTTGCAATAGCTTTAATCAGCGTTTTTCAGTGTAGCTTTTATCAGCTTTTTTTTTTTTAAATGGATAAAAAAAAAGGTTAAAAAGGCAATAAACTCCCAAGCTCATTAACACTGAAAAACGCAGTGTTTTTGGAGCCTAATGCTCCATGCACACTGAAGCTCATAAACTGCAGTTTATTGGCGTTTTGGCTTTTTTTTTAAAGCCCATAAACTGAACTCTGTTGGCTTATGTGCCCATGCACACCTGGTCGTATTTCAATGTTAATGAGCTTTGGAGTTTATTGGCTTTTTTCTGAACGCCTGAAATTTGCGTTCAAAGTGCAGTTTTTTGGTGGAAAAAAATGCAAAACGCTAAAACGACGGCTGATAAAAGCTACACTGAAAAACGCTGATTAAAGCTATTGCAAAAAGGCTAAAAAACGTTGCAAGGCTCCCTGCAAAGCTACTGGCGTTTTTTCTATAGCTTTTATCAGCTTCAGTGTGCATAGAGCCTTAGGGATAGGAGTGTTTAAAAATAGCATATGAGGAGAGTTTACTCTGAAGATTCACTCTGCTGTTCCGGGGAATTGGCTGGCAACCTATTTTTGTAGCATGTGTGCATAATGCAACCAGAGAGATATTGTTGCAGATACAGGTATCTCAGCTTGCACTGGATTGCTCAGCTGTCATTCTCTTTTGTTAATTCTTGTGCACACTTCATTATCTTAAATACATTTCAGAGTGGTATTAAACCCAAAAACTAGAGGTGCACCGAATGGAAATTTTGGTGCTGAAACTAAAATGAAAATTCAGGAAGCACTTGGTCGAAACTAAAAATGACCGTTTAAGGAAAAAAAAAATATATATATATATATATTTAGCACAAGAAAAGCTCAAAAAGTTGTCATCTGACCTATGAAACGCACCATAATTACAGTAAAGTTGCAGCACTATCACAGCTAAATCGTGTGCATTTTGGATGCCATTTTTGGCACCTTTTTTTCTCTATCGCCAAAATGCTGATTCTTTTTTATGCCAGTCTGTTTTGGCCACCGAAATTTCAATACATCTCTACCAAAAACAGCAAATCATTATTTCTTGATCAAACATTACAGGACACAGGCATATATACTAGATGACTGTGTTATGTCTCTACTATCAGGAGACTGGACACTGGCAAACAAAACTGTAAAGACCCCCAAATAACCCCTCCCACTGACAGGTATTCTCAGTTTTTGCTAGTGTCCTCCTTTTTTTTCCGCTGTGATTTGGCTACGTACTAGCTCTTCTTGCTATTTACACACCTTTCGGAATTGTATGGAAGGTCCCTTGTCAGATGTACATATACCAGGGTTTGACAAATTTGCTTGGAATCTAGGAGCCAGCTAAAAAAGTTAGGAGCCAGAAAACGTGCCCCGTCCTGACAAGCTTGCGCGCAGAAGTGAACACATATGTGAGTAGCGCCCGCATATGTAAACGGTATTCAAACCACACATGTGAGATATCGCCGCGATCGTTAGAGCGAGAGCAATAATTCTAGTTCTAGACCTCCTCTGTAACTCAAAACATGCAACCTGTAGAATTTTTTAAACGTTGCCTATGGAGATTTTAAAGGGTAAAAGTTTGTTGGCATTCCACGAGCCGACGCAATTTTGAAGTGTGACATGTTGGGTATCAATTTACTCGGCGTAACATTATCTTTCACTATATAAAAAAAAAATTGGGATAACTTTACTGTTGTCTTATTTTTTTAAATAAAAAAAGTGTATTTTTTTCCCAAAAAAAGTGCTCTTGTAAGACCGCTATGCAAATACAGCATGACAGAAAGTATTGCAACGATCACCATTTTTTTCTCTAGGGTGTTAGAATAAAAAATATATATATTGTTTGGGGGTTCTAATTAGAGGGAGGGAGATGGCAGTTAAAACTGAAAAATTACACATTAGAACTGCTGTTTTACTTGTAATACCAATGGCCACCACTAGATGGTGCCAGGTCACAGAAGGAAGCTTGGGACTTCACAAGGCCACAAAGCCGCGGCCTCAATTACCGCCCGTCGCGGGCACCAGGTCACAATTTCTTGCCGCAATTGCGACCTGGCGCCCCTGATATACTATACATACCATTCCTCCTCGTTGCCTGCCAAATGCTGCATGAGGATTGCTCTTCAGACAACTAAGTAAATGTGAACGACCCCCTAGGATTTTTTTACATTTTTATTTTCTCTTGGTGATCCAGCCAGTAAATACTCTATTTCAACTTCCTTTAACGGACCAAGCTGTCCAGCAAAAGTGACATTTTAAAAGGCTGAGACAAACCATTTAACAAACCATGTTATTCGTTTTTGTAAAACCTTTATTGCACCTCTGCTGAAGCTCTTCGCCTCTCTTCCTCTATTTACTGGAGGCTCTGAGAGCAGCGGGAGCCATTAGCACCTGCTGCTGTCAGTTTTGTGCAGACAATTCTTTGTGTATCGGCAACATCTGTTCCGTGCAAAAGACTGTTCAGTTCTTCAGGGTATATTATCAATAAAATGCAATCATGTCTGCTTCCAGAAAATGTAAACACTCTGGTATGTCTGTGTGACTGGCTAAAGTGTACTTGCCTACTGTAAAGTGACTGACAGTCAATATACTATAAGTTTATAATTAAAGTTAAACTAACTTTCTACGTTTTTTCTTAAAGTTTGAATTTAAAACGTATTTGTGTGAACTGAAGTCATGGATTGTGGAAACTAACCAGTGTCTGGTAATTGTATATAGTGTATACCACATTTACCACTGACTAATGCAGAGTTGCAATGCAAGGAGATCAGCTAAAAGTAGTTGGCTCTGTATGCGCATTATAATTTCGAGCCACAAGCTAATTGTATCGCAGTATTCAAACAGATACTTTATGTTCCTTTACTTCAATCTGTATCTAAAGCCATAACCTCTGTAACTTAAGTACAGGTTCTTACAAGGTTGGAAAAATGTTATTAATGTTTAATGTTATTTTTTTTTCTAAAATAAAGCCAGCCCCCGCTCCCTTTTCACTGGTTGGGCCTGCTGCTGTGTCTGAGCCAGTGAGGAGGGAGAGAGCAGAGAGAGCAGAGAGAGCCTCTGTTCTCCTGCACAATGCTGGATTGAGATCAGGCTTGGGCAAGTATAAGGGAGGGGACTCCATGCAGAAGGTGTTTTACCTTTATGCAGAGAATGCATTAAGGCAAGCCGTGTTCTCTTCACCCGTTTGGAGTACCTGTGTGTGTGTTTGTGTGTGTGTGTTTGTGTGTGTGTGTTTGTGTGTGTTTGTGTGTGTGTGTGTGTGTGTGTGTGTGTGTTTTAAAAGTGTTGTACAGATAAGAAAAAGGGTATTGTTTCAAGCTAAAATTTGGCATGTTTTCAGGAAAACCGCATATACTGAAAGTGTGTATAAGCATGCATCTTATAATGAAGTATATATGCTGTTAACATGGACTACTGGTTATTCCTACAGTCATGGTATTTTTTATATTTCACTCAGTCGATCAATGTTTTACACATTTTTATAACCTGTCTTGTCACTACTGTGTTAATGCGCTTTTTTTTTTTAACCAACTGGCACATGGTATATAGTGCAGCCTTTTGCCGCTGCACTTGCTTTACAATAAACTGTTGTCCTTACTGAGAAACAATTGGTATCTAGAGTAAATAAGCCATCAGTGTTAAAGGGTTAATTCCCCCAAAAACCTTTTTTTAACATTGATTGAGGCTCGTTATGTCAAGGGGAATCGGGTGGTTTTTTATTAGAAACGAAGCAGTACTTACCGTTTTACAGATGCATCGTCTCCGTCGCTTCCGGGTATGATCGTCTGGTCTGGGCGTGCCTATTTGATTGACAGGCTTCCGACGGTCGCATACATCGCGTCACAAGTAGCCGAAAGAAGCCGAGCGACGGTGCGGCTCTATACTGCGCCTGCGCACCGTCGTTCGGCTACTTTCGGAAAATCGTGACGCGATGTATCCGACCTCAATCAATGTTAAAAAAAAGATTTTTGGGGGAACTACCCCTTTAACATTCAAAACATTTTAAGGAGAAGTCCAGCCTGAGCTCATTTAGCTGGGCATCTCCTATGGATCTCAGAAGTGCAATTCGTCTTGCACACCTGTTACCCGTTTTCAGCAAAGAGCAGTCAAAAGTCCGGTCTCTGCTGATGTCACCAAGATCAGTCCAGGCACCACGTCACCCCGACTTCGGAAGTCTGGATCTGCCAGGTGCTTGGACTGATGCAAGCTGCTGACACTGCCGCTCCCCTCCCCTCCACAGCTCAGCGCTCCAATGAGCGTGGAAGAGCAGAGCTGCTGATTGACAGTCAGCATCTCTACGCTTGGGGAGCTGAGAGAACCGAACCATCGGGGGTGTTCAATGGCTCGGTTCTGAGTGAAGCGGCACTAGGGGACATATGCAGCATCAGACTGATGCTGCATCTACCTAAGTAAGTATTAATCTGCAAAAAACAGGATTCACATACTTCTTCTCTTTTAAGCCTCTCTTGAGTTCAATATATTCCAGTAATACATCCAACAGAAAAAAAACAGACCCTCTTAAACTGGCCACAGCACACATTGGCAGTCCCTGGACAAAATCCGCTGCCTTCTAAATCTAAAAATGTTCAAGTGGTTTCTAAGTGGATTGACACTTTACTATCATTAGGGCATTTTTCAAGGACATAGTTGGGTAAATTATGCTTCTAGATTTATTGGGACCCCTGCACATCACAAAAACACATAAAAGCTTTCTCCATATTCTAGTGCAAAGAGCAATGTAAAAAAGCATAGACTGCAGTAACCTAGATCAACAAATGAGACTAAAGTCATATTTCTGGAAGATGAATTGCTGTGAGTTGCTCATCTTTGTACTTGGCTTTTTTTACTAAAGTTTGAGAGTAGAATTACATGGAGGATGGGTTTCCTTGCAAAGGTAGCCATTGCCTTCTCTTTTATGCTTGTCCTCTACTTTACTTGTTTCCTTCTTCCCTGTGCCTTTTAATCCTATAGATTCTGAAGCCGGACACACAAGTGAAAACTGGGGTGACCGAATAACTTCCTCTTACAGCACAAATGCAGGTAAAATTAACCATATATTACCATATATTGCCATAGATTACATGGCACGTTTATCTATTTGGGTATGAAATCACTCTTTATCAGTTTCTAGACAAGTCCTATAAATCTGTTTAAAGAATGATTCTTGCTATTGTTGTCTTTATGGTTAAGATTTCTTTAAGATACTTTAGTTATTCAATAAAAATGGTGTTCGTGTGCCACACTCCCCTCTTGTGACCCCACTCACCAGAGGTTATGGACCCTCAAGCTTTGCAGTCTGGGGTCAAAAGAGCTATGGAAAGTTTTGCGAGAATCCACTCCTTATTCACCAGATCATTCAGATCACAGCTCTTTTGACCCCAGACTGCAAAGCTGAGGGTCCCTAACCTCTGGTGAGTGGAGTCACAAGAGGGGAGTGTGGCACACGAACACCATTTTTATTGAATCACTGATGTATGTAATATATACAGGGAGTGCAGAATTATTAGGCAAGTTGTATTTTTGAGGATTAATTTTATTATTGAACAACAACCATGTTCTCAATGAATCCAAAAAACTCATTAATATCAAAGCTGAATATTTTTGGAAGTCGTTTTTAGTTTGTTGTTAGTTTTAGCTATTTTAGGGGGATATCTGTGTGTGCAGGTGACTATTACTGTGCATAATTATTAGGCAACTTAACAAAAAACAAATATATACCCATTTCAATTATTTATTTTTACCAGTGAAACCAATATAACATCTCAACATTCACAAATATACATTTCTGACATTCAAAAACAAAACAAAAACAAATCAGTGACCAATATAGCCACCTTTCTTTGCAAGGACACTCAAAAGCCTGCCATCCATGGATTCTGTCAGTGTTTTGATCTGTTCATCATCAACATTGCGTGCAGCAGCAACCACAGCCTCCCAGACACTGTTCAGAGAGGTGTACTGTTTTCCCTCCTTGTAAATCTCACATTTGATGATGGACCACAGGTTCTCAATGGGGTTCAGATCAGGTGAACAAGGAGGCCATGTCATTAGTTTTTCTTCTTTTATACCCTTTCTTGCCAGCCACGCTGTGGAGTACTTGGACGCGTGTGATGGAGCATTGTCCTGCATGAAAATCATGTTTCTTTGATGATACCAGCCCAAACCAGTACTCCACCTCCACCTTGCTGGCGTCTGAGTCGGACTGGAGCTCTCTGCCCTTTACCAATCCAGCCACGGGCCCATCCATCTGGCCCATCAAGACTCACTCTCATTTCATCAGTCCATAAAACCTTAGAAAAATCAGTCTTGAGATATTTCTTGGCCCAGTCTTGATGTTTCAGCTTGTGTGTCTTGTTCAGTGGTGGTCGTCTTTCAGGCTTTCTTACCTTGGCCATGTCTCTGAGTATTGCACACTTTGTGCTTTTGGGCACTCCAGTGATGTTGCAGCTCTGAAATATGGCCAAACTAGTGGCAAGTGGCATCTTGGCAGCTGCACGCTTGACTTTTCTCAGTTCATGGGCAGTTATTTTGCGCCTTGGTTTTTCCACACGCTTCTTGCGACCCTGTTGACCATTTAGAATGAAACGCTTGATTGTTCGATGATCACGCTTCAGAAGCTTTGCAATTTTAAGAGTGCTGCATCCCTCTGCAAGATATCTCACTATTTTTGACTTTTCTCAGCCTGTCAAGTCCTTCTTTTGACCCATTTTGCCAAAGGAAAGGAAGTTGCCTAATAATTATGCACACCTGATATAAGGTGTTGATGTCATTAGACCACACCCCTTCTCATTACAGAGATGCACATCACCTAATATGCTTAATTGGTAGTAGGCTTTCGAGCCTATACAGCTTGGAGTAAGACAACATGCATACAGAGGATGATGTGGTCAAAATACTCATTTGCCTATTAATTCTGCACTCCCTGTGTATATATAATATACATTATATATATATTTATATATATATATATATATATATATATATATATATATATATATATGTAATATTTATTATAATATACCTGTATGTGTGTGTGTGTGTATACAGTGCAGAAAATAAGTATTTGAACACCCTGCTATTTTGCAAGTTCTCCCACTTGGAAATCATGGAGGGGTCTGAAATTGTTATCGTAGGTGCATGTCCACTGTGAGAGACATAATAAAATAAAAAAATCCAGAAATCACAATGTATGATTTTTTTAACTATTTATTTGTATGATACAGCTGCAAATAAGTATTTGAACACCTGAGAAAATCAATGTTAATATTTGGTACAGTAGCCTTTGTTTGCAATTACAGAGGTCAAACGTCTCTTGTAGTTTTTCACCAGGTTTGCACACACTGGAGGAGGGATTTTGGCCCACTCCTCCACACAGATCTTCTCTAGATCAGTCAGGTTTCTGGGCTGTCGCTGAGAAACACAGAGTTTGAGCTCCCTCCAAAGATTCTCTTTTGGGTTTAGGTCTGGAGACTGGCTAGGCCACGCCAGAACCTTGATATGCTTCTTACAGAGCCACTCCTTGGTTATCCTGGCTGTGTGCTTCGGGTCATTGTCATGTTGGAAGACCCAGCCTCGACCCATCTTCAAAGCTCTAACTGAGGGAAGGAGGTTGTTGCCCAAAATCTCGCAATACATGGCCCCGGTCATCCTCTCCTTAATACAGTGCAGTCGCCCTGTCCCATGTGCAGAAAAACACCCCCAAAGCATGATGCTACCACGCCCATGCTTCACAGTAGGGATGGTGTTCTTGGGATGGTACTCATCATTCTTCTTCCTCCAAACACGGTTAGTGGAATTATGACCAAAAAGTTCTATTTTGGTCTCATCTGACCACATGACTTTCTCCCATGACTCCTCTGGATCATCCAAATGGTCATTGGCAAACTTAAGACGGGCCTTGACATGTGCTGATTTAAGCAGGGGAACCTTCCGTGCCATGCATGATTTCAAACCATGACGTCTTAGTGTATTACCAACAGTAACCTTGGAAACGGTGGTCCCAGCTCTTTTCAGGTCATTGACCAGCTCCTCCCGTGTAGTCCTGGGCTGATTTTTCACCTTTCTTAGGATCATTGAGACCCCACGAGGTGAGATTTTGCATGGAGCCCCAGTCCGAGGGAGATTGACAGTCATGTTTAGCTTCTTCCATTTTCTAATGATTGCTCCAACAGTGGACCTTTTTTCACCAAGCTGCTTGGCAATTTCCCCGTAGCCCTTTCCAGCCTTGTGGAGGTGTACAATTTTGTCTCTAGTGTCTTTGGACAGCTCTTTGGTCTTGGCCATGTTAGTAGTTGGATTATTACTGATTGTATGGGGTGGACAAGTGTCTTTATGCAGCTAATGACCTCAAACAGGTGCATCTAATTTAGGATAATAAATGGAGTGGAGGTGGACATTTTAAAGGCAGACTAACAGGTCTTTGAGGGTCAGAATTCTAGCTGATAGACAGGTGTTCAAATACTTCTTTGCAGCTGTATCATACAAATAAATAGTTAAAAAAATCATACATTGTGATTTCTGGATTTTTTTTTTGATTATGTCTCTCACAGTGGACATGCACCTACGATGACAATTTCAGACCCCTCCATGATTTCCAAGTGGGAGAACTTGCAAAATAGCAGCTCTAGATTACAATTACAACTTTGCCTAAAGCCTAATGGAAGCTTTATGCAGCAAAGATGTATAAACCGTATTAATAGAGGGCTTCTCTTTTTAGTTTTTATCAGTCAACAGTTCTGTTTTGTGCAGCAAGGGTTAAAATATCCTTTTTTAGCAGCATTCTAGAGTCAGACCACTAATAAAAGTGGCTGTAAACCTCAGACATTAAATATGAACAAAACATATCCTTCAATATTGTGTACTTCACTCAATTAACTACTTGCCGACCGCCCGCCGTCATATTACTGCGGGACGGTGGCACTGCTGGGCGAGAGTCCGTAGCTATACGTCCGCTCCAATTATTTAACAAAAAATATGTAGAAGAATACGTATCGGTCTAAACTGAGGAAAAAAAAATGTTTTTTTATATATTTTTGGGGGATATTTATTATAGCAAAAAGTAAAAAATATTGATTTTTTTTCAAAATTGTCGCTCTATTTTTGTTTATAGCGCAAAAAATAAAAACCGCAGAGATGATCAAATACCACCAAAAGAAAGCTCTATTTGTGGGGAAAAAAAGGACGCCATATTTGTTTGGGAGCCACGTCGCACGACCGCGCAATTGTCAGTTAAAGCGACGCAGTGCCGAATCACAAAAAGTGCTCTGGTCTTTGACCAGCAATATGGTCCAGGGCTAAAGTGGTTAAGAGTACTAAGGGGGTTATATACGAAAGGCAAATCCACTTTGCACTACAAGTGCAAAGTGCACATGGAAGTGCAGTCGCTGTAAATGAGGGGTGGATGTGAAATGAGGGGAAGCTCTGCTCATTTTATCATCCAATCACGTGCAAGCTAAAATGCTGTTTTTATCTTCCTTGCATGTCCCCCTCGGATCTACAGCGACTGCACTTTAGAGTGCACTTTGCACTTGTAGTTTTGCACTTGTAGTGCAAAACTACATTTACCTTTTAGTAAATAACCCCTAAGGATCACTTCTGTCTGCTTCTTCGTTCCTCTGCTATCGGCATGAATCATTTCTGACAAGTTTTCCTGATGCCAAGGGGAAAAAAGATCTCCAGCTGATTGACCCCCTCTGCTTTTGTCCTGTGTGCTGTGTGAAGGGGGTGTGTCCCTTCCCTCCAATCAGAGCTCTCCTCTTTGAGATCTGCAGAGTGTAACTTCATCTCTCTGCCCCTTTTTCTGGACTGCTCAGACAAGCTTTCAAAATTCTGCATTTTAAGCAGATCTAATCAAGAAAACAGATAAACAGGTACAACTTATATAAGTAGGAGCAATTTGGTTTTTCCATCTGTGATCACCTGAGGCCAATAACTTCATTGGGTATATGTAAGGTACCACTTAAACACAGAGCACCGCATTTGTTTTATTTTTTTATTTTCACAAAGATTAACATTTCCATCCATTGCAATAAAAGGTGTCAACAGGGCATTTATACTTTGTAACGTTACTCATGTTTTTGGCTTGACTGAAGTTCCCTTGTATTGAATTATGTATTGGCAGAACTAAGACATAATTTTGCCAATGTACCGCTGCGTACTGATTACAATTTTTAGTAAGCACTCATCCGTAGAATACATATTGTTCACATATTGAATTGACCTGGCCTGTTTTGAACATTGACATGTGCGTAGCATTACTAGGCCTGTGGGGCTGCAGCCAACAGGTGGGGGATTCTATTCAGTTGCTCTGTGTGGTAGGTGAGTTTGGGAAATGTGCATTCCGCTGCACTTTATTTTTTTTTTTTTTAAATACATTTTTGGTGTTTTATTAGGTGTTTGCTGGCATTATTGTAATTTTGTTTCCTTTTTGCTGCTGTGCTTTATTCATATGAACATATATTCCATACTGCAGGGCTCGTCAAATCCCAGTTCGCAATTGCGACTAGTAAATGTGGCCTGGTGCCTGGGTTGTTGTCAGCCCTTGTAGCAAGCATTGGGGGGCGCAGCCAGGTGCAAGTGTTTTCTGATGCCGGGTGTGTGGAGTGGCAGCACTGTGAATGGTGGGTTAGGGCAGAACACGGGTCTAGTTAGTGTAGAAGAAAAATTACTTATTTTTTAACAGAAATGAAGAAAAGTGTTTTGGCCCAATTTGAAAATTTTCACTTAATGGTGTATTCACTTTTGTTGCCAGCGGTTTAGACATTTAGGCTGCATTAACACCTGAGCGTTTCACCGCAATTTTGTACAGGTCGCCAGTGTAAAAAGCAGAAAAATGCCTGTAATCTGCCCCAAAGAAGCTCATGTTATTTTTTGAGCTTAACCACTTAAGACCCAGACCTTTAGGCAGCTAAAGGACCCGGGTGATAGTCTTGGACGCCCCCCTGATGACGTACCTTTGTACGAAACATATGTTGGCGGCGACATCTGGCTCCCTTTACTCGCACTAGACCACTTAGCGCCTCCAAACTTTGGTATCCAGCCGCACTCAGCGTTTTGGTGAGATCCTCGAACGGAGAGCATCCGCTACAGTCCCAGTGCCAGGCAGGCACCTGACATAGTAAGAGGCCATTTGGCTGTACATGCGATTTTATTTATTTTTATTAAAGGTAATATACTATGATTTTTTCCGTATCTGCCATTCTGTGAGCACTACGGTCACACCTATGGTCCCATCGTGATCCAGCTACGCCCCCAGTGTGAACAGGCACTCATCCTGTCCTGCTTTTCTGACCTACTTTTAACTAAGAGGTCTCGCCGTCTGGTAAGAGCATAGCATCTCCTTAGCATTTTGGGTGGAGTTCATAATGCAGTGGTGAAGGAATCAGACGCATCCACGGATCAACTTCTTATCAATCAGTCTCTGATCCATTTGTGGCTTATATGGGACTTTGCACAACTAGAAATTATCCTTGCACTGTGAATATATTATTGCACTTTATCCTCACCACGATTAACTAATCTTTTTCTTCACTGGTGACTTTTCTATGCAATTGTGTTTTTATTTACCTAGGCAGATGATCTGTCCAAGACTATCACATGTTATTCAATATGTTATGCATCTGTGTTTATAATCACTCACCTACCTAGTTTATGTTGCACATTTAGTACACTCACTATTACAGACAGGTGTTATACTGAGTCTATCCACTAGCGCCCTCTATATCTTTTCTTTTTCACTATTTGCAGTAATTTACTGCACCACCGAGGAGCAGCTTAATATCATTCTTTTATCTCACGGACAATAAAATAAATGTTATATATTTTTTTGTTTATAAGCTCTAGGTAGCTTCATTAATCTATTGGGACAGAATTCACTCTTTTTCCAGCTAAAGGACCCGGCCAGGTTTTGCGATTCGGCACTGCGTCGCTTCAACTGACAATTGCATGGTCGTGCGACGTGGCTCCCAAACAAAATTGGCGTCCTTTTTTACCCACAAATAGAGCTTTCTTTTGGTGGTGTTTGATCACCTCTGCGGTTTTTATTTTTGGCGCTATAAACAAAATTAGAGCGACGATTTTGAAAAAAATGCAATATTTTTTGCTATAATAAATATCCCCCCAAAAATATATACATTTTTTTTTCCTCAGTTTAGGCCGATACGTATTCTTCTACCTATTTTTGGTAAAAAAAAAATCGCAATAAGCGTTTATCGGTTGGTTTGCGCAAAATTTTTTGTTTTGCTACTAATGGCGACGATCACCGATTTTATTTTTTTCGCGACTGCGACATTAAGGCGGACCCTTCGGACAATTTTGACACATTTTTGGGACCATTGTCATTTTCACAGCAAAAAAAGCATTTTAAATACATTGTTTACTGTGAAAATGACAGTGCAGTTTGGGAGTTAACCAAAAGGGGGCGCTGAAGGGGTTATGTGTGACCTAATATGTGTTTACAACTGTAACGAAGTGTGGCTGTAGGTGTGACGTCATCGTTACACACAGCTCTCCTCGTTCTTCAGCTTCAGGGAACGATCGTGGGACTCCAGCGGCGATCGGGTCCCACGGTCACGGAGCTTCGGACCGAGTCGCGTGCATGCCCGACCCCACGGCTGGGCTTAAAGGGCAACGTAAAGGTACGTTGATGTGCCCAGCCGTGCCATTCTGCCGACGTATATCGGCGTGAAGAGGTCCTTACGTGGGTAAGGTGTTTTTCTGGCATTTTGCTTCAGGTGACAAAACGCTTACATATGAACAGGTGCCGAAATTAATAGGATTTTTTTTGGGCGGTTTTTCGGGTGTCTTGTGAGCTAAATCCTCTCAGGTGTGAATGCAGCCTGGTGGCTGTATGTTTAGTTATTTTGAGGGGACAGCAAATTGACACTTTTAAACAAGCTGTACACTCACTACTTTACATTGTAGCAAAGTGTCATCTCTTCAGTGTTGTCACATGAAAAGATGTAATAAAATATTTACAAAAATGTGACCGATGTAATCACTTTTTTGTGATATATATACCGGTGTATGTATGTGTATGTGTGTGTGTGTGTGTGTATATATATATATATATATATATATATATATATATATATATATATATATATTAATATTTTTTTGTGTGTGTAAAAAAAACAATAAATACAAAACAACCACTGTCCAATAAATATTGTAGCGGCACTCTTGTTTAAACTCAAATGAACAAGCTTCTTTATGTGATGAAACTTATAAAGTAAAGTAATAAGAGGTGCCCAAAAATGCAGTTCATAAGTGCAAGCAATGAAAAATCTTCAGAGTGCACCATTAACCCATGAAGCACCTTGTGACAACAGAAAGCTCCTCTCGGGGATGCACTTAACACAAGAATAAGCGTATATTGCCAGTCCAAGCCAGATCTTCCTTCTCTTTCCAATCACCTTTCACCACCATACAGGACGCATATAATAAGGATCCAATGGGCTCATGCAAATGTTATTAAATAATCCACAAAGTGTGATATTGTTTAAAAACTTTAATATCGGGGGCTGTGGCCTGGACATGGCTGAGTGAAGCTGCTTTTTTTCTGAGCTCCCAGCCTGATTCCCCAATTTCTGGCCAAAAACTGCCTTTAAACCAGCATGAACTCTGCAAAAAGATACAGGACTAGAGCAGCAACGAGGGGAACCCCCGGCTGGCAAAATTTTGGGCGAAATCCAGAAATATTTGAAACTTTTACAGGACATCTCTCCCAGAGCCGGCCTACCTACGCCACAAGGCCCTACACATGGTGCTGTGAAAGAAACTCAGTTACCGGGCGCTAGCGGTCCTGAAGCCGGGGTTGCACTGCCCCGGGAGCCATCTTCAACCACCCCTCAGGGTGAGATATCTGCCCCACTGATACCAGATCCGCAGGACTAGATCAGGACATCAGGGCGCTGCTCCAGGCCCTCCACACGAGGACAGACATAGAGGCCCTGATCCTGCGACTGGAGGAGACGGGACATTCAGGAGGTGAGAGGTGAGGTTTCTACACTTGCCAGCCGGGTGGCATCAGGAGAGCAGTCGGTGACCTCGCTGGCGGCCCGTGTGACAGCACTTGAACAATCCCAGGATCAGCACCGGGAGGCGGCAATCGCGCTGCAGCTCCACCTAGAGGACGTGGAGGACCGGAGCCGCCGCAATAATCTGCGGCTCCGTGGCATACCGGAATCTGCAGATGTAGAGGACGTCGCGGCCAGGGTGATCGAAATCTTCCGCGATGTCCTAGGTGATCCAGAAGCGGAGATCGAAGTAGACCGGGCTCATATGGCACTCGGGCCTTAACCAACAGATCTGGACAGACTGCGTGATGTGGTTTGCCGTCTGCATCGTTATGCTCAAAAGAAGGCTATCCTGCGCCAGGCCTGGGAACTGGGGGTGATCGAGGTGGACGGCGCTCAGATACGAATAATGCCAGACTTATCCAGAGCAACGATACGCCGCAGGGCTCTCCTGGACCTCGCCAAGGAAACGGGCCATACGTACCACTGGGGGTATCCACTGGCGGTCACCTTCCGGCAAGACACCAACGCCTTCACACTTCAAAGTGCTGCGGACCTCCCGGCGCTTTTCCGGTTTCTGGGGGCCGAACCGATACAGGTACCAGACTGGCTCCAGTTCCTCCCACTCCAAAACGGACGCTCGGGTGCAGCGGCATAACGAGGAGGAGCGGCATGTGCTGATTTATCTATATGTTTGCCCTTGACTCCTTCCTGATGCGGGCTTCGGTTCTGAATCGACTGCACTTCTGAGTTTGCTATTTGCACTTTACACACCACTTGCCTTACTTGTTCTGTGTTTTGAATGTCATTTTTTTATTTTTTTACTAGTTTTACTGTCATCATTAGACATATTGTGTCTTGCGGATTTATGTTTCATACTACAGCACATGGATGTGCCGGGATTGGGTGGGGAGGGTCTGGAGCTCGCTTCCTAACCCTGTCTAGTTCCTTCCCCAATTAGGACTGCTCTCGATACCCGGGTTCTGCCCTGGAGAGTGCCTCTAGCCGATTTTGGCTACCTTAGTGGACACTACTTGGCAGTACCCCCTGGTGCCTGCCGCCTGTCCTTTCTTTCTTTCTCTCTCCAACCCCCCTCCCCTCTCATCGTTCTTCTCTCCCCTTTCTTCCTTTCTTTCCTTCTAGTGCTCCTCTTTCCTCTCCCCCCCCCCCCCCCCCTGTCCTTCCTCCTCCTCCCATCACAGGACTACCCTAAACCCCCCTCTCCCTGACATACCTGCATCCCCCTCCCCGTTGCACGAGCATGGATGTGCTTATGATTGTGTCGTTTAATGTGAAGGTCCTCAACACACCCGAGAAAAAGCGCATGCTGTTGCACCATATGCTGCATTCTTGAATATGTGCGGTGCGGTTTAGAAAAAAAAGGTGTAATCCGGGTGTAAGAGACGCCAGGCCTATCTCTGTAGGGCAGCGCCGATGCGTTAACGTCCATCCCGGGTCAGGGAGGATTTCCCAGAGGATGTGTCTTTGGTCGGGATCAGGGGGACATTTAGGTCACCTCCCAGTATCCGATGCCCCTCTGTGAAGCGTTGGAGCTTCTCCAGTCGCTTCTTGAAGAATACGTCCTGCTGAGCATTGGGGGCGTATAGATTAGCAAAGGTCACCGTCCTATTTCCTATCCTGCCCTTCAAAAATAATTGTGCAACAGCCAAAGCCTGTGTGCCTCTCCGCTGAAAGTCTCCTCATCCGCCGTCTGTGGCTCTCTGGCTTGGAAAAGTAGATGAGATCAGCCGAATGGAGGACCTGATCCTCTCCAGTCAGCAGAGGCAGGAAGCATACTCCAAGTCATGGCAGCTATGGAACATCTTTAAGTACTCAGAAGAAGGACAGAGACTCAGGGAAAATGATTACCCCACACCAGCTCAGTAATAGTGTGTCATCTGACTTTTCGGTACCCACTTTGACCAAGAGACGTTTTACGCCGTGCAGCCCATCCCCCCCCAGCTCCACGTCCCCCCCCCCCCCCCCCCCCCCCCCCCCCCCCCCCCCCCCCCCCCCCCCACCCCCCGCCCCCCCCCCCCCCGCCTACCCCCCCCCCCCCCCCCCCCCACCCCCCTTCCCCCCCCCCCCGCCCCCCCCCCCCCCCCCCCCCCCCCCCCCCCCCCCCCACCCCCCCCCCCCCCCCCCCCCCCCCCCCCCCCCCCCCCCCCCCACCACTCTTCTTTACTTCTCTCTATAATATTCTCTACCGCTATTCTATTCTCACCTGGAAAACGGAAAATGGGAACGGAAGCTAGACCGACCGGGCCCAGATGTTTGGTTGTAGGAACATGTTCTTATTTTGGGGGAGACACTCCCACCGGGGGTTATGTAAACTTTCAGTGCCAAGTATAACACAGTGTGCCTCTGCTTATATATCTCCTTGCATACCTCTGTTTCTGTACCAGGTTATTGTGACTACTGTTATAATTGTATTGTGGTGGTCCACAAGCGTGTTGAGATACCCGGAAGTGACAAACAGAGCTAATTTGTACCTCACAGACGGCTGCTAAGCCGGTATCTTCGCCTCTAGTTTGATAAGCATTAAACACTCCCACTTTATCAATGCTTTATTAAATTTGCACAGAGTACATATATATTGTAAGGGGGACTGCATTTGGGTATTAAAGTTTTTAAACAGTATCACACTATGTGGATTATTTAAAATCTTGTGCATGAGCCCATTGGATCCTTATTATATGCGTCCTGTATGGTGGTGAAAGGTGATTGGAAAAAGGAAGATCTGACTTAGAATGGCAATATACGCTTATCCTTGTGGTAAGTGCATCCCCGAGAGGAGTTTCCTGTGGTCATAATGTGCTTTATGGGTTAATGGTGGACTCTGAAGATTTTTCATTCTTTGCACTTATGAACTGCACTTTTGGGCACCTCTTATTGCTTTCCTTTATGAGTTTCATCACATAAAGAAGCTTGTTCATTTAAGTTTGAACAAGAGTGCCGCTACAATATTTATTGGACATTTTGTTGTTTATTTTTATTTTTTTATTTTTACATATCCATTTTTTTAAGTGGTTGCTATATATTTGTGATAGTGCAAACTACACATCACACTTTGTGACTAAAACCTATCTTAGACCTTAATTGAGAATTCCTAAGCGTTGAGCAGTGCTAATAGGGGGCCAGTAAGGCATTTATTATATATATATATATATATATATATATATATATATATATATATATATATATATATATATATTATATATATATATATATATATATATATATTGTGACAGGAAGTCAGGTAAATCTGTGTGTGTTTTCCCAGACGGAAGATACTTTTTCTGCCTTGTGTAGACAATACACCAATTACTATTGGGCGTCGGCTGTAGAAATGGCCAGAGAGGTTTGGGGAGTTAGAAGCCTTCAGCTGTTCAAAATGAAGCAATTAAAGCCCCTATAAATAAAGCCTAAGGATAACGACTGATTGCTGCATCCTAGGGGCTTTGTGAGTGAAGGAGCAGACACAAGCACTTCAGAAGAGGTGAGGTGCTGATGGATATTTCTGTGTGAGAAATATCAAAGAGACTTTTTTGTTGTTTTCTGCTGTAGGACCAGCAGTGTCTGCCCAGCAGTAGGCTGTGCCAGACTCCATAGGTAGGTTCCTGTGTTTTGTTTTGTTTATGCGGTTTCTTTCTCGTACATCACGGGACACAGAGCGGCATATTCATTACTATATGGGTTATATGGAGTACCTTCAGGTGTGGACACTGGCAATCTCAAACAGGAAGTCCCCTCCCTATATAACCCCCTCCCCTAGAAGGAGTCCCTCAGTTTTTTCGCCAGTGTCTTAGGTGTTGGTCACGGAATAGCTTTGCTCCACATCCTTGGGATTAAGGGCGGGCTAACCGGATCTGTCCAAGGAGCCTCAGTGCCAAAGTGGACAGTACCCGGGCCCCAAACCGTGGGGGTTTTGCCTATAATGCTCCTCTTTGGAGGGCTGGACCCTGGGCCCAGGACTTGGAGTTTGTAAAAACCATAAGTTCCTGTTTGCCAGGGTGCTATATAGGTCCAGGACAGTGGGTACCTTCATAGGACCCCAGGGCCTGAAGGTCTATTACGCTACCCACGGAGATGGGAGAAGATTGGATCGTTTTGCTAGACAAACATCCTGCAGCATGGAGCAGGTAAGAGGGGAGCCTGCGGGACTTGGTTCGACAGCAGGCTCTCCGGGGTAACCTAAAAGGGGGGTAGCCCAAGTATGCTCTGCATTGGCAACCTTGCTCACTATGTCTGAGAAGACAGGATGATCTCATTCCCCCATCACTAGGTTCCCCTGTCTAAGAAACAATTGTGTTTGCTAGCTACCTGCTGCTTTCTTCCTAGGGCTAGTAAGGACCCCTATGGGGCCTTTTGGAGAGTCCTACCTGGCCGGGGGTTTGATTCTGCCGCCTGGTACTGCAGTCCTGGGTCTCCAGCAGCGCGGCTCCTCCATATTCTTCCTGCTCTGGCATACGCGCGCGCGCGTGCGCGCGCACGTCTTATAGACGTTTTTCGCGCCGTTCGGAGGGGAGGGCGGGGGGGGGCGTGCCTGCAGCGTCATCAGGGGCGGGCCTTGTGTGCTGTTATAGATCAGCAGGCTATAGTCAGTGCTCAGTCTGAGGCTGATCTGAAAGGGAGAGGACGCAGAGCGGCAGAACAGTGACTCCCGGTGGCGGAAGAGGGGTAGTACATGCTGGACTTGGTTCCAATGCTTTTCTGTTAAGCCAAAAAATCCCCCTTTTTGCAACAGGTTGGAGGCTGGCAAACTAAGTTTGGGGTCGCTGTATGTTTAAAAAAAAAAAAAAAAAAAAGAGACTTATATATTAAAAAAAAAAAAAAAAGAAAACATACGGGGCCCCATCAGTTTTTGGGCATTAGTGATCTATTGTCCCCTAAACCCTAGTTTTGTACTCCTGGCCACTACAGTCTGCTGTTGTAGGCGGAGTCCCTCGATTTTGTATTATGGCTTCCAAAGGTTCGGGGTCAAAGGGTACAAAAAAGACCAAAAAACAAAGGGGTTTCCCCTCTGATTCTGATGATATGCCGATACTTTCCCTGCAGCTTATTCCCATGAAGGTCGCCTTGGATGAGCCATTGGGGGGGTCTGGTGCTGAGGCTGGCCCAGATCAGCCCAGCCCTGTGTTTATCACAGAGGAGATGCTAGCCGTATCCCTAGGGGGGCTAGAAGAGAGATTAGCAGCGTTGATCGCTAGATCTATTCCTGGCAAGAAACGGGCTAGATCCCCATCACCAAGAGGTGTATCCTCAGATGCTGAAATTCTCTCTCCGGAGGAATTGGAATCGCAGGAGGATCAACTAGACCTGAACCAAGAGGGTTCAGGGATTGAGGGATCTACCTCTGAGGAACCATTTTCAGACTCCCAGACAGAGAGACTGTGGGTGCAGTCTTTGACGGACATGGTCCGCTCGGCATTTAATTTACCATTGCCAGAGCCTCAGGTTCCTGCGGTATCCTCTCTGGGCTCTTTGAAAGCTCCTTTAAGCAACGCAGTTTTTCCGGTCCATCCTCTCTTGGAGGAATTGATCTTTCAGGATTGGGTACGACCGGACAGGATTTTTCTGCCGCCGAAGAGATTTGCGGTCATTTACCCTATGGAGGAAAAATTCTCGAAGAGGTGGAAGCTCCCAGTGGTGGATGCAGCCATCTCATGTGTGAATAAATCACTAACTTGCCCGGTGGAAAACATACAAATGTTTAAAGATCCGGTTGATAAACGGTTAGAGACACTTTTAAAAGCATCCTTTGCTACGGCAGGAGCAGTGGTACAGCCAGCTGTGGCTGCAATTGGAGTTTGTCAGGCGTTCAAGGACCAGACAAAACAAATGCTAAAAGACATGCCTACCCAACAGGCAGAAGAGTTTTCTGACATTCCCAGAGCTCTGTGTTTTGTGGTAGATGCTATAAAGGATTCCATCCAGCAGGCCTCTCGTTTATCACTATTTTTGGTGCACATGAGAAGGCTCTTATGGTTGAAGAACTGGGCGGCGGAGCCCCCATGCAAAAAGCTTCTGGCAGGGTTTCCCTTCCATGGAGGACGACTCTTCGGAGAGGATCTGGATAAATACATTCAGACTATTTCAAGTGGCAAAAGTACCCTTTTACCTGTCAAAAAGACATTCCGGGGTCCTACATTTAAAAGGCAGCTCTTTCCTGTCTCAGGGCCCTCAAATTCCAGGCAGTATCGACGGCCGCCTGCGCGATCCAACTTTAACAGTAGATCGCAGGGACAGGCCCCTGGGGGTAAGAGACCATGGTATCGCAAGCCGACAAAACCAGCCCCTAAGTCTGCCTTATGAAGGGGCGCCCCCACTCTCGCGGGTGGGGGGAAGGCTTTGTTTCTTCTCAGAAGTTTGAGAAGCCAAGATCCCCGACAAATGGGTCCGGGCGTCTGTAACCACAGGCTACAGACTGGAGTTTCTAAAGTTTCCTCCGCCTCATTTTCAAGAGTCAAGGCTACCAAAGGATCCAGCAAAGAAGGCCTCGATGCTGGCATCTTTGGATCACCTGCTTTGCCAGGACGTGATAATAGAGGTGCCAGCCCAAGAGCAGGGGCTAGGTTTCTATTCCAATCTCTTTGTCATACCAAAGCCCAACGGCGATGTCAGGCCAATCTTGGACCTAAAGAGTTTAAACGTTTACCTAAGGGTTCGTTCCTTCCGGATGGAATCCATCCGGTCAGCAGTCGCCACGCTCCAGAGGGACGATTTTCTGGCTTCCATAAACATAAAGGATGCTTACCTTCATGTACCAATCTTTCAGTCGCATCAAAGATTTTTACGCTTCGCAGTGGGGCAGCGACACTTCCAATTCAGGGCGCTCCCCTTCGGGCTAGCCACGGCCCCCCGGGTATTCACGAAGATCCTAGCCCCAGTTTTGGCCAATCTAAGGATCCAAGGGGTCACAGTCCTAGCATACTTGGACGACCTTTTAATCATAGATCACTCACGGCCGTGTCTGCAACAGGCAGTAAACCTCACGGTTCAGTACCTCGGAAGGTTTGGCTGGGTCCTAAACCGGGAAAAGTCAGCGTTCCAGCCTACAAAGCAGTTGGAATACCTCGGCATGAGGTTAGACACAGAACAGCAAAGGGTGTTCCTGCCCCTTGTAAAGATCGAGGCTATCAAGGGGTTGGTTCAGTTGGTTCTAAGCAAGAAAAAAAACAACTATTCGCCTGTGTATGCGATTACTAGGCAAGCTAGTGGCCACGTTCGAGGCAGTACCATACGCTCAGATCCACACTCGCGTCCTACAGGCAGCCATTCTAGCAGCCTGGGGCAAGAGAGCACATGCCTTGGAGTCCCCTTTGACGATCAAGGGTCCGACAAAGCCTGGCTTGGTGGTTGAACCCTCAGAATCTTCTAAAGGGAAGGTCCTTCAGCCCCGTTGTCTGGAAGGTAGTTACCACAGACGCCAGCCTGGCAGGCTGGGGGGCGGTCTTGGAGGGGTTCTCTCGCCAGGGAACTTGGGTGGAAGCAGAGAGGCAGCTACCCATCAATGTCTTGGAGATCAGAGCTGCTCGCCTAGCCCTCCTGGCATGGACCTCCAGATTACAGGGGTCCTCGGTGAGAATCCAGTCAGACAATGCCACAGCGGTGGCATACATAAACCACCAAGGGGGAACCAGGAGTCAGGCCGCTCAGAGGGAGGTGAGCTTGATTTTTCAGTGGGCAGAGGTTCATGTACCCTGCATTTCGGCGATATTCATTCCCGGAGTGGACAACCTGCAGGCAGACTTCTTAAGTCGCCAGATTCTGTCGCCGGGGGGGGAGTGGTCTCTGCATCCCCAGGTCTTTCAGACAATCTGCCAGAAGTGGGGAATGCCAGACGTAGATATAATGGCATCCAGGTTCAACAAGAAACTAGACAGGTTCGTGTCTCGAGCGAGGGACCCTATGGCCTGCGGAACCGATGCGTTGGTTTGCCCTTGGCATCAATTCAAACTTCTATATGCATTCCCTCCGCTACAGTTACTTCCGCGCCTGTTGCGCAGGATCAGAGTGGAGCACAAGCCAGTCATTCTAGTAGCTCCAGCTTGGCCCCGGAGGACATGGTACTCACTAGTCCTGAGGATGGCAGTGGGAGACCCTTGGACTCTTCCTCTACGACCAGACCTACTCTCACAAGGCCCGATCCTCCACCCTACATTACAGCGTCTAAATTTGACGGCCTGGAGGCTGAATCCCTGATTCTCAGGGGTAGAGGTCTGTCTAGGCAGGTAATTCCTACCCTGATTAGGGCTAGAAAGCCGGCCTCCAGGGTGATTTATTACAGGGTGTGGAGGAACTACGTAGGCTGGTGTGAATCCAAAAGATGGAATTCCCGCAAATATACCATCGATAGGGTGTTAGGTTTTCTCCAGCTAGGAGTGGATAAAGGCCTGGCTTTAAGCACAATCAAGGGACAGATTTCAGCTCTGTCAGTGTGGTTTCAGAGGCCGCTGGCCACCCACTCGCTGGTAAAGACCTTCATACAGGGGGTCTTGCGTATTAATCCTCCTGTCAAGTCACCAATTTGTCCATGGGACTTAAATCTTGTCCTGTCCACTCTACAGAAACAACCCTTTGAGCCGTTGGCTGAGATTCCTTTAGTTTTACTGACAAGAAAGTTGGTATTCTTGGTCGCCATAGTTTCGGCCAGGAGAGTGTCAGAGTTGGCAGCCTTATCGTGTAAGGAACCATATCTCATTCTACATAAGGACAGGGCAGTTCTCCGGCCCCATCCTGCCTTTCTACCAAAGGTTATATCCAATGTTCACTTGAACCAGGATTTGGTACTTCCATCCTTCTTTCCGAAACCCACATCTAGAAAGGAGGGGTTGCTGCATACCTTGGATATTGTCCGGGCCATGAAGGCCTATCTTAAAGCTACAGAAAAAATCCGGAAAACAGATGTGGTGTTCGTTCTACCAGATGGCCCCAAGAAGGGGCAGGCAGCTGCAAAATCCACCATCTCGAGATGGATTAGACAATTAATCATTCAGGCCTACGGTTTGAAGAGGTTGCCTCCTCCTTTGTCGGTAAAGGCCCATTCTACCAGGGCCATGGGCGCCTCCTGGGCAGCACACCATCAGATCTCTATGGCTCAGATATGCAAGGCGGCGACGTGGTCATCAGTCCACACGTTTACAAGGTTTTATCAACTAGACGTGGGAAGGAATGCGGATTCAGCCTTTGGACAGGCAGTACTCCAGGCTGCGGTTTAAGATCCTCTGGATCAGGGGCACCCTTGGGTGTAAAAAAGAAAAAAAAAAAAAAAGTTTTTCTTGACTAAGTTGGATTTATTATTATTATTTGAGTATACCTCTAAATTAATGTCTCCCTCCCCTCATTAAAGCATTGCTTTCGGACATCCCATATAGTAATGAATATGCCGCTCTGTGTCCCGTGATGTACGAGAAAGAAAAAGGGATTTTTAAATACAGCTTACCTGTAAAATCCTTTTCTTGGAGTACATCACGGGACACAGAGCTCCCACCCCTCTTTTGGGGAACATTTTTGGGAGGCATACTGCTTGCTACAAAACTGAGGGACTCCCTCTAGGGGAGGGGGTTATATAGGGAGGGGACTTCCTGTTTGAGATTGCCAGTGTCCACACCTGAAGGTACTCCATATAACCCATATAGTAATGAATATGCCGCTCTGTGTCCCGTGATGTACTCCAAGAAAAGGATTTTTACAGGTAAGCTGTATTTAAAAATCCCTTTTTTGATGCTTGCACGTGTATCCCGCAAGATGGAAAAATAAACCATATCATTTGTTTTCAGTCATCCTCAAGTGCCGTTTTGTACAGTTCAGTGTGTAGTGAACCCATCCGGGGGGGGTCACACACACCCGCTACCGAGTTAATCCCTCACAAAATATATATATATATGTATATATGTGTATATATATATATATATATATATATATATATATATATATATATATATATATATATATATATATATATATATATATATATATATATAGATATATATATATATATATAGTGCGGAAAATAAGTATTTGAACACCCTGCTATTTTGCAAGTTCTCCCACTTGGAAATCATGGAGGGGTCTGAAATTGTTATCGTAAGTGCATGTCCACTGTGAGAGACATAATCAAAAAAATTTTTTTCAGAAATCACAATTTATGATTTTTTTTAACTATTTATTTGTATGATACAGCTGCAAATAAGTATTTGAACACCTGAGAAAATCAATGTTAATATTTGGTACAGTAGCCTTTGTTTGCAATTACAGAGGTCAAACGTTTCTTGTAGTTTTTCACCAGGTTTGCGCACACTGGAGGAGGGATTTTGGCCCACTCCTCCACACAAATCTTCTCTAGATCAGTCAGGTTTCTGGGCTGTCGCTGAGAAACACGGAGTTTGAGCTCCCTCCAAAGATTCTCTTTTGGGTTTAGGTCTGGAGACTGGCTAGGCCACGCCAGAACCTTGATATGCTTCTTACAGAGCCACTCCTTGGTTATCCTGGCTGTGTGCTTCGGGTCATTGTCATGTTGGAAGACCCAGCCTCGACCCATCTTCAAGGCTCTGAGGGAAGGAGGTTGTTGCCCAAAATCTCGCAATACATGGCCCCGGTCATCCTCTCCTTAATACAGTGCAGTCGCCCTGTCCCATGTGCAGAAAAACACCCCCAAAGCATGATGCTACCACCCCCATGCTTCACAGTAGGGATGGTGATCTTGGGATGGTACTCATCATTCTTCTTCCTCCAAACACGGTTAGTGGAATTATGACCAAAAAGTTCTATTTTGGTCTCATCTGACCACATGACTTTCTCCCATGACTCCTCTGGATCATCCAAATGGTCATTGGCAAACTTAAGACGGGCCTTGACATGTGCTGGTTTAAGCAGGGGAACCTTCCGTGCCATGCATGATTTCAAACCATGACGTCTTAGTGTATTACCAACAGTAACCTTGGAAACGGTGGTCCCAGCTCTTTTCAGGTCATTGACCAGCTCCTCTCGTGTAGTCCTGGGCTGATTTCTCACCTTTCTTAGGATCATTGAGACCCCACGAGGTGAGATTTTGCATGGAGCCCCAGTCCGAGGGAGATTGACAGTCATGTTTAGCTTCTTCCATTTTCTAACGATTGCTCCAACAGTGGACCTTTTTTCACCAAGCTGCTTGGCAATTTTCCCGTAGCCCTTTCCAGCCTTGTGGAGGTGTACAATTTTGTCTCTAGTGTCTTTGGACAGCTCTTTGGTCTTGGCCATGTTAGTAGTTGGATTCTTACTGATTGTATGGGGTGGACAGGTGTCTTTATGCAGCTAATGACCTCAAACAGGTGCATCTAATTTAGGATAATAAATGGAGTGGAGGTGGACATTTTAAAGGCAGACTAACAAGTCTTTAAGGGTCAGAATTCTAGCTGATAGACAGGTGTTCAAATACTACTTTGCAGCTGTATCATACAAATAAATAGTTAAAAAATCATAAATTGTGATTTCTGGATTTTTTTTTTTGGATTATGTCTCTCACAGTGGACATGCACCTACGATGACAATTTCAGACCCCTCCATGATTTCCAAGTGGGAGAACTTGCAAAATAGCAGGGTGTTCAAATACTTATTTTCCGCACTGTATATATATATATATAAAAACATTATAGAATTCAGCTGAACTGTGGAAGCTTTGTCTAAAAAAAGACAAGCATAGTGTAAAAGACTTATTGTATCATTCTCTGCAGCTGATTTCTTTCCCATTACTGTCTTTTCACATCTTGTTCTGCATTATATCTGTGTGGAGGTGGTGCCTTGTTATGTTGAAGCTGTTTTCTGATGGTAGTCTAATGACTGTTGAGGGAAAACCCAGAAAGCAATAAGAGGGATGGAGAAAGCACAAATTCACATATATAAATGCTAAGTGAATAATGCGATTTATGTGTGAATCACATGCAGTGTTTTCCGCATGCACTAGTGTAAACCAAGGATGAAGGTTTTTTGTTTTTATTTGTTTTACCTTTATGCATTCTAAGCATGAAGGGTGAAAAAAAAACTTGGTTATACGCTCTCCCTCCCCGCCACCCCCCCCCCCTTATACGTACCTGAGCCCAATTGAAATCCAGTGTAGTGCATGAGAGCAGCGGCTCTCTTTCTCCTCAGACTGATGGCAGCAGGAGCCATTGGCTCCCTCTGCTCTCAATCAAATTCCGTGGTAGGGCTGAGGCTTGCTGTCTTTGTCAATAGAACCATTAGTACGCCCATAGATTTTTATAGAGGTACTTAGCAGGGGGTAGGGGCCAGGAGCACAGGTGGATGACACCGGAAGAGAAGCAATTTCAATCACTTTAAGCCTCAACCTTTATCAGTTTGTACATCATATATTTTTGTAAAGTAGATCATTGCATGTTTGTCACCGTGGGATGTGAGGATCATATATACAGGCCTACGTGGCCTTGAGGAGGATATTTGTTGTCATTCTCCGCACTGCTAATTTTAGAACATGTGTATCTCCAAACTGTGTCTGTATGCAATCCTAATATAAAAAACGAAAAATGTCCTTTGTGTCTTGTGACCTAGGGATGCCTCTCCTATAGCATCTACACATATATTATAGGTTCAGCTCAAGGTGGAATTAATTATTCCCTATGGGTCTTCCATGAGTGTCCACACATCAAACATACCTGACAATGCACCACAACATGTCTACGTAACTTTTTTCAGATATGTGGTGTGGTGTATTGATAGTCAGGTATGCTGTTTACTGTGGGGATTTGCATAGGGGCATGGTTGAATTAAATGGGCACACCCCAGCCAAAAAAATACACGCAAGAACAGCATTTAGACATCAAATGTGAAACTCTGTTTCTCTGTCAAGCGAAGCCCCTGCTGTTTTACTTGTGGGGGGCTGGGCAGCACTTGCCAGCTTGCATTCTCACTCGACAGAAGAGCATTTTAAATGAAACTAGTACAAGATGACCATTACCCAAGGAGAGTACTGCAGACAGAGGTTTCCATAGCAACAAAAATCAGCTGATGCTACACATTCATTTAAGATTAGAGCTCTGTGTGTGACTGTGGAAGACACCCTCTAAGCTCTACTGTGACAATAAGTTGCCTTTATCATGTGGTTGTGGTATTTTTTAATTGGTGTGTGTGTTTTTTTTTTTTTAACCTTGCTTTAGTTTTACTGTTTGCAATTGACGGATGTTTTCGCTCAAAAAAAATAAAGAATTTACAGTGTTTTTATATATTTATGTATAAATTCAATTAGACTGCATATATATATGTACAGATCTTGTTCTAGCCAAGCCTTTTTACATGTACTTTTTGCAATTACAGAGAAAGAAGGTCCAGAGAAAAAGAAAGTAAAGAAAGAGTCTGGAAACAAGAAATCTACTCCAGTTAACATCCTCTTCGGTTACCCGTTATCTGAACGCAAACAGATGGCACTTCTCATGCAAATGACTGCCAGGGACAACAGCCCAGGTACCTCATTTATTACTGCCTTAAGAAAGGAAAGCATATTGTTATGGTAAACATTTTACCTCATAATGCGCAGAACATTACATTTGTTTATGATGGAAATTGTATACCCACCATCTGCAGCCTTACAGTTCAGATGCTGATTACCTTTGGCAGTATGTGAGATGTAGCTGATAAATTGTGAATGTTCCGTTAAATAACTTCTCTGTCTTACAGTTGTTTATATATCATATTCAGATCATTAATTGGCAGTGGCAACTCTTTAAACAATATATAGGGAGGCACATGAGATATCACACTTAAAACTGGAGGGGCACTAATAACCAAGATCCATACCAGGGACTTTAAAGGGGTTGTAAAGGCAGAAGGTTTTTTAACTTCATGCATTTGGATAAAAAGCCTTCTGTGTGCAGCAGCCCCCCAACACTTACCCTGAGGGCAGTGATGGCTGGCACTGGTCTGACGGGTGGGCACTAATAGATGGCACTGGGCTGCATAAAAGCAGCACGGACATCTTGTTACACCCAGCCCAAACTATATGGGCTGGGTGTAACCAGATGTCTGCGGCCGAGTGCAGGGTGTGCCAAGATGGGCGTTGGGATGTTCAACTGCTGACGGTAACATGGAGCGTCCCTTCCGTTACCGAATGTGATGGCTACGATCCCGATGGATAAATCGGCTGTGCCCTGCACCCCTGCCAGCTTGCCTAGTTCGAATGCTTGAGTACTCACGCTCCGCTCGCTGACTTGCGGTTGCGCCGCCTCTCCCAGGTATCGGCTTAGGCATCGGGAGCATTTGTGCGAGTACAAATACTCGCGCAAATGCTTGGTATCTGTGCCGATACAAGTGTAGTTTTCAGGACAACCCTATAATTGCACCAACTGTTGTCACCCTCTTACCAAGCTGCTTGGCTATGGTCTTGTAGCCCATTCCAGCCTTGTGTAGGTCTACAATCTTGTCCCTGTCATCCTTGGACAGCTCTTTGGTGTTTGCCATGGTGGAGAGATTGGAATCTGATTGATTGCTTCTGTGGATAGCTGACTCCCTTTAAGAGGGTGCTCCTTAGTTTGTTGCCTGTATAGAAGACACCTGGGAGCCAGAAATCTTGCTGATTGAAGGGGTATCGTTTTTTTGGATATTTTTGTTGTTTTGTCTCTTACTGTTAAAATAAATCTACCATTAAAAGGTATAGACTGATCATTCATTTTTTTTAGTGGGCAAACTTACAAAATCAGCAGGTGATCAAATACTTTTTTCCTCACTGTATGTATGTTAGACCCATATTTAAGGTGTAACATGCTCCTGTGCAGCAACCTTCCACCGCCAGCACTCCCCTGCTTTGTGACAGCGATCAAGGGATCTCCCTGAACAACGCTGTCACATTTTGAAAACAGTGCGGCCATGCAGGGCTCCAGCAACACGGCCGTGTCGTTCATTCTGTTTCCTGTGAATGAATTTGACTACAAGTATTGTCGTTCACTGTAGCTGAAAACTTGTAGTTCTCAATGAACTGTGAAAGTGCTGGTGAGTGCTCTAGTAGTCCATTGACCTTCCTGCCATCCAGTTACTGTTTTCCACATCAGGGTGTATAGGCAGATAGTGTACTGAGAGTCTGCAGGATCAAGGCATTACACCTGCAATCTGCTGATCACGGGTGCAATGCATAAAAGGTTGCAGAGTAAAGAAAAATAAATACATGCACAATTATTTATTTATACATTTTTTTACCTACATTTATTATTATTATTATTATAGATGTGCATTTATTATTAACCACTTACCTACTGTGCCCCTACACCCCCTTCCTGCCCAGACAAAATATAAGCTTCCGGCACTGCGTCACTTTAACTGACAATTGCGCGGTCGTGCGACGTGGCTCCCAAACAAAATTGGCGTCCTTTTTTTCCCACAAATAGAGCTTTCTTTTGGTGGTATTTGATCACCTCTGCGGTTTTTATTTTTTGCGCTATAAACAAAAATAGAGCGTCAATTTTTAAAAAAATGCAATATTTTTTCCTTTTTGCTATAATAAATAACCCCAAAAAATATATAAAAAAAATATTTTTTCCCTCAGTTTAGGCCGATACGTATTCTTCTACATATTTTTGGTAAAAAAAAAATGCAATAAGCGTTTATCGATTGGTTTGCGCAAAATTTATAGCGTTTACAAAATAGGGGATAGTTTATGGCATTTTTTTTTTTTTTTTTTTTACTGTTAATGGCGGCGATCTGCGATTTTTTTATTGGGACTGCGACGTTATGGCGGACATTTCGGACACTTTTCTGACATTTTTGGGACCATTTACATTTATTCAGTGAAAAATGCTATAAATATGCATTGATTACTGTATAAATGTGACTGGCAGTGAAGGGGTTAACCACTAGGGGGCGGGGAAGGGGTTAAATGTGTGTTCTATGAGTGTTCTAACTGTAGGGGGAGGGGGGGTGACTGGGGGAGGTGACCGATTGTGTCCCTATGTACAAGGGACACAATCGATCTCCTCTCTCCCTGACAGGACGTGCAGCTCTGTGTTTACATACAGAGCTGCACGTCCCCGCTCAGTTACTGAGCAATCGCGTGTGCCCGGCGGCGATCGTTGCCGCCGGGCACTCGCACGGGATCCCCGCGGAGCGGCGGGGTGCGCGCGCGCGCCGCCGGCGACGCGCGCGCCCGCCCGCGGTTTTAAAGGGACATCACGTCATATGACGTGATGTCAGAACAATGGAGTCGTCTGCCCGCCGTCATTTGACGGTGGGCAGATGACAAGTGGTTAAATAAAGCAATGGTTGGTAATGGAAGTGTGTCCCAGGGAAGAGAACCCAAGGGTCTTTACACCTATGTCCTCTTATTTTTCTTTCTTATCTTAAAGTGCTTGCAGGCATTGTTATTCATCCTATTAATGGAGCATGTGCAAGTTCCCTGCAGGTGGTGTTTGACAGCCCGCTCCCACCACCCTCTTGCTAAGATAAAAGCACTGCAATGGTGTTCCTTATAGTGGAGCAAAATGTAGCGGTTTCACTGCCTATGGAGCTATATATATACAATTATATTCACTTGTTATTATTTTTTTTTATAAAACTTGATGGGTACAGGTTTGCTTTAATTATTGGTCACCAAAGAACCCTAAAGCTGTCTTTTTTTTTTTTGTAAACATGCATCATTTTATAAACATGCATCATTTTATTGTATCTGTTATAGTATTCCTAAAGACTTTTATGCTGACAAAAATTGATAAAATGTGAAATGTTTCAGACATGTAGGTAATTGAACTGCTCTATATCTATACCCATAAAGTTTTTATTAGATTCTTTATGTGACAATTTTTTGATGTTTTGCCTATTCTAGTGTGCTAAACGGGGACAAATGCTAAAAGTATATATTTTGGTATCTGTTCTGTTCAACTTAAAGGAGTTGTAAAGGTCTTCATTCGACTATGCCGATTATGTGCTGAAGTAGATGTGTACTGTCATTTTAATAGCCATTCTTTTTTATGGACTTATTTCAATTGGATAAGTGGTTTATCTGCTTTAGGATACATTCCCACCAAGATGTGTGTGTTAAGCACGTGTAATTGCACATGCATTGACAGCATTTTGATGCTTGGTTTATGTTTTGAAATACACTGCAATATTTTATATATTTTTTTTTAAACTTCACATAGACCAGTGGTTCTCAACCTGTCTAGTGCCGTGACCCCTTGATAAAATGTCCCAAGTTGTGGGGACCCCTAACATTAAAATGATTTTTCTATCGTGGGTTCTTAGCACCCAAGATAAGACAAGTAATTTGCGCTCCTAACCCACAGACATTTAGCGCTCCCTGAGTCCCTTCCACTCGTACAGTATTAAAACCCCCTTATAGTACATTTTAGGATGTACCACTCTTTCTCTTTGTTCTCCTTTCCCTTTTATCTCTCGCTATCCTAATTCCTTGTTTGTTATCCCCATCCCTCTCTAGACGTCTTTCTTGTTCTTGTTCTTTCTCTTATTCTTTCTCTCCCTTTTTCTTTGTTCACCCCCCTATTTTCCTCTCCATTCCATGTATTCTCTATTTTTATTCCTTCTCTTACTCCCTGGTGGAGAGTATGGGATTGGTGGCAGTCAGGGCTGGTGCAAGGGTTTTTGACACCCTAGGCGAAACCTCATTTTGCCGCCCCCCACTTTTCCCCTGACTCCACCCCCTTTGCCCTTGAAACACATGTGACTTGACACATACACTGACCTACCTGACAAGGGCCGGTGCTAGCCTATTTTGTGCCCTAGGCGAGACCAGCTAATTGGGGAGGAGAGGGGGTGCTAAGAGAGAGGGGGCTGAGAGGGCGGCTGTGAGAAAATAGGAGTTGAGACAGTGGGGGCTGAGAGAGGGAGGGCTGGCTAAGAATGGAGAGAAGGCTAAGAGAGGGGGCTGAGAGAGATGGGGGACTGAGAGATAGGAGAGAGGGCTCAGAGAGAGATGTGTAGGGGGACTGGGAGGTAGGAGAGAGGGCTCAGAAAAAGACGTGTAGGGGGAGGGCTCAGAGAGAGAAAGAGAGGGGAGGGCTGAGAGAGAGAAAGAGAGAGAGAGAGAAAGAGAGAGAGAAGGGAGGGCTGAGAGAGAGAGAGAGAAGGGAGGGCTGAGAGAGAGAGAGAGAGAAGGGAGGGCTGAGAGAGTGAGAGAGAGAGAGAAGGGGGGGCTGAGAGAGAGAGAAGGGGGGGCTGAGAGAGAGAGAGAAGGGAGGGCTGAGAGAGAGAGAGAGAAGGGAGGGCTGAGAGAGAGAGAGAGAAGGGAGGGCTGAGAGAGAGAGAGAAGGGAGGGCTGAGAGAGAGAGAGAGAAGGGAGGGCTGAGAGAGAGAGAGAGAAGGGAGGGCTGAGAGAGAGAGAGAAGGGAGGGCTGAGAGAGAGAGAGAAGGGAGGGCTGAGAGAGAGAGAGAAGGGAGGGCTGAGAGAGAGAGAGAAGGGAGGGCTGAGAGAGAGAGAGAAGGGAGGGCTGAGAGAGAGAGAGAAGGGAGGGCTGAGAGAGAGAGAGAAGGGAGGGCTGAGAGAGAGAGAGAAGGGAGGGCTGAGAGAGAGAGAGAAGGGAGGGCTGAGAGAGAGAGAGAAGGGAGGGCTGAGAGAGAGAGAGAAGGGAGGGCTGAGAGAGAGAGAGAAGGGAGGGCTGAGAGAGAGAGAGAAGGGAGGGCTGAGAGAGAGAGAGAAGGGAGGGCTGAGAGAGAGAGAGAAGGGAGGGCTGAGAGAGAGAGAGAAGGGAGGGCTGAGAGAGAGAGAGAAGGGAGGGCTGAGAGAGAGAGAGAAGGGAGGGCTGAGAGAGAGAGAGAAGGGAGGGCTGAGAGAGAGAGAGAAGGGAGGGCTGAGAGAGAGAGAGAAGGGAGGGCTGAGAGAGAGAGAAGGGAGGGCTGAGAGAGAGAGAAGGGAGGGCTGAGAGAGAGAGAAGGGAGGGCTGAGAGAGAGAGAAGGGAGGGCTGAGAGAGAGAGAGAGAGAAGGGAGGGCTGAGAGAGAGAGAAGGGAGGGCTGAGAGAGAGAGAAGGGAGGGCTGAGAGAGAGAGAAGGGAGGGCTGAGAGAGAGAGAAGGGAGGGCTGAGAGAGAGAGAAGGGAGGGCTGAGAGAGAGAGAAGGGAGGGCTGAGAGAGAGAGAAGGGAGGGCTGAGAGAGAGAGAAGGGAGGGCTGAGAGAGTGAGAAGGGAGGGCTGAGAGAGTGAGAAGGGAGGGCTGAGAGAGTGAGAGAGAGTGAGAAGGGAGGGCTGAGAGAGTGAGAGAGAGTGAGAAGGGAGGGCTGAGAGAGTGAGAGAGAGTGAGAAGGGAGGGCTGAGAGAGTGAGAGAGAGTGAGAAGGGAGGGCTGAGAGAGTGAGAGAGAGTGAGAAGGGAGGGCTGAGAGAGAGAGAGAGTGAGAAGGGAGGGCTGAGAGAGAGAGAGTGAGAAGGGAGGGCTGAGAGAGAGAGAGTGAGAAGGGAGGGCTGAGAGAGAGAGAGAGTGAGAAGGGAGGGCTGAGAGAGAGAGAGAGAGAAGGGAGGGCTGAGAGAGAGAGAGAAGGGAGGGCTGAGAGAGAGAGAGAAGGGAGGGCTGAGAGAGAGAGAGAAGGGAGGGCTGAGAGAGAAGGGAGGGCTGAGAGAGTGAGAGAGAAGGGAGGGCTGAGAGAGTGAGAGAGAAGGGAGGGCTGAGAGAGTGAGAGAGAAGGGAGGGCTGAGAGAGTGAGAGAGAAGGGAGGGCTGAGAGAGTGAGAGAGAAGGGAGGGCTGAGAGAGTGAGAGAGAAGGGAGGGCTGAGAGAGTGAGAGAGAGAAGGGAGGGCTGAGAGAGTGAGAGAGAAGGGAGGGCTGAGAGAGTGAGAGAGAAGGGAGGGCTGAGAGAGTGAGAGAGAAGGGAGGGCTGAGAGAGTGAGAGAGAAGGGAGGGCTGAGAGAGTGAGAGAGAAGGGAGGGCTGAGAGAGTGAGAGAGAAGGGAGGGCTGAGAGAGTGAGAGAGAAGGGAGGGCTGAGAGAGTGAGAGAGAAGGGAGGGCTGAGAGAGTGAGAGAGAAGGGAGGGCTGAGAGAGTGAGAGAGAAGGGAGGGCTGAGAGAGTGAGAGAGAATGGAGGGCTGAGAGAGTGAGAGAGAAGGGAGGGCTGAGAGAGAGAGAGAGAAGGGAGGGCTGAGAGAGAGAGAGAGAAGGGAGGGCTGAGAGAGTGAGAGAGAAGGGTGGGCTGAGAGAGAGAGAGAGAAGGGAGGGCTGAGAGAGAGAGAGAAGGGAGGGCTGAGAGAGAGAGAGAAGGGAGGGCTGAGAGAGAGAGAGAGGGGAGGGCTGAGAGAGAGAGAGAAGGGAGGGCTGAGAGAGAGGGGAGGGCTGAGAGAGAGAGAGAGGGGAGGGCTGAGAGAGTGAGAGAGAAGGGAGGGCTGAGAGAGTGAGAGAGAAGGGAGGGCTGAGAGAGTGAGAGAGAAGGGAGGGCTGAGAGAGTGAGAGAGAAGGGAGGGCTGAGAGAGTGAGAGAGAAGGGAGGGCTGAGAGAGTGAGAGAGAAGGGAGGGCTGAGAGAGTGAGAGAGAAGGGAGGGCTGAGAGAGTGAGAGAGAAGGGAGGGCTGAGAGAGTGAGAGAGAAGGGAGGGCTGAGAGAGTGAGAGAGAAGGGAGGGCTGAGAGAGTGAGAGAGAAGGGAGGGCTGAGAGAGTGAGAGAGAAGGGAGGGCTGAGAGAGTGAGAGAGAAGGGAGGGCTGAGAGAGTGAGAGAGAAGGGAGGGCTGAGAGAGTGAGAGAGAAGGGAGGGCTGAGAGAGTGAGAGAGAAGGGAGGGCTGAGAGAGTGAGAGAAGGGAGGGCTGAGAGAGAGAGAGCAGAGAGAGAGAGAGAGAGAGAGCGAGAGAGAGCGAGCAGAGAGAGAGAGAGAGAGAGCGAGCAGAGAGAGAGAGAGAGAGAGCGAGCAGAGAGAGAGAGAGAGCGAGCAGAGAGAGAGAGAGAGAGAGCGAGCAGAGAGAGAGAGAGAGCGAGCAGAGAGAGAGAGAGAGAGAGAGGCTGACAGAGAGAGAGAGAGGCTGACAGAGAGAGAGAGAGGCTGACAGAGAGAGAGGGGGCTGAGAGAGAGGGGGCTGAGAGAGAGGGGGCTGAGAGAGAGGGGGCTGAGAGAGAGGGGTGTTAGGAGAGTGGGGACTGAGAGAGGGAGGGCCAAGAGAGGGGGGATGAGAGAAAAGGGAGGGCTGGGAGAGAAGAGAGGGGTCTTAGAGAGAGGAGGGCTGAGAGAATAAGAAGGGCTGAGAGAGGGGGGATGGCTGAAAGACGGGGGGCTGAGAGAGAAAGGAGAGGGGAGATGGCTGAGTGGAGAGGGCTGAGCGGAGAGGGGAGAGGGCTGAGCGGAGAGGGGAGAGGGCTGAGCGGAGAGGGGAGATGGCTGAGCGGAGAGGGGAGATGGCTGAGCGGAGAGGGGAGATGGCTGAGCGGAGAGGGGAGATGGCTGAGCGGAGAGGGGAGATGGCTGAGCGGAGAGGGGAGATGGCTGAGCGGAGAGGGGAGATGGCTGAGCGGAGAGGGGAGATGGCTGAGCGGAGAGGGGAGATGGCTGAGCGGAGAGGGGAGATGGCTGAGCGGAGAGGGGAGATGGCTGAGCGGAGAGGGGAGATGGCTGAGCGGAGAGGGGAGATGGCTGAGCGGAGAGGGGAGATGGCTGAGCGGAGAGGGGAGATGGCTGAGCGGAGAGGGGAGATGGCTGAGCGGAGAGGGGAGATGGCTGAGCGGAGAGGGGAGATGGATGGCTGAGCGGAGATGGGAGATGGATGGCTGAGCGGAGAGGGGAGATGGCTGAGCAGAGAGGGGAGATGGCTGAGGGGAGATGGATGGCTGAGCGGAGAGGGGAGATGGCTGAGGGGAGATGGATGGCTGAGCGGAGAGGGGAGATGGATGGCCGAGCGGAGAGGGGAGATGGATGGCTGAGCGGAGAGGGGAGATGGCCGAGCGGAGAGGGGGATGGATGGCCGAGCGGAGAGGGGAGATGGATGGCCGAGCGGAGAGGGGAGATGGATGGCCGAGCGGAGAGGGGAGATGGATGGCCGAGCGGAGAGGGGAGATGGATGGTTGAGCGGAGAGGGGAGATGGATGGCCGAGCGGAGAGGGGAGATGGATGGCCGAGCGGAGAGGGGAGATGGATGGCCGAGCGGAGAGGGGAGATGGATGGCCGAGCGGAGAGGGGGAGATGGATGGCCGAGCGGAGAGGGGAAGATGGATGGCCGAGCGGAGAGGGGAAGATGGATGGTCGAGCGGAGAGGGGAGATGGATGGCCGAGCGGAGAGGGGAGATGGATGGCCGAGCGGAGAGGGGAGATGGATGGCCGAGCGGAGAGGGGAGATGGATGGCCGAGCGGAGAGGGGAGATGGATGGCCGAGCGGAGAGGGGAGATGGATGGCCGAGCGGAGAGGGGAGATGGATGGCCGAGCGGAGAGGGGAGATGGAGAGGGGAGATGGATGGCCGAGCGGAGAGGGGAGATGGATGGCCGAGCGGAGAGGGGAGATGGATGGCCGAGCGGAGAGGGGAGATGGATGGCCGAGCGGAGAGGGGAGATGGATGGCCGAGCGGAGAGGGGAGATGGATGGCCGAGCGGAGAGGGGGATGGCTGAGGGGAGATGGATGGCTGAGCGGAGAGGGGGAGAGGGGAGATGAGCGGAGAGGGGGATGGCCGAGCGGAGAGGGGGATGGCTGAGGGGAGATGGATGGCTGAGCGGAGATGGGAGATGGATGGCTGAGCGGAGAGGGGGAGATGGCTGAGCGGAGGGGAGATGGATGGCTGAGCGGAGAGGGGAGATGGCTGAGGGGAGATGGATGGCTGAGCGGAGAGGGGAGATGGCTGAGGGGAGATGGATGGCTGAGCGGAGAGGGGAGATGGCTGAGGGGAGATGGATGGCTGAGCGGAGAGGGGAGATGGCTGAGGGGAGATGGATGGCTGAGCGGAGAGGGGAGATGGCTGAGGGGAGATGGATGGCTGAGCGGAGAGGGGAGATGGATGGCTGAGCGGAGAGGGGAGATGGATGGCCGAGCGGAGAGGGGAGATGGATGGCTGAGCGGAGATGGGAGATGGATGGCTGAGCGGAGAGGGGAGATGGCTGAGGGGAGATGGCTGAGGGGAGATGGATGGCTGAGCGGAGAGGGGAGATGGCTGAGGGGAGATGGATGGCTGAGCGGAGAGGGGAGATGGCTGAGGGGAGATGGATGGCTGAGCGGAGAGGGGAGATGGCTGAGGGGAGATGGATGGCTGAGCGGAGAGGGGAGATGGCTGAGGAGAGATGGATGGCTGAGCGGAGAGGGGAGATGGCTGAGGGGAGATGGATGGCTGAGCGGAGAGGGGAGATGGCTGAGGGGAGATGGATGGCTGAGCGGAGAGGGGAGATGGATGGCTGAGCGGAGAGGGGAGATGGATGGCTGAGCGGAGAGGGGAGATGGATGGCCGAGCGGAGAGGGGAGATGGATGGCCGAGCGGAGAGGGGAGATGGATGGCCGAGCGGAGAGGGGAGATGGATGGCCGAGCGGAGAGGGGAGATGGATGGCCGAGCGGAGAGGGGAGATGGATGGCCGAGCGGAGAGGGGAGATGGATGGCCGAGCGGAGAGGGGAGATGGATGGCCGAGCGGAGAGGGGAGATGGATGGCCGAGCGGAGAGGGGAGATGGATGGCCGAGCGGAGAGGGGAGATGGATGGCCGAGCGGAGAGGGGAGATGGATGGCCGAGCGGAGAGGGGAGATGGATGGCCGAGCGGAGAGGGGAGATGGATGGCCGAGCGGAGAGGGGAGATGGATGGCCGAGCGGAGAGGGGAGATGGATGGCCGAGCGGAGAGGGGAGATGGATGGCTGAGCGGAGATGGGAGATGGATGGCTGAGCGGAGAGGGGAGATGGCTGAGGGGAGATGGATGGCTGAGCGGAGAGGGGAGATGGCTGAGGGGAGATGGATGGCTGAGCGGAGAGGGGAGATGGCTGAGGGGAGATGGATGGCTGAGCGGAGAGGGGAGATGGCTGAGGGGAGATGGATGGCTGAGCGGAGAGGGGAGATGGCTGAGGGGAGATGGATGGCTGAGCGGAGAGGGGGAGAGGGGAGATGGATGGCTGAGCGGAGAGGGGAGATGGATGGCTGAGCGGAGAGGGGAGATGGATGGCTGAGCGGAGAGGGGAGATGGATGGCTGAGCGGAGAGGGGAGATGGATGGCTGAGCGGAGATGGGAGATGGCTGAGCGGAGATGGCTGAGCAGAGAGGGGAGATGGCTGAGGGGAGATGGATGGCTGAGCGGAGAGGGGAGATGGCTGAGGGGAGATGGATGGCTGAGCGGAGAGGGGAGATGGCTGAGGGGAGATGGATGGCTGAGCGGAGAGGGGAGATGGCTGAGGGGAGATGGATGGCTGAGCGGAGAGGGGAGATGGCTGAGGAGAGATGGATGGCTGAGCGGAGAGGGGAGATGGCTGAGGGGAGATGGATGGCTGAGCGGAGAGGGGAGATGGCTGAGGGGAGATGGATGGCTGAGCGGAGAGGGGAGATGGCTGAGGGGAGATGGATGGCTGAGCGGAGAGGGGAGATGGATGGCCGAGCGGAGAGGGGAGATGGATGGCCGAGCGGAGAGGGGAGATGGCTGAGCGGAGATGGCTGAGCAGAGAGGGGAGATGGCTGAGGGGAGATGGATGGCTGAGCGGAGAGGGGAGATGGCTGAGGGGAGATGGATGGCTGAGCGGAGAGGGGAGATGGCTGAGGGGAGATGGATGGCTGAGCGGAGAGGGGAGATGGCTGAGGGGAGATGGATGGCTGAGCGGAGAGGGGAGATGGCTGAGGAGAGATGGATGGCTGAGCGGAGAGGGGAGATGGCTGAGGGGAGATGGATGGCTGAGCGGAGAGGGGAGATGGCTGAGGGGAGATGGATGGCTGAGCGGAGAGGGGAGATGGCTGAGGGGAGATGGATGGCTGAGCGGAGAGGGGGAGAGGGGAGATGGATGGCTGAGCGGATGGCTGAGGGGAGATGGATGGCCGAGCGGAGAGGGGAGATGGATGGCCGAGCGGAGAGGGGAGATGGATGGCCGAGCGGAGAGGGGAGATGGATGGCCGAGCGGAGAGGGGAGATGGATGGCCGAGCGGAGAGGGGAGATGGATGGCCGAGCGGAGAGGGGAGATGGATGGCCGAGCGGAGAGGGGAGATGGATGGCCGAGCGGAGAGGGGAGATGGATGGCCGAGCGGAGATGGGAGATGGATGGCTGAGCGGAGAGGGGAGATGGCTGAGGGGAGATGGATGGCTGAGCGGAGAGGGGAGATGGCTGAGGGGAGATGGATGGCTGAGCGGAGAGGGGAGATGGCTGAGGGGAGATGGATGGCTGAGCGGAGAGGGGAGATGGCTGAGGGGAGATGGATGGCTGAGCGGAGAGGGGAGATGGCTGAGGGGAGATGGATGGCTGAGCGGAGAGGGGAGATGGATGGCTGAGCGGAGAGGGGAGATGGATGGCTGAGCGGAGAGGGGAGATGGCTGAGCGGAGATGGCTGAGCAGAGAGGGGAGATGGCTGAGGGGAGATGGATGGCTGAGCGGAGAGGGGAGATGGCTGAGGGGAGATGGATGGCTGAGCGGAGAGGGGAGATGGCTGAGGGGAGATGGATGGCTGAGCGGAGAGGGGAGATGGCTGAGGGGAGATGGATGGCTGAGCGGAGAGGGGAGATGGCTGAGGAGAGATGGATGGCTGAGCGGAGAGGGGAGATGGCTGAGGGGAGATGGATGGCTGAGCGGAGAGGGGAGATGGATGGCTGAGCGGAGAGGGGAGATGGATGGCTGAGCGGAGAGGGGAGATGGATGGCCGAGCGGAGAGGGGAGATGGATGGCCGAGCGGAGAGGGGAGATGGATGGCCGAGCGGAGAGGGGAGATGGATGGCCGAGCGGAGAGGGGAGATGGATGGCCGAGCGGAGAGGGGAGATGGATGGCCGAGCGGAGAGGGGAGATGGATGGCCGAGCGGAGAGGGGAGATGGATGGCCGAGCGGAGAGGGGAGATGGATGGCCGAGCGGAGAGGGGAGATGGATGGCCGAGCGGAGAGGGGAGATGGATGGCCGAGCGGAGAGGGGAGATGGATGGCCGAGCGGAGAGGGGAGATGGATGGCCGAGCGGAGAGGGGGAGATGGATGGCCGAGCGGAGAGGGGGGATGGATGGCCGAGCGGAGAGGGGGGATGGATGGCCGAGCGGAGAGGGGGGATGGATGGCCGAGCGGAGAGGGGGGATGGATGGCCGAGCGTATAGGGATGGATGGCCGAGCGTATAGGGATGGATGGCCGAGCGTATAGGGATGGATGGCCGAGCGTATAGGGATGGATGGCCGAGCGTATAGGGATGGATGGCCGAGCGTATAGGGATGGATGGCCGAGCGTATAGGGATGGATGGCCGAGCGTATAGGGATGGATGGCCGAGCGTATAGGAAGGGGTCTGATCGAGATGGGAGGGCTGAGAGGGGGCTTAGAGAGAGGGGGCTTAGAGAGAGGGGGCTTAGAGAGAGGGGGCTTAGAGAGAGGGGGCTTAGAGAGAGGGGGCTTAGAGAGAGGGGGCTTAGAGAGAGGTGGGCTGAGAGAGAAGGGATGAGGGCTTGGAGAGAGAGGGCTGAGAGAGAAGGGAGGGGGACTTGGGGGGGAGATAAGAGACCCCTAGCCAGCTCCGGTCCTCATATTAGCGCGCAAAGAGGAACTTGGAGCAGTCCATGCTCTGGAAGCATGGGGTACGCTGCCTGCGCCCGCTTGCATCCTGGGGAGGCGGGGTCAGGGGTTTAGGTCAAGGAGGAGGCGGCCACGGTGGAGCTCTTCTGCCGAGTCCCGGACTTTTCTGCGCTCGTGTTCACTGACATGGGTGCCTGGCCGCGGCCACCCACGCCTTCCCAAGGGTGCTGCTGATTACTGCCCCGCCGCCACACACATGATGCTAGACAACCGTGTAGAGGAGCAGGCACATTAATAAGGTCCAGCCTCTCCTCCCATGACAGAATAGCGGCCGTGGCTGCGCCCTAGGCGGCAGTGCGCTCTAGGTGGCTGCCTAATTTGCCTAGTGGTAGCGCCGGCCCTGGTGGCAGTGCTGGCGGGGAGTATGGGATTGGTGGCAGTGCTGGCGGGGAGTATGGGATTGGTGGCAGTGCTGGCGGGGAGTATGGGATTGGTGGCAGTGCTGGCGGGGAGTATGGGATTGGTGGCAGTGCTGGCGGGGAGTATGGGATTGGTGGCAGTGCTGGCGGGGAGTATGGGATTGGTGGCAGTGCTGGCGGGGAGTATGGGATTGGTGGCAGTGCTGGCGGGGAGTATGGGATTGGTGGCAGTGCTGGCGGGGAGTATGGGATTGGTGGCAGTGCTGGCGGGGAGTATGGGATTGGTGGCAGTGCTGGCGGGGAGTATGGGATTGGTGGCAGTGCTGGCGGGGAGTATGGGATTGGTGGCAGTGCTGGCGGGGAGTATGGGATTGGTGGCAGTGCTGGCGGGGAGTATGGGATTGGTGGCAGTGCTGGCGGGGAGTATGGGATTGGTGGCAGTGCTGGCGGGGAGTATGGGATTGGTGGCAGTGCTGGCGGGGAGTATGGGATCAGCCAACTTAGGTGCTCTTGATCAAGGTAATTTGCTGATCTGAGAACTGTTGTGGGGACTTTTAAAGGCAACTCTAATCACAGGTAGTGTTACTCACTGTGTCTCTGACTTTGTGGTTTCTCGTAGCAGTGACACCTATGCTGAAATCGGCAAATAGGGTCTCCTTCAGCCCCTCCCACTTCACATTCCTCACCAGTCAGCTGACCCCTAGTCCCTGCCTCCCAGCTATGCCGTGAACTGAATGGACGGCTATGAAGAGGCCGAGTGGGCGGCCTCAGGCTTTAGGAACAGCCCGGGTTTTGGGGACCCCTGGAAAATCCTCATTTGACCCCCCAGGTTGAGAACCACTGACATAGACTGTTTTGATTCTCACATTTATGTGCATTGCAGTATACTTACATCCATTTACACACTTTGTGCTGAAAAAATAGGGTATGTTCTACTTTTTGTTTATACCTTTTTTTTGTTTTGTTTTTTTGTTTTTTGTTTGTTTACATTTTCTTCATTATTGTCAGGACTGAAGTAAAAAGGAAATGTAATTGTATGAGTTATTTGTATTTTCATATCCAGCCAGCAAATGTTTCCCTGCTAACTCCTTTCACTAATTTTATAGGATCTCTTTAGCGCCCCTGTATAAAGATGCCTCTTTAAAGCGTTTAGTAGCTCAAACTAAAATTCACAGACATGCAATTCCCCCTTGCCTCCTCCTTCCTTAAGACAGCTCTGTATGAGGGATTTAATAATGGATTGGAAGTCTGAAAGAAAGCGGCTTCTGCTCAATCCATAATGCCCTGGGAATAGTATGTTTTGTGCATCCTGTTGTTAAATGGTAATTTGTGATGATTTTAGATAGATAGATATACAGTGGGGCAAAAAAGTATTTAGTCAGCCACCAATTGTGCAAGTTCTCCCACTTAAAAAAATGAGTGAGGCCTGTAATTGTCATAGATAAACCTCAACTATGAGAGACAAAATGTGGAAACAAATCCAGACAAATCACATTGTCTGATTCGGAAAGAATTTATTTGCAAATTATGGTGGAAAATAAGTATTTGGTCACCTATAATGAATTCTTTCTTTCTTTCTTTCTTTCTTTCTTTCTTTCTTTCTTTCTTTCTTTCTTTCTTTCTTTCTTTCTTTCTTTCTTTCTTTCAAAAAAAAGTCAGTTAAAATGTTTTAGTTTGTAACACAAAAATTAACTCCAAACAATTAATATCAATCAATATTAGGATGATGGTACATCCCTAACCCCTTTATATTTTTTCTTAAACTGAGAGGTTAAAATCTAGTCTACCTTTATGTTGAAACTCTGTATGTATTTGTATATGCAAGTACGCTGTACGTGTGTGTATGTATATACACTGTCTAATACTTTGACTTCAAAGAGCATGGAGATTGCATAGAGCTCCACCTGCTGGCTGTAAAAGGTAAATCTGAAAGTTTCTAATTTGCCATTTAAAAAGAGAAATATACTTTTAACACAAATATACTGTGTATATATATTTAGTGATCAGCCCCTGTTCACAGCAAATAGAAGAAAGGAAGAAAGGCCTGCCTGAGTAAAGGCAATGTCAAACAAATGATTCTACGTGCCTTTTATTTCCTTAAGGGTCCTTTCACACAGAGCGGTCCGTTTTTCGGTCTGATCCGTGTGTGTCCTTCGGTTCAGCGGGGATCCCCGCTCAGCTGTCGGCGGACAGGGTGGTCCCCGCACACTGTGCAGGGACGGCCCTGTCTCTCCTCCGCTCTCCCCTATAGGGAATCGAATGAAAACAGACCGTTTGTCCGTATTCATCCGATCCGTTCTGCCGGACGGAAGAAAAATAGGGTTTTCTTCCGTCCGAAAAAACGGATCCAGACGGACGCGGATCATTGCGGACGTTAGCGGATGCATCATCCGCTAACGCAGCCCTCAAAATTTCCACTTGCCTACTAGCATTTGGCGAGTGGATTTAAGCTGTGGGCGAGTGATGACAGGGCTGCATGACCAATCTCCCTCCAATCTGTGCCTACACTTAGAGTCCCGATGAGATTGGCGGCTGAAGAGGAAATGTGCATGCTCGGGAAAAGTAGTCTGGTGAGCCGCGCACAGGCAGAGCAGTACACAGGTGCTCTCCTTACAATTCTCATTAAGCCATGGGACCTAACAGTATGACCTCTCTGAGCTGTGCTGCAGCTCCTCTCCTCACTGCCAGCCTCAATAAAAGGGGGACGTGGTGATTTGCAAGCGTGGAGCCGCACACAGCGGTTCCTGGTGAGATAAATAGGAGAGAGAGTGTATGGATGGGAGTTGCAGAGGAGACAGCAAGAGAACGGGAAAGAGACCCGGTTTTAGTGCCCTGTCCCTCTGGTTTGCCCCTTTTTGTTAAAGTTGTTGTAGGTAATATTTAATTGTGTAACTTGATTCTGCATAAAACATTTAACAGTGTCATTCCATGAGATAATCTATGAGGGCGTGTTTAGGGGCGCGTTTAGGCGCGGGGCAGTGTATGAATTAGGTGGGGCAACTGGTGGCGAGTAACTCTTGAGGCCTGGCTAGTAGCTCAGGGCTTGAAATTTTGAGCCTTGCGCTAACGGACGCAACCACATAGGCGTCCAGTAAACGGATTTGTAAAAATGGACGAACGGAGGCAGACATGTTAAAGGGGCCTTAAGCAGGAGTAAATCCAACCTTAAAACCAGCTTTATTAAGGCACGTGCTGGAAATGTAACACTACCATTGGTTGTGCTTTCAACCAAACCATCCAATGGCTGGTGTCATAACCGATTACATGTGCAGCATCATGGCAGTTGTAGATTAAACCGAGGCAAAGAGGGCAGCTTCCTTGGCTGAAAATGATAGAAGGGTTTACCTACACTTTTATTGAAATCTGGAATGTGAAAATTACTGGATCAGCTTAGTTGGGGGTCATTTAGGAACTGTACACCTTCTGCCAGAAGTTTTTGCAAAAATACTGTTGGGTATAAAGTGGATTTTTTTTGTGGTAAAAAAAAATCAAATAAATGTAGCCTAATAGTTTCAAGCATGTTTTCTTGACTGTTAAAGGGGTTGTAAAGGTTTTTTTTATCTTTATACAATTTATGCATTAAGTTGAGAAGCCTTCTGTGTGCATCAGCCCCCCTAATACTTTCCTGAGGTCCCTATTTGTCCAGCCATGTCCACAAGTGTCTCAGCCATCAGATATTCATTCTCCTTCCTAATTGGCTGGGTGGGCCAGGTCAGGGCTCCATGTCTAAACACGAGGAGCTGTGACTTTGCTCAGGTGCCCCCAAAGCAAGCTGCTTGCTGTGGGAGCACTGAACAGGAGGGAGGGGCCAGGAGCACTATAGAGGGACCCACAAAGAGGAGGATCCAGTCTTCTCTGTGCAAATCCACTGCAGAGAGCAGGTAAGTATAAAATGTTTATTATTTTTATAGTAACCTTCACTTTAAGAAATTCTCTCTCTGTGTGAACTGAAGGACAGGGCCCTTTAGCAGACACTGCAGTCTCTGGTGACGGCAGTTTATTCAATACTTGTACACAGAGGATAGTTAAGATGTAACTGTCTTCTGTGGCTTAAATTTAGCATTTTGGTTGGAACTCAAAGTGCAGCCCAGCTCAGCATATTTGGCAGACGAGCAGCATGAAACTGCTGCTTTAGTGAACACTTTTTCTATTTTTACCTGCTAGTTGCTTTATGTTAGAATTGCTTCCATATGTTTTCATATCCACAGACTCGACTCCAAATCATCCTTCGCAAGCAACACCAACTCAAAAGAAAACCCCCACATCTTCCACAAGGCAGAAGGACAAAGTTAATAAAAGAAATGAACGTGGAGAAACTTCTTTGCATATGGCAGCTATACGAGGAGACCTTAGTCAAGTGAAAGAGCTCATTCGTCTTGGTGCAAATGTAAATGTTAAAGATTTTGCAGGTAATAATAAATGTCAATGAGCAATGTTTTTAGACACCTTTGTTGCAACAGTAAGGCTTCATTCATGTACACAGGACATTTTTACAACCTCTCCGGAGCGATTTAAACTGATAGATAGTAACCCACGTTTAAAACATCAGTTTTGCCACATTTACAAGGCGCATTTAGCGACGTTTTGCCGCGTTTGCGTTTAAAAAAATTAAAAATAAATGTGAGTTACAATGCAAGCATTGTATGTATGTATCTGAATTTGACCTGGTATCAGTCTCTAGCAGTCCCTGTATAACAGAGCTGATGTGTGAGCAGAAGCAGCACAAGGAGTTAGTTGGTTCATGTGCTGAAAAGCATGCAGAAATATTTTTTTATTTTATGGAAAGTATTTATACTGATAATAGATGTCCTTATGTCCCTAATTAGAATTGTTTAATTTAGACATGTATATATGTATATGTTGTAAAAATTTATCATTATACTACAAAACTTTAAAATATTTAGCTCTCACGTTGAAGACAGATATATGCTTTCTTAGGAGAAAAAGCTTTGTTGGTCACATTCCAATGATTAGTTTAAAACTGATTATCATAATAGATTTGTGTCCCTGAAACCATACAACTTAGCCATTGTATTCATTAACTTGCTTTGCAGGATGGACACCGCTGCATGAAGCTTGCAATATGGGGTGTTATGAAGTTGCTAAAGTTTTGATTGCAGCAGGAGCTGATGTGAATACACAGGGACTGGATGATGACACTCCTCTTCATGATGCAGCCAGCAGTGGCCACAGAGATGTAAGTATTTCCTGCTTCCAAAGGTTTTTAATCTGAGATTAAATTTTTTCTTTTTTTTTTTTTCTTTTATTCATTACTTGACTTAGCGTTGTTAACCACTTCAATACAGGGCAAGTTTACCCCCTTCCTGCCCAGACCAATTTTTAGTTTTCAGCGATGTCGCACTTTAAATGACAATTGCGCAGTCGACATGGCTCCCAAACAAAATTGACGTCCTTTTGTTTTTCCCACAAATAGAGCTTCCGTTTGGTGATATTGGACCACCTCTGCGGTTTTTAATTTTTGCGCTATAAACAAAAAAGCGACAATTTTGGAAAAAACACTATTTTTTATTTTTTGATTTAATAAATATAATTTTTTTCCCCTCAGTTTAGGCAATATTTATTCTTCTACATATTTTTGGTAAAAAAAAATAGCAATAAGCGAAAATTGGTTTGTGCAAAAGTTATAGTGTCTACAAAATAGGGGATAGATTTGATGCATTTGTATTTATTATTTTTTTTTACTAGTAATGGCGGCGATCTGCATTTTTTTTGTGACCGTGACATGGCGACAGACATATCGGTCACTTTTGACACATTTTTGGGACCTTTCACATTTATACAGCGATTGGTGCTATAAAACTGCACTGATAACTGTGTAAATGTTACATTAGTTTTCACCTGATGATCCAGCCAGTAAGTATGTTGTTTTTCAAAAGACAAAGCTCTCCTGCAGTTGTAGCAGTTACAGGGATAAGACAAACTATTTAACACTGACATGTGTGCTTAAAACGATCAGCTTTTAATTTGGTCCTCATCATTGTTATTTTTTCATCATTGTAGATTGTGAAATTACTTCTCCGACATGGCGGCAATGCATTCCAGGCCAATAAACATGGAGCACGTCCCATTGATGTGGCTGACTCTGAGGAACTAGAGCAACTACTAAAACAAGAAATTCCCCTTTCTGATGATGAGGAAAGTTATACAGGTATGCTGAAATGAACCCTGTTTGTGTATACTTGCCTTTTCTTCTTTTTTTCCCATAATGATATCTATTAACATTACGATAACACATTGGTACAAAAGAAAAACAAGCAAACATAGGTCAGCAAAAGTATTGGTAGAGAAAGAATATAAAGCATTTACAGGAGGTGTGTGCCATCTTTGGGGATTGTTTTCCTGGCACGTCCCCCATGTGCCCAGCAGTTGGGGACATTAGTTAATCTTTTACTGTTCAAGGGTCCAGAGGGGCTTTCCGGGAGTTTACCCCGGGATAAACTTTTCCTATTTTATTTTAAAATAATACATTTTTTAGTATGGAGATTGTTGTGCCTAGATAAAGGGCACATATGAAAGTTTTGCATTCACATACAGGGACTGTTTTGGAAACTTTCCTGCAAAGCAGTTAATGAATGAAATGATCATAAAGCCTCATCCCAGACTGCTGTTAAACGTACCCATGCAGTGCCATCCCATCACCTTTCCCACACTGCAGGTTTAAATGCCCACATGGCTAGGCGGTGAAGGAGTAAAACTAAATATTTACCTATTCCCTCGCTTCCTTTCCTCCATGCAACCAGACTCCTAAAACTGCTTAAAGCCTTATGCTGGCCATACACTATACTAAAAATCGTCCAAACCCCTTTTAAAATTAGACATTCGGCCGTGAGAGCAAATGCCATCATGTAATGACCAATAAATCGTTCGGTGGACATAAATGAATACATTTTTATTTTTACATATACCTTGGATGGGGAAACGCATTAACATTTCATTTTATCGTTCGTTCGGCAGAACATTTATAAACTTGTCCTTCGCTTTTTCGACTCAAACGTGCCAACAAATTACGATTTTGTGCCCATTAACTGGCTGACAAACGAACAAACTGGCCAAATGGCTGAATTTCGGACGATTTTTCGTATAGTGTATGGAAAACATTAGTAGACCGGATTATGAAAAAAAAAATTGGCGCTGGTCAGTTTGTCATAATGTGCGAGTATTCATACTCGCACATTATGACAGACTTGCCTGAAAAGGCTGTGAGCGCTGTGGTAGTTCATGGAATCTTCCTGTAAGAATGTATTGGCTTTCTTGTATGAGGTACAAGCAAGTCTAAAACACAGTGACCAAAAAATGAGATTGCGCTAAATAATGCATATAAGTGACTAGAAATGCTGATTAAGCATGTGCACAGGTAAATAATTCCAACATATATAAGTCCATCAGCATATGGAAGAGTTCATAATCCAGTGATCCCACAGGTGCCAACAAATCAACTTTGGAAAAGTGTGGTATAGATGAAACCTCCACCGAAATCATATGTAGCCTCTTACCAAAAAGACATGAAATATAAGCCTGATACGATCTATGATGCTGGGTGATGGTCACAGGGGAGTTCCACTGCATACAGCCTGGTTATCAGATGTAAGGTATCTCCCGATAGGTCATCAACAGGCACATAAAAAACAGGCACATAAAAAACAAAGGCCTCACATAGCATAAAACCCAGCAGGCCACAATACAGCAATGGATCCTCTGACACAGCATACTGCTGTCTCTCTCTTCAAACACACAACTTTTTTCGTTTGAAAATCCTTGGAGTGCGGCCGTCCTTCCCTCTTTTCTTCATCATCATTGCCATTTGCATCGCCAGCACCTTGGTAATCTAATTATCCTTGATCGTCTACAGGTCTCACCTGGAGCGGTGATTTCTTTTCTTTTGTCTTTTTTGGATTTTGCTTCCCCTCCATGCTGTCGGCACCCATTTTGCCTGTGTTCCACACCGTGTTTGGTCTCTCTCTGTTAATCGGTGGCCATTTTGCTTGTTTGGCCTCTGACTGTTAACCAGTGGCTATTTTGCCTGTGATCCACGCTGTGCTCTGGTCCACGCTGTGTTTTTGCCTCTACCTGCCGCTCAGCAGCCATTTTCTTGCGGTCCACGCTGGATCATATAATTTAAACAGCACAAGCTTGCAGACACACGTTGCGCAGTGGTCAGACTGGCAGAGACGGCTGACAAGAAAGCAACTCGAGCAGGAAGCGGACGGCAGCCATACTATACTGTTCCAAGGGTAGTGAGTCCTCTGGGGGGGGGGGGGAACCCCTCGTTTCTCTCGCAGCTAGGAGGGTGGGTTGTTGTACCTTACCTTTGGAGTCCCTGTGGGTGGCAGGCGCGTGGGTCAACATGGCGTCAGAATGAGACGCCTTTTCCCCTGAAATACCTGAGCTAGCAATTTATGTCCTTGCACCCGATGTATCGGTGGACGCTATGTCGGCGAGCCTAGATGCTTTTGTTGCAAAGGTGGAAGCGGCGCGTGGGAACACGGGGGGTAAAAACCACCAACTCAACGCCTAGTGTATCTGGGGTTGATTCTGGACTCCTCAGAGGCAAAAGTTTTTCTCCCTATGGAAAGGTCGCAGACTCTTCGGGGCTGTGGTGTGGCAGTTGACATCCCAAAGATGGTCGTCACTCCGCATGCGAGTCCTGGGTCTCATGGTAGCCTCCTTCGTGGCAGTACCGTATGCTCAATTTCACACTCCAGTGTTGCAGAAGTAAATTCTGTCCAGATGGGACAAGTGCCCATCGTCCCTGGATTGACAAATCTGTGTGAGCCACCTAGTCAGGACCTCCCAGGTTTGGTTGCTGACATCACCGGCACTTCTGTCCGGGATGTCGTTCCTTCCTTTTCACTGAATGGTGGTCACGACAGATGCCAGCCTTACCAGTTGGGGGGGGGGAGTCTGGGGGGTCCAGCCTGCCCAGGGTCACTGCACTCGGGAGGAATCCCACTTGCCGATCAATGTCCTGGAACTCCGCCTCTCCACATGGTCTCAGAGGTGGCGTATGTCAACCATCAAGGAGGCACAAGAAGATAGGCTGCAGCGTCGGAGGTCGCCCACATCCTGTGGTGGGCAGAAAAGAGCGTACCGGCTCTGTCGGCTGTATACATTCCCGGTGTGGAAAACTGGCAGACGGGCTACCTGAGTCGCCAGATGCTGGACTAAGGAGAATGGTCTCTGCACCTGGAGGTGTTTCAGCTCCTTTTTCAAAGATGGGGCACACCTGACGTAGATCTCCTGGCATCTCGACTCAATCGTAAGGTATTGAGGTTTGTGGGCAGGTCAAGAGACACATGGGCAGATGCGACCGATGCGTTGGTGGCACCGTGGAGTCAGTACCGGCTAATCTATGCCTTCCCTCCTCTGAAGCTCCTTCCTCGTCTGCTTCGCAGAGTGGAGGCAGAGGGGGTCACAATGATTCTAATTGCTCCGGATTGGCCTCGCCGACCTTGGTACGCCGACCTAGTGCGTCTAGTAGCAGACTTCCCTTGGAGTCTACCGAGAGAAGACCTGCTGTTGCAAGGTCCCATACCTCATCCTGCTTTACAGTCACTGGCTATTGAAAGCCAGGTGCTAAGAGACCAGGGCCCTGTCGGATTTAGTGATTTTTACCATGGGGAGGGCTCAAAATCTATCCTCTAGAAAGATTTACCATTGCACTTGGAAGGCCTACATATTTATTTGTGTGGAAATGAGGTGGAATCCGCGTACTTATACGGTTTCCAGAGTCCTGCTGTTCTTACAGCGGGGGGGTGGGGGGAGGGACCAAAAGCTTGCCTTAAAGTGGATGTAAACACATGTTTATCATATGTTATGTTTATCATAATATGAGGTGATCCACAGTATAAAAAGTGAGAAATCCACCCCTCCCCCACATAACACATCCTGGTAATATACAATGAACTGTGGATCACCTCATATTATGATTAACATAACATATATAAAACATGTCCAAGCTAGATATGTAAATAACCTGTCACTCAAAGCAAGCAAGGAGGGAGGAAAGGACTTTTTATTTAGACAGGTTTTTATCTGGAAGTCTGTTAATTTTCACTGAACAATAAAAGAGGATTGCTCAGAGTTGGATTAACTGTGTGGCAAGACTGTGCACAGATGATGGGAAATCTTATACTCTACATCAGGGATCCTCAAACTACGGCCCTCCAGCTGTGGTAGAACTACACATCCCATGAGGCATTGTAACACACTGACATTCACAGACATGACTAGGCATGATGGGAATTGTAGTTCCTGAACAACTGGAGGGCCGTAGTTTGAAGACCCATGCTCTACATTGTGACATCAAAAAAAAAAAGTACAATCAAGGGGCAGATTTCTGCCCTGACAATCTTTTTTTCAACGACCCCTGGCAGCTCACTCTCTAGTGAATATGTTTATGTAGGGGGTTCGGCATGTGGCCCCTCCGGTCCATCCTCGTCTACCTCCGTGGGACCTGAACCTGGCCCTCTCGGTGCTTCAGAAACCACTGTTTGAAAACATTAGGGAGATTCCCTTGTTGATATTTTCTCAGAAAGTGGTCTTTTTGGTAGCTGTTACATCAGACGGGTTTCTGAGCTGGCAGCCTTGTCATGCAAGGCCCCCTATCTGATCTTCAACAAGTATAAGGTGATGCTGCGTCCGCAGCCTTCTTTTCTTCCTAAGGTCGTTTCGGCCTTCCATCTCAATGAGGACATTGTACTTTCATCCTTGTGTCCTCGTCCGTCGCATCCTAAGGAGGCGGCGTTGCATTCCTTGGACGTTGTCCGAGCTTTGAGAGTATACTTGTCTGCTACTGCTCCGTTCCGGAGGTCAGACTCACTGTTTGTTTCGGTGGCTGGTCCTAAAAAGGGCCCGGCGGTCATGTCGGCCACCATCTCTAGGTGGATCCGACGGATTGTGATTAAGGCTTAGGCCATAAGGGGTTGGGCGCCTCCCTTTGCTGTCACGGCGCATTTGACCAGGGCAATAAGTGCCTCTTGGGCTTTCCGACATCAAGCGTCTGTTTCCCAGGTGTGTAAGGTGGCGACCTGGTCGTCCTTTCACACTTATACTAAATTCTACAAGGTTGATGTGAGTGCATCTTCGGATGCTTCTTTCGGCCGCAAAGTTTTGGGGTGCAGTTTATTTTTGTGCTGTTCCCACCCCTCGTTTTTTACACTGCTTTGGGACGTCCCACTTTGTCAAAATTAAGGCTGTGTCTGTCCATGAACGAAAGAGAAAATAGTATTTTTGTACTCACTGTAAAATCCTTTTCATGGACGGACACAGCACCCACCCCTCCTTTTTTTGTTTGTACTGCTTTTTGACAAACTGATCTGCGAGATGCAGAGAGAGGTTATACCCAGAGGAAAAGGATTTTTACAGTGAGTACAAAAATTGTATTTCTTTATCGTACATCACGGGACACAGAGCGGCAATCCATTACTATGTGGGTTATAGAGTCTACCTTCAGGTGTGGACACTGGTGTAATTAACTACACAGGAAGTTCCCTCCCTATATAACCCCTCCCATACTGGGAGCTCCTCAGTTTTTTCATCAGTGTCTAAGGTGTTGGTCACGAGTGAACATGTGCTCTTAGGAGCTCCACTGGAGGGATCCATGCTGGATGTAAAAAACCTCCATAAATCCGGATCCGTCCAAGGTGATTCATAGCTAAAGTGGACGGTACCCGGGCCTCGGTACGAAGAACGAGGTTTAGCCTATAATGCCTCTCTGCGGAGGGCTGGATCCTGGGTTCCAGAACTTTGTGCCTTCTAAGGACCAAATGTTTTTTCTGCTGCCAGGATGCTATATAGGTCCAGGGGAGTTGGTGTTCCTGCCATGGACCCCGGTCCCTGAAGGTCTAGGACTATACCCACGGTGAAGGGGGAAGATTGGGCCTCTTGCTTGGCAATACCCTGCAGCGTGGAGAAGGTAAGAGGAGGGCCTACGGGACTTGGTTCGACAGTAGGTCCTCCGTGGGGGACTTGGGTCTCGCCTATATTATGCTTCTATGCATGGGCAATGTAAACCACTATGTCTTCTGAGACAGGATGGCTCAGGGCACCCATATACCTTCCCTAGCCGGCATGCAGCCTGGCCCACCATGTCTGTTAGACAGGATGGCTGCAGTACCTATATATCTCCCCTTGAAGGGGCCGGTACATAAAAAAAAAAAATATGCCCTTAATCCTATACAAAGGATTGTCTTCCGTGAGTAGTTGCAAGTCTTATCTGTGTTTCCACTACTATGGGCAGTAGAAGACATGCCTGATGTTTTTGCTTACCATGCTTTCCAGAAAACGGAAGCTTAAGTGTTAGCTGATCTATTGTGTCCCACTTCCTCCGCTTCAGGCTCTACCATGTTGCACGTGCTCACCGGCTCAGTGCAGTCGCAGAGAAGGCTCTTCAAAGGGCCCGGACGTCAGAGCTCTATAAAGCTAGGGGGACACAAACGTAAGCACCTTGTGTGAGTTGGATACAGATTCATCTAAGACGCCTACTCGCATCTAGCTGTGCAGATTAGCAGGCATTGTGTCAGACTAAATTCAGCTATTTGATGCACCTGGGTTAAGTGCCTCTGCTTTAGCTTAGGACTTGGTCTCCCCATTGAATAAGGTCAGGGGTAGGAATATGAAGAGGGATCGCCACCTGAACCTGGTGGACCCTTATTCTCCTCTGAAGAGACTTAAACAGCTCATAGATTGAGCCATCAGACCTGTCAGGCAATGCAGCCTTCCCCCAACATTGCAATCACTCTGCATGTGTTTTGCAAGAAAAAAAAAAAGGGGGGGTGTTCCCCTTTTCCTGCTTTAATCCTGAAACAAAGGGATTAGAAAGCTTGGGGATAAAAGCTTCACTGTCAGAGGACAGGAGACAGGAGCTGCAGCCTAACAAGGAGAAGCTATCAAAAGCCCTACAGGTTCTGATTACACCTCTATCTTCTCCTTAGAGTGTAAAGAGAGGTTTTCCTATAGGTGGCTAGTAAGACCTCCATATAATCCTCAGCCTGGTGTCGGCTTCAGGCTAACCAAATGCATCGGAGGGATGCACAGTTGCGGGCACACATTGCTAATGTCTCTTAATTGAGGAAACACACATCTGCAGAGGATAATTTCCTCTTTACCAGTCCGCATGTTGCATAACATACATGAGTTTGGAATGCATGTGGGATAAAAACAAGTAACAGAGCAGATTCTATTGTGGATCGCATAAACATACATGTTTCTGTCTATATGGTGCTGCATGTTTCCACAAAAGAGGTCGCATAAAAGATGCTTGTAATGCTGAATCGCATAAAGACGTTTGTAGGCATAAAAATGCTGAATCACACATGATTACCTGATCACCCAAGTCCTTGTTTCCCCCAAGGATGTTTGGTTACACAGAAGAGGTTTGTTTCCACAGAAAGGCCTAAAATCGCATAAAGTTGCTTGGATGCAAAAAAGATGCTGGATCACACATGGTTAACTGATCATCAGCGTCCTGGATTACCCAAGGATGTTTGGTCACACAAATAGGCTTGTTTCCACAAAGGTACCTAAAGTCGCATAAAGATGCTTGTATGCATAAAAATGCTGAATCACACATGATTACCTGATCACCCAAGTCCTTGTTTCCCCCAAGGATGTTTGGTTACACAGAAGAGGTTTGTTTCTACAGAAAGGCCTAAAATCGCATAAAGTTGCTTGGATGCAAAAAAGATGCTGGATCACACATGGTTACCTGATCATCAGCGTCCTGGATTACCCAAGGATGTTTGGTCACACAAATAGGCTTGTTTCCACAAAAGTACCTAAAGTCGCATAAAGATGCTTGTATGCATAAAAATGCTGAATCGCATAAAGGATGCTTGTATGCATAAAAAGTTTGAATCACACAGGATTACATGATCACCCAAGTCCTTGATTCCCCAAGGATATTTGGTCACGCAAAGAGGCTTGTTCCCACAGAAATGCCTAGAATCGCATAAAGAGGCCTGAAGGCATAAAAATGCTGAATCACACAGGATTACCCGATCACCCAAGTCCTGGATTACTCAAGGCCTAAAGGGATCGCTTAAAGATGCTTGAATGCAAAAAGAAGCTGGATCACACATGGTTGTTGGATCAACAGAGTCCTGGATTACCCAGGGATACTTGATCACATAGAGAGGCTTGTTTCACAGAAATGCCTAAAGTCGCATTAAGATGCTTGGGTGCATAAGGATGTTGGAACGCACAGGGGTGCTTGGTCACACAAGGGTTCTTGTCCGCACAGTAGTGCTTAAAATGCATAAGATGTTGATCGCATGGAAGATGCTGAATCGCATGCATGGTTACTTTAAAGTTGCACATGGTGGCTTAATTAAGCAATACAGGATGCCTTGTGTTTGCATAGAGATACGTGTCTGCATGGGTTCATGTTGCACATTGTTGCATAACACGTTTATAGCACATGCTTGCTTGCAAGGATGCTCGTTCCAGAGCACACATGCTCCATGCATGTTTGGCGTGAGACATGTTTATATGATTTCATGCTTCCATGAACACACACTGCCATGTACACGCGCTTCCATTGAGGCATATGGCTTTAACACTTGCCACATACACATATGAGGAGCCAGTTGCATATGTGTTTATTTACTTGGGACTGCAGGGGTTGTCTGCGTTTCGCAGGGGAACAGCACTATCTCCAGTTGGTGGTCTTGCCCTTTTGGGTTAGCCTCCGTGTCTGGGTTGTCAGGGTGCTAGGGCCCGCCTCTAGCAGGTCTGTAGGCCCAGGGTATAGCAGTAATGGCATACGGAAGCAGACTCCTGCTGATGGATCAGTCAGCAGCATGGCTGGACCTAAGGGTGTCCAGCATGGTCAGGTATCTGGATCTCCTGGGTTAGGATTTCAGTCTAAAGATACATTCTTCATTGACAAGAAGCTGGGTATGTTTTGCACCAGGAGAGTACTTTTGGCCTAAGACAAGACCATCGCTATAAGAAAGCTGGTCTAGGTGGTTACGGCAAGGAACAGTTCCTTACTTTTGGCCTTCTGCTTAAGGCACTAGGGAAGATGCTGCTTCATTCAAGACAGTTCCCTATACTTTTATTCAGGACTGTTATAAACAGTATTGTGTTGGCCTAGAAGGAGTGGATCTTGACCTAGCATTATCCAAAGAACCCGGTCCCAGAGATATGCTGGAATTCCTCTTGGTGGTTCTTAACTAAAGGGTTTGCCAGGTCAGGAAGAGACCTTGGCTCAGGGGAAGTAGTCGAGCTCCAATGGAGCCTTATCTGTCAGCTAGAGCTACCGATGGAGCATCTGGCTTAGGGGCCTGAACGTTCAGGTGGCTGGTTGGTTCGGTCAGAGTTCAATCAGACTATACCATATTAAGTGATTTACTTAATTTACCAAGGAGGAGCTTGTGCCTTGCCTATTGACATTCGTCATTTCATGAAATGCAGAATTGGCAGTCGATTCGCTGTAGCCGTCAACAAGTGTCTCCAGGAGAAGGACCTCTACACCCCGACTGTTTTCCTGACCAAGGGCCACAGAAATAGTACCCTGTACATAAGATGTATTGGCGTCCAGGCTCAACAAGAAATTGAACAGCTTGAGGTCAAGGACAAGGGATCCACCCGCATGCGGGGCAGATGTGTTAGTAATCTGGTGGGACCAGTGGTCACTGGTTATGTCTCTCCCCCCAGTGCCGCGGCGTTTGTGGCTTCCATGCAACATTAGAGGATGGCGGAAGCTGGCCTGATTACTCCGGCCTAGCCCTGACGACCTTTTCTGTGCAGGGACAGTAGGGGTGGTAGTAGAGGACCCACGGTCCCTTACATCTTGGCCAGGCCTACTTCGAAGGGGGTATTACATCCTGTCGTGCAACAGGTGAATTAATGGTCTGGCTATTTTAGCCCACATTCTTCAGGATCAGGGTTTTTAGAATCAACGGCACTTCCTTGATTCATACAGGAAGGCTGGCCTCCAGGACCAGATATCCCAGGATCGGGAGAGCCCATGTTCTGGTATGAAACAGATGGTGGCATCCTTGGAAGTTTGTCAAAGATAAAATTCCTGCCATCCTGCATTTGGAAAGGAGACGGAGCCAGCCTTAAGTTACATCAAGGATCCAATCTCGGCCTTGCCTCCAAAGGTCGCTTGCTTCACACTCTTTGTTCCAAGCCATTATACAAGGGGTGACGCGCATAAGTCCACCAGTTTAGTCGCCCTTGTGCTTGGAGGATTGGCTCTAGTGTTGTCGGCTTACAGGGTCAGCTCTGTGGGCCGATGCACCATATTTCCCTTCAGCCTTTAACAAGGGAATTGGTGTTCTTGGTTGTGGTAGCCTCCAAGAGAGTTTCAGTATTGGCAACCTCTTGGTATAAAACCATACTTATTCTTACTAGTAGGGTGATGTTAATCCTCACCCAGCCTTATTTACTAGAAGGATCTAGTGTTCATTTGAATCTAGATATTCTTACCTCCCCCTTTTTCAAAACCTTGTTTTCGGAAGGAAAGGTTATTGCTTTCTCTCAGTAGAGATGAGAGCAGTTAAATATCTATCTGAAGGTTCAGATACAGAAATCTGAAGTTTTTATTGTGCTGCCAGAAGACCCTAGATGTGGGCAGGCAGTGTTCAGTTCAGCTATTAAAATGGTTACACTCTCTCCTTTGGAGTAGAAGGGTCAAGGCCTATCTGAAGCGGCTGCTCGGATACGGAAAGCTAATGTTATTGCGCTACCAGGAGGCCCCAGGAAGGGGCAGGCAGCGTCTAAAATCAACTGTTTTCAAGATTGATTCATCAGGGTATTATTCAGGCTTGTGGTTCGGAGAGTGGGACTCCCCCTGTTTCTTGGGGGGGGGGGGGTGCTCCGTACCAGGATAGTAAGCGCTTTATGCGCGATGCTTTACCGAGCCTTTATGACGCAGATTTTCAGGGCCGCAACTTGGCTTCGGGGCTTAGGTTCACTGATTCTTGTCAGATGTACATAGGAGGATGCAGCTTTTTGGCGCAGTATGCATCTGGCAGCATTATAGATCCTCACATCTGATGGCGGCCTGCGTTGTTTGTGTCTCCCTCCCCTCAGTAAGCATTGCTTTCGGACATCCCACATAGTAATGGATTGCCGCTCTGTGTCCCGTGATGTACGATAAAGAAAATAGGATTTTTATGACAGCTTACCTGTAAAATCCTTTTCTTGGAGTACATCACGGGACACAGAGCTCCCGCCCCTCTTGTTTGGGGATATTGGGACACTTATTGCTTTGCTACAAAAACTGAGGAGCTCCCAGTATGGGAGGGGTTATATAGGGAGGAAACTTCCTGTGTAGTTAATTACACCAGTGTCCACACCTGAAGGTAGACTCTATAACCCACATAGTAATGGATTGCCGCTCTGTGTCCCGTGATGTACTCCAAGAAAAGGATTTTAAAGGTAAGCTGTCATAAAAATCCTATTTTTCTCTTTTGTTTCGGTTTAATTTTTTTTTAAATAAGTATGTTTTCTCTGGTGCTGATGGGCAATGTTTGGGTGGCACTGAAATGCGGCACTGAAATTCGGCACTGATGGGTACTTTAGGGGCGGCACTGATGGAAACTGATATGCGGCACTGATGGACATCCCCGGTGGCACTGGCAGGCATTGTGGATGGGCACTGACAGCTGCCTGGGCACTGATTGGCATATCCCTGGTGGTCCAGGGTGGCATACCAGGTGGTCCAGTGTGGGTGGCCATGCCTGGTGGTCCTGGGCAGGCATTCGAGGGAGGGCTGCGCTGATAACTGCGCCGTCAGAAGAGCAGCCAATCGACACCCTTTGAGACTGCTTTGTATACCTTTCCAGGTTTATTCAAATCAACTACTCTTGATCATAAGACTTCAGAGATACTTTTGCGAGGCATAATTTTAGCTGATGCTTCTGAACAGAAATCTTAAAATGTTTGTTTGAATGCCTTTTATCAACCAAAGTAGCTCTAAACCATGCCTCCAAACTCATTTTATTAATTGGACAGGTGTGCAAACTACTGACGCCAATCAGCTTTCGTTGAAGTAATAGTATATGGCATGGGTCTTCAAACTATGGCCCTCCAGTTGTTCAGGAACTACAATTCCCATCATGCCTAGTCATGTCTGTGAATGTCAAGAGTTTTACAATGCCTCATGGGATGTGTAGTTCTGCAACAGCTGGGGGGCCATAGTTTGAGGATCCCTGGTATATGGGTTCACTTACTTTTTCCTCCAGCACTGTGAATGATGAATTAGTGTGTTCAATAATGTTTGTGTGTTATTAGCTTAAGCACATTGTTTTTGTCTATTGTAACTTAACCGCTTAAGGACCGCCTCCTGCACATTTACGTCAGCAGAATGGCACGGCTGGGCACATGCACGTCCTGTGCTAGTGCCCAGCCGTGGGTCGCGGGCGCGCACGCACGACCCGGTCCGAAGCCGGGGGACCCGCGGACCCGATCGGCGCAGGACCCGCGGACCCGATCGTCGCTGGAGTCCCGCGATCGGTCCCCGGAGCTGAAGAACGGGGAGAGCTGTGTGTAAACACAGCTTCCCCGTTCTTCACTGTGGCGGCGTCATCGATCGTGTGATCCCTTTTATAGGGATACACAATCGATGACGTCACACCTACAGCCACACCCCTCTACAGTTGTAAACACATTAGGTCACACATAACCTCTTCAGCGCCCCCTTGTGGTTAACTCCCAAACTGCAATTGTCATTTTCACAATAAACAATGCATTTTAAATGCATTTTTTGCTGTGAAAATGACAATGGTCCCAAAAATGTGTCAAAATTGTCAAGTGTCCGCCATAATGTCGCAGTCACAAAAAAAATTGCTGATCACCGCCATTAGTAGTAAAAAAAATAATTAATAAAAATGCAATAAAACTATCCCCTATTTTTGTAATTGCTATAAATTTTGCGCAAACCAACCGATAAGTGCTTATTTTTTTTTACCAAGAATAGGTAGAATAGGTATCAGCCTAAGCTGAGGGGGAAAAAAAATGTTATATATTTTTGGGGGATATTTATTATAGCAAAAAGTAAAAAATATTGTATTTTTTTTTCAAAATTGTCGCTCTATTTGTTTATAGCAAAAAATAAAAACCGCAGATGTGATCAAATACCAAAAAGTCAAGGGGAAAAAAAGGACTATTTGTGGGGAAAAAGACGCCAATTTTGTTTGGGAGCCACGTCGCACGACCACGCAATTGTCTGTTAAATCGATGCAGTGCCGAATCGCAAAACCTGGCCAGGTCTTTTTTACCTGCCTAAAGGTCCGGGTCTTAAGTGGTTAAATTAGATCGCATTTTATGGCAAATTACTGCAGAAAAACAGTTGATTCCAAGGGATTCACATAATTTGTCTTAAAACGGCAAGAGAGCCAGGAGCATGTATGTGTCCAAGAAAGCTTGTAATGGAGGGGAAAAAAACACTGTTTCCGTGGTTTCCCTGTTAAGCCAGAAGGGATGAATGGCTGTATCAAGCCCTAGATCTGAGGGAGAGGGAAGCTGAGGTCAGTGTAAATGCTCAGCTCCCAACTCCCCCGGCAGACCCAGTTGGAAATTGGCTGTGTCGAATCCTGAAGTTCCTGGAAGGAAACAGGGGGCTCAGGGTGAGCACACTCCAATCCCTAATCTCAGTGAGGCAATATAGAGCTAAACTGTCTGGCTGGTAGGAAACGGCAGAAGCAGGGTTGTCAAGTTCATGCACAAACCGGCTCTAGCCAGTCACTGTTTAACCACTTAAGGACCCCCGCACGCACATATACGGCCACAGAATGGCACGTACAGGCACAAGGGCGTAAATTTACGTCCCCGCCTAAGTGCGGTTCGGGGGTCCCATCGGGACCCCCTCCGCGGCGTGCGGGGGTCCCCCTGGCTCCCGGAGCGATCCGGGATGAGCGGGCGGTTGTCAGCGTTTACCCGCCCCCCCGCGATCGCTCCCAGCCAATGCGCGCGCTCCCAGCTCCTGTCACTTCCTCCCCCTGTGTTTACACAGGAAGGAGGAAATGATGTAATCTCTCATCGCAGCGGTGTTTCCCACCGCTGCTGATGAGAGAAGACATCACAAGTAAGTGTGCACCAACACAACACTGACACACACTCACATAGGCACATTAACCCCTTGTGATCGCCACCCCCCCTGTCACAGTGTCACTGAATGCAGTGATCTAATCACTGCATTTAGTGTCAGTGTGACAGGCAGTGTAAAAAACAGTTAGTGTTAGGTCCAGGGTAGCCCCCCCACCCCCCCTAATAAAGTTTTAACCCCCTGATCACCGCCCTAGTTAACCCTTTCACTCCCTATTGCCAGCATCACTAAGCGATCATTTTTCTGATCGCTGTATTAGTGTCGCTGTTCCCGCTAGGTAGCTATTTTTTTTTTATTGCGATTTTTTTTTTTTTACTAAAGACATGTGGCTAAATAAATTTTGGCCTAAATGTTTGACTAAAATTTAGTTTATTTGATTTTTTTTTTAACAAAAAGTAAAAAAGTGTTTTTTTTTTCAAAAATGTCGCTCTATTTTTATATATAGCGCAAAAAATAAAAATCGCAGAGGTGATCAAATACCACCAAAAGAAAGCTCTATTTGTGGGAAGAAAAGGACGCAAATTTTGTTTGGGAGCCACGTCGCACGACCGCGCAATTGTCTGTTAAAGCGACGCAGTGCCGAATCGCAAAAACACCTTGGGTCATTTACCAGCGTATTGGTCCGGGTCTTAAGTGGTTAACAAGGCAATGAACGGGAAGTGAAGGAGGGAAGAGTTTCTGGAGCTCAATCGCAGATGAACTACATGACTTGACCTGATGAAGGGGTTAATCCCGGAAACATGTAGTCTGTCTGTGATTGCGCTCTGGCACCTCTTCCCTCCTTTTTATTTTATTTTTAATGCAAAGACATTTAGCAGTTGTTGATATATACTTCTAATCATTTATGCGATTCGGTTTTAATATAATTGTATTTTTATTTTACAGACTCCGAGGAGCCCCAGTTTACCAATCTCTCTAGTGTAGATGAAAACTTAGATTCAGAGGGCGAAAAGGAGCCCATGATTGATGAAATCAAGCATGCTACTGCCAAGGGGACACCTTGCACTTCAGGACTTGATGAGTATGAATTTAAAGATGATGAAGAGGATGACGATGATGATGGAGAGGAGGACAAACATGTGATCAGGAATGAGATTAACAAAGAGTGCTCTGAAGAGAGTGAAAACTTTTTTGTAAAGAAAGACAAAATAGATTTTCCAAAACTGTACAAAAACAGAAAACCGAAACCATCTCGCTTATTATTCACAAGCTCTGACAGCTCGGATGATGATTTGCTTCCTGAAAAAGTGAGCCTTGCTTCTGAAAGCCTAAATTCTGACATCCGACACAGAAAAGAGTACAGTGTTTTACACGAGCAAAAGGAGAAGGGCAAAGTCAAGAAAAAGGTGAAGAATCAAAGTAAAAACAAAGAGAACAAAGAATTAAAACAGGAAAAAGATAAGAAAGAAAATGTTAAAGTAGTGAACATAGTGATGAACTCTGCTTTGGATTCTATAGAAAAATCTAGAGACGAAGAGGTGTTTAGGAAATCTTTGTGTACAAAAGATGAGGGGTCTTTACACTTGTTTCAGATTACCCCTGGCAAATCTCCCAAGCACACATTCACTTTTGTTGATAAGCAATCGACACCACTAAAACAAGACAACACTAAAATGTGCGTTTCACCACCTGGTGGATCCGAATCATCATTACAAGCAGAACTCTTCCACTTCGAACAGAGCCCCGAAGAATATGCACTGGAAAGTTCAAGCACCGCAATTTCCAAATACAAGGAAAAAAGTAAACACACAAAAGACTTTTTTAATGAATATGGTGACAGGGCTGCAGCTAAAAGCAAAGAAGATGACAAAAGCCCTTCCTTTGAAACAGTGGAGTTTGTTGTTAAGAAAGACAAGGAAGGCAAAGTACTAAAAAAGCACAAAGTAAAGCATAAAGATAGGGAAAAAGACAAAAATAAAAAAGAGCTAGATGTGGAAAAGGATAAAAGCAAACACAGAGATAATAAAAACACACCAAGAAATATAGAGTTTGACAGGGAATTCTGGAAGGAGAACTTTTTTAAAAGTGATGAAAACGATGATGAGTTTTTAAACATGGAATCCAAAAACCCATCTCCAGATAAAAAAGGCAAGTTGGAAAAGCCACAAGCAAAAGAAGATAAAACAAAAGAGAACTATGACCACAAAGAAAACACTAAAGATCTTGATGAGACCATGAAAAAAGAAAGGGATTCTAATATTTTTCCAGAAAAAGGTGATATTTTTTTAGGGAATGTACTTGTTAAGGACGAGTCAACAAACCTTGACAGGGAAACCGATACTGAAATGCTTGCTAAGGAAAGCAGGGAGAAGTCTGAGAAGAGATTAGCGCTTAAAGAAAAGGACATTGATAAGTTGGATAAAAAATGCACAGACAAAGAGAAGAAATCAAAAGATCACAAAGCAGAAAAAGAGAAGATTGACATACACGACCACATAGACAAATGCAAAACACATTTACAGTCTGTACAGAAAGAAAACGATAAAATAAGAACCGTTTCAACCAGCAAAGAAAAGTGCAAAGACAAATCTGATAAGAAACTTGAAAAAATTGAAAAGGATAAGCATCTTGGTGAGCAGAAAGTTTCTTCTGATAAGAAATTTAAACAAATGGAAAAAGATCTGGAATCAAACAAATCTGACAAAGGAAAACGCAAAGAGCGGGATTATCGAAAGAAGGAGAAATCTAAAGACGGAGACTGTTTCTCGGGAACAAGTGTAAAGCACAGCCAGGAGGAACGGAAACCAAGTAGCACAGAAAACAAGGTATTGCACGAACGACTATCATTAGTAAGGGAAAAGTCAAAGGAGGAGCAACAAAAAATGGCTGACTATAAAGAAAAAGACCGCAAAGACAAGGAAAAGGATATAGATAGATATAAAGAACGGGACAAGCATAAAGACAAAACACAAACAAATATATTGAAAGTAAAACCTAAGGAGACTGAACCAGAAAAAATTAAACCTAAATTACAACTACCCAAAGATACTAGACCAAAAGAGAAAAGATTAGTGAATGATGATCTAATGCAAACTAGTTTTGAGAGAATGCTTAGTTTGAAAGACCTTGAAATTGAACAGTGGCATAAAAAGCATAAAGAGAAGATCAAACAAAAAGAAAAAGAGAGGCTGAGACATCGAAATAGTACTGAATTGAGTAAATTAAAGGAAAAAGAAAAGCAGAGACATTCGCTCACACCATCTAAAAACAAAGAGTTAATGAGATCAAAAAGTTCTGAGTTGTCAGATTCTGGCCCCAAAGATAAAATGCTAAAGGATGCCACAAGCTGCAGATCACAGTCAGTCGATGGAAAAAATGTGGCACATCCTGGAAAAACACTTTTAATATTGGAAAACAATAGCCTAGCTAGGTCTCCTCGGTCAGAGAGTGAAAAGACTGGTCTAAGTTCTCGATCTATATCAATGATATCAGTTGCCAGTTCTGAAGACTCTTGTCATGCTACTGTGACCACACCAAGGCCTACTATTGAATATGATTCAGACTTTGCACTTGAAGGTTCAGATTCTCCGATGTCTTTCTCTCAGTCCCCTTTTCTATCAACTGCTAAATCACCAGCTGTTCATGACCGAGAGTTGGACAGCCTTTCTGAGCTACCTGACCGTGTTAAGCAACCTCTGTTAAACAGACTTCTCCCAGGTTATCTCAGGTCAGTGTCTGTAGAGGATACTAAATTGGCAACCAGTGAATCCAGACCGGTTGTAGAAGTTAGAAGATGCAGCATGCCAGCTGCTTTTGTTGATCAAATTAGGCCCTCCCCATCAATTTTAGAAAGCACTTTACAAGAAACGACATCAGCTGCTCCATCAGTGCCTAGCAGCTGTATGTCTCCGAAAATAGAAGAAAAAGATTTTCAAGGTAGCTTTTCTAGTCTACATCCAAGTAGTAAAAAATCCTTACCTTTTAGTAAGCATACTGGAGATTCAAATATGTTAGTCCAAGAAACTCAAATCATTCCAGAGGAGTCACCTGTCATGAATGGCTCTGACCGAGCTAGTTGTCATGTAGGAATGTCTTCACCTTTGGATTCTGAACTTGCAAAATCAGTTTGTTCAGAACAAGAGTCTGCTTCATTTGCGGAAGCTGCTGGCAACACATCTCAGGATTTGCTTTCATGTAGACAGGAAAACACCAAAACAAGCCCACATGAACCATGTGTACTTTCCTCTCCTATATCATGTCCTACTGTTACAGCTCCACCACCTTCAGATTTACATAGTTCCCCAAAAACTTCTCTGCTTTGCAGTTTGACACTTAGCACTGGAATAGAAGAGCAAACTTGTGCAAGTGCCAACTCTAGTAACGTCAAAGGAAGTGAGGTAAAAGAAGATGAACCCAAGCTTCTTGAAAATGAGAAAACTGAGGTATCCACTGCAACACCTCAAGAAAATGTTCACCCTGTTGACGGGTTAAAAATTGTCCTTTCAGACTGTGTTGTGGAAAGAATAGAAAACACAGCAGATATACAGGCTCCTAATCTTTCAAAGAAAATCACACCAAGCTCAAGTCCAACAAAGGAGAATATGCTGGTAGACAAACAAGAGGAACAGTCTACATCTAAAGACTGCAAATCTGGTGTAGAAAATCTTACAGCCTCACAGAGTGATAGAAAAGATGACGGTGACTTAGAAAAGACAAGTGGAACAGCAGAAACACTTAAAGAAAATACACATCATCAAGTCAACTATTCTAGTAACACAAAGGACGCATCTTTGCAAAAATATGACTTCTGTTCATCTGAGACTCAAACTTCTTCAGTACAGGAAGAGATGCAGAAATTTAGCCAGACCATTAAGATGGAAGTAGAGGAAAATACTGAAGTAAAAACGGAGCCGCAAGAAATTCCTCAAAGAATTACAAGAAATCGTGCCAACATGTTGGCCAATCAAAATAAGCAGGCGCAAGCAAGCTTCTCCCACCCTTCAGAAAAGGAACCTGTTGAAAACCCTGTATCCCTGAGAGGGAGGATACGACTAACTGAAGAGGATGATGTACAAGTTCATCATCCACGTAAAAGAAAGCTGCCTCGTGTGCCTCAACCTGGTCTAGCTAATCCTTCTTCAATACAGCAAGCAAAAGAAAAAACACAACAGTCCTTGGCTGCAGTTGTGGATTCTTTGAAACTGGAGGATATCCAGCCATATCAGTCTGAGAGGGCAAATCCTTATTTTGAATATCTTCACATTAGACGAAAAGTAGAAGAGAGGCGAAAGATGCTGTGTAGTGTTATCCCTCAAGCACCACAGTACTATGATGAATATGTGACCTTCAATGGCTCATATCTTCTAGATGGAAATCCCTTCAGCAAGCTTTGCATCCCCACAGTAAGTCAGCTACTAAATCCAGCAGCAATTATTTTAAATGTTTAAGTTTGGTAACCAGAACAAAACAAAAAAAAAAGAGGCTTAAGCAGACCTCCAGTCCAATCTGTTTTTCTATTTTCTCCTAAGCTTGCTGCCCTGCTATTTTCCCCCTTTATTTTATCTAAATGTGAACATTACAAAGACCATAAACCAAGTGCTATGTGTTGCATCTGTTTGCCGTCTAGATTATGCTGTACAGCATAAAACATAAACCTATGTTACCCATCTATATTCCTTACTGCTCCTGTATAAGTGGATAATACAGCACAGATTATCACCTAATATGATAAAGAACATGGAATATAATTTGTGCTCACTGACAAATAACACTGCATTCACATTGAGAGCAATACAACTACTTAAAATACACTGCTTGTTTTAAGGGAGCTCCTAACTACCACAATTCACTGAACACATCTCTTCAGATAACCTTTTCTCATCCAGAGTCTGTACATATTTGCAGTCTGGATCACATTGCAGTGACCGTAGTTTGATCAACATTATAACTGCTGCAGAGGATTTCCTGAGTCCCATGGTTTAGTGTGCACATGGAAGTGTCAGGCTTTGCAGCCAACTCTGTAATCCGCATTAAAATGAGAAAGCTCTGTGAAAGTTGTGCTTACCACATGTGTAACAATTGTGATTGACAGCCTCTGTAGCCCAGGTTGCATGTCTAAGGCCCCATGCACATGAGACGCAAATGCAAACACATCTAAACACGCGTTTTCAAAGGCAAAAACCAGCGTTTAAAACGCCGTTTTTTGCCACGAATTTTGCGGCGTTTTGCCGCGTTTGCGTTTTATAAGGGTTTAGTTAAGAAACATCATAAGACCCTCCCTAAGCTCAAAAAACAATATTAAACAATTTCAGCCATTTTGTGAGACCAAAGTGAGTAGCAGCTGAAAGAGCAGCAGTATACTTGTATTTAGCGTGTCACTTGCCACATCACCTGCCACAAGCTGTGGATTGTCCACTTGCCATGTTACCTGCCACAAGTTGTGAATTGTCCACTTGCCACGTCACCTGTCACATCAACCGGCCACTTCACCTGCCACAAGTTGTGGATTGTCCACTTGCCACGTCACCTAACCACGTCACCTGCCACAAGTTGTGGATTGTCCACTTGCCATGTCACCTGGCCACGTCACCTGGCAACGTCAACTGCCACAAGTTGTGGATTTTCCACTTGCCATGTCACCTGCCACATCACCTGGCTACGTCACCTGACCACCTCACCTGCCACAATTTGTGGATTGTCCACTGGCCACGTCACCTGCCACAAGTTGTGGATTGTGATTATCCACTTGTCGCGTCACCTGCCAAAAGTTGCGGATTGTCCACTGGCCACGTCACCTGTCACATCAACCGGCCACTTCACCTGCCACAAGTTGTGGATTGTCCACTTGCCACGTCACCTAACCACGTCACCTGCCACAAGTTGTGGGTTTTCCACTTGCCATGTCACCTGGCCACGTCACCTGCCACATCACCTGGCCACGTCACCTGCCACTGGTTGTGGATTGTCCACTGGCCACGTCACCTGCCACAAGTTGTGGATTGTCCATTTGCCACGTCACCTGACCATGTCACCTGCCACAAGTTGTGGATTGTCCATTTGCCACGTCACCTGTCCACGTCACCTGTCCACGTCACCTGAAACAAGTTGTGGATTGTCCACTTGCCACGCCACCTGACCACGTCACCTGGCCACGTCAGCTGCCAAATCACCTGGCCACGTCACCTGCCACGTCAACTGCCAAATTACCTGGCCACGTCACCTGCCACAAGTTGTTGATTGTCCACTGGCCACGTCACCTGCCACAAGTTGTGGATTGTCCACTTGCCACGTCACCTGGCCACGTCACCTGGCAACGTCAACTGCCACAAGTTGTGGATTTTCCACTTGCCATGTCACCTGCCACATCACCTGTCACGTCAACTGGCCACTTCACCTGCCACAAGTTGTGGATTGTCCATTTGCCACGTCACCTGACCACGTCACCTGCCACAATTTGTGGATTGTCCACTTGCCATGTCACCTGGCCACGTCACCTGCCACGTCACCTGGCCATGTCAGCTGCCATGTCACCTGGCAACGTCAACTGCCACAAGTTGTGGATTTTCCACTTGCCATGTCACCTGCCACATCACCTGGCTACGTCACCTGGCCACCTCACCTGCCACAAGTTGTGGATTGTCCACTTGCCACGTCACCTGCCACAAGTTGTGGATTGTCCACTTGCCATGTCACCTGGCCACGTCAGCTGCCAAATTACCTGGCCATGTCACCTGCCACAAGTTGTGGATTGTCCACTTGCCATGTCACCTGCCACGTCACCTGGCCACGTCAGCTGCCAAATTACCTGGCCACGTCACCTGCCACAAGTTGTGGATTGTGATTATCCACTTGTCACGTCACCTGCCACAAGTTGCGGATTGTCCACTGGCCACGTCACCTGCCACAAGTTGTGGATTGTCCACTTGCCACGTTACCTGCCACGTCACCTGGCCACGTCACCTTCCACAAGTTGTGGATTGTCATCTGGCCATGTCAGATGCCATGTCACCTGCCACAAGTTGTGGATTGTCCACAATGCAATGCAAGCATTTACAGTTGTTTAACCACTTCCATACCAGGCACTTACGCACCTTCCCGCCCAAGCCAATTTTCAGCTTTCAGCACTGTCGCAATTTGAATGACAATTGCGCGGTCATGCTACACTGCACCCAAACAAAATTGGCGTCTTTTTCCCCACAAATAGAGCTTTCTTTTGGTGGTATTTGATCACCTCTGCGTTTTTTTTTTTTTGTGCAACAACTAAAAATAGAGCGAAGATTTTGAAAAAAAAATAAAGTTTTTATTTTTTTCTGTTAATTTTTTTGTAAATGAGTATGTTTTCTCTTTCAATTATGGGCACTGATATGGTGGCACTGATGGGCACCGATGAGGTGGCACTGATGGGCACCGATGAGGTAGTTCTGATGGGCACCGATTAGGTAGCACTGATGGGCACTGATAGGCGGCGCTGGTATTGGGCACTGATGGGCACTCATGGGCGGCACTGATGGGCACTCATAGGCAGCACTGGGCACTCATAGGCAGCACAGATGGGCACTCATAGGCGGCACAGGTGGGCACTGATAGGCGGCACAGGTGGGCACTGATAGGCGGCACAGGTGGGCACTGATAGGCGGCACAGGTGGGCACTGATAGGTGGCACAGGTGGGCACTGGTAGGTGGGCACTGGGCATGGATTGGCACTGTGGGGTGGCACTGACAGACACTGGGGTGGCACTGATGATCACTGAGGGGTGGCACTGATGGATCAATGTTGCCAATCAGTGCCCATGTGTGGGCACTGATTGGCATCATTTTTTTTTACTGCCACCCCTTTTTTTTTTTTGTCTTTTTTTTTTTTTGTCTTTTTTTTTGTCATTTTTTTGTGTCTTTTATTTGTATTTTTTTATTGTCCTGGTGGTCTAGTGTGGCGATCCGAGGGGGGGCTGCGCTGATAAACAATCAGCGCGAACCCCCCCTGTCAGGAGAGCCGCTGATCGGCTCTCCTCTACATGCGTCTGTCAGACGCGAGTGAGGAAGAGCCGTCGGCGGCTCTTCCTGTTTACATCGTGATCAGCCGTGATTGGACACGGCTGATCACGTGGTAACGAGGCTCCGCCGGAGACTCGTTACCGAGATCGGAGGTGCAGGGTGTCAGACTGACACCCCGCATCACCGATCGCCGCGCTGCGCGCCCGCACGGGCGCGTGCGGCATGAAATCGTGCTAGACGTTTGAGAACGTCTAGTCACGATTTCATAACCACTTCCCTGCCGTAAATCGGCTATTGGCCGGGCGGGAAGTGGTTAAGTTTTTTTAATGGTTTTTCATCATTTGCCAACATTTTTGATATTTCGAATGTAAAAAAAAGGTCACCTTTTAAAACGCCTATAAACGAAATTATCGCTGCAAAACACGGTACCGGCGTTTTGCCGCAATTTGCGTCTGAAACGCGAAAACGTTTGCATCTGAACCCATTTTTTTGCTTCTGAAAAAACAAGCCTAAACCCAACTGCTTTAAAACGCAAAAAAACGTGAATGTGTGCATGGACACATAGGATAACATTAAATATGTTCAGGGGCAGTTGAAAAAAATGCCCAAATGCCTCTGAACTCGAGTTTACCAGCGTCTCGTGTGCATGGGGCCTAAGACTGTATTTGTGACTTATGGGAGGCTGGGCATTCTCAGACAAGAAGTGTGCCTACTGCAATGCCCTTGAATGTATAATTAGAAGCATGAGGGCAATAAAATTAAAAAGCTGAATAGTTGCAGAAGCACATTAGAGTTCTTATAAATAGAGGTCAGCTTTTTTTAGTATATTAGCTATCTATCATGGCTAACTGAACTGAATAATTATACATTTAAATACTTTGTCAGGGCTTTTTATTTATTAGGTTTTGCACATTTTAGTGAATTTTTAAATTACTCCAAAAGCTATATTTTTTGAAAGCAGAAAATGGGTAGTTGCAATCTTTTATGTCATATGATATTAATGCACATGTTTATCCAAAAATGAAAATAAAAAATGCTTATTTAAAAAAAAGGTAATTTTGAAATTGGCAGCAACACGTCTCAAAGTTTGGACAGGGCAACAAAAGGCGGACAAAGTACTGTAAGTGGTACTGACAAGGAAGAGCTGTAAGAACATTTTGCAGCTAATAAGGTTAATTGGCAACAGGTCAGTAACATGATTGGTGTAAAAAGAGCATCTTGGAGAGTCAGAATATCTCAGAAGTAAAGATGGGCAGAAGTTAACCGATCCGTGAAAAGCTGCTTCTAAAAATTGGCAATTTCAGAATGTTCCTCAATGTAAAATTGAAAAGACTTTAAATATATCATCATCTACAGTGCATAATGTCTAAGATTCTTTAGAATCTAGAGAAATCTTTGTGCTCAAGGGGCAAGGCCAAACCTCAATATTGAATTCCCATGATCTTCAGGACCTCAGACTGCACTGCATTGTCTTTAATGCATGATTCTGTGAAGGACATCAGTGCGTGGGCTCAAGAATACCTAAAAAAAAAAAATAAGAAAATCAGTCTGTAGATACAGTTCGCCATGCCATCCAAAAACGCAAGATGAAGCTTTATAATACAAAGAAGCCATATCTGAACATGATCCTGAAACGTTGCCGCCTTCTCTGAGCCAAAGCGTATTAAAAATGGTCTGATGTAAAGTGGAAAACTGGTCTGTGGTCAGACAAATCGAAGTCATGAGCACCGTGTCCTACAGACTAAAGAAGAGATGGACCATCAGGCTTGTTATAAGCGCTAAGTTGAAAAGCCTGAATCTCTGATTGTATGGGGGTTCATTAGTGCAAATGGAATGGGCAGCTTGCACATCTGGAAAGGCACCATTTATTGTTAAAAGATGTATCCTGTTTTTGAACAGCCTAGACTCCAATCCAGATGACATATTTTTGGGGAAAGTCCTTACATATTTCAGCAGGACAATGCTAAACTGCATACTTCATCTATGAAAACAGCATGGCTTTGTAGAAGAGTCCAGGTGCTTAACTGGCCTGCTTGCAATACAGACTGACCACATTTGGTGCATCTTGAAATGAAAAATTTGAAAGATGACCCAGGACTGTTGCGCAGTAAGAATCCTATATCAAGCAAGAATGGGACAACATTGCTCTCCCAAAACTCCAACAACTGGTCTCGGTTCCCAGACATTTACAGAGTGCTGTTAAAAGAAAAGGGGATGCTACACTGTGTTAAACATGGCCTTGCGTTTTGGATCATTGTCATGTTGGAATGTCCAAGTATGTCCCATGCGCAGCTTCCTGGCTGATGAATGCAAATGTTCCTCCAGTATTTATTTTTTTGTTGACACCTCTCCAAATGTAGCGTTTATGGTTTTGGCCAAAAAGCTACATTTTGGTCTCATCACTCCAAATAGCTTTGTGCCAGAAGGTTTGAGGCTTATCCCTGTGCCGTTTGGTGTATTGTAAGTGCGATACTTTGTGGCATTTGGGTAGTAATGACTTTCTTCTGGCGACTCGGCCACTCATCCTGGCAGTTGTGGCTGAAATTGTATTTCCTGACCGTGGTTTGGTTTTAACAGAACCCCTCATTTTTCACTTCTTGATTAGAGTTTGAACACTTCTGATTGCCATTCTCGATTCCTTGGATAACTTTTTATATCCCTTTCCTGTTTTTTACAGTTCAACTACCTTTTCTTGCAGATCCTTTGACAATTCTTTAGCTTTCCCAATGACTCAGAATCCAGAAACGCCAGTGAAGCACTGGATGAAAAATGCAAGGGTCTGTCAGGAGTCCAGAAACTCATTGACCTTTTATATACACGAATAAGAATAGGAAAAATCCTGTGCTAATTCTAAACTATTTAGGTGAAAAGCTGCGACTAAAAAATGTTATACAATATAAACAACAATATACAGAGAAGAAGACTCGCTAATTTATATGTGATAAGATGCGCTGAAACCAGCGAAAAGCATGAAAATTTGACACAAATAAACGTGCTGTGAACACATCAATGATGTGGATGATGACACAATGGTGGATATGGCCACAATCAACAGATGCAGTCCAACATGTATTCACATTCAATGGTCTCCCCAGTGAAAAAAAACTTGATCCACAAAGGTCCTGGAAAAAGTGATGACAGAAGCATCTCCACCACGATCACACACTGACTCTTACCGGAAATGTACGATCTCCAAATTATAGGAGATCATATACAACATAGACCGATGATATCCTTGGATAATATCGCCAACCAAACGTAGTCTCACTTATAAGTAGCCTCAAGCAGTGTGCCAGTGGAAGGTATATAAAAGACAGGAGGGAACTCGCATAGCATAAAATCTTCGGGTGTTTATTAAAAAATATAAAGATGTACACTTGCATCAATTCTGTGACCTAGAACATAAAAACAGCAACCCGGCCGGCTTTTCGAACGTGCAGGTCTGATCACTTGACGCGGTGACGTCAGAACGTCGCCTCCCAACGTTTCGTCTCAATGGGGACATGACCATTCTTCTTGCCTGAAGCCTATTTGGGTACTTTGCCCTTTTTACCAGGATAGTCTACACCTAGATTGCTGTGTTCTCCTTCTAGACACGCTTAATTTATTTTCTGCATCTTACTCTGTGTGAGCCCCACAGGGAAATACTCTCACCCATTTCCATGGCGGAGACCAGGATATGGGGAGCCATGGCAAAATCGCATTTGGACATTTGCTCTGCCAAGTGATTGAACAACAATTAACCTCGGAGTACTAATGCGCCCCTTACACTGCAGCAGGACCCAATTTTAACAGCGGTGTCTGCATCCGATTCTAGCTGTTTCAGGTACGCAACAAGTGGAGTACCTGACAGGCAGAATCCTCTGCTTTTATGGTGCAATTCTTTCGACAGGCAATGGCTTTAATGCAGCCATCTCTGTGCCAGGCCTCTTCTGCTCCTATGTTTTATTTTTTTACCTGAGTCAGATCCCAATATGCCTGCCCTAGATGAGGCAGACCCAAAAGGGAATGAAAAGCTAACGTGAAAAATCTCACTGCTGTCATCTGCAAAAGCCTTGACAATGTGCTTTGTCTTGCCATGCTCTCTTGGGTACAAAAAGACATGCAAAATTCCTAAATGCATTACCCATTCATGAACAAACAGAATGTGCAATCTATGCTGATTGGATTACCCCAGAAATGATTTTATCTCCTCCCAAAATATTTGCTGAACTCTTAGGTGGAAAAATAGTTCACTAAAAGGTTTATTTTTGTAGCGGATTCTGCAATCTCTGGCTCAATTGAAAAGTTCAGCTTTGGAATATAACTTGTTCCACCCGTTTTAAGCATCTGCAGCATGATTCATTTTTTTCCCTGATCCCCCCCCCATCCCTGTGACAGTAGGGCGGGGATCTTCTCTCCGCACCCGCTTTCACATTTTCACAACGGCACACCAATGCGGGGGTCTGCCCACATGGTTGGGTCATTCATTCATGCCAGAACAAGCCAGGTCGTCTCCCTTTCCAGCTGTCTCTGTGGTCCACATCACAGGAGTGGACAACTGGAAAGCGGACTATCTCAGCCACCACTGCCTGGCTAAGGAGTATTGTGCTCTTCACCCAGACATATTCAACCTGATATGTCAAATGGGGGATCCCGGATGTTGTTGTTGTTTTAAAAAAAAAAACAAAAAAAAAAAGTTTTCAATTTAAGCAAAGGGATGGGAGACATTTAAGAAAAAGTATGTGTTTTATATATGAGCTATGGAAACATTTTCTTCCCTCAGAATGTACGCACTTTCATGTGAAATCAAAGAGAATACCTGTGGGAAGGCTTAAGGTCTCTCATCCAGCTTCATCCCGACGGTGTCGGGATCCACCTTCTTCTTTCTCTATATGATTGACATCGGCTCCTGGCAGTCTGTGCACTCTAGAGAGTTCAAAAGTACCTCAGCTCCTCCCTCTCTCCAGGCTGAGCCCTCACTGTGTCAGTGACACAGACAAGCAGAAGAACTTCAGCCCTGCCGACTTTTCTCAGAAGTGCTCTCTCTGCAGAGTGGAGCAGGGAAGCAGCTTAAGAACATTAACTTATTGTTGTCTTGTACAGTAAAGTCTACTGGAGTTGCAACTATCATAGTTTAGCTATGTAATGTGCCTCCATTTCTTGTTGACAGTGTGATGTCACATTTCCATGGAAACAGGGGCACATGACAAGCATGCACATTCCAGCTTGTGGCTCGGATCTGAGCCTGTAAGGGAAGCGCGGCCACAGCTGAGAGCTGAAGAAGAGTATAAGGGGGGTAGATCACTCCAAATGTAACCCCCCCCCCCCCCCCCCCTAAACTTTCAAACCTGAAGAGAACATTATTTAGCCCTATCCAGGATTTGGAATGGGGAGAAAGCAAAAACAGAGCAACATATGAAAGAAAGAAAGAAAAGCTGTTCTGTGGTGAGGGTAGTTAATACTATTTATTTGTACTATCCCATACTTCTCCTTTAGAGGTCTTACAGCTTGATGTCTTCATAAAGAGTAACTTGTCACATTCCAGGTGCTATTTAAAGGGCTCCTTTAATTAATCACAGTATACAATATAATATTTAAAAACAATCCTGCTTATAATTTAGTTTTTATGTTTCACATTAACGAGCATGTTCGGGCTCAAAGATATCACATGTTAACATACAATTTATATATACATATATATATATATATATATATATACAGTGCAGAAAATAAGTATTTGAACACCCTGCTATTTTGCAAGTTCTCCCACTTGGAAATCATGGAGGGGTCTGAAATTGTTATTGTAGGTGCATGTCCACTGTGAGAGACATAATCAAAAAAAAAAAATCCAGAAATCACAATGTATGATTTTTTTAACTATTTATTTGTATGATACAGCTGCAAATAAGTATTTGAACACCTGAGAAAATCAATGTTAATATTTGGTACAGTAGCCTTTGTTTGCAATTACAGAGGTCAAACGTTTCTTGTAGTTTTTCACCAGGTTTGCACACACTGGAGGAGGGATTTTGGCCCACTCCTCCACACAGATCTTCTCTAGATCAGTCAGGTTTCTGGGCTGTCGCTGAGAAACAGTTTGAGCTCCCTCCAAAGATTCTCTATTGGGTTTAGGTCTGGAGACTGGCTAGGCCACGCCAGAACCTTGATATGCTTCTTACAGAGCCACTCCTTGGTTATCCTGGCTCTGTGCTTCGGGTCATTGTCATGTTGGAAGACCCAGCCTCGACCCATTTTCAAAGCTCTAACTGAGGGAAGGAGGTTGTTGCCCAAAATCTCGGAATACATGGCCCCGGTCATCCTCTCCTTAACCACTTGTGACCGGCCCCACGTCCAAAGACGTCACGTTTTTGAAGATGGATATCTCGGTAACGGCAGCAGCTGCTGCCACAACCGAGATATCCATCTCTTCGTGGGGCGGTCCTGTTAACGATAACGGCGGTCATCGCGGCGGATTCGCCGCGAGATCGCCGTTACCGGCGGCGGGAGAGGGTGCCCCCCCCCTCCCGCCGCTCTCCCGCGCCCTCCGCCGCTTACCGTAGCCGTCGGTAGCGGCGGAGGCGATCGGGTCCGCTCGTTGCCTGTCCGGGGATGTGACTGAGGGAAAAAATGTCCCTCAGCCGTCCCCCTCTCTCTGCTGGGCGGAAGTGACGTCAAAACGTCATTTCCGCCCAGCGTCTTAAAGAGACATTTAATATGTTTACATTTTGCCCTTTTTTTTTTTTTTTTTGCATTTAAGCCTGAATATGAGATCTGAGGTCTTTTTGACCCCAGATCTCATATATAAGAGGACCTGTCATGCTTTTTTCTATTACAAGGGATGTTTACATTCCTTGTAATAGGAATAAAAGTGATAATTTTTTTTTTTTTTTTTTTTTTCAGTGTTAAAAATTATAAAATAAAGAAAAATAAAAACGAAAACCAAAAAAAAATTTTTTTAAAGTGCCCCGTCCCGACGAGCTCGCGCGCAGAAGCAAACGCATACGCGAGTAGCGCCCGCATATGAAAACGGTGTTCAAACCACACAAGTGAGGTATCGCCGCGATCGTTAGAGCGAGAGCAATAATTCTAGCCCTAGACCTCCTCGTCATCTCAAAAAATGCAACCTGTAGAATTTTTTAAACGTCGCCTATCGAGATTTTTAAGGGTAAAAGTTTGACGCCATGCCACGAGCGGGCGCAATTTTTATGCGTGACATGTTGGGTATCATTTTACTCGGCGTAACATCATCTTTCACAATATATAAAAAAATTGGGCCAAATTTATTGTTGTCTTATTTTTTAATTCAAGAAAGTGAATTTTTTCCAAAAAAAGTGCGCTTGTAAGACCGCTGCGCAAATACGGTGTGAGAAAAAGTATTGCAATGACCGCCATTTTATTCTCTAGGGTGTTAGAAAAAAAAATATATATAATGTTTGGGGGTTTTAAATAATTTTCTAGCAAAAAAAACTGTTTTAGTCTCGTAAGCACCGAATCTGAAAAACAGGCTCGGTAATGAAGTGGTTAATACAGTGCAGTCGCCCTGTCCCATGTGCAGAAAAACACCCCCAAAGCATGATGCTACCACCCCCTTGCTTCACAGTAGGGATGGTGTTCTTGGGATGGTACTCATCATTCTTCTTCCTCCAAACACGGTTAGTGGAATTATGACCAAAAAGTTCTATTTTGGTCTCATCTGACCACATGACTTTCTCCCATGACTCCTCTGGATCATCCAAATGGTCATTGGCAAACTTAAGACGGGCCTTGACATGTGCTGGTTTAAGCAGGGGAACCTTCCGTGCCATGCATGATTTCAAACCATGACGTCTTAGTGTATTACCAACAGTAACCTTGGAAACGGTGGTCCCAGCTCTTTTCAGGTCATTGACCAGCTCCTCCCGTGTAGTCCTGGGCTGATTTCTCACCTTTCTTAGGATCATTGAGACCCCACGAGGTGAGATTTTTGCATGGAGCCCCAGTCCGAGGGAGATTGACAGTCATGTTTAGCTTCTTCCATTTTCTAATGATTGCTCCAACAGTGGACCTTTTTTCACCAAGCTGCTTGGCAATTTCCCCATAGCCCTTTCCAGCCTTGTGGAGGTGTACAATTTTGTCTCTAGTGTCTTTGGACAGCTCTTTGGTCTTGGCCATGTTAGTAGTTGGATTCTTACTGATTTTATGGGGTGGACAGGTGTCTTTATGCAGCTAATGACCTCAAACAGGTGCATCTAATTTAGGATAATAAATGGAGTGGAGGTGGACATTTTAGAGGCAGACTAACAGGTCTTTGAGGGTCAGAATTCTAGCTGATAGACAGGTGTTCAAATACTTCTTTGCAGCTGTATCATACAAATAAATAGTTAAAAATTCATAAATTGTGATTTCTGGAATTTTTTTTTTGATTATGTCTCTCACAGTGGACATGCACCTACGATGACAATTTCAGACCCCTCCATGATTTCCAAGTGGGAGAACTTGCAAAATAGCAGGGTGTTCAAATACTTCTTTTCTGCACTGTATATATATATATATATATATATATATATATATATATATATATATATATATATAATTTTCAGGGTTCGACAAAAGAATTGGCGTCCCGACTAGAATTGGCAACCTGGCGACAGGGGAAGGAAGCATAAGCGTCAATTACCAGCCGGTGCGGCCCAAAGCAATGGGAAGGTGGGGGCGCACGGAGACACAGGATGCCCCATACTGTGTCTCCGTGCGCCCCCGTTAAGTGGTCGGGCCGCGCCACCCGGCAAATTCTGCAGGCCCATGCTTCCTTCCGTGATCTGGTGCCATCTTGTGGTGGCCGTTGGCGCGACAAGTAAACCAGCAATGCTAATGAAGCTTCCCCAGTGTTTTCACTGCCATCTCCTTCCTTCTAATTAGAGCCCCCAAACATTATATATATTTTTTATTCTAACACCCTAGAAAATAAAATGGCGGTCGTTGCAATACTTTGTCACACCGTGTTTGCGTAGCGGTCTTACAAGCGCAGTTTTTTGGGAAAAAATACCCTTTTTTTTTTAATTAAAAAAATAAGACAACAGTAAAGTTAGCCCAATTTTTTTTTATATTGTGAAAGATGTTTTGCCAAGTAAATTGATAACCAACATGTCGTGCTTCAAAATTGCGTCCGTTAATGGAATGGCGACAAACTTTTACCCTTTTAAAATCTCCATAGGCGATGTTTGAAAAATTCTACAGTTTGCATGTTTTGAGTAACAGAGGTCATCTAGGGCTAGAATTAATGCTCTCACTCTACCAATCGCGGCTATACCTCGCGTGTGGTTTGAACACCGCTTACGTATTCGATCGTTCATGTTTTCTGGCTCCTAACGTTTTTAGCTGGCTCCTAGATTCCAAGAAAATTTGTCAAACCCTGTATAAATATAATTTATTTTTTTGGGTTATATGGTTATGTAGCACAGTGCATGTTCCAATGCGAATGTTGAGATATTTTCAAATGTTGTGATATTTAATTTAATTTTTTTTTTTTAAAGCTATTTGTATTCTTTAAGAAATTTGAATGTTTGAATAATGAAGGGGTTAATGATCATATAAGATTATTTAATGTTTATAAATAATTGGGTGTGGGTAATGGCTTTTGTAGTTTTTTGTGAAAGAGCTGGGCCTCGCATGAAATTAAAATTAAAATTAAAGCAGACAGACCGATTTGATCGGATTTGTCTGCTGGGAGAAATTGGTTTGATCGTGTACACATGATCAAACCAAAATCCCTGCCGGCAGACAGCGCGGTGACGTGGCGGTGACGTTGACGCCGCCACGTCACCGCACCAGGAAGTAAAACACCTCCGCGCATGCGTCGAATCCATTCGACGCATGTGCGGGCAGATATGTCTGCTGGTTAGCGTACTAACCAGCAGACATGTCGGATGGACGGGTTCCCAGCAGACAGATTTTAAAGCATGCTTTAAAATCTGTCTGCTGGAAAAATCTGTCTGTCCGCCCGTACACACTATCGAATTTGTCTGCTGAAATGTTCCGTCAGACCGTTTCCAGCAGATGAATTTGATCGTGTGTACGTGGCCTAACTGGTACAGTTGATAGTAATTTAGCTCTACGTTGTTTTGAATAGTTTATTTCAGAACTAGTGTACATGTGTGTTGTTTTCCTGCTGTGTTTCTTCTAGTACAGCAGGCTCTGTCGAGGTGTAAATTAATTGCAAATGCAACATTAGGTGCTGCTCAAATGAAAAGGTTGTGTTGGACATAAAGACCCATCCACTCCTAAGGCTTTATTTACACCTTTGTATTTTAGATTTATTTTAAGTAGGGTTTACATACGTTACCATACATCCTTATGAAGCTATAACATTGTTACTTTGCAGATTACACCACCTCCGTCCCTCTCTGAACCTTTGAAAGAACTTTTTCGACAACAGGAAGTTGTACGGATGAAACTTCGCTTGCAGCACAGCATAGAAAGAGTAAGTGTGAACATTAATTTGAGATGGTAATTATGAACAAAATTAATCATGATTTTTTTAAAGACCTAAGCTCCTGAAGGTTGCCCTTTCATGACCAGGGCATTTTTTGCTAATTGACAGTTGCAGTTGCAACACTCTACACAAATGTAATTTATATATTTTTTTCACACAAATAGAGCTTTCTTTATCGTACATCACGGGACACAGAGCGCATAGCCATTACACTTGGGTTATATGGGTACATTCAGGTGTGGACACTGGTGTAATCAATTTCACAGGAAGTTTCCTCCCTATATAACCCCCTCCCACTGGAAGTGCTTCAGTTTTTTCGCCAGTGTCTTAGGTGTTGGTCACGTCTAGCTGTCCCTCGGAGGTCTCGGGACCCAGGATAGCTAGCCGGATCCGTCCGAAGTGCTTCAAAGCCAAGGTGTACGGTACCCGGGCCCTGCTGGAGTGGGATTTTGCCTATAATGCCTCTCCTTGGAGGGCTGGATTCTGGGCTCCAGTGCCTTAGTCTCTTCCAAGAACTAAACGCTACTGATGCCAGGATGCTATATAGGTCCAGGTGTGTGGGTTCCTTAACACAGGACCCCGGTCCCTGAAGGTCCAAGACAATACCCACGGAGATGGGGGAAGGCTGGGCCTCTTGCATTTTGCAATACCCTGCGGCGTGGAGCAGGTAAGAGGGAACCTGCGGGACTTGGTTCGACAGTAGGTATCCCCCTGGGGGTTCTGGGTCGGCTAATGGTATGCTTGTGCATCAGCCACTATCTCCACTATGTCTTTTGAGGCAGGATGGGATGTACTAATGTTTACCCAGATAACATGTAGGTATATGTATGCTTTTAAAGATATGTATTTGCTACTCCCCCCAGATCTGCCTGTTAGCATGATACTGCAGCCCCACGTGCTATGAGGAGGAAATGCTGGCAAAACTCCTGTTTCTTAGGAAGCCTATGGGGACAGCTTCCTCTATGTGTGCACTACAATAAGATTAGTGTCTTGCCTGGTGTCTGTTTGGTTGCTAGCGCTGGTCCAGGCTTCTCCTCTGCTTTCTGCTTCCTCCATGTTGGTTTCAGCGTGGGGGGGGGGGGGGGGCGCGCGCGCGCCTGCGCGCCACCTTTTACAGCGTCAGCGTGCGTGGGGGGGGGGGGCGGGCCAGCAGCGTCAGGTCTCAGTTAAAGCAGCAAAGCATTTCCTGGCTGGTCATTCCCTCCTGAAAGCAGAGGAGGCTGAGGACACAGAGCGCGCAGCTGAGCTATTTCTGGCTAACAGTGACACCCAGTGGTGGTTTGTGGATCTTCAGGTCTGGACTTAGCTCCATACTGACCAGAAAAAAAAAAAAGGTTTTTTTCTTAAAGGGACTCAGCCTTAGATCTGGCAGTATCTGAGTCGGTGCAACCTTGGGCTCCAGCTAACGGGCATTGGTGTGGCAATACTCACAGGACCTTCCTCGGTATTGCCGCCTTCTCGGGCGTATGAAAATTTGGAAATTTTTTACCATAGCCTGTTCTTATTAATGGTTCACTTCTAGCTACAACAGTTGGGTGTTGGCTTTAGGGGTGTCTCAAGGTTGTGCAATGGCTCCCAAGGGATCAGGACCAGCTAAGGCTGCAAAAGGTACCAAAAAAACTAAAGGGGTCTCCATCGGGGTCAGAGGATTTGGGCCAGGCTCTAGCGGTCCCACCCTCACCAGATAGACCACCGAACAGCATGTTGCAGGAGCCATTGAGGGTGCTAGGGGCAGAGGCGGCCCCCAATCAACCCATTCCCGTTTACGCTACGGAAGAAATGCTAGCGACCACCCTGGGTGGGCTAGAGGAAAGGTTAACTGCTCTAATTGCCCGCTCTTTGCCAGGTGGCAAACGGGCTAGATCCCCGTCACCTAGATTGGTGTTTTCAGATGCAGAGGTCCTCTCTTCGGAGGAATTGGACCCACAGGGGGATCAAGCGGACCCGAGTCCCGACGGGTCAGACATTGAGGGCTCCACTATAGATGAAATTTTTTCGGCTTCTCAAGCAGAGAGCCTGGGGATCCAGTCTCTGACAGATATGGTTCGCACTGCTTTTAAACTTCCAGTGTCAGAACAATTAGCCCCCGCGGTATCCACTTTAGGTTCCTTGAAGGCACCGTTGAGTGGTGCGTCTTTTCCGGTTCACCCCCTTCTGGAGAGCGTGATTTTTCAGGATTGGGCTCGACCTGATAGGATTTTTTATCCCTCCTAAAAGGTTCACTATTCTCTATCCTATGGAAGAGGAATTTGCAAAGAAATGGGCACTCCCTACCGTGGACGCAGCCATTTCCTGCGTAAATAAATCCCTGACCTGTCCGGTTGAAAATGTCCAGATGTTTAAAGATCCAGTCGACAAAAAGTTGGAGACCCTACTGAAGGCTTCTTTTACCACAGTAGGTGCCGTGGTTCAGCCAGCGGTGGCAGCCATTGGCGTTTGTCAGGCTTTAAAGGATCAGACTAAACAGATATTAAGGGACATACCGGCTCAGCAAGCTCGTGAATTGGCTGACCTCCCAAGGGCTCTCTGCTTTGCAGTAGATGCTATTAAGGACTCCATTCAACAGGCGTCCCGTTTATCTCTGCTGTTGGTTCATATGCTTCGCCTTTTGTGGCTGAAAAACTGGTCAGCAGAGGCACCCTGCAAAAGGCTTTTAGCAGGATTTCCCTTTCATGGTGGGAGACTATTCGGTGAAGACCTAGATAAATATATCCAGACCATATCAAGTGGTAAAAGTTCTTTCTTGCCTGTCAAGAAAAGATCGCGTGGGCCCGCGTTTAAGCGACAGGCCTTCGCAGGCTCGGCCCCTTCAACTTCCCGTAAGTATCGACGGCCTCCCGGGCGTTCAGCATTTAATAGCCGCCCACAAGGACAAGCCACGGCAGGCAAGAGGCCATGGTCTCGCAAGCCGGTTAAACCAGTCATCAAGTCAGATTCATGAAGGGGCGCCCCCACTCTCTTGGGTGGGGGGAAGGCTTCGGTTTTTCTCCGAAGTGTGGGAGGCCAGAATTCCCGACTCTTGGGTACTGTCCGTGGTAGCCACGGGCTACAAGCTAGAGTTTCGGGAAGTCCCCCCTCCTCATTTTCAGGGGTCAAGTCTTCCAAGCGACCCATTAAAGAGGGCCTCTCTTGTAAAAGCATTGGATCGTCTCTTGCTCCAAGGAGTAATTGTAGAAGTACCAACCCAGGAATGGGGTCTGGGATTCTACTCCAACCTTTTCATAATACCAAAGCCCAATGGCGACGTCAGGCCTATCTTAGACCTCAAACGCCTAAATCGCTTTCTAAAGATTCAGACCTTTCGTATGGAGTCCATACGTTCGGTGGCAGCCAGCCTACATCAAGACGACTTTCTAGCATCTATAGACATAAAGGATGCGTATCTGCACGTGCCGATCTACCCGGCACATCACAAGTTTCTTTGTTTTATGATAGATCACCGTCATTACCAGTTCGTAGCCCTCCCTTTCGGGTTGGCAACAGCTCCGCGGGTATTCACAAAGGTGTTAGCCCCGGTGCTAGCCGTCCTAAGGACAGAAGGCATTTTGGTCCTGGCATACCTGGACGATCTTCTGGTTATCAACAGCTCAGCTTCCAGCCTCAATCATGCAGTAGTTCGCACAGTTCAGCATCTAGAGGAATTCGGGTGGATTGTGAACCAAGAAAAATCGATATTGAAACCCACAAAGCAGTTGGAATATCTAGGCCTTCGGCTAGATACAGACTGCCAGAGGATATTTTTACCTCAAGCAAAGGTCAGATCAATAACTCAAGCAGTTCAAGTGATCTTAGGCGAGAAAAGGCCGACTATTCGCCTATGTATGCGACTGCTGGGGAAGATGGTGGCCGCCTTCGAGGCAGTGCCCTACGCCCAGATCCATACCAGATATCTCCAGGCAGCCATTCTCTCTGCTTGGAACAAGTCCATTCAAGCGTTAGATCGTCCATTAGTGCTCTCCCCAAGAGTCCGGCGCAGCCTGTTTTGGTGGCTGGTCCCTCAAAATTTGTCAAAGGGGAAATCCTTTTGCACCATCACGTGGAAGATAGTAGCCACGGATGCCAGCCTGTCAGGTTGGGGGGGCAGTTCTAGAAGGACAGACCCAGCAAGGGCAGTGGTCGGAGGCAGAAAAACTGCTTCCCATCAATATCCTAGAGATCAGAGCTGCTCGGCTGGCCCTGATCGCCTGGACTCTCCCCCTTCAGGGTCTGCCAGTAAGGATACAGTCCGACAATGCCACTGCGGTGGCATACATAAACCACCAGGGGGGCACGAGGAGCCTAGCAGCCCAAAGGGAAGTAAACCTGATTTTCTCATGGGCCGAAGCCCATGTACCCTGCATCTCGACGGTGTTCATCCCAGGGATAGACAATTCTCAAGCAGATTTTTTGAGTCGTCAACAGTTGCTCCCGGGGGAGTGGTCTCTTCACCCCCAGGTATTCCAAGAGATTTGCCAAAGATTCGGAGTCCCAGATGTGGACATTATGGCAACGAGATCCAACAAAAAGTTGGACAAATTCATATCCCGAGCCAGGGATCCCTCGGCCTACGGGACCGATGCGTTGGTTTGCCCCTGGCACCAGTTTTCTCTTCTGTATGTGTTCCCTCCACTGCAGATGATTCCCCGCATTCTACGGAGCATCAGGGTGGAGCGCAGGCCTGTGATCCTGGTGGCCCCAGCCTGGCCCAGGAGGGCTTGGTACGCACTCATCGTGAGGATGTCAGTCGGGGCGCCGTGGCCGCTCCCCCTGCGCCCATATCTGCTGTCTCAGGGCCCAATCTGCCACCCTGCTTCACAGCAGCTAAATTTGACGGCTTGGCGGCTGAATCCCTAATTCTTAAGGGCAGAGGCCTCTCAGCTCAGGTCATATCTACGTTGATTCAGGCTAGAAAACCGGTCTCTAGAAATATTTATTACAGAGTCTGGAGAACCTATGTGGAGTGGTGCGAGTCTCAAAAATGGCATCCTCGAAAGTTTTTTATTGACAGGATCTTGCGATTCCTCCAGGTTGGCGTTGACAAAGGGTTGGCTCTTAGTACTCTAAAGGGGCAGGTGTCGGCTTTATCAATATGGTTTCAAAGACCCTTGGCCACCCATTCGCTTATGAAAACCTTCTTGCAGGGGGTCTTGCATGTGAATCTCCCTATTAGAGCTTCCCTCTGCCCCTGGAATTTATATCTGGTCTTGTCAGCTTTACAAAGGCAGCCGTTTGAACCTCTGATAGAAATCCCTCTTGTGCTACTAACCCGAAAGTTGGCTTGGTGGCTATGGCTTCGGCCAGAAGGGTTTCCGAGCTGGCAGCCTTGTCATGCAGGGAGCCATACCTTATTCTGCATAAGGACAGAGTGGTTCTGCGGCCTCAACCTTCTTTCCTTCCTAAGGTCATATCCAGTTTTCACTTGAATCAGGACCTAGTCCTACCATCCTTCTTTCCTACTCCCCAGTCCAGAGAGGAAAGACTGCTTCATACTTTGGACGTGGTTCGAGCCATGAGGGTCTATCTCAAGGCTACAGAGAAGATTCGGAAAACAGATGTGCTTTTTGTTCTTCCGGATGGCCCCAAGAAGGGTCAGCCGGCTGCCAAGTCTTCCTTGGCTAGGTGGATTAAGCAGCTGATTTTTCAGGCCTATGGTCTGAAGCGCGTTCCACCTCCCTTATCAGTTAAAGCCCATTCTACGAGGGCCATGAGTGCCTCCTGGGCGGCACACCATCAGATCTCTATGGCACAGGTTTGCAAGGCGGCAACCTGGTCTTCCGTACATACGTTTACTAAATTTTATAAGTTGGACGTGGCAAAGGGTACGGACGCAGCATTTGGGCAGGCGGTCCTACGGGCAGCAGTATAGAATCCTCTGGTCCGGGTCACGCCCCCTTTTTTCTGTTGGTGGAGTTACTTTACTTCCTGATAATTTTTTGTTTGGCTATTCTTGGCATTACAGTCTCCCTCCCTTCATAGAGCATTGCTTTAGGACATCCCAAGTGTAATGGCTATGCGCTCTGTGTCCCGTGATGTATGATAAAGAAAAAGGGATTTTTGGTGAACAGCTTGCCTGTAAAATCCTTTTCTTGAAGTACATCACGGGACACAGAGCTCCCACCCCTCTTTTGGGGAACATTGTGTAACCTCGGAGGAATTGCTTGCTACAAAACTGAAGCACTCCCAGTGGGAGGGGGTTATATAGGGAGGAAACTTCCTGTGAAATTGATTACACCAGTGTCCACACCTGAAGGTACCCATATAACCCAAGTGTAATGGCTATGCGCTCTGTGTCCCGTGATGTACTTCAAGAAAAGGATTTTACAGGCAAGCTGTTCACCAAAAATCCCTTTTTCTTTTAGTGGTATTTAATCCCCACTGTTCTTTTTTGTATTATTATTTAAATGAAGAAAGACCCAACAAAAAAATATGTTTTACTTTTGTGCTATAAAACCTATTCAAAAAAATAAGTCAAATCAAAATGTATTCTGCTGCATGTCTTTGATAACATAAATCCCAATAAGTGTATATTAATTAATTTGCTTGAAAGGTATAGTGTTTACAAATTCTAGTGTGTGTGTGTATATATATGTATGTGTATATGTATGTATGTATGTATGTATATATATATATATATATATATATATATATATATATATATATATATATATATATATATATATATATATATATATATATATATATATATATATATATATATATATATATATATAGGAATTATTTATTTTTTTACTAGTAATGGTGGTGGTGAGTGACTTGTAGTGGGACCGTGATAGTGTCGAGGGCAAGCCAAATATTAAAATGGATGTAAACCTGAATTTTTTTTTTTTTTGCTGTCACAATGTAGGGTATAATATTTCCTATCCTCTGTGCTCATTCTTGCCACAAAGAGTTAATCCAGCTCTGAGCAATCCTCCTTTTTTTTCCAGTGAGATTAACGGACAAACAGGGGACAACTTTTGTCCGTTCTTCCCCCTTGCTGTGAATGACAGGTTATATACATATCTCATGCACTAGCTTAAGACAGGCATTTATTTTTTAATTCCCACCCCCACTCCTTTTCTGAAGTCATGTGGTTACTTTTCTGGATTTTGACTGGATGTTAGTGATCATAGCAGAATTTAGTGTAAGGAATACACAGGAGAAAATGCATGTTGACAAGGGAAGTGTAGAGGAGGGTGGGGAGTCTACTGACATCACAACTCCACCCACGAGCTCAAGACAACAGATCCACCCACAGAATCTGACGGTTTTCAGTTCTTATAACAGATAGAGGGGAGACATTTGACAGGTAAGGATACATGCAAGAGTCATGTATATCCTTATAGATCAGCACTATGACAGTAGTTTAGAAAAGATGAGATTGGGTTTACATCCACTTGAACTGTAACCACCCAGCTTTTTGTTTTATTTGAGCGATAAAATTTGATGCGGTATTACAGCACATGCTGTGCACTTGTTTGTGCATTGTAGTGCCAATGATATTGAATAGCATTCCAACACACTAAACATACCCATGTAGATGCAATCCAAAAAAAGAGTCAAGCTCTTTTCTCTGTCCACAAGTGTGCGGCGGCAGCCCATTTAAAAAAGAATGTGCATAATGATGCTTGACTGCTTAGATCACTGTTATCTCTGCTCTTTATTTCCCTGGTGTCCTCGCATAGTCGAGAACCCACACAAAACAATACTATGTATGATTCCACCTGATGTTGGCTGCATCCACATACTGTCAATGTATTCTACTTATCTCATGTTTTTGCTCAATAAAAGCCTTTTCTTAAAAAAAAAAAAAAAAATGTGCATGTAAAATGTGTTTTTTTTGTTTTGTTTTTTGAAAGAACAGTTTTATTCATTTTCACAGTAATAGAAAAACAGTACATGAATCCAGAGTATTGAGAAGGGAGGAGCCTTCTTCACAATTAGCATGAGACATTGCTGCTTCAATAAAAGCATTGAATTTGAACGAGTTGTACAGGAATTCTGCATTCATACAGAACACAGCTTAAATTTTTACAATAAAAAGGGGGGAGAGAAAGAGGAGAAAAATGGGGGGGGGGGTAAAGGGTTACTACTTTGGCACCAATGCCGGCTTAGGGCGGTCCTCTAGCCTATCCCGCATTCTAGCGGTCATTTTTTCTACGAGCTCAACATCCTTGGCCCTAGCATAAAGGGCTTCTGGGGAGGGTGGCAAGTGTTTTTCTTTATCGTACATCACGGGACACAGAGCGGCAATCCATTACTATGTGGGTTATAGACATGGGCGTCCGCTCATAGGAGTAAGGGGGGGCCAGTGACCCCCCCTGGAATCGGCAAGGGTCTGCCATGGTCGCATCTGTAGCTGTGCTGACTCTCTCTGTGTTTGTGCGAGTTGGCTCCACAGCTGTTGCAAGATCAGTGTCACTGAGTTACAGAGCTCTTTACTGCCACCTCTGGCTGCTTCCTGTATGTGCACCCTCGTGTTTGTTTTGCTGCCTGTAATGTATTTTCAAAGGGACATGTGGAAACAGGACTTGGGAGAAGGAAGACCACCGTGACCTTACAAGTGGGGACTGTGAGTACAAGTTAAGGGAGAAGGCTTTATGGGATAATGACTAAGCCCCTGCCCTTCATGACATTGTCAAATAAGCGGAGCATAGGTGACTGTAAAATAATGCCCCCCCCTGGAAAAAGTTCAGAGGACGCCCATGGTTATAGAGTCTACCTTCAGGTGTGGACACTGGTGTAATTAACTACACAGGAAGTTCCCTCCCTATATAACCCCTCCCATACTGGGAGCTCCTCAGTTTTTTCATCAGTGTCTAAGGTGTTGGTCACGAGTGAACATGTGCTCTTAGGAGCTCCACTGGAGGGATCCATGCTGGATGTAAAAAACCTCCATAAATCCGGATCTGTCCAAGGTGCTTCATAGCCAAAGTGGACGGTACCCGGGCCTCGGTACGAAGAACGAGGTTTAGCCTATAATGCCTCTCTGCGGAGGGCTGGATCCTGGGTTCCAGAACTTTGTGCCTTCTAAGGACCAAATGTTTTTTCTGCTGCCAGGATGCTATATAGGTCCAGGGGAGTTGGTGTTCCTGCCATGGACCCCGGTCCCTGAAGGTCTAGGACAATACCCACGGTGAAGGGGGAAGATTGGGCCTCTTGCTTGGCAATACCCTGCAGCGTGGAGAAGGTAAGAGGAGGGCCTACGGGACTTGGTTCGACAGTAGGTCCTCCGTGGGGGACTTGGGTCTCGCCTATATTATGCTTCTATGCATGGGCAATGTAAACCACTATGTCTTCTGAGACGGTATGGCTCAGGGCACCCATATACCTCCCCTAGCCGGCATGCAGTCTGGCCCACCATGTCAGTTAGACAGGATGGCTGCAGTACCTATATATCTCCCCTTGAAGGGGCCGGTACATAAATAAAAAAAATATGCCCTTAATCCTATACAAAGGATTGTCTTCCGTGAGTAGTTGCAAGTCTTATCTGTGTTTCCACTACTATGGGCAGTAGAAGACATGCCTGATGTTTTTGCTTACCATGCTTTCCAGAAAACTGAAGCTTAAGTGTTAGCTGATCTATTGTGTCCCACTTCCTCTGCTTCAGGCTCTACCATGTTGCACGTGCTCACCGGCTCAGTGCAGTCGCAGAGAAGGCTCTTCAAAGGGCCCGGACGTCAGAGCTCTGTAAAGCTAGGGGGACACAAACGTAAGCACCTTGTGTGAGTTGGATACAGATTCATCTAAGACGCCTACTCGCATCTAGCTGTGCAGATTAGCAGGCATTGTGTCAGACTAAATTCAGCTATTTGATGCACCTGGGTTAAGTGCCTCTGCTTTAGCTTAGGACTTGGTCTCCCCATTGAATAAGGTCAGGGGTAGGAATATAAAGAGGGATCGCCACCTGAACCTGGTGGACCCTTATTCTCCTCTGAAGAGACTTAAACAGCTCATAGATTGAGCCATCAGACCTGTCAGGCAATGCAGCCTTCCCCCAACATTGCAATCACTCTGCATGTGTTTTGTGTTTTGCAAGGAAAAAAAAAAGGGGGGGTGTCCCCCTTTTCCTGCTTTAATCCTGAAACAAAGGGATTAGAAAGCTTGGGGATAAAAGTTTCACTGTCAGAGGACAGGAGACAGGAGCTGCAGCCTAATAAGGAGAAGCTATCAAAAGCCCTACAGGTTCTGATTGCACCTCTATCTTCTCCTTAGAGTGTAAAGAGAGGTTTTCCTATAGGTGGCTAGTAAGACCTCCATATAATCCTCAGCCTGGTGTCGGCTTCAGGCTAACCAAATGCATCGGAGGGATGCACAGTTGCGGGCACACATTGCTAATGTCTCTTAATTGAGGAAACACACATCTGCAGAGGATAATTTCCTCTTTACCAGTCCGCATGTTGCATAACATACATGAGTTTGGAATGCATGTGGGATAAAAACAAGTAACAGAGCAGATTCTATTGTGGATCGCATAAACATACATGTTTCTGTCTATATGGTGCTGCATGTTTCCACAAAAGAGGTCGCATAAAAGATGCTTGTAATGCTGAATCGCATAAAGACGTTTGTAGGCATAAAAATGCTGAATCGCACATGATTACCTGATCACCCAAGTCCTTGTTTCCCCCAAGGATATTTGGTCACGCAAAGAGGCTTGTTCCCACAGAAATGCCTAGAATCGCATAAAGAGGCCTGAAGGCATAAAAATGCTGAATCACACAGGATTACCCGATCACCCAAGTCCTGGATTACTCAAGCCCTAAAGGGATCGCTTAAAGATGCTTGAATGCAAAAAGAAGCTGGATCACACATGGTTGTTGGATCAACAGAGTCCTGGATTACCCAAGGATACTTGATCACATAGAGAGGCTTGTTTCACAGAAATGCCTAAAGTCGCATTAAGATGCTTGGGTGCATAAGGATGTTGGAACGCACAGGGGTGCTTGGTCACACAAGGGTTCTTGTCCGCACAGTAGTGCTTAAAATGCATAAGATGTTGATCGCATGGAAGATGCTGAATCGCATGCATGGTTACTTTAAAGTTGCACATGGTGGCTTAATTAAGCAATACAGGATGCCTTGTGTTTGCATAGAGATACGTGTCTGCATGGGTTCATGTTGCACATTGTTGCATAACACGTTTATAGCACATGCTTGCTTGCTTGCAAGGATGCTCGTTCCAGAGCACACATGCTATATGCATGTTGGGCGTGAGACATATTTATATGATTTCATGCTTCCATGAACACACGCTGCCATGTACACGTGCTTCCATTGAGGCATATGGCTTTAACACTTGCCACATACACATATGGGGAGCCAGTTGCATATGTGTTTATTTACTTGGGACTGCAGAGGTTGTCTGCGTTGTGCAGGGGAACAGCACTATCTCCAGTTGGTGGTCTTGCCCTTTTGGGTTAGCCTCCGTGTCTGGGTTGTCAGGGTGCTAGGGCCCGCCTCTAGCAGGTCTGTAGGCCCAGGGGATAGCAGTAATGGCATACGGAAGCAGACTCCTGCTGATGGATCAGTCAGCAGCATGGCTGGACCTAAGGGTGTCCAGCATGGTCAGGTATCTGGATCTCCTGGGTTAGGATTCCAGTCTAAAGATACATTCTTCATTGACAAGAAGCTGGGTATGTTTTGCACCAGGAGAGTACTTTTGGCCTAAGACAAGACCATCGCTATAAGAAAGCTGGTCTAGGTCGTTACGGCAAGGAACAGTTCCTTACTTTTGGCCTTCTGCTTAAGGCACTAGAGAAGATGCTGCTTCATTCAAGACAGTTCCCTATACTTTTATTCAGGACTGTTATAAACAGTATTGTGTTGGCCTAGAAGGAGTGGATCTTGACCTAGCATTATCCAAAGAACCGGTCCCAGAGATAGGCTGGAATTCCTCTTGGTGGTTCTTAACTAAAGGGTTTGCCAGGTCAGGAAGAGACCTTGGCTCAGGGGAAGTAGTCGAGCTCCAAGGGAGCCTTATTGGTCAGCTAGAGCTACCGATGGAGCATCTGGCTTAGGGGCCTGAACGTTCAGGGGCTGGTTGGTTCGGTCAGAGTTCAATCAGACTATAACCATATTAAGTGATTTACTTAATTTACCAAGGAGGAGCTTGTGCCTTGCCTATTGACATTCGTCATTTCATGAAATGCAGAATTGGCAGTCGATTCGCTGTAGCCGTCAACAAGTGTCTCCAGGAGAAGGACCTCTACACCCCGACTGTTTTCCTGACCAAGGGCCACAGAAATAGTACCCTGTACATAAGATGTATTGGCGTCCAGGCTCAACAAGAAATTGAACAGCTTGAGGTCAAGGACAAGGGATCCACCCGCATGCGGGGCAGATGTGTTAGTAATCTGGTGGGACCAGTGGTCACTGGTTATGTCTCTCCCCCCAGTGCCGCGGCATTTGTGGCTTCCATGCAACATTAGAGGATGGCGGAAGCTGGCCTGATTACTCCGGCATAGCCCTGACGACCTTTTCTGTGCAGGGACAGTAGGGGTGGTAGTAGAGGACCCACGGTCCCTTACATCTTGTCCAGGCCTACTTCGAAGGGGGTATTACATCCTGTCGTGCAACAGGTGAATTAATGGTCTGGCTATTTTAGCCCACATTCTTCAGGATCAGGGTTTTTAGAATCAACGGCACTTCCTTGATTCATACAAGAAGGCTGGCCTCCAGGACCAGATATCCCAGGATCGGTAGAGCCCATGTTCCTGGTATGAAACAGATGGTGGCATCCTTGGAAGTTTGTCAAAGATAAAATTCCTGCCTTCCTGCATTTGGAAAGGAGACGAAGCCAGCCTTAAGTTACATCAAGGATCCGATCTCGGCCTTGCCTCCAAAGGTCGCTTGCTTCACACTCTTTGTTCCGAGCATTATACAAGGGGTGACGCGCATAAGTCCACCAGTTTAGTCGCCCTTGTGCTTGGAGGATTGGCTCTAGTTTTGTCGGCTTACAGGGTCAGCTCTGTGGGCCGATGCACCATATTTCCCTTCAGCCTTTAACAAGGGAATTGGTGTTCTTGGTTGTGGTAGCCTCCAAGAGAGTTTCAGTATTGGCAACCTCTTGGTATAAAACCATACTTATTCTTACTAGTAGGGTGATGTTAATCCTCACCCAGCCTTATTTACTAGAAGGATCTAGTGTTCATTTGAATCTAGATATTCTTACCTCCCCCTTTTTCAAAACCTTGTTTTCGGAAGGAAAGGTTATTGCTTTCTCTCAGTAGAGATGAGAGCAGTTAAATATCTATCTGAAGGTTCAGATATAGAAATCTGAAGTTTTTATTGTGCTGCCAGAAGACCCTAGATGTGGGCAGTCAGTGTTCAGTTCAGCTATTAAAATGGTTACACTCTCTCCTTTGGAGTAGAAGGGTCAAGGCCTATCTGAAGCGGCTGCTCGGATACGGAAAGCTGATGTTATTGCGCTACCAGGAGGCCCCAGGAAGGGGCAGGCAGCGTCTAAAATCCTATTTTCTTTATCGTACATCACGGGACACAGAGCGGCAATCCATTACTATGTGGGATGTCCGAAAGCAATGCTTACTGAGGGGAGGGAGACACAAACAACGCAGGCCACCATCAGATGTGAGGATCTATAATGCTGCCAGATGCATACTGCGCCAAAAAGCTGCATCCTTTTGCCCTCCTATGTACATCTGACAAGAATCAGTGAACCTAAGCACAGACGCCAAGTTGCGGCCCTGAAAATCTGCGTCATAAAGCGCTTACTATCCTGGTACGGAGCACCCCCCCCCCAAGAAACAGGGGGAGTCCCACTCTCCGAACCACAAGCCTGAATAATACCCTGATGAATCAATCTTGAAAACAGTTGATTTTTTATGACAGCTTACCTGTAAAATCCTTTTCTTGGAGTACATCACGGGACACAGAGCTCCCGCCCCTCTTGTTTGGGGATATTGGGACACTTATTGCTTTGCTACAAAAACTGAGGAGCTCCCAGTATGGGAGGGGTTATATAGGGAGGGAACTTCCTGTGTAGTTAATTACACCAGTGTCCACACCTGAAGGTAGACTCTATAACCCACATAGTAATGGATTGCCGCTCTGTGTCCCGTGATGTACTCCAAGAAAAGGATTTTACAGGTAAGCTGTCATAAAAAATCCTATTTTTCCAGTTGAGGGCAACTGTGAGAAGCAATGTGTTTTTTTTTTGTTTTTTTTTTAAATAACAAAATATTATACTTACCTGTGCTGTGCTGTGCTGTGTGGAGTATTAGCCCCGATCCGCCGCCTTCTTCTAGGTAACCCCGCCAGTACTCCTGGCCCCTCCCTCCTGCTGAGTGCCCCCACAGCAAGCAGCTTGCCTTGGGGGCACCTAAGCAAGCCCACTCCCAAATCACTGCTCTGTGTCCATTCATACACAGAGCCATGGCTGGCCCCCCTTCTCTCTCTCCTCTTTTGCTCATTGGCTGTGACTTCTCTTAGCTTCATAAACAGACACCTAAATTCTTTTTTATACTCTGTAGGACTAGTGGAACTATTTGTTTTTTTCTCTCTCTAAACGTTTTCTAACTTTTTTCTTTTTTAGGAAAAGCTTATTGTGTCCAATGAACAAGAAGTTCTGCGTGTCCACTACAGAGCAGCCAGGACATTGGCTAATCAGTCCCTGCCATTTAGTGCCTGCACAGTATTATTGGACGCTGAAGTGTACAATGTTCCACAGGAGTCACAGGTGTGTTACTTTGTTACAGTTTGTTAGTAGTTGAATAACAATGGTTAACTTTACAAAACCACGATAGCCTTGTGTACCAGTTTACAAAAACAAGTTGCATTTTAAAATATGTAGCAGTTATTGCCGATCCACCACCGTTGGTGACATTATTTAAAGCACCAATGGCATTAATACTACATTTTATACCAAATCTTGATAAAGTAATTATAATTACAAATTATTTTGCCTACTTCGGACACATGGTTGAATCATGTTGGTGTTGAATTTTTATGATGAACTCCAGTAACACCTATCACCTCCCATCTGCCCACAGTATGAGCTTAGTACTACTTTACTCTGAGCTAAGAAATATGGTAAAATACTCAGTGTATTCCTTCCCCCTCCAAAGCCGCTCTGTGCCGCTCGTTCAGTAATGATCTTTCTGACTTTCATTGCAATACAATTCCTGACCAACAGTCCTGCATTGTAATTGGGGGTATCAAGGGCCTGCATGCAGGGAACTATGAAACAAACTGACTGAGTGATTAGCGGTATTTGATCACTCAGTTCTCAGTTTTTCTTACATCCCAAACTTCTCTTTTGAACATTTTGTGTTGCTGATTTTTAAACCCTTTTGAAAAAGGTATGTTATCCATAGAAACCAGTAAGGTTCCACATTTTTATAGTGCAGGTAAGAAAATGAAGTGAAGGTTAATATTTACTTTGGATAATGCCTTTGTTTTTGTTTAACAAAATGGTAACCTCATTCTAATTGAGGAATAGAAACGCTATGCAGTGTTAATGTCTGCATTGTGATATGTACATGTGGATTACTGGGTTATCAGTAAATGAGTGAGCGGATGGATCCATGGAATGGTTGCACTAAACCAGGAGTGTCCAACTTTTTTAACCTTGATGTACCACACTGGAAGAAGAGGAATTGTCTTGAGTCACACCTAAAATACACTAACCCAGGGCTCAAAATTTCAAGTCCGCGCGTGGTGAGGAACACGCAGCTATTGAAATGAAAGCTCTGATCGTCCAGACAGCGGCTCTCCACTCTTCCCCTCCGATCGCTGGGAGAAAGACTACCCTACAACCCACCCGCCTGCCTGCGGTTCTCGTCCCCCCCCCCCCCCCATGCTCCCAGGCAGCCATAGCTCGCCAGCCCTTAAAATGATAAAGAAATCTATGTACTGTACTGCCATATATTATTATTGCTAACATACATGTAACCCTTTCACTGCAAGGTCTGTATGCTACACCCCTCCACTCCTCCCCACAGCCATGTATCCCTGGCTCCAGTTACCCATTTGCGGGCTCATTATGAGCGGCATTTCAGGTGTCTCCTCCTCTCCTTGTTGCTGACCTGGAAAGTGTCGTGTTTGATGTCACTTCCAGGTCTGTCTCTCTTTTTGTCCCCTATGTGATGAAAATAAATCGCACACAAAATCCCCACCCTCAATTATTTTTGAGGGCCCCCACATATGCACACATACACACACGCATTGGGGACACCTAAGCATGATAACGTCATTTGCAATACACATATTACATATTGCCACGCATGCTGAAGTGAGTGATATTTCTGGCACCAGACCTCCTCTGTAAGGCTCCTTACACACGGAGCGGTCCGTTTTTCGGTCCGCTCCGTGTGTCCGTCAGCTCAGCGGGGGGTCTCCGCTCAGCTGTCGGCAGACAGGGCGGTCCCCGCACACTGTGCAGGGACCGCCCTGTCTCTCCTCCGCTCTCCCCTATGGGGAGTCGGATGGAAACGGACCGTCTGTCCGTTTGCATCCGATCCGTTTGGCCGGACGGAAGAAAAATAGGACATTCTTCCGTCCGCAAAAACGGATGCGGACATTGGCGGATGCATCATCTGCTAATGGATCCGCTCCCATAGGGGCCCATTACAAGTCCGTAAACGGACTTGTAATGAGCGGACGAATGGTCCGCTTGTGTGAAAGGACCCTAACACTAAACTGATGACCCACAGGGGGCTTTTAAGGCCTCATGTACACTGCTTCTGGTAAACGGATGTTTAGGAGCAGTTTTTTCAACTGCTCCTGAACTCTCCTCTGTTATCTTATAAGTACATGTACACAGGGTCGTTTTACAGTTGTTGGAGTTTAAAGGCTTTTTTTGAAACACAGAAAATGGGTTCAGAAGCTGAGTTTAGAGGCATTTCAAACACTTCTAAATGCAGTAACTCGCATTTATAGGCGTTTTTTGTTTTTGGCTATTTTGAAAAACTTTTAGAAACGCTTCTAAACGCAAAATGCAGCTAAACGTGGCATTTAAATGCGGAAAAACAGACGGTTTAAACGTGGGTTACTATTTGTCAAGTTAAATCGTTCAGGAGAGGTTGTAAAAATGTCCCGTGTACATGAAGCCTAAACTGGGTACTGCAGTTTGTCACCATTTCACAGGCACACACTAATTTAAGGTTGGACATGTTGGGTGGCTGAAACTGCAAGCATTGGTGTGAAATATGTCATTAAAAACCATATAACCTATTTTCCATGTGTTTATGATGCAGACAAAAAGGGAACTGGACTGCATGTGGTGTGAACTGGCCCTAAAGCTTTCTTATAAGATGTTTAATAAAATAATAATAAAAAGTGTAAATTGACAGAATTAAAACACAATCAGTGAGGAAATCAACCTGTGTGGCGTCATCTTTTTTTCGGCCATGCTTTACATTTTAAATGATTGTCATAAATATCGATGTTGTGTTGGGCCCACAATTTACTTTCCATTAATCTTTTTTCCAAAATAGATAACGACAGGACAATTTGGCGTACGTGATGTGGATGAAAAAAGAAAAGTAAAGGTAACTGAAAATGAACTTAGATGTACTGATGCTGTAAATAAGCTTGTCACATTCCCATTTTTTTTGTAGTGCCTTCCTTTTTACCACATTAAAAGGCTATCTCTTTTTTTTAAGATATATTGGAGTGCGGCTGTCCATACATTTTTCTCTCAAATTCATGCCTCGTGCATTGCCAGCACCCATCTGTTCCTGAGAGGACACTGATTGCCTAGGTGCGCTCACCTGGAGCGGCAGCTTCTCTTTTCTGTTTGTCACATTCCCATACTGGGCAAAAACCTTGTCACATTACTTGGGGAACTAAAGTATGGTAAAGCTCTCAAGGGCATGTGTACAAAGATACGTGGTTCCATATTCAATATCCCTGTAAAGCTGAAGTCTGGGATTTTTCCAAAAATATCTTTGCAGTGGGTCCCCTCCTGCATTGCAAGGGATAAATGCTTAGGTTTTAAAGTAATAAGCCAGAATACTTACTTTATCTCTCTCCCTCTCCTCTTCATCGCTCTGCTTTGTGGGCGGGCTCTCACCATCCTTCCGTGCAATACAGGACATCAGAGTGCAAATGTCGACTTGAGCGCCAAAGAAAAGAGTCTTCAGGGAATCGGTTGCACAGTGTGGTAGAATCTGTGTGGAGTGAGGAGCTTACAGCTTATTTTTCTTAATCCTCAATTGCCAAACTTGGCTAGCATTTTAACCTTGTAGTGCAGCAGTAATTTTTGGTGATGCTTGCGGTGATACTTTCAAATATAGGGCCAGATTCTCAAAAAATGGCGTATCTAGCGGCGTTGCGTATCGTATCGCAGTTACACTACGTCTACGCAAATTACTGGAGCAAGTGCCGTATTCTCAAAGCACTTGCTTCGTAATTTTCGGCGGCGTAGCGTAAATGCGGCGTCGTAAGGCCGCGTAATTCAAATACTGAAGGAGGGGGCGTGCTGTATTTAAATTAAGCGCGCCCCCGCGTCAAACGAAGTGCGCATGCGCCGGGGGGGGAAAAGCCCAGTGCGCATGCTCCAGCTCACGTCGGAAAGCGTCGTTGAAACCGACGTCAAAACGACGTGATCGTCACTTACGCAATTCCCTATTCGCGAACGACTTAGTAAAACGACGTAACCGATGAAAAAAGACGACGCTGACCCGACGCCATACTTAACATGGCATACGACGGCACTTCGGAAACATACCCATCATACATCAGGGGTAACCTTACGCGTACGCAACCTACGTAAACGACGACGGGGCGGCGTAAAAACGTTCGGGAATCGGCGTATTAGGCTCATTTGCATAGGCAAATAAGAAAATAATGTAAAGGCCACCTAGCGGCCGGCGTTTTCATTACATCTAAGATTCGATGGTGTAATTGCTTTACACCTGTCAGATCTTTAGTGTATCTATGCGTAAGTGCTTCTAAGAATCACTCGCATAGATACCCATTGAAAAAAACTGCGATACGACGGTGTATCTGAGATACACCGTCGTATCTCTTTTGAGAATCTGGCCCATAGTATATAAAAAAATAAAACAAGTCAGGCTGCTGATTTTATTTATCCTTCACATGAACAAATCAATCTTGGCCCTCTGTCTTTCTGATCCTTTGAGGGGAGAGCCCTAGCAAGACCTTTCTGAAACCTATTGTACAAGAGTTCTGGATGTTTTTAGTAATGGTCAATTACATGCTTTTTATTCTATTATGTCGGTAAACTAGTAGCTAATTGCAACCTTCAGCATAAATTGTGGTAGGGTTCCATGTAGTTGGCAGCATAAAATAAAAACAAGGTTTACCTTTGTACAGTTCTGTGTTATTGTGTGGAAGACAGCCATAGCATGGAAACTAAAATGGCTGACATTCTAAAGAGCACTGCCACCCATTGACCCAAACCATTGTAGTAATATAAATTGGTGTTTTCAAACACTCTTACTTTCTATGTATTTTCAATTTAACCTCCCTGGCGGTATCCCCGAGCGTGACTCGGGGTGTTTTTTTTTTGCGGAGACCGGTATCCCCGAGTCACGCTCGGGGTAGCCATGCAGAGCCTGCAGCGCACGCTGTCTTACCTTCTTCCTGGATCCAGCGATGCATCCACGCTGTGTGAGCGAGCGGGTGCTCGCTCGATTCACACCGCGTCCCCGTGTGCCGCCGATCTCCGTTCCCTGCGACATTACGGCGCCAAATTCAAAAAAGTAAACAAACACTTTACATACAGTACAATGTAATCTTATAGATTACAGTACTGTATGTAAAAAATACACACCCCCCTTGTCCCTAGTGGTCTGTCCTGTGCCCTACATGTCCTTTTATATAATAAAAACTGTTCTTTCTGCCTGGAAACTGTAGATTGTCCATAGCAACCAAAAGTGTCCCTTTATGTCAAAAATGGTTTTAGATCAGCTAGAAAACAGCGATAATAAATTATAATCACTTGCAGAATTGAGCGATAGCGATTTGTGGGGAAATTCGTCATAAAAAAAAAAATGACAGCGACAATTCTGCAACTGAGCAAATTTCAGTGTTTTTGAGTTGATTACATTATTGAATATTTTTTATTATAACTACATTATAATTTGTTATAATTATTTATAGTTTTTTATTATATAAAAAATTATGATTTCGTTTTTCAAACTTTATCATACCCGGGATGTCTTGTTCGGACAGATTTAAGCAAGTTATTCCTAAGAATTGCAGGCCTACAGTATTAAACGCCAAATTTCCATGCAAATAATTGTACCGCTTTTGGTACGTAATTCCAGACAGAATCATACCGCCAGGGAGGTTAATATAAAATGTTATTTTGTACATATATCTTGTTCCATATATTCTGATGAACCACAGCTTTCATGACTGTATATACAACCTATTGTCCAAAGCAAGTTTTACATTTCTGCTATGGGCCTTTTTATTCTGCAATATTTTGTCATTATTTAAGGTAACATTAAAAAAAAAATGATTTTTTTTTAATGATTTTTTTTTAGAAGACAAGCAAAGATTTATTTTGGTGATATTGTCGTGCAAAAATGATTGTATTTGTTATTCAGTCCATAGAAAAAAAATCGTAACAAAACTAAAAGAAAACCGCACACACTTTTTTGTACTTTATTCAGTGTTGGATTAAAACATTTATAGCTTTACTATAGATAAAAATATATAAATGTATTTAGTTTGCCGTGTTTACCATTACACTAAATATATAATTCACATTCATAGCACTTTCAAAATTATTTTACATTGCAATAAAGTTTTTTTTTTTTTTTATTACATTTTTTATTGAATGGCTATCAAATTAGGGACGAAAACCAAGTGGTTTGTGAAGAACAAGAAAACGTCTGCAAAAAGGCATTTGCAGTAATTACACTGTGCCTGAAATTGATATTGCTATCACAAAATGTTGCTGAAAACCAGCATAAAATATATGCCATTTTGCAGGCAACTTTTTTGTTCCTTTACAAATACAATTTTCAGGCATAGTGTGAAGTAATTACTGCAATGTTCTGCAGAGAACAATATCTACCCCTCATTATAAATCGGGCCAACAAAAATGGATTCTGAATTCTTTTGTGCGCATACACAATTACAATGTCACTTTGCGGTTTAGCTGCAAAGTATAAAAAATTACTTGTGACGGGGCTTATGCAAGAATGTGAATCATAAAGGGAAGTGTATCTGAGCATCTCAAATTAAAATATTAAAGGCAAAAAGAAAAAACAAACCTATCATACGTATCTGCTCTGTGCAGCTGTTTTACACAGAGCAGCCCCCTATCCTCCTCTTCTGAGATCCCCTAGCAGTTCTACTGGCCTCTCCCTCTTGTTGAGTGCCCCCAGAGCAAGCAGCTTGCAACGGGGGCACCCAAGAAGGGGGCGCTCCTGAGATTCTGCTCAGTGTGTCCATTCAGACATGGAGCTGTGGCTCGGCTCCACCTCTTCTCTCCTCGCTGGCTGGCTGTGATTGACAGCAGTGGGGGCCAATGGCTTCTGCTACTGTCTCAGCCAATGAGGAGCAGAAGACATTGCTGAATCGAGAGGGAGCTCAGGTAAGGATTGGGGGGAGGGGGGGGGGCGACTAGGGGGAACTGCTGCACACAGAAGGTTTTTTACCTTCTTGCATATGCATATTGGTAAAAGACCTTCAGCCTTTAGAACCACTTTGTAACATACAGCTAAATAGGTCAAAGGTGTGATTCACTCCCCTTCCTTTCCTTTCATATGAGCAATATTAGCCACATTTAGATCGGCAGTCCAAAGGGGCTCTCTTTAGAAAACCCAAAACAATCTGGATATGTGTCATGGGTGCACGCTGTTTAAAAGGAAGTGAGATGTAGGGGTTTCATTGCTGTTATGCTTTAGCTTCAATACTTTCACAATCTATGACCTGGAACAAATATAAAAATAATAAATTCTGACTTTTTTTCTTTTCTTCTTTTATTTCAGAGTGAAGATGGCAAGGCATCCGTGAGAGACAGATTTAATGCACGACAGTTTATGTCTTGGCTACATGATGTTGATGACAAATTTGATAAACTGAAGGTATGTTTTTAGCATATTTTTTTTTCCTCTGTCCTTTCATCAGCTCTAAATACTAGTACACAGATTTACCTTTCATGCACAATTTTCCTTAACTTGAAAGTCTACTTTTTATACCATGTTTAATGGAACACCCATATTTAGGGTGTAGTGAGAAGTATAGTACCATACAGCAGTGGTTCTCGCCTCAATCTTGAAGTACCCCCAACAGGCCATGTTTTGGGATAAGATAAAATAACTGTCCAAAATTCTTCTTTCAGAAGTTTGTCATCCAGAGGGAAAGAATACAGGCAATCCCTCCTTCCTCTCTATGGTCATTTAAGCCATACTTCCTCCAGCAAAACATTGCAAGAGCCCATGCATTGCTCTGCAGGCATTGGTAAATGCACATTGATCGTTTGATTAGTGTTGGTGCATTCATTATTTATTTAAAAAAAATGTCATTGCAAAAGGTGGCCTAAGTTTTATATACAGTATATAATATATTCACTCGCCATGTACAGTGCATCATGTAAAAATATTTTTCCCCCAACAATGGAAAACATACAAAATTGTACAACTATGAGATGTAAAAGTATTTATAAAAACACTTCATAGTTGTCAGTACTAAGTTCCAAATCGAGCCTCAGTAATGCAGTCTTCTTTGCATCTTTTCAAATATTGCGCAGTTCCATTATATATGCATGAAAAATGTTACAATATGTTAAAATGATTGTAATTGATCACCTTGTAAAACAAAGCATTCACTTTAGAATAGAAATGAAAAGCAAACCTTTGTGTATAGATTTTAAATAAGTGATCACATTCCCTCTGTTCTCATCTGCATAAGAGCTGGGGGAGGAGAAACAGCAGCACACTAAACTTTCCAGTGAAGAGCTGTACATGGGTGTCAGGACAAGTCTGATCATTGGAGGAGAGCAGGCCGAGTACCCAGCACAGCTAGGAAACTGACCATGATGTGTTCTCCTGCTTAGCGTGGTCAGTTTTTAATCAGCAAGCAGAGGGACTGCCAGGAACACCAGGGATTTTGCATAAAGGAAGCAATACAAAGAGAACAGGAGACTTATTCATACGAGTACCCAGCACAGCTAGAAAACTGACCATGGTGTGTTCTCCTGCTTAGCGTGGTCAGTTTTAATCAGCAAGCAGAGGGACTGGCAGGAACACCAGGGATTTTGCATAAAGGAAGCAATACAAAGAGAACAGGAGACTTATTCATACAAGAACATGGTACAGCAAGCACATAAAGAATTTGTAAACCCAACATTTCATATTCCTGAGAAGATTATAATCTACTGAGATATGTCTTGGCCACTTCAATACAGGGCACTTTCACCCCCTTCCTGCCCAATCCAATTTTTAGCTTTCAGTGCCGTCACACTTTGAATGGCAATTGAGCGGTTATGCAACACTGTACTCGTATAACAGTTTTAGCATTTTTGCACACAAATAGAGCTTTCATTTGGTGGTATTTAATCATCACTGGGTCTTTTATCTTTTGCTATATAAAAAAAAGGGCAAACGTTTATATATATATATATATATATATATATATATATATATATATATATATATATATATATATATATATATATATATATATATATATATATATATATATATATATATAGAAAATATTTTTAATTTCTTTGTTTCTGTTATCAATTTTTGCAAATAAATATCTTTCTTCATTCATTTAGGCCAAACTGTGTATTCTGCTACATTTCTTTGGTGAAGATAGCCAAAATCAGTGTGTATCATTTTAGTCTGTAGGAAAGTTTTATAGAGTCCACAAACTATAGTGTGTGTGTGTATATATATATATATATATATATATATATATATATATATATATATATATATATATATATATATAAAATCACTTCCGGGTATAGACTTCCACAGGAGTCCCACCCCTTCATGGGAAACACACAGCTCCCAGAACACAGCGGGGGACCAGTGAGGACGGCGCAGGGCGACTCACGCATGCGCAGTAGGGAACCCGGGCAGTGAAGCCGCAGCGCTTCATTCACTTCCCGATTACCTCACCGAGGATGGTGGCAGAGGAAGCTGAGAGCCGAGCGGTTGCTCGCTCTCGGCTGCCGATGTCGCGGGCAACCTAGACAGGTAAGCGTCCATTTTTTTAAAGTCAGCAGCTACAGTATTTCAGTAAATTCAGGTAAACCCCCGCTTTAAGTTGGCCATACACATTCCATCTAAAATATACTAGTGTACTTTGCTGTTAAAAAAAAATAAACTAGTGCTTTAAAAATTTCCCTCTTCTCAGATTGACAATGCTGCTCTCTAAAAGTTCATTCCTCAGCAGTAACAATCATGATTGGTTTGTCCTGCGTAATCGGCTCAAAACCAGTACTCCATTATAGCTGGCCATACACTGTTCAATGTTTTTTGTTTTGTTTGTTTTTTTGCCAGAAGATTCCTCCATCCACATAAAGAAATTCCCTCCCCCCGCCTGGATATTTGTTGTATTCTGACCACTGCATTCAGAACTGTCAGAATACACTGATCAACAGGTGCATCTGATGGCTGAGATGAGCAATTTTATCAAGCTTGTCCTTGGAAGTCAGGCTAATGCCGCGTACACAAACGACAGCAAAAATTTGAGAGCTGGTTCTCAAATTTTCAAATGGGAAAAGTCGGAAATTCTGATCGTCTGTATGCAATTCCGACACACAAAAATCCTACGCATGCTCGAAATCATTGAACTTAATTTTTCTCGGCTCGTCGTAGTGTTGTACGTCACTGCGTTCTTGACATTCGGAATTTCTGACAACATTTGTTTGACCGTGTGTATGCAACACAAGTTTGAGCCAACGTTTCGTCGGAAAAAAAATCAACGGTTTTCTTCTTGGAAATTCAGTTCGTGTGTATGTGGCAAAAGGATCAATTTCTGTCAATTAGGGACAACCACACACCAATTTTAAATTTGACCGATCCCTGCTGATCCGGCTAATGTCGATCAGTGTATGGTCAGCTTTTAGAAACAAAATTAAAGTGGAACTAAAGTTACCATCTGCACACTAGACCCACCTTAAAAACATGTTCCACACACATTTGAGCACAGTAATTGTGTAGAACATGCTCCATAACCAAGGAGTTTATATGTGCATATAAACCTCTGCCCCAGCAATCAAGGAGATGCTGCAGAAATGATTTCTGCTGTACCAAGGTGACTACACTGTCCTCTGACACCATTTTCTTGTGATAATTGTCATGGGGTTAGAAAACTGATGCATTGACGGCTAATGAATATACACAGGTGAAGGCTATTGTGAGGGGAAAACCAGACTTATAGGAAATGTATGTATGGAGGAAGCCATTTAAAGATATAATTGACACCACATCCTTTTGTATTAAGGTGTCAAGTTTTCCCCTTATACAGGTGGTTCTCCAAAAATTAGCATATTGTGATAAAGTTCATTATTTGTACTGTACTGTATGTACTGATAAACATTAGACTTTCATATGTTTTAGATTCATTACACACAACTGAAGTAATTCAAGCCTTTTATTGTTTTAATATTGATGATTTTGACATACAGCTCATGAAAACCCCAAATTCCTATCTCCAAAAATTAGCATATTTTATCCGACCATTAATAAAAAAAAAAGTCAACCTTCAAATAATTATGTTCAGTTATGCACTCAATACGTGGTCGGGAATCCTTTTGCAGAAATTACTGCTTCAATGCGGCGTGGCATGGAGGCAATCAGCCTGTGGCACTGCTGAGGTGTTATGGAGGCCCAGGATGCTTCGGTAGCGGCCTTAAGCTCATCCACAGTGTTGGGTCTTGCGTCTCTCAACTTTCTCTTCCCAATATCCCACAGATTCTCTATGGGGTTCAGGTCAGGAGAGTTGGCAGGCCAATTGAGCACAGTAATACCATGGTCAGTAAACCATGGTGCCAGGTCGTGCTGAAAAATGAAATCTTCATCTCCATAAAGCTTTTCAGCAGATGGAGGCATGAAGTGCTCCAAAATCTCCTGATAGCTAGCTGCATTCACCCTGCCCTTGATAAAATGCAGTGGACCAACACCAGCAGCTGACATGGCACCCCAGACCATCACTGACTGTGGGTACTTGACACTGGACTTCAGGCATTTTGGCATTTCCCTCTCCCCAAACTTCCTCCAGACTCTGGCACCTTGATTACTGAATGACATGCAAAATTTGCTTTCATCTGAAAAAAGTACTTTGGACCACTGAGCAACAGTCCAGTGTTGCTTCTCTGTAGCCCAGGTCAGGCGCTTCTGCCGCTGTTTCTGGTTCAAAAGTGGCTTGACCTGGGGAATGTGGCACCTGTAGCCCATTTCCTGCACACGCCTGTACACGGTGGCTCTGGATGTTTCTACTCCAGACTCAGTCCACTGCTTCCCCAGGTCCCCCAAGGTCTGGAATCGGTCCTTCTCCACAATCTTCCTCAGGGTCCGGTCACCTCTTCTCGTTGTGCAGCGTTTTCTGCCACACTTTTTCCTTCCCACAGACTTCCCACTGAGGTGCCTTGATACAGCACTCTGGGGACAGCCTATTCGTTCAGAAATTTCTTTCTGTGTCTTACCCCCTTCTGGACAGCAGTCAGGTCGGCAGTCTTACCCATGATTGCGGTTTGGAGTAATGAACCAGGCTGGGAGTTTTTAAAAGCCTCAGGAATCTTTTGCAGGTGTTTAGAGTTAATTAGTTGATTCAGATGATTAGGTTAAGAGCTCGCTTAGAGAACCTTTTCATGATATGCTAATTTTTTGAGATAGGCATTTTGGGTTTTCATGAGCTGTATGCCAAAATCATCAATATTAAAACTAGGGTTGTCCCGATACCACTTTTTTAGGACCGAGTACAAGTACCGATACTTTTTTTTATGTATTTGCCGATACCGATACTTTTTTTTTAAATGTCATGTGACAGTTTTCAAATCACAATACAGACTAAGGATATTTTCTTTAGAATTATGAAGAACTCTAACTCAAGACATGTTTTATTTTCTTGTCACGCAGTAGTAAAAAACTCAAAGAATTTTCACAGAACATGTTGATAAATACAAAGCATTTGCGCGAATACTCGGTATCGGTCCCGATACCGATACTAGTATCGGTATCTGGACAACCCTAATTAAAACAATAAAAGGCTTGAACTACTTCAGTTGTGTGTAATGAATCTAAAATATATGAAAGTCTGTTTATCAGTACATTACAAAAAATAATGAACTTTATCACAATATGCTAATTTTTTGAGAACCACCTGTATAGCTCTATTTATCCTTTGCTTCAGTTCTCTTTTGCATCAGTATGATGAATCTATTTCAGTCAAGTTTTACAGCAAGCTGCTATTATTTCAGCAGCCATGATGCAAGATTGTCCTTGGGTGGATGAGAGCTAATGAGTCATTAGGCTTGATGCCCAAAGCTTTAACACAAGGATACAGATTTTCAAATCCAGCTGTGCAACTGTGATTTTCAAATCCTATTGAATCAACTGAAAAAAAAAAAATGTTTGTAAACAAATTATACATCACATTCTGGTTTAACTTTGAGAATTGAGCCTATCATGTGATATTACCTGTTTTAGCACAATACAACAGAGCTATATATACAGAAGGTATAGAAAATAATCAAATGTTGCTTTGCAGACAGTTTTTGTTTTATCCAGCTATATTTAACATAAACGTGAACGATAAAACACCAACATATCGGGGGGAAAAAAAAAACAGAATCACTGATTTTGAAAAAGGATCACCCCCTTGTGTCAGTATTTTGTTGAGCCACCTTACAGTCTGTTGGGATATATCTCTACTAACTTTGTACATCTAGACTTTGCAATATTTACCCACTCTTCTTTGCAGAATTGCTCAAGTTCCGTTCAATTTGATGATGACCATTTGAGGTCTTCAAGTCATTCCACAGATTTTCAATGGGGTTTTAACTCTGAGCTCCAACTGGGTTTTGCGAGGACATTCACCTTTTTTTCCTTCAACCAATGTGTGGTCATTTTTGCTGTGTGCTTTTGGGTCATTGTCATGTTGGAAGGTAAACATTCTTCCCATTGACAACTTTCTGGCAGAGAGCAGCAGATTTTCCTCAAGAATTTGACAGTATATTGTCCATCCATGTTTTCCTTCTATCCTGACAAGTGCTCCAGTTCCTGCTGCAGAGAAATGCCCCCATAACATGATATTACCACCTCCATGCTTTACTGTAGGAATGGTGTTATTTGGATGGTGAGCTGTATTGGATTTCTGCCAGACATATCGTTTGGAGTTGAGGCCAAATAATTAAATCTTTGTCCCATCTGATCATAACACCTTTTTCAATGTGACCTCAGAATCTTCAAGGTGCGTTTTGGCAAAGCTCAGTTGTGACTGCATGTGGCTTTTCTTGAGAATTTGATATTGTCACATGCACACAATGACCACTCTGTCATTAATTCCTGCAAATGCTTCAGTGTTGCTGTAGGCCTCTTGGTAGAAAAAAATATATATATATTTTTTTTTGTATCCATCTACTGGCTTATGCTTGTCCTCCACTTTATCCCAGAGATCTTTTGACAGTGCCTTGTCACCCATAGTTGATTGTTAGCTTCAGTTGGCCAGGGGCTGAACTACTCCAGGAAAGCTGTTTTTCACACTGAGCTAATTAAAATGGACACTGCTGATTACAGTTGAAAGTCAAATGGCTTTGTGTGTCATTGAGCAGGTGATTAGCTACAACAATTGAGTTTGCAAGTAATTTTTAGGAGGGGGGTGATCCTTTTACAACTCAGTGATTCTGTTTTTTTTTTTTTTTTTTTTTTTTTTTTTGACATGTTGGTGTTATATCTTTCACTTGGATGTTAGAAGTTGCAATCGTAAATACAGCTGGATAAAACAAAAGCTGTATCTGTCTTAATTTCAGGCTGCAAAGCAACAAAATGTGATTATTTTAACCACTTCCCGAACGCCGCATGTACATATATGTCCACAGAATGGCACATACAGGCAGATGGGCGTATATTTACGTCCCTGCCTTAGCGCGGGTCGGGGGTCCGATCGGAACCCTGACCATCCCCCACTGACCCCCCCCCCCCCCCCACGCTACATGCGGCGGTCGGAAACCCGCGGGGAGCGATCCGGGACGAGGGCGCGGTTATTTGTTTCTAGCTGCCCCCTCGCGATCACTCCCCGGAGCTGAAGAACGGGGAGAGCCGTATGTAAACACGGCTTCCCCGTGCTTCACTGTGGCGGCAGCATCGATCGTGTGATCGTTTTTATAGGGAGACTCGATCAATGACGTCAGACCTACAGCCACACCCCCCTACAGTTGTAAACACACACAAATCCTACAGTGCCCCCTGTGGTTAACTCCCAAACTGCAACTGTCATTTTCACAATAAACAATGCAATTTAAATGCATTTTTTGCTGTGAAAATGACAATGGTCCCAAAAATGTGTCAAAATTGTCCGAAGTGTCCGCCATAATGTCGCAGTCACGAAAAAAATCGCTGATCGGCACCATTAGTAGTAAAAAAAAATAATAATAATAAAAATGCAATAAAACTATCCCCTATTTGGTTTGCGCAAAATTTATAGTGTTTACAAATCGATAAATGCTTATTGCGATTTTTATTTTTTTTACCAAAAATAGGTAGAAGAATACCTATCTGCCTAAACTGAGGATTTTTTTTTTATATATATATATATATATATATATAATATGTTTTTGGGGGATATTTATTATAGCAAAAAGTATTTTTGTTTATAGCGCAAAAAATAAAAACGCAGAGGAGATCAAATACCACCAAAAAAAAGCTCTATTTGTGGGGAAAAAAGGACGCCAATTTTGTTTGGGAGCCACGTCGCACAACCGCGCAATTGTCTGTTAAAGCGACGCAGTTCCGAATTGTAAAAACGCCTTTGGGCATTTAGCAGCATATTGGTCCGGGGCTTAAGTGGTTAAAAGGGGGGGAGGGGGTAATTTTTTTAATATTTTGATTGTATATTTTTTTACTGTATACAATGTAGCACAGCCAAGTGAGCATGCTGTCTTTTGTCAGCCTCTGTGAATACCTTGTAGAATTATTGTACCGGTATGTTTAAGAATGTTATTCCCAACATTTCATATTGCTGATATGTGTCTGTGGTATCGTGTACTTGCGTTAAAAAGTACCCTGTTCTCTTTGTATTTCTTCCTTTGTGTAAAATGCCAACCCCCCTGCTTTCCCATTTCAAACTGACCATACTAGGCATGAGAGCACATCAATCCCATTGTAATTGGTTTTCTGCCTGTGCTCCAATGAACACCCCTAGACAGATATTCACTGGGAAGACCAGTGTGCTGCTATTTCTCCACTAGCTTTTCAAGCCCCTTGTGTAGCTGTGATCACTTCTAAAAAAAAAATAGGTATTTATTATGGTGTGTGTACACGCGCGCGCGCGCACACACACACAAATATTTTGCCTTGCATCTATTTTAAACTGAATGGGTTGATTTACAAGGTTTTTGTTCACATATACTTTAGGCTTAAAGGGGTGTTCCACCCAAAAAAATGACCTTTTCTCAATCCACTCCTCACCCCCATACATGCCACATGTGGCATGTAATTTTTTTGGGGGGGGAGTGGGGGCTTCAGTAGGAGTGGGACTTCCTGTCCCACTTCCTGCTTCCGCCGAGGGGCTGGTTAGGCGATTAAGCTTAATCGCCTACACCAGCCCCCTCCCTGTAGGCGATCACATGGGACACTGACAGGTCCCATGCGATCGCCTCTCCAATCAGCGGCGAGCCGCGCCGCGCACGCATGCGCAGTACGGCTCGCGCATGCGCAGTGGGTGCCCGGCCGTGAAGCCGAAGGCTGTCACGGCTGGGTGCCCACAGTCAGGATGGAGACGCCGGCCGGGGAGGGGGGCAGAGGAGCGGAGCCCCGGTCGGCGCGTCGCTGGAACGCAGGAGCAGGTAAGTGAGTGTTTATTAAAAGCCAGCAGCTACACTTTTTGTAGCTGCTGACTTTTAATAAACACAACTTAGGGCTGGAACACCCCTTTAAGCCTGCATTCACACCTAGTGGTTTTTAAACACGTGTTTTACGTGCAACACGTGTAGAGAAGCCCATGCATTTCAATGGACTGCACTACAAGCCACAAATGCTGCAAAGTAGCTGATGTAATTTTTTGCTGCATTGAGCCTTCCATGGTTTTTACCACATTCTTGCTGCATTTGGGGTGTCATTAATAGTGAACGGCACCGTAAATGTAACATGCATTTTTAGCTAATTTTGTAAACGCATGCAAACACATATGGTGATATAGTAAAAAAAATGTTATTTCCTTTTTAAGGTTTTGCTGTATCATGTTAAAAATGAGTTTGAGCATTAGACCAGAGTGTTTCCAGAGTGCTTGAAAGATATGAACTAGCTCTTGGATCCCTTTCACATGAGGAGGACTCTGCTAGTTTAGCAAGGAATCTTTCTGCTGATGCCCACTAAGCAGGCGGATGGCTTGTCTGTGTCTGCTCCGCTTTTGCAGAGCAGACACAGCCCACTGTCCTCTGTGGGCGGTCAAATGTAACTGGACCTCCTGTCGTATACATCTGGCGGTCATCTGATCTGATCTGCCAGATGGATGGGGAATGTATCCCCCATCCATCTGTATCGGACCGGACATCGGTGGATATCAACAGACACATATCCTTTGACAACCGCTTCACTGGATTGTCTGATCGAGTTTTCCTTAAAAACTGACAGGTGTACACGAGTGGTAGATACTTGTAGATATGGAAAAGAAACTCCTTAAACTCGGTACCTTTTCTTTATTTGGATAATTGTATACCCAACACTTTATTATGACACACACAATTGTGCAAGGGAGGCGGGTAATATGCAAAGTCGGACAGTTTGCAAATTGTTTTGACACATTCTTGTGGTATGTTTTTTTTTTTTTGTACACTGGTTTTGCACTAAATATCACTAGTTACTCTGTGTTAACAATTGCACTTTATTCTTTTTCTGTAGACATGTTTACTGATGAGGCAGCAGCATGAAGCAGCAGCTCTGAATGCAGTTCAGAGATTAGAGTGGCAGCTCAAACTACAAGAACTTGATCCAGCTACATACAAATCCGTCAGTATCTACGAAATCCAAGAATTCTATGTTCCACTTGTGGAGGTCAATGACGACTTTGAACTGACACCTATATGATGCTGTAAAACTCCACAGCTGCCACTATAGGCTGCATTTTATAGGGTCACCTTCACTTGACCAGTTATGAGAGGCACTGCTTCTTGAACAAAGTTTCTAAAAAGGAGAAGGAACTCAAATAAATACAAAGTGCACATAGCCTTCAGGCCTTTCAGGATCAGTCTAGGATGTGCATAAAGGAGATAGTAATAAAATATTTAACTATGGAAAAGAGTATTCAACTTTTAATAATATAACTTCACTTTTGGTGGGATCAGAGTTCAACTTTAAACTGGCAGCTCAGGAAGCTGCTTAACGTTGAGCAGCTCTAGATCACATAATAGAGAATTGTCCATCACCTCTGTATGATGCTTTTGGTACCAGACTTTTGCACATCAATGCATTATAGTCCCACTTCAGAGCTAATCCACCGAGTGCCATAGGGAAATCTATCTAAACGTGTAATGCAGGAACACAGCACACCTTACACCAAGTTTAACCACTTGCTACCCAGGCCAATTCTGACACTTTTCTCCTGATGTAAAAATCATATTTTTTTTGCTAGAAAATGACTCAGAACCCCCCAAACATATATTTTTTAGCAGAGGCCCTAGGGAATAAAATGATGACCATTCCAACTTTTTATTACTGCAGTCATTTTTCAAACATTTTAAATTTTTTTTTTTTTTTGGAAAAACAGTTTCATGCATTTAAAAAAAAAAGCAGTACAATTAGTCCAATTTAACATTTTAACATGCTTTTAAATTGTGCACACTCGTGGAATGGCACCAAACTTCAGTACTTTAAAAGTCCCTAGACGCTTTAAATTCTTTTATTACAGGATACCTGTTTAGAGTTAGAGGAGGTCTAGCGCTAGAATTATTGCTCTCACTCATTTGCAGCAATACCTCACATGTGTGGTTTACATATGTGGGCGCGACCTACGTATGCCTTCGCTTCTCTGCGTGAGCACGCGGGGGGTGCTTTAAAATAAGAAAAATGGTATTGTTTATTTTACTTTATTTTTCTATTTTGAATTTTTTTTATTTTTTTGTAGCACCTTTATTTATATTACAAGGAATGTAGACATCCCTTGTAATAGGAAATGTACGTGACAGGTCCTCTTTACAGTGAGATCTGGGGTTAACAAGTCCCCAGATCTCGCCTCTAGGCTGAAAAGCCTGGGGGGGGGGGGGGGCGGCAATCTGGGCTTCTTTCAAATGCAGAGCCCGGGCGTGAGGTCATAACATCGTGTCCGGCCGTCACACGATCATAGAGACGCCGGAGGACCATCTGGCCCCCCCCCCCGGATTCTCTATGGTAAACTTCTGGCATGGACCGCTTTTTTATTTATTTTTATTTCTGCGGCTCGTTGAACGTACAGCCGAGCCGGGAGAAGCATCAGAGGGTGTCGGGGAAGAGGGGGATGTCCCCTCCCACTGCCTGTAACAACGATCAAGCGGCTGAGCAGCCTCTATGATTGCTTTTACAGTGCAGGGAATCGCCGGCTCTAAAAGAAGATATCTTAATGATGCCTGTAGCTGCAAGCATCATTCAGATATCCCCACTCAAAGTCGATGACGTCGTAAGACATCATTGGGCAGGAAGTGGTTAAAGGGTTTATGTTACATTACATAACAAGAAAGATAATGATGTGTAATGCATCTAAAAAAAGAATTAGAAACGCTCTGAATGGATCAGATCTAAGGAGTCGTGTGAAATTCGAACAGATATAATATTGTCTTATTTTAAATAACTTATTTTCTATATATATTTGTGCATTTGTATATAGTATTGTAATTAATGATCAAAGCCTGTATAAAATAGATATTTTATGTGTAAACCTATGTCTGCCGTTTTAATGGACCAAAGTTGTCTTTTTCTTTCTTTTTTTTCTACTGTAATGTGTTGTATTTGTCAGTGTTCAGTAAGGCATGATCATGGCCTTGTACAGTTTTATGGATAAAAGGTATTGCATGCGTCACACTTCAACACGTTTACTGCACCAGACTCATCACTATTTAACACTTTAACACAATTCATGTTAGCCTGCTGAAGATAACCTTTATCTTACTCAGATTATTTTTTTGTTTAAATCTTAAAAACCAACAAAAAAAATAAAAATTCTTGTTAGACATCAGACTCAAATGAGCCTATTTTTAAAGGAAAAAAATAACTTTGAACGAAACAAATTCTAAAATTGTAAATGTTCTATTTTAATATTTACCTAAAATTTGTACATATCTCTGTAAATATATTGTTTAATAAATTTTATTGGTCATGTTCAGAACGCATATGAACTTATTTGTAAGTAAATTTATTTGACAACTGGCATCATTGTTTTTCTTTTTACTTTGGGCTATATTAGCCGGCGGGCCCTCCTCTCTGTTCACAGCCACAGAGGAGGAGGAGCCCGCGCTCAAGGGAAACACGCCGCTGTCTGAGGATCTGAGGTCTGCACTATGGTGGGGGTTACTGTCTGAGGTCTGCACTATGGTGGGGGTTACTGTCTGAGGTCTGCACTATGGTGGGGGTTACTGTCTGAGGTCTGCACTATGGTGGGGGTTACTGCCTGAGGTCTGCACTATGGTGGGGGTTACTGCCTGAGGTCTGCACTATGGTGGGGGTTACTGCCTGAGGTCTGCACTATGGTGGGGGTTACTGCCTGAGGTCTGCACTATGGTGGGGGTTACTGCCTGAGGTCTGCACTATGGTGGGGGTTACTGCCTGAGGTCTGCACTATGGTGGGGGTTACTTCCTGAGGTCTGCACTATGGGGGGGGTTTACCGTCTGAGGTCTGCACTACTGGGGGGGGGGGGGTTTACCGTCTGAGGTCTGCACTACTGGGGGGGGGGGGTTTACTGTCTGAGGTCTGCACTACTGTGGGGTGTCTGTACTGAGGGTGGGGGGGGGGGTGACACAATTTTTATTATTTTTTTGCACCGAGTGACGCCACTGCAGTGGGGGGGGTGGGGGAGATGTGGATATTACAGTGGGGGAGATTTTTATTTTTTTTGCTGATCCAAAAAATTATCCGATCCGTGACTCCTGATCCGAGGAACGATCCCAACCTGTGATTTTTTTGATCCGTTGCACCCCTAATACAAACGACAAAAAATTTTCAGCCAACAAACACAAAACGATGTGTTTTTTCAGCTCTTTAGCGCCACTCTTTGGACAACTTCTGCTAATGTTGTGTTTTATGGTTCGCATTGCTTCTGAGCATGCATGTTTGTACTTTGGAGTTTTGTCTGAAGGACTTCTGTACACACAATCGGATAATCCGACGACACACATTGAAAATTTTAACGCATGCTATTCTATATTTGTTGGCGGAAAATCTGACAACAATTGGAGCATACAAAACGTCAGATTTTCCGACAATAGCCTGCCATCACACAATTCCCGTCGGAAAGGCCAATCGTGTGTACGGGCCTTTAGGCTGCATTCACACCTTAGTGCAGCGTTTTGTACCGCGATTTGCCACGACAAAACGCATAGTTTTTAACCTTGTTTTTTAACAGTTCATTGTCAGCTATGCCGAACGCCGAAGCCGCCTGAAAAAAAGGGTCCAGGACTTGTTTTGAGCTTCAGGCGTTCGGTGAACCATCTCCATAGAGAACAATGTTAAATCACCCCTCCAGCGTATTTTAGGCTGCAATAGCGTCGGGCTTCAAGCGACAAAACGCCTAGGTGTGAATGGAGCCTTAGGCTGGCCATACATGGTTTAAAGATTCTGAGATTCAAACCGTTTATTGGCAGGCTTAACGTACCAAGTTGATCAATCGATCAGCTTGGGTATAACCACCCTGCCATATTCTCTTGAGACTATCAGTAGTGACTGCTATAGCTGTTAGCGATAATCATCACTCTTCTCCCAGCAGGTCACAATACGTATGAAGAGTCAGGTAAGCATACATTATCTGATGACCCTCTGACAATTAGTAGGTGAGCACATGAACACGTTCAGGCCAGGCCACTATTTTCTAATATCTAGGAACAGCATTTTGTGAATCTAGAAGTTACATGTATGAGAACTGAGCTTCTATTGCATATTAAATGTAAAAATATCTAAAGGACACTATGGGTTCTATCTTATAGATCAGGGGTGGCAAACACAAAGCCTGCGGACTGAATCCGGCCCACCGGACCTTGTAATGTGGCCTGCACAGCAGCCTCCTCATTTTGGCAGGTTGGGATCCCAGTCCCGCGTGCATTGCGGCAAATTGGCGCTTGCGCGGCCAGTCGGTCTGAGCACAGGCATCTTCCCCTTACTGTGCCTCTCTGCCTCTGTCTCCGCCTCCACAGCTGTGTCTCCACCCGTCTCGGCTTAGGCTGCCACTCTGGCCTCCGCCGTGTCTCCACCGCCTCCGCTCTGTCTCCATCCATGACAGCTTACAATGCCGCTTTTGTCTCCGCCCACTGGTGTAGCATGGGGGGGGGGGCGTGGCACCAGGTGCAAAATTTAGGGGGGGCAGCACAGCATCCAGTGCCAGTGTTACTCGCTGAGCTCCAGACGCCATGTTGCGGCTCAGGGATTGGCAGCGGCTGCCCGATGATTGGACAAATGGGTGTCATGTGCAGTGGCAGTTGCCATCATCTTCTCCTCCTCCGCGCCGGACAGAATTTTCCCTTTCCTCAATGTGGCAGCCAGTCTGGGACTGGAGCAGTGGCGCCTGCTCTACCCCACAGGGCAGCACATGTGGTGAAATGACATCTCCAGGGATCTTCCATCCTGACCAAGTGAACTGTGGTACGTGACAGTGACACAGATGCACAGTACAGTCACAGTGTACACTACTACACACATACACAGAGCATCACCATCTCCCCCATTTATTCTCAATGTTTCCCCTAATTATCCCCAATGTCCCTCCTGTCCCCCAATGTTCCTCCTGCCACCCCACTTATCTGCAATGTTCCACTTCTGTCCCCCCAATGCTCCTCCTGTCCCCCCAATTATCCCCAATGTCCCTCCTGTCCCCCAATGTTCCTCCTGCCACCCCACTTATTCGCAATGTCCCTCCTGTCCCCCAATGCTCCTCCTGTCCGTCCACTTATATCCAATGTCCCTCCTGTCCCCACAAAAAAGGTATTCTAGCCCAATACAAAGGGAGGGAGCAGCCTATACAGGGAGGTACCAGAGGTGGGCCAGGTAGGAGAGAGTACAGATGTTAGGAATTTATAGGTGCAATCCTGACCCCTGCACTGTATACGTAGCGCACCCGGCCCTTTGAGGGTAACCATACTGCTGATGCGGCCCCCAATGAATTTGAGTTTGCCACCCCTGTAGATGGTTTTCACACGTTTTTCCCATATAATCCACTTAGGCAGCCCAAAGCTGGATCAGTTTTTATATTTAATTTTTTCATACTTGCAGGTTGAAAGGAAAACTACTGACCGAATTCCTCCATTCACACATTTGAGGTGGATGGGGAAATGCTCCCTGATGAGCTATTGTATTGTGACAGCAGGAACATCGGCTTCTGTACAACCTTCCTGCCCACACATGGACTTAAATTCAGCCAGTCCCTGGTGAGCCCACTGAATTTTGATCCACGTATGGCTGTCTTTAGAATGTGTGAATCTAGAATGAAAACATTTATAAGCAGATCCTTATGTTATCTAATCTGAACTGACTTTTCTTTTTTGTGTTTAGAAGAATAGCAGAGACTACAGGATCAATCTTATCTCACAGGAAGCATGATACCCAATATAGCACCTGGTTCAATGACGTTTTCCTCTAGCATTTCAATCAGTCATGTGTGTAATTGTTTGTGCGTAATTGAAAGGCTAAACTGTAATTATGAGATTTTATGTAATTAGTCTTAAAAGATTAACTGCTTCCCCCTAGCATAGTATGATTGGGCAGCACAACTACACTAAAATGCAGGTTTAAGTATCTCTTGAAATGCACAAAAACAGTAGGGGGCAGATGTACTTGAAACAAATAACCTTGCTTATGTTCACAAATTAGTCAATCTACATTTTTATTTAGTCAATCAGTTCTGATATGCAATGTCAAGTAGTGACATTTTGACTTAATTAAAGGTTATCACTAGCTTGTATCATATTATTTTGAAACAAAACAAAAAAAGTAATACATCTCCTACGTAATAACCGCAAAGTATGTAGTAAACATTTGGAAAAGGCAGCTTGAAAGATGCTATTCTTCCTGAGCGACCTGTTGAGGAGGAGGAGAGCATGGGACAGGGAGTTCTCCCCCTAGAGGACGTGTCTGAAACCATAAACCACTAGAGTAATTCTCCAGACTTCAGTTCCCAAGGCATTAATAATTCCTCCTATCCCCAGAACCAGCATATGCTGATCCAATCTCTCTTCCTCTGAATACATTAGCTTTTTAGCAGGGTGATATAGGAACATGACCGGTTCTTCTGAAACCACTCGTGTCGTCACTTGTTGCATGACAATTGGCATTATTGAATTTTCTGTATTCACTTTGCATTACAGGCACTCCCTTTTTTATATATAAAATTATTTTATGTTTTTTTGTTTCCACAAAGAAATGGATACAGAATTATATACAGGTACATCCATATATCACATCCTCTAATTTACTAATAAACTCTACTTAAACTACACATTTTTTATCCACATCAAGGGGACCCCGTGTCATGTGTTTTGTTCGCCATTTACATTTCCTGTGTATCCTAATATAGCCATACCATTTCTACCCTCGCCTTTACCAAGAAAAATTCCTGGTTATCATCCCACCTACCCCGTTTAGTTCCATTTAAGAAAAGAGATAGAAAGGGAAAGAGAAAAAAAAAAGGGGGGTTCCCAGCCCCTCCCCCATGCTCCCTACCAAAAATGGTTGTTATTACTTACTAGGGATTTTGTTCCCTGTGCCTAATATATGGGGTCCATACCCTCCGATATTTCTCCTCCTGTTTTCTCAGCCCCATGGTAAGGGTTTCCATCTGCTCGATCTCTGTTACTCTACCTAGTCATTGTAGTCTTGTTGGAGATGCCGTGGTCTTCCAAAGGACTGGGATACAGGCCCTTGCTGCCGTAAGCAAATGCCTTAGCAGAGAGATTTTGTATTTTTCAGTAGATAGTGGAATGTCGTGCAGGGTTTTCTCCAAGAGTCACTGCATTAATTTCTTTGACTCAGATACCATCTTCCAAAATTCTTTCAGTTTTGGACATCCACAGAATATGTGTATCGTGGTGCCCTCTGCCCCCTAGCAACACCAGCATAGATTTGACATTTGTTGAAATATCTGCTTTAATACTGCACTTAAAGGACCTTTTTTTTTTTTTTTACTTGGTTTGGGGGGGGGGGGGGGGGGGTGGCGCCCATGCGCCCCCTATAGATGGGCCACCACTAAGGCCCATTGAAGGGGGAAAATAATAAAAAAGAGAAATCACAATACAGAAGGTCGTCCTAACAGATCTGCTTTCATAGGAATCCTTTTTGGGGTCATGAGATGATACATATAGTGTCAAAAGTATTGGGACATTTACCTTTACACACAAATGGCATCCCAGTCTTAGTCCATGAAGTCAGGACTTTGTGCAGGTCAGTCAAGTTCCTCCACCCCAAAGGCTCCATCCATGTCTTTATGGATCTTGCTTTGTGCATACTTGATATATTGACGCCTTTAGCGGCCAAGCCCTGTAAAGTAACACCATAATCTCCCCTCACCACACCATAATCTCCCCTCCACCAAATGATTTGGACCAGTTTACAAAGCAAGGTACATAAAGACATGGGTGAGAGAGTTTGGGGTGGAGGAACTTGACTGGCCTGCACAGAGCCCTACCTCAACCCAATAGAACACCTTTAGGATAAATTAGAGCAGAGACTGCGAGCCAGGCCTTCTCATCCAACATCAGTGCCTGACCTCACAAATAAGCTTCTGGCAGAATGGTCAAACATTCCCATAGGCACTCCTAAACCTTGTGGACAGCCTTCCCAGAAGAGTTGAAGCTGTTACAGATGCAAAGGGTGGGCCAACTAAATATATTAAACCATATACAGACTAAGGCTGGGGTGCATGTAAAGGCAGGTGTCCCAATTCTTTTGGCCACATAGTGTATTTTGCAGTGTGCTTACATACAGTTGATTTAAAGCATTCCTATATCTGTTTTGTACTGTGCATTTAGCAACAAGACTTTTTACTTATCTGCAGTGGCTGCTTGTGCCCCATTGGTTGGGGAGAGAGTGTCAAATGGACCTGACCACAGACCCTCCCTCCAGCGTGCTGCATGTGCACCATATCCACCCCCCACATGGTCGCCAGCTTACTCACCCTGTGCTGACAGGTGGAGGCATCCCCCCCCCCCCCTCGGTCTCCTCTGTGTCACGGCTTCGTTGGTCAAACTTCCCATGCATCTCCTCGGCTGTACATCTCCTCCTCCTCGGCCAATAAGATGGCTTCTCCTTTTGGCCTATCAGGAAACAGGTCTCATGACCCGCTTCCTGATTGGTTGGGAGGAGAATCAGTGTGATAATAGCGAATATTCATTCTCTATTGTCACACAACTTGGTGGACCGGGGGTGCAATGCATGCAGCGCCCTGCATGTAGATTAGGGGGCCAGAGGCATGGATGGGGGGTGGCACCCCTAATGGATGGCCACTGCTAACCTTTCATTTTGTACAATCCAGACACTGGCCACCCTCCCCTCTGTTCTGGCATTTTGCTCTGTATGCTTGCTAAAAAAACTGAGGATTTCTGGGAGGGGTTATATGTGCTGTTCCCTTTGTCAGTGTCCTCACCTGAGGGTGGCAACATATAATCTATGTTTAAGATTTGAAGGAGCCCGTGTCCTGTATTGTGCTCCAAGTAAAGAATTTTATTTGGAGTACAGTAGAAGCTGCCCCTTTAAAAGTGAATGAATCACCAAATGCTGCAAAAATATATTAAAGAATGAGGCGCTAATAATGTCCAGTGAATCAAATTAATACAAATGTAAAAAAAAAATAGCAGGCTAAAAGTCCATAATGATGAATCCCAACCCCAAGTAGTAGCAGTTCTGCTCCACTGGCCCCTTGAGATGAAACTAGGATAGTTTGCTTCTCCTCAATAAAGGGATACCACATGTGTGTGACTTTTTGGGAGCCTATCTGTGTACAGGACTCCAAAAACCAATCACTGCCTTCAGACTTTCTAAGAGCGTAAAATGGTGATTTCACTTCCTCACTACCTAATAGTTAATATAGCAAACCCCCCCCCCAAATGACCCAATTTTGGAAAGAAGACACTTGAAGCTATTTGCTGAGAGGCATGTTGAGTCCATGGAATATTTTGCCACAAGTTTCAGGAAAATTATTATTTTAAAGTTGTCACTAAATAATATTTTGCTCAAACATGTCATTAGCATATGTGGAATTAGACCCCAAAATACATTCGGCTGCTTCTCCTGGTACGGGGATACCACATGTGTGAGACTTTCTGGAAGCACAGCCACGTACAGGACCCCGAAAAACAATCGCAACATTTAGAAGCTTATGTGACACACCACCCACTCTTAACCACTTGAAGACAAAGAAAGCCCTTTCTGACACTTTTTGTTTACATGTAAATATTATTTATTTTTTTTGCTAGAAATTACTTTGAACCCCCAAATATTATATCTTTTTTTTTTTTTTTAAAAGCAAAGGCCCTACAGATTAAACACAATTTGTTTGGGGGGAAAAAAAACACCTTTTTTTTTATTTTAATGCAATATTGCCAAAATGATGAAATAAAAAAGAAGATATTTTGCCAAACACATGGATACCAAACACAACATGCTTTAAAATTGCACACAAACGTGCAGCGGTGACAAACTACATACTTTTGAAAAGCCTTTAACCACTTAATACCCGCCCGCCGTCAAATGACGGCGGGCGGGATACTCTATTGTTCTGACAGGACATCATATGACGTCCTGTCATTTAAAGCCGCTAGGGGGGCACGCGACGCTGGCGGCGCGCACACCCGTTGCGTCACTGAGAACACCATGCGCGTGCCCGATGGCCGCCGGGCACCCGCGATTGCCGAGTATCTGAGCTGGGACGTGGAGCTCTGTGTGTAAACACAGAGCTCCATGTCCCTGTCAGGGAGAGAGGAGACCGATCTGTGTCCCTTGTACATAGGCACACAATCGGTCACCCCCCTCCCCCTACAGTTAGAACACAAACTAGGCTACACATTTAACCTCTTCCCTGCCCCCTAGTGGTTAACCCCTTCCCTGCCAGTCACATTTATACAGTTATCAATGCATATTTATAGCATTGTTCACTGTATAAATGTGAATGGTCCCAAAAATGTGTCAAAAGTGTCTGATGTGTCCGCTATAATGTCGAAGTCCCGAAAAAAAAAAAAATCGCAGATTCCTAGTAAAAAAAAAAAAAAAAAAAAAAAAAATCATAATTATGTCCCCTATTTTGTAGGCAATATAACTTTTGCGCAAACCAGTCACTATACGGTTATTGCGTTTTTTTTTTTTTACCAAAAATATGTAGAAGAATACAGATCGGCCTAAACTGAGAAAACATTTTTTTATTCTTTTTAAATGGGATATTTATTATAGCAAAAAGCAAAAAATATTGTGTCTTTTTTCAAAATTGTCGCTCTTTTTTTGTTCATAGCGCAAAAAATAAAAACCGCACGGGCGATCAAATACCACCAAAAGAAAGCTCTATTTGTGGGGAAAAAAAAAGGGATTTTTAAATACAGCTTACCTGTAAAATCCTTTTCTTGGAGTACATCACGGGACACAGAGCGGCATATTCATTACTATGTGGGTTATATGGAGTACCTTCAGGTGTGGACACTGGCAATCTTCAAACAGGAAGTCCCCTCCCTATATAACCCCCTCCCCTAGAGGGAGTCCCTCAGTTTTGTAGCAAGCAGTATGCCTCCCAAAATGGTCACCCAAAAGAGGGGTGGGAGCTCTGTGTCCCGTGATGTACTCCAAGAAAAGGATTTTACAGGTAAGCTGTATTTAAAAATCCCTTTTTCTTTCTCGTACATCACGGGACACAGAGCGGCATATTCATTACTATGTGGGATGTCCGAAAGCAATGCTTTAATGAGGGGAGGGAGACATCTTCCAAAGAAGGATTCAATTTTAGAGCTAAACTCAAATCATAATAATATTTCCAAATTAGTCAAGAAAGAAGAACCTTTTTCTTTTTTTTTTTTTTTTATATAACCAAGGGTGTTTCTGATCCCGAGGATTTCAAACTGCAGCCTGTAGTACTGCCTGACCAAAGGCAGAATCCGCATTCCTTCTCACGTCTAGTTGATAAAACTTTGAAAAACGTGTGGACTGATGACCACGTTGCCGCCTTGCATATCTGAGCCATAGAGATCTGATGGTGTGCTGCCCAAGAGGCGCCCATGGCCCTGGTAGAATGGGCCTTTACCGACAACGGAGGGGGCAACCTCTTCAATCCGTAGGCTTGAATGATTAATTGTCTAATCCATCTCGAGATGGTGGATTTTGCAGCTGCCTGCCCCTTCTTGGGGCCATCTGGTAGAACGAATAACACCTCTGTTTTCCGGATCTTTTCCGTAGCTTTAAGATAGGCCTTCATGGCCCGGACAATATCCAAGGTATGCAGCAACCCCTCCTTTCTAGATGTAGGTTTTGGAAAGAAGGATGGAAGTACCAAATCCTGGTTTAAGTGAAATTTGGATATAACCTTTGGTAGAAAGGAAGGATGGGGCCGGAGAACTGCCCTGTCCTTATGCAGAACAAGATATGGTTCCTTACACGATAAGGCTGCTAATTCTGACACTCTCCTGGCCGAAACTATGGCGACCAAGAAAACCAATTTTCTTGTCAGTAAGAGTAAAGGAATCTCAGCCAAAGGCTCAAAAGGCTGTTTCTGTAGAGTGGACAGGACAAGATTTAGGTCCCAAGGACAAACTGGTGACTTGACAGGAGGATTAATACGCAAGACCCCCTGTAAGAAGGTCTTTACCAGCGAGTGGGTGGCCAGCGGCCTCTGAAACCACACTGACAGAGCTGAGATCTGTCCTTTGATTGTGCTTAGTGCCAGGCCTTTATCCACTCCTAGCTGGAGAAAACTTAACACCCTATCAATAGTATATTTGCGGCAATTCCATCCTTTGGATTCACACCAGCCTATATAGTTCCTCCACACCCTGTAATAAATTACCCTGGAGACCGGCTTTCTAGCCTTAATCAGGGTAGGGATTACCTGCCTAGACAGACCCCTACCCCTGAGAATCAGGGATTCAGCCTCCAGGCCGTCAAATTTAGACGCTGTAATGTAGGGTGGAGGATCGGGCCTTGTGAGAGTAGGTCTGGTTGTAGAGGAAGAGTCCAAGGGTCTCCCACTGCCATATTCAGGACTAGTGAGTACCAAGCCCTCCGGGGCCAAGCTGGAGCTATTAGAATGACTGGCTTGTGCTCCACTCTGATCTTGCGCAACAGGCGGGGGAGTAACTGTAGTGGAGGGAATGCATATAGAAGTTTGAATTGATGCCAAGGGCAAACCAACGCATCGGTTCCGCAGGCCATAGGATCCCTCGCTCGCGACACGAACCTGTCTAGTTTCTTGTTGAACCTGGATGCCATTATATCCACGTCTGGCGTTCCCCACCTCTGGCAGATTGTCTGAAAGACCTGGGGATGCAGAGACCACTCCCCTGGCAACAGACTCTGGCGACTTAAGAAGTCTGCCTGCAGGTTGTCCACTCCGGGAATGAATATCGCTGAAATGCAGGGTACATGAACCTCTGCCCATTGAAAAATCAAGTTCACTTCCCTTTGAGCGGCCTGGCTCCTGGTTCCCCCTTGGTGGTTTATGTATGCCACCGCCGTGGCATTGTCTGACTGGATTCTCACCGGGAACCCCTTTAATCTGGAGGTCCACGCCAACAGGGCTAGGCGAGCAGCTCTGATTTCCAAGATATTGATGGGGAGCTGCCTCTCTGCTTTCATCCAAGTTCCCTGGCGGGAGAACCCTTCGAAGACCGCCCCCCAGCCTGCCAGGCTGGCGTCTGTGGTAACTACCTTCCAGACAACAGGGCTTAAGGATCTTCCCTTTAGAAGATTCTGAGGGTTCAACCACCAGGCCAGGCTCTGTCGGACCCTTGATGATAGCGTCAAAGGGGACTCTAAGGCATGTGCCCTCTTGCCCCAGGCTGCTAGAATGGCTGCCTGTAGGACGCGAGTGTGGATCTGAGCGTATGGTACTGCCTCGAATGTGGCCACTAGCTTGCCTAGTAATCGCATACACAGGCGAATAGTTGGTCTTTTCTTGTTTATAACCAACTGAACCAACCCCTTGATCGCCTTGATCTTTACAAGGGGCAGGAACACCTTTTGATGTTCTGTGTCTAACCTCATGCCGAGGTATTCCAACTGCTTTGTAGGCTGGAATGCTGACTTTCCCTGGTTTAGGACCCAGCCGAATTCTTCGAGGTACCGAACCGTGAGGTTTACTGCCTTTTGCAGACCCGTCCGTGAGTGATCTATGATTAAAAGGTCGTCCAAGTATGCTAGGACTGTGACTCCTTGGATCCTTAAATTGGCCAGAACTGGGGCTAGGATCTTCGTGAATACCCGGGGGGCCGTGGCCAGCCCGAAAGGGAGCGCCCTGAATTGGAAGTGTCGCTGCCTCACCGCGAAGCGTAAAAACCTTTGATGCGACTGAAAGATTGGTACATGAAGGTAAGCATCTTTTATGTCTATGGAGGCCAGAAAATCGTCTTTCTGAAGCGCGGCGGCTGCTGACCGGATGGATTCCATCCGGAAGGACCGCACCCTTAGATAAGCGTTTAACCTCTTTAGGTCCAAGATTGGCCTGACATCGCCGTTGGGCTTTGGTATGACAAAGAGATTGGAATAGAAACCTAGGCCTTGCTCTTGGGCTGGCACTTCTATAATTACGTCCTGGCAAAGCAGGTGATCCAAAGCTGCCAGCATTGAGGCCTTCCTTGCTGGATCCCTTGGTAGCCTTGATTCTTGAAAATGAGGCGGAGGATATCTTAGAAACTCCAATCTGTAACCTGTGGTTACAGATGCCCGGGCCCAATTGTCGGGGATCTTGGCTTCCCAAACTTCTGAGAAGAGACGAAGCCTTCCCCCCACCCGTGAGAGTGGGGGCGCCCCTTCATAAGGCAGACTTAGGGGCTGCCTTTGACGGCTTGCGATACCACGGCTTCTTACCCCCAGGGGTCTGTCCCTGCGATCTACTGTTAACGTTGGATCGTGCAGGCGGCCGTCGATACTGCCTGGAATTAGAGGGCCCCGAGACAGGAAAAAGCTGCCTTTTAAATGTAGGAGCCCGGAATGTCTTTTTGACCGGTAAAAGGGTACTCTTGCCATTTGAAATAGTCTGAATATATTTATCCAGATCTTCTCCGAAGAGTCGTCCTCCATGGAAGGGAAATCCTGCCAGAAGCTTTTTGCATGGGGGTTCTGCCGCCCAGTTCTTCAACCATAAGAGCCTTCTCATGTGTACCAAACATAGTGATAAACGAGAAGCCTGCTGGATGGAATCTTTTATAGCATCTACCGCGAAACACAGAGCTCTGGGAATGTCAGCAAACTCTTCTGCTTGTTGGGTAGGCATGTCCTTTAACATCTCTTTTGTCTGGTCTTTTAATGCCTGACAAACTCCAATTGCAGCTACCGCTGGCTGCACCACTGCTCCTGCCGTAGCAAAGGATGCTTTTAAAAGTGTCTCTAATCTTTTATCAACCGGATCTTTAAACATATGTATGTTTTCCACCGGGCAAGTTAGTGATTTATTCACACATGAGATGGCTGCATCCACTACTGGGAGCCTCCACTTCTTGGAGAATTTTTCCTCCAAGGGATAAATGACCGCAAATCTTTTCGGTGGCAGAAAAACCCTGTCCGGCCGTACCCAATCCCGAAAGATCAATTCCTCCAAGAGAGGATGGACCGGAAAAACTGCGTTGCTTAACGGGGCTTTCAAAGAGCCCAGAGAGGATACCGGAGGAACCAGAAGTTCTGGCAATGGCAAACTAAATGCCGAGCGGACCATGTCCGTCAAAGACTGTACCCACAGTCTCTCTGTCTGGGAGTCTGAAAATGGTTCCTCAGAGGTAGACCCCTCCATCCCTGAACCCTCTTGGTTCAGGTCCAGTTGATCCTCCTGTGATTCTAATTCCTCCGGAGAGAGAATCTCAGCATCTGAGGATACACCCCCTGGTGATGGGGATCTAACCCGTTTCTTACCAGGAATAGCTCTGGCGATCAATGCCGCTATTCTCTCTTCTAGCCCCCCTAGGGATACGGCTAGCATCTCCTCTGTGATAAACACAGGGCTGGGCTGATCTGGGCCAGCCTCCGCACCAGATCCCCCTAATGGCTCATCCAAGGCGCTTCTTAAATTAATAAGCTGCGGGGAAAGTATCGGCATATCAGAATCAGAAAGGGACCCCTTTTGTTTTTTGGTCTCCTTTGACCCCGAACCCTTGGAAGCCATAATACAAAATCGAGGGACTCCGCCCACACAACAGACTGTAGTGGCCAGGAGTACAAATTTCAGAGTTTAGGGGAGAATAGATCACTAGTGTCCCCAAAAACTGATGGGCCCGTATGTTGGTCTTTTTTTTTTTTTTTTTTAAATAATTATATATTATATATTATATATTTGACAACATACAATGACCCTAATTTAAGTTTGCCAGCCTCCAACCTGCTGCAAAATAAGGGGGATTTCTTGGCTTAACAATAAAGGCATTGGAACAAAGTCCACATGTACTACCCCTCTTCCGCCACCGGGAGTCACTGTTCTGCCGCTCTGCGTCCTCTCCTTGAAAAAATCAGCCTCAGACTGAGCCCTGACAAGGCCTGCTGTCTATAACAGCACAAAGGCGCGCCCCTGTATGACGCCGCAGGCCCGCCCCCCCCCGCCCTCCTGTCTGGACGGCGCGAAAAACGTCAATAAGACGTGCGCGCGCACGCGCGCGCGCGTATGCCGGAGGAACATGGAGGAGCCGCGCTGCTGGAGATCCAGGCACGCAGAAACAGGCGGCAGATTCAAACCCCCGGCCAGGTAGGACTCTCTCAAGGCCCCTAGGGATCCTTACTAGCCCTAGGAAGAAACAGCAGGTTAGCTAGCAACACATATTTAGACAGGGGGGCCTAGTGATGGGGGGAGAAAGGGTGTCATCCTGTCTCTTTTAGACATAGTGATCACGGTTGCCCATGCAGAGCATACTTAGGCTATCCCCCCTTTTAGGTTACCCCGGGGAGCCTGCTGTCGAACCAAGTCCCGCAGGCTCCCCCTTACCTGCTCCATGCTGCAGGATGTTTGACCAGCAAACTGATCCAATCTTCTCCCATCTCCGTGGGTGGCGTAGTAGACCTTCAGGCCCTGGGGTCCTATGAAGGTACCCACTGTCCTGGACCTATATAGCACCCTGGCAAAACAGGAACTTTATGGTTTTTGCAAACTCCAAGTCCTGGGCCCAGGGTCCAGCCCTCCAAAGAGGAGCATTATAGGCAAAACCCCACGGTTTGGGGCCCGGGTACTGTCCACTTTGGCACTGAGGCTCCTTGGACAGATCCGGTTAGCCCGCCCTTAATCCCAAGGATGTGGAGCAAAGCTATTCCGTGACCAACACCTAAGACACTGGCGAAAAAACTGAGGGACTCCCTCTAGGGGAGGGGGTTATATAGGGAGGGGACTTCCTGTTTGAAGATTGCCAGTGTCCACACCTGAAGGTATTCCATATAACCCACATAGTAATGAATATGCCGCTCTGTGTCCCGTGATGTACGAGAAAGAAAGATCAATTTTGTTTGGGAGCCCAGTTGCACGAGCACGCAATTGTCAGTTAAAGTGACGCAGTGCCGGAAGCTAAAATTGTGTCTGGGCAGGAAGGGGGTGTAGGTGCACAGTAGGCAAGTGGTTAAAATCCTTTACAGGTTACCACTTTAGATTTACAGAGGAGGTCTACTGCTAAAATTACTGCCTGGATCTGACCTTCGTGGTGATACCTCACATGCATGTTGCAATTGCTGTTTACATATGACACCAGACCGACGCTTGCGTTGGTTTGCCTTTGCGCGTGAGAATGGGGGGACAGGGGGTGCTTTTTTTTTTTTTAAACTGTTCCTTTATTTTTTTTATTGTTATCTCAGGGAATGTAAATATCCCCTATGATAGCAATAGGTAGTGACAGGTACTCTTTTTTTGAAAAAATAATTGTTCTTTTAGACCCTAGATCTCTCCTCAAAGCATCTGACCACATCAAGATCGGTGTGATAAAATGCTTTCCCAAATTTCTTAATGGCACTGTTTAGATCTGGCGAAGCCTAAGTGATGAAAAGATCATAGCTTCCAGTTTCTTAGGCCATAGAGATGACTGAATCCAATCTGGTCTCCAATCAGCTCTATGGTCAGCTGGTAAAACCACTGGCTGCATTCCTAGGTTTCCTGTTTGGACAGGAGAGCCAGAGAAAACCATGGAAGATGGTGGGGGGGGGGACATTCCCTCCCACTGTTTGTAAAATCAGTCTAGAGGCTAAATAGCCACTAGGATTGCTTTTACGTGAAAGCCGACCACTGGCTGAAAAGAATGATACCTAAACCTGCATGCATCATTCTGGTATAACCACCCAAAGTTGACCAACATACCAATACGTTGCTGGTCCTTGTTGGGCATATATTCTAATGTTTTTTTTTTTATGCAGCCTGTGGGCTGAATGGAAAAAAAGATTGATCGGTGGGTATGCCCACCATTAGAATACTACCCTTGATCCACCCACTTCTAATGATGGGCATACATGCACCATTTTTTTAAAGCTGTGGTGGTGAAATCACCTCCTACAGCGCTGAAGTGACGGCTCTACGTATTGTGTGAGAAAACACTTGCTGTCAGAATAAATAAACCTAAGCAAATCATGGTAAATAATAAAACAAAAGTAACATTACTGTATAACAGTAAGACCTGCAAAGCTAATATAAAAATACAACATTACAGTTCTAAAATACAGTAACAAAAGACAGCGAACAATAGATATAGTGAGCGGACAATAGAGAGCGAACATAAGAGAGAAAACGATAGAGAGTAGAAAAATAAAACCACAACTATTTTTGGATTTTTTTTACACTTCTATATAAGCTAAACGTTCCAGATTAGGGTCTCTGAAAATGTGATGGCCATTTCATCTTTCAAGACCCTGTGTATGTGTGCCCTAGGACTGTGTACTAGTGTGTGGTAGCGTTTGAAACAGTCACTGTCGCAGAGACCAGGTTGGTCAAGACAGGAGGGACAATAAAAGCAGGTGTCAAAACTAAGGCTCTATTCACACCTATGCATGTTGCTTTTGAGTGTTTTTGTAGTGCTTTCTGCGTTGTTTGATGTGCGTTTTTTACCGTGATTTGTTTTTTGTTTTGTTTTTTAGCCATCAATTTTTATTTTTTTACATTTCCTTTAACAACCAGCTATAAAAAAAAACGCAAATCGCGGCAAAAACGCGGTACTTGTGTTTTGGATGCAGGTTCATTGAATTCTATTACATGCAAAACGCTGTTTTTTGCAGGAAAAAAAGTCCTTGAACCTTTCCAAAAACGCAAAGGCAAAAAAAGCATTGATGTGAATGGAGCCTTAATCCGCGTTTTCTGCAGACACTACATCTTCTTTGGGGTGTTCTTTGGGTAGGGGTACCAGGGAGAACATATGGAAAATGCCTCTCCTGCAGCCGGCTCACTGCATTTGCGTTGGGAAGTTGGGCCACAGCACCATCTGGAAACAGAAGGGCTGTAATGATCTCTTCCTGGAATTTAAGGAAGGATCCAGTTCATCCTGAAGCTTTGTATGGCACATAAGCATTCAGCAGAGCCAATTGGAATAAATATACAGACACTTTTGTACTAGCATCTGACCTTATGGGGCAATTAGGTACAGTGCCAACAGCTGGTCATTAAGGTTCAACCCTCCCATGTTAAGGTTGTATTCGTGGACACAGAGGGGTTTCTCCACAAAAGCCAGTCTCCGTAGCCTTTTGGACTGTGGTATCTTCGTGCAGGGGGGACATTACAAAAATAAATTCTGGGAATCCCTCCACTTCATTGCTAACAAATTATTAAATGTATTATTATTTCAAGCAGGCTCTCTCCCCCTTCTAAGTTGGGATTCTACAAGCTGTTGGGGGGGAAGCCCCGGCGATTAGATCGCACGGTGCCACATGTGCCAATTCCACCAATTCCACAATCAAAAAGGTGACTAAAAAGTGGCATGCTCGTGTAATAATTGTCCACGTACAAGTGGTATCCCTTTCCAAATAAGGGTGACACCAAGTCCCACACAATCTTACCAGTACTCCCTATGTAGTCTGGGCAGTTCTCCGGCTCCACGTGATTATCTCTTCCCTCGTAAACCATATAACTATATGTATAGCCTGTTGCCCTGTAACAGAGCTTAGACAAGCGGACAGAAAACTTAATCGAGGACTCATCAATTCAGACAACTTGATCGGGAGTAAAACTGCTGGTTGAAGTTATTTACGAGGGGCCGAATTTTGTGGAGCCAATCATATTCAGGGTTACCACAGGGACGACAGAGTTTATTATCATTGAATTGCATGAACTGCAAGATCTGCTCGTATCGTGTCCTGGTCATGGAGGCAGAGAACACGGGCATAAGGTGAATTGGGTCAGTGGACCAATATGACCGCAACTCACTTTTTTAACTATGCGCATGTGGAGGGATAGGCCCAGGAAGGTCTTAAATTCGGAAACCGTAATAGGTTTCCAATCTCTGGCAAGGGTCAACTAGAGATTAACTGCGATTAATTGATCTGCATACAAATTGCTTTGGTCCACAACAGCTCTTCCATGAAAAACAGCGAATAAAAATCAAGTGACGTAAAATCAACTGTTTCCACCTGAATTCTGGGTTGGTCAGTGAATGGGGGAAGTGCGGGTGCTGCAGAAGTGGTGGAATCTCAATTTGGATTGGCAAATGCAGCCGGAAGGGCACTATGGGCTCAACGGACCTGTCTTTATCTTCTTGGTGGCTGCGGCACACTAGTTGTGCTAGCCACCACACCATCTTGAACTGCACTTATGGGACTCGCCACATCGCCAAGTGTTACTGCACTGCTGGATGTACTACCAGGATGTACTAAGCAGCTGGTGCTTGCCAGTTCACCAGAAGGATGAGTGGCACTAGTACTGGCTCTGTGCTTCATACAAGAGCCCTGTGGTTCTTGCACCTCAACGACAACAGAAGAACAGAATCGGGCACGCCCGACCCTGGCAGGGACCACTACTCTGTCGTCAGAGCTATCTGTCAGGGTGCTGCTGCTGTCTACTGGCTCGTATTCTGAGCCAGAATCGGACAGATGGGTGACTTCCTCTTCACTCTCATCTGTCAGGCTCAGAAACGTGTAGGCCTCTTCACTACTGTACCTTCGATTTGACATTTTGACTTCTAAATTTACTGGTACAGTAGTGAGACTCACAGGAAAAAGAGCACCTGACTGTTAGCGACTGCTTAAAAAAAAACTGTACGTGTTCGCAGGGATCAGGCCTGACTCTACGAATGCTGCAGTTATGTGTTTTGTAAGTGACAGTGATCAATTGATACTGCAATTTAGTGGGGTGGGCTGGGCTGGGTGGAGGGGCTAAACACAGGCACTAGGTATCTGGGCTGATCCAACTAACACTGCGTTTGGGAACCCTAAACTGCTGGGGATGCTAGTGTAGAACTGATCAGATACGGATCCATTCAAAGACACTATGAGGGTTTTTTACGAAAGGCAAATCCACTGAAAGTGCACTTGTAAGTGCAGTCGCTGTAGATCTGAAATGAGGGGAATGTCTGCTAATTTTATCATCCAATCATGTGCAAGCTAAAACTATATTTTTTATTTTCCTTGCATGTCCCCCTCAGATTTACAGCAACCGCACTTCCAAGTGCACTTGTAGTGCAAAGGGGATTTGCCTTTTGTAAATAACCCCCTATATGTCAGAGATCAGCATCTAAGGAGACCAGACACGTAGCTACACAAGGACACTGAGACCAAACAAATTATTTATCATTAAAGTGATATTTATTTACAGTGAACACACACCAATAAACATACACAACAACCAGTGAAAACATAAACCAATACAGAAAACAAGAACACAAATAACTAATGAACCTAACTGCTATCTATATACAATACTTACAACATAGGGGCAAAGGTAACAGGGATGCAAGAAAGGGAAGCACGACTGGGTACAAGAGCATGGAACAAGGCAGAGGAGGTGCAGGACGGATCAGGACACAGGAAGGTTCAGGAACGGTATCAGGTGCAAACTGGTAGCAAGGAGGCAATCAGACAGGATAGTGACTCCCTGGGGAAAGGGAGGAGCTGCTTTAAATATCCACCTGGCAGCTGGAGCTAGGTGTGGCTTATCAGAACCTGCTGGATTCTTGAAGACACCTGCTGGTGGACACTGAAACTGCAGCCATCGGCAAAGTGAACCCCAGTGCCACTAGCAGATGAGCTCAACCCTGACACTATACTACTAAAGGAGGTGTATGGTGCGTGCGTGGGTGTTAGCAATACCAGCACTAATCTGACACTGCCTGGGGCAACGCAGACCCTCTGGGTGATCAGGGGGTTAAACCTTTATTTAGGTAATACACGACGGGTGCCCTGATGCTATAAAAAAAATATCTAACTAAACAGCGTCACCCGTGACACTAATACGGTGTACAAGGGGTTAAACCTTTATATGGGGGGTTAGGGGGGTCCCTAGACCTATCTGAGCCTACCACTAAGTATCCGAACACTGATTATTGTCACTAATGACACCAGTACAGTGATCAAAACAAAATATGAACACTGCACTGGGTGACACAGTGACAGGGGGTGAAGGGATTAACTGGGGGGGGGGGGGGGGGGACAAATGTACCTACGTGTACTGGTGTCAGTGTAGTGTTGATGCACTTAAGGCCCATACACACGGTAGGACATCCAACAAAATTTCCCTTGGATTTTTGTCCTAATTGATTTGTCCGATCACACCCATAGCATACACACGCTCGGACTTTTCTGCAAACTTTTCTAAAACTTTCCCATCATCACGTGGTTGTTCTGCTCTTTTCTGCTCTTTACTGCCACCCTTTGGTTAACTTCTGCTATTGTTGGTTGATTTTTACATTGGTTCTGAGCATGCGCATTTGTAATTTGTCCAAAAGTCCGATGGTTTGCTGTACACACGATCGGACTTTGCACCATCGGACTTTTGTTGCCTGAAAGTTGGTCCGTTCGCAGACCCAACTTTTTGTCCGATGAAAGCCAAAAAAGTTGGTCCGATGGAACGTACACACGGTCGGACAAATGCGAAAAGTGTCGGATTTTGATGTTGGTTGGGCAAAAGTCCGACCGTGTGTACGGGGCTTTACTGTGAGATGTCTTCTCTCCTCTCTCTGGAACGGAAGAGTTCCACGAGGAGAGATAACATCACTTCTTCTGCCTGTGTTTATGCTTACACAGACAGGGGAGGATTTTATTCGCCAGAACCGATTACCAGGTCCAGGCCAGAAATCAATGGCCTGGAGACTGATCGTTTCTGAAGCAAATCCGATCATCGCGGCCCCCTAGGCCGCATGCCCGATGTACAGATACATCACTTCGCCCAGCTTGGCCAACTTGCCACTGAATAACTGCGGTGCCTGGTCCGGCACTGGTTAATGAAAAAAGTTAGTGGAACTTCACTCTCCCAATTAATATTGATTATTTTTAATCCTCTTGCTGCTTGCATTAGTAATTAGAAAATATATCATATTTACTGGTATAAAACTGGTATAAAACGTCTCTTACATTTTTTCAGTTACTTCCTGGGTTATTGCTTAGGCAAATGATGTCATACATCCCAGGAGTCTTCAGGAGGGGAGGAGAGCTGGAAGGGTTTTCACAGCTAAGCACTAGAGCTGCACGATTCTGAGAAAAATTTGAATCACGATTCTTTTGTATAAAATGAAAATCTCACGATTCTCAAAATGTTATTTATTTGAAGTTACAAAACAGAGCTTATATGGTTAAATACAGTATATGTAAATCTGACGGACTGTTTACATGTTACATTTTAAAAGCCGCAGCAAACCTGCTGACCTTACATGGTTGCTAATGTAAAAGAACACCTTTGATTTTCACATTTAACTAAATGTGAAAATCATAGGGTGTCCTGTCACATTAGCAACCATGTAAGGTTTGCTACTGCTTTTAAAATTTAACATGTAAACAGTCTGTCAGATTTACATATACTGTATTTAACCATATAAGCTCTGTTTTGTGTTGAAAATACCTGTTGGGTGTAACAAGATGTCCGCTTGCCCCCTTCTCACTATCATTACTGTGCAGGAGTGTGGGGTGGAGCACTTCCTACGAGACAGCCGCCGCCAGGTGTACCAAGATGGCCGCCACTCCGGAGCTAGGCCGAAGCTGGGGACTTTCCTATGGCTGCACCCGAAAATCACGTGAAATATTTGCCCTTACTCATGATGGCCACAGCCAGAAATGCTAGGGGTTGTTTTTCAAATATCTCAGAAAAATAAAGCATATACCGGTAGACAAAGAAGGATGGGGGGGTTTGCTTTAAGTATTAAAAATAGTGTTTTTGGTTTGTTGTGCTCAGATGTAGTGAAGTCCGCTTTAAGGGGGTTGTAAAGGTAAATGCATCCTCATGCTCGTTTGCATGAAGGTGGAAAGCACTTGCAGGGGCGGGAGAGCTAAGACAGCCGCCGAGAGACCCCAGAAGATGTGGATCGGGGCCACTGTGTGCAAGTGTACTTATGTGTAAATCCGTGAGTAGGGCTGTCTTTGCCTTCACAGGATACATAGGTGTTCCATGCATCCACTTGCAGGCAGTCCCATTCCTGTCTATTGGGATGCAGTGGCTACATAGACACAGCCAGTGGTTCCAATCTGACAGCCATGCAGGTGTGTGCTTGTCTCTGAACACTGATAAATTTAAAAGAAAGTGATCTGGACACTGCTGTATCTTGGCCTAGGCCAACAAGGCCCACGCCTAGGGCAGCACTTTGCAGGGGGGCAGCAAAAAAGGAGTCCCCGTTTAGTTTGCCCTTTTAGTGTAGTGCCAGTCTTGGGGCGGACTGGGCCGGGAGGCAAATCAGTCTAGTGCCCTCATAAAGCGGCTGCACTACTGCCGGTATAAAAATACTGGCAGGGACACCATCGGGGGGGCAGCTCATACACACATACACATGAAGGAGGCTAGGGCTGCAGACCCCAACCAATGAGTTGTTGTGTGGGTGGGCGGCGTTGCGCAGCTGGGGGGGGCTTTGCGTCACTTCTAGTTTTGACTATCCTATCATAACAGTGGATCTCCCACCTGAGTTCCCAGCTAGAGAGAGACTGATGCCATGTCGGGAGGCTAAAAACTGTCAAAAAGTCAGCTGACGGGCTCCATAGCAAAACAGGAAGCCAGAGTAAAACCCTGCAAATTATGGGACTCTACTGCCCCCCCCCAAGGCCCTCAGAACTAGTGTCCCCACTGGAAAATGTCAGGGTGGGTCTTAAATGGGGGTGTGCCCTTGACAGGAAGGGGTGGGTCATATTTAAATTAGGGGGTGCACAAGTTTCGTCAGGCCTAGGGCAGCACAAAACCTAAATACACCACTGGATCTGGAAGCAAAATGTTCAACTCATACAATATCATAGCATCTAGCTGCTGTGCATTCCCCTGAAATTTTAGTGTGCCTGGGATGGACAGCTTGCTAAGTCTATGGCTGTGGCTGGATGGGGCTGAACTGGTACTCATGTTTAAAGTGTTTGTTATCCCAACATTGTACTTGTACCTTTGTGTGAAATTCTAGGTTTTCCTGCCAGTTCCTCTTCTTTACTACTAAAAACTGACCACACTAATCAGGAGAACACTGTGTGGTCAGTTCTCTATGCTGGGAACTCAGTGTACTCTCATCCAATAATCAGGCTTGTCCCGACACAACTCCCCTGCACTACCTTTCACTGAGAAGCTCAGTGTGCTGCTTCTTCTCCTCCCCAGCTCTATAATGTATGTTATGCCTTTCATTTCTATTTTGAACGGAATGGATTGTTTTATAAGGTGATCGTTTACAATCACTTTAAAGAGCAGTTCGGCCCCCCGACCCCAAAAAATTAAAGTCCATCGATCTTGTGATGTCGGCATCCCATCTGATTTCCTAATTGGCTTTTGGTGCTGCCGCCGCCACCATTCGTAGGAAGGGAATTCGGCAGTGAAGCCTTTTGGCTTCAGCCCAGGTTCACACTGGGTACGATTTAGTTCGATTTGAGATGCGATTTCACACGGGACACATTTCTGTATACTATAGGCACAGGTTGTAAAGCCCTCACAGATACAACATAAAGAGGTCCTGAGCAGGTCCTCTGCTGGGAAGACATTCCTGGCTCCATGACTTGTATAGGAGACGGCTCAGCTCTCCCCTCACCACTCCGGCCTCCCATACAGCCCAGTGTGAACCAGGGCTCACAGCCAGTTCCAGCGGGGCAGGAAGGGGGCAGAGGTCGCTGTGGCGTGGTCCCCCAAAAGGGGGTGACAGGTACCTGTCCAAAACATATAACCGCTCTCCCTGAAAGATGCCAAATATGGCACCGGAGTGGGGGAGGAGGCAGATAAGCAGAGCTTCCACTTTTGGGTGGAACTCCTCTTTAAATATGTGTCCAGGAATAAATGCCAAGAACACAGAAGATATGAGCACATAGGGCCCTAAACGCATGTATCACTCAGTACAGCGCTCATTCCCATCCAGCCAGGTGCACGAAAACTCTAGTAGACATACACAGCAGACGTCCCGGTGATTGGGGGGCCTGATTGACTCGCCCCATTATCTGCTGCCTTTTGTAATAAATGAATGCAGATGCTGGTACAAAATGAGGCCTTGGGATCATTATTTTCAGAAATGGCAGCTATGTTCAGCTTTCAAAGAGAAGTGACCATTCTAGTCACATTGGAGAGAATAAAGCTGAGTATAAAGCTTTGTGAATGGAGTTGTGTGTGGAAATGGTTCAATACAAAGTCAGTGCTAGCTGTAGTAAGATGTATGAGGAGGAGAAAAAGCAGCACTCTGTGTTTAGGGATGGAAACTAGGAGGGAGGTGCTATGGAAAAAGTTTTTGTGAGTGTTCTGGGGGCTGGGATGTGTCTGCTCCTCCTTCCTCTTCTCCTGCACACGCCATAGAGCCCAGGAGCTCCGAGCCGTACAGGAGCGCCGGCTGAGTCCAGAGAGGAGCGCTGTGAAGGCGGGAGGGAGACCATCCTCTGGTAAGACCAACACAGAATGAGGGCGGTTGGGGTGTGTATGTCGGGAAATTACACGGCTCTTTGTATGACAACAATGTACGACTGAGCAGTCCTTATCAGTGGAGACAGAGGACATTCCTGAGTCCTACAGAGATGTATCCACCGTCCTTCTCCCTCACATAGCACAGGACATTACTCTCCTAGTCTGTGTATGGGAGGCCGGTGTGGTGAGGGGAGAGCTGAGCCGTCTCCTATACAAGTCATGGAGCCAGGAATGTCTTCCCAGCAGAGGACCTGCTCAGGACCTCTTTATGTTGTATCTGTGAGGGCTTTACAACCTGTGCCTATAGTATACAGAAATGTGTCTATTGTTATATCATTTTATGTGTGCTTTATTATGTGGTTGGTGTGCAATTCGATCAAATCAGCAATCACATAGCCATAACTTCCAATCTGTATAGACTTGGTTAAAGCTGGCTATAGAAGAATCAGTTGTGTGTTTTTTTTTTTTTTGTTTTGGTGTTTTTTTTTGTTCTATTATTATTATTATTTTTGTTTCTGGTTTTGTGTATTTTTGACAGAGAAACTATCTTTATATAATACACTGATCAGCGTGCAGATGATTGGCTGCTATCAGATTACTGCTACCCATTAGTTTGACCAAAAAAGACTTAAAAAAAAGTGGAACTTCCGCTCATTATACTCCTCAAACCCAAGAGGGGGACAGCATACCTGTCTTTCACAGGCATGCTTTCCCCACTTCTGGGAGCCTAAGCTGCGGGTATTTGATGTCACGGGTGCTAGGGCGAAAAAGAAGCGCATTGCCGGCGGTATAGCCGTGGTTTTTCCATTGCCTTCAATGGGAAGGAGCAGTAAACCCACAGCTCCAAATATGCGGCTAGAGGAACTTTTGGAGCAGTCCTACTAGTGCACCGCTCCAATGTGAAAGCCCTTAGGCTTTCACACTGAAGAAACAGCAGCCGGTGTTTCAGGTCGGTTTGCAGGCGCTATTTTTAGCGCCTGAAAACCACCACAGTGTGAAAGGGGTCTTACTCGCAATGGAGTGGGCATGCACCCGGCAGCTGATGGAAGCACCAGCTGCGGTGCCGACATCGCTGGACTCCAGGGCAGGTAAGTGTCCGATTTTTAAAAGTCAGCAGCTGTGGTGGGTGGACCTCCTCTTTAATGCGCAATTCCTTCCACACACACTTGATCTGACAGGTAATGGTATTATGATAGAACACCAATGAGGACATCTTGGTACACTCAGCTAGGCCTTGAATTTCAGAGTTGTTTTAGCAATAAAGCAAGCGTCTATAAATATGTATAGTAAATTGACATCTGTGATGCTGTTTTAACTTTACATTTTAAAAACAAACTGGATGCCAGCAGTAGGAAGGTGGCAGAGGCCATGTTGATGCACCCCGCACTGCTCAATGCTAAACCTTTTTAGGCTTTCAAAATTAAACAGCATCACAGATATCAATACACTATATTTATATATACTCACTATTGCTAAAATCACTCTGAAATGTAAGACTTAGCTGGGTGTAGTAAGATGTCCGCACAGGTGTTCTATCAGAATTCCGCTACCCGTCAGATCATGAAGTGTGTGTGTGTGTAACAAATTGTGCCCTGGAACGCATCATGCATGCGCAGTAACTATTTTTTGGTCGAAACGTCACTTCTGTGGCAATATCTGATGGGTAGCGGTAATCTGATAGGCCGGCACTGATCAAATGAAAATTTTTCGACATTCCCATTGGAGAGAAGCTGATCATTACATGACTTCTTTTAGTTGGGAACAGCCATTTTAGATGGATCAAAAGTCGTCCAGGAATCAGCTGACTTTCCATCAATCTATGGCCAGCTTTAGATCAGGTTCAGTCCAACTGATGCCAGAAAATCATGGATTGTTTTGCCTCGATTGACAGCACTGGGTCACTATAGTCCTGAATTAGATTACTCAGATTATGAGATTACATGATAGAAACGGAGATGCAATGGATAATTTTACGATTGTATCTTCCAACTGTCGATCTAACTTCACTTCCCTGTGTGTAGCATATCGATTGATTTGGGCTGTCCACTATAGATCAGTTATTTTTATCGCAAGAGATTGTTTAGATAATATATATTTTTTTTTATCAAAGCATGCATCACCATCATAAGGGCTCATTTACACTTGGGATGGGGCCTGCAAAATCAGGTGATTGAGTCACGTTTTACCTCCCTCCCAACTGCCCCATCCCCAAACCCCCCTTAAAGCAAAACTAAACACAAAAATATTTACCTTAGGATGGCCGTAGGTTTATGACATTTTTTACTTGATTCCGCCATCAACACCATCGGCGTTGATGGGGGAATCCCTCCTGCTGTGTTATCGTGTCCTATAAGCTGGAGGTTTCTTCACCATCAGAATATAAAGATTAGAAATGTGGCCAAAAATAGGGTTCTCTGCATGGTGCCCATAATGGCATGCTGTGTCCCAATGACTTAAACCAGAGTTTCACCCGAAAGTGGAACTTCCACTCACCTGATTCCCCCCTCCGGTGGCACAATTGGCACCTTTTAGGGGGGGAGAGGATACCTGCCTTTCACAGGTATCCTGTCTCCTCTTCCGGGATCCTGCGCTGCTGCCCTTGACGTCACCGCTCGGCTCCCTCCTCCTTCCCCTGCAGCTGGGCCATTAGGAAAGAGGAGCGCATGCGCAGTAGGGTTCCCGGTGTGAAGCCGTTGGGGTACACTGCCATGTTACCTTACCAGCAATAGTGGCGTCAGGTGCTGACATCGCTGGACTCCAGGAGAAGTAAGTGTCCTGTTATTAAAAGTCAGCAGCTGCTGGCTTTTAACTTTTGAAGCGGTGGGCGTACATACACTTTAAGTGCAAAGTCCCATTGACTTCAATGCCAAATTCATTACATTTTTAAAAACTGTCCATTTCAATTTCTGCAAAGTGCATCCTCAATTTTCTGTTTCGGCATCGGAATTTTCATTTTGGCACTGCATTACGAAAGATCACTGCTGGTGGCTATAGCTGCTAGTAGTGATTGCATGAAAAACACAACAGGCTGATTGTGCTAAAGTAGTTTGTTCGAATTCAGTACAACTCAGCTGAACCTGCTCTCACCAGCATCTTCTCTCCAGCTTCTTCTGGGTGCTGGTCTTTGGCCGTCTTGATTGATTGGAATGAGATGTCAGTTCCGCTCAACCACAGGAGTGCAAACATTCCGGCACACAGGCAGAAGACAACGTCAGGATTTGACGCTGAGCACCTGCACTCAACACCTTTTGGTCAACCATAGCGAGGCCTGTTCTGAGTGGAACTTGTCCTGTTAAACCGCTGTATGGTCTTGGTCCCCATGCTGCAGCTCAGTTTCAGGGTCTTGGCAATCTTCTTATAGTCTAGGCCAGGAATCCTCAAACTACGGCCCTCCAGCTGTTGTAGAACTACACGTCCCATGAGGCATTGTAACACACTGACATTCACAGACATGACTAGGCATGATGGGAATTGTAGTTCCTGAACAACTGGAGGGCCGTAGTTTGAGGACCCATGGTCTAGGCTCTAGGGCCATCTTTATTTAGAGCAACAATTTTATTTTTTAGATCCTCAGAGCTCTTTGCCATGTTGAACTTCCAGTGACCAGTAAGAGTGAGAGTGCCTCCAAATTTAAGACACCTGCTCCCTATTCACACTTAAGACCTTATACCGCGTTACGAGTCACATGACAGCGGAGAGGAAAAATGGCTAATTTAGCCCAATTTGGATATTGTCACTTAGGGGTGTACTCACTTTTGTTGCCAGCGGTTTAGACATTGACTGCTTGGGGACCGCCCCATGTACATTTACGTTGGCAGAATGGCACATTGGCGTACCTGTACGTCCCTGCCTAGACGTGGGTCGGGGGTCCTATCGAGGCCCCCCCCCCTCTACTTGCGGCGGTCCCCATGGCTGCCGGAGCGATCCGGGGTGAGGGGGCGGCTGTTCGTTTTTGTCCGCCCCCTCCGGATCGCTCCCAGCCAATGCGCGCACTCCCCTGCCCTCTGCCTGTGTAAACACAGGAAGGGGGAAGTGATGTAATCTCTCCTCTCTGCGGTATTTTCAACCGCCGCTGAGGAGAGAAGACATCACAAGTGAGTCTGCACCAACACTACACTAACACAGACTGTACACATAGGCACATATGTGTCACTGAATGCAGTGATCATATATTTACTGATCACTGCATTTAGTGTCAGTGTGACAGTTACTGTTACAGGCAGTTAGTGTTAGGTCCAGGGTAGCCCCCGTACCCCCCTAATGAAGGTTTAACCCCTTGATCACTGCCCTAGTTAACCCTTTCACCCCCTATTGCCAGTGTCACTAAGCGATCATTTTTCTGATCGCTGTATTAGTGTCACTGTTGCCGCTAGGTAGCTAGTTTTTTTTGTTTTTTACTAAAGACATGTGGCTGAATACATTTTGGCCTAAAATGTTTGACTAAAATGTCGTTTTTCGATATTCGATTTTTCTTATAACAAAAAGTAAAAAATATTGTTTTTTTTTATTTATTTTTTAAATGTCGCTCTATTTTTGTATATAGCGCAAAAAATAAAAATCGCAGAGGTGATCAAATACCATCAAAAGAAAGCTCTATTTGTAGGAAGAAAGTGACGCAAATTTTGTTTGGGAGCCACGTCGCACGACTGCGCAATTGTCTGTTAAAGCGACGCAGTGCTGAATTGTGAAAACGCCTCTGGGCAGATAAATAGATAAAACATTTTTTAAGACTTGTCCACTTCGGTTTTCGGCCAAGTGCATCCTGAATTTTCAGTTTTCGGTCCACAGTTTGAAATTTTTTTATTTTTTTATTAAACATTTATTTTTGTGTAATAAATATAAGTTTGTAAATGCTTGAGTGCAAAGTGTTTGGATTTTAGTGTATGTGTTTTACCGTAGCGGATAAAAGTCCTGAAGTTTGCCCACTTCCTGTAAACAGATATATCCCTATAATTGGCCCAAAATTAAACATGTTGATTAGGCAACCATCAGTCATCAAGTGAAATGTTTTCTGCTTATCTTATCTTGGAATAGGATAAACCTCTACCAATGAAAAGATTTGCATTCTGCTTTTGCCAGCTCTGTTAATTAACAGCGGCTACAAAAGCCAAGCTTATTATGTGATAATGAAACCTAAGATATTCCTGATTGTTATGCCGCTTCTTAAGCTCTGCAGTGTTAGGCTTATGGAGCTGAAAGGATAGAGATACTTGCCATTTTGCCACTAAATAAATTTTGATGTCCTTTTGTTAGCAAAGTAAATGTACCTTTGCATATTGGTTGCATGTCATCCGATCCAATCAGTAGATAGCTGGTGCAATGCCAGGCTCCTGCACACAATGCCTAGAGCTCTGTGGCTGCCCCTCTGCATGGGCAGTTCCTGAGCTAAACTACAAGCTTACTGATCAGCGCCCTCACAGTTCATTAATACTACAGCTCCATCTGCCATTTTGGAAGATATATATCCCTTTCCCATTCCCCCCCCCCCCCCCCCCCCATTATAGTTTATTTACAGGTTCTTGTGAATGAATGACGTGGCTTTTTAGGCAGAATATTTTCCCCCTGTCACACAGAGGGGAGCTCTGGTGGCAGGTGCAAAAGGACATGCTCTTAGAGGTGAACTTATCCTTTTAATGAAGGGTCCCTGACAATGTCGTCCTTTCAGCAGGGTAGGGGGCAGAAGGAATCAGGACAGAGCTGGAGTCTCTTCATATTAACAAGTGGGTAATCTGGGTAATTACCTACTTGTTAACATAGATTGTGCATCTCCCAGCTTCGGTCCATATCTGTAGCTCCTCCTGCGCCCTACCCTGCTGATAGGATGACATTGTTGGCGGGTAGAAGACCCTGTAGAGAACCCACGGGCTGATAACTGCCTCTGCCCTGCCGAAGGTAGGACTGTGCAGGGGGGGCAATGACCAAAAGGCGACAGTGTTCTATAATGGAGGAATGGGGCACCATAACTGCAAGGGGCACTGTGATGGGGGTTGTGATTGCTGGTGTGTAATCATTACAGTGCCCCTTTAGGTTAATATAAAGGAGAGATGAGGACACTGTGGGACTGCTGTAAAGGGGGGTTGTAATGTGAAGAGGGACCATGGACTCATATATATCAAATTTGGTTCACGCAAATCTGATGTGGTTCAAAATACCATATATAATAATTTCTGTATTTATTGGCGTATAACACTCACTTTTTTACCCTGAAAATAGAGGGTAAACTGTGCCTGCGTGTTATACGCAGGGGGCTGTGGAAAGTTTTTTTTTTTCCCCTGAAACTTCCCTCTTATAGTTAGGGTGCGTGTTATACGCCGATTAAATATGGTAAATTTAAAAAAGAACCACACAAAATGTATTTAGTATTAGATTATTAAATGTACTAATATTAATGTGTCACATGTGACATGACACTAAAAATAAGTTTCAGTAATTGGTATTGGCAAGTCTGAGGGCTCTCTAGTATGTATAGGCGCACCTTTTTAGATAGGGGTCTTACATTGGTCAAATTATTAGGACCAGCTTTCACTGATAATGGAGGAGAGATGATTTCCCATCCTTGTAGCATTTACAGAAATTCTATCTGGTGTCTGTCCAATTTTTTTTTTTTTTTTTTTTTTTTTTTTTTAAGATGTCCAACAAAAAAATCTTTGTGCTCCATTACTGCACCCTTGATAACTTTAATTAATGTTAACTGATGATTTTATTGCATAATTTGTGAACATTATCTCATGTAGCCTTTTGTAATGTCTTATTCAGTATATGGTCCTATTACATAAAAACTCAAACGCTGTAATATTGTGATTGCATTCATGAAATTATTATATATACTAACTTTTGTATTCTGTATGATGTGCTTAATTTCCAGCTTTCCCAGGAAGACTTCCTTTATTTCTTGTAAAGAATGAAGTCGTATCACTTTCCCATCCCCGCATTAGCCATTGCCTTGTGTATTTCTTGGATTTTGCCAGTACAGTGCTGCAATAAAGCCCTCTGCGCAAGTGATGTCAGCAAATGCTTAATTCAGGTATGGTAAAGACCTTTACTGGAATGCTTAGGGTCACGGATCTGTAGAATAGACTGTATTTGTGCAATATGATTGTTTTTCTATCTTTAAAGCGTATCTAAACCCAAAAACAAAACTTTTATATTTTACAGATTACCAGTCCTCAAATGTGGTGGCTGCATTTGTTTTCTTTTCTGTTGGTTGGGCTAGAAATGCAGTGAAAAGACATCCCTTAAATTTCCATTAGGCCAGCCATACACTTTGCAAATTTTTCCTGTTGAACCGTCCGAGATTCGAACTGTGTATGATCAGGCTGAATGTACCAAATTGATCAATCGGTCAACTTGGGTGTAGCCAGCCTGCCGGATTCTCTTGCGATTATTACTAGCGGCTGCAATAGCCGCTAGTGATAATTGCCGTCTTTTCCCAGGGGGGGTGGCTTCAGCCAACTTTCTATTGTGTATTGCCTGCCTAAAGCCTCATACACGTGATCGAACTTCCATTGGACAAATCCGATTTATTTATTTTTGTCCGGCGGGCATTGGCCATGAACTTCCATACAGCCGGCAGAACTTTTTCAACCAACATTCACGTAACTACGTGTTTTTTTCTGCTCTTTAGTGCCACCATTTGGGCAACTTCTGCTACTGTGGTCTTATGGTTAGCATTGGTTCAGAACATGCGTGTTTGTAACTTTTTGGATTTTAGTCCAACAGACTTGTGTACACACAATTGGATAATCCGGCGGAAAAGGTTTATTGTCGGAAAGTTGGTGAGAATGAACAGCCAACATTTGTTGTTAATTCCGCCAACAATTGTGTGATGGAGCATACACACGGTCGGATTATCTGACACAACACATCCATCAGACAATTATTGTTGTAAAATCCGATTGTGTATACGGGCCTTTAGTCCCATCATTCCACCATTTAATGGAAGTGATCATAGACAGCATATGAGCTTTACTCTGTGTGACAACCAGGTCGTCTTCCATAGTTCAGTGGAGTCTAGCTGTGATTTTTGCTCTTAAACGGTACTAAAACCAAAGCCACATATGTAATGGTTGGTTAAGCGCAATGCATTATATGTGGCGGCTTCATTTGTTTCCTTTACCACTTTTATAAGCCCTGTATTAGGGTGCCTAATCTCAGGATTGAAGGAGCAACTGGGGCACCTTTTGGACGCCAGCATTTTCTGTCTGGAGGGAGGGGAGTGTTAGATGTATTAGCAGATTTAGCTACACTAACAAATTAAGGCCAAACTCCAGGTAACACGTTTTAAGCTGTTACAGCAAAACATTTTGTTCTTTGGGATAAAGGTTTTACATAAATAAAAAAAGCGTGGTAAGCTGCAATACTGCAAAATAATAAATGTTTGCTCTTGGGTTAACCGCTTTAAGGATAGAATATTAAATGGCAGTCCTATTGCCATGGGAACAGGAAACGCTTCTCCCTCCCAGAGTGTGTGTGTTCTATTTTTTTTTTTTTGTAATCAATCCCAGTTACTCTGCAGTCATCAGTGAACCAGACTTTCACCTATGCTGCATGACATACAGCCAACCTTGCTCAGGCTACCTCTGAATCCACTGGGAAACTGCTTAGTATTGGGTGTACAGGGTGATGAAGGACTGTGCTTGGAGAGCCAACGGTACCAGGTACAACTAAGTAACAATGTCCTTTATTTATAGGTTGCTTCGTTTTTTGTTTTTTTTTACTACCGTATTTAACAGTGTATAACACGCATCCTAAGACCCCTTTCACACTGAGGAGTTTTTCAGGCAGTACAGCGCTAAAAATAGTGCTGCTATACCGCCTGAAAAACTCCTGCCCGGCAACCTCAATGTGAAAGCCGGAGGGCTTTCACACTGAGGCGATGCGCTGGCAGGAGGGAAAAAAATCTCCTGCAAGCAGTATCTTTGGAGCGGTGAGAGGAGCGGTATGTATACCGCTCCTTCCCATTTAAAACAATGGGAAACCGCGATACCGCCCGCAATGCACCTCTTAATACCGCACCGCTGGCGGCCGAATCCCGCCGCAATTACGACGGAATAGCTGCGCTATACCGTCACCGCGGCTCCAGCCCCAGTGTGAAAGAGGCCTAACTTTAAGGCCGCGTACACACGATCAAATCTATCTGCTGGAAATGGTCTGACAGACCGTTTCAGCAGACAGATTCGATCGTGTGTACGGGCGGACAGACAGATTTGGCCAGCCGACAGATTTTAAAGCATGCTTTAAAATCTGTCTGCTGGGAATCCGTCCGTCCGATATGTCTGCTGGTTAGTACGCTAACCAGCAGACATATTTGCCCGCACATGCGTCGAATGGATTCGACGCATGCGCGGAAGTGTTTTACTTCCTGGTGCGGTGACGTGGCGGCGTCAACGTCATCGCCTCGTCACCGCGCTGTCTGCCGGCGGGGATTTTGGTTTGATTGTGTGTACAGCGATCAAACCAAAACAGCCAGCAGACATATCTGTTCAAATCGTGTAGGTTTAGGACATGGCTCTTCAAACTATGGCCCTCCAGTTGTTCAGGAACTACAATTCCCATCATGCCTAGTCATGTCTGCGAATGTCAGAGTTTTACAATGCCTCATGGGATGTGTAGTTCCGCAACAGCTGGAGGGCCATAGTTTGAGGATCACTGGTTTAGGAGATATGTTGCACCTACAGGTAAGCCTTAATCTAGGTCTGTAAAGGGTTTACAACCACTTTAATGGCCTACCATTACACAGGCTATTCCCCCCCCCCCCCCTTCAGTCTATTATGAATTCTGCTGCTAGACTAATACACCTCACAAACCGATCCGTGACTGCTGCTCCTCTCTGCCAATCCCTTCACTAGCTTCCCCCTACCCCACCGTGTAAAATTCAAAATGCTGACCACAACATCACCCCATCTACATTACCAACCTCCTCTGCAGATATCAACCAAATTGTCCGTCCCCCCCCCCCCACCCTATTCCTTCCAGGACCTCCTGCTCTCTAGCTCCCTTGTTACCTCCTCCCATGCTCGCCTTCAGGACTTCTCCAGAGCATCTCCCTTCGTCTGAAACTCCCTGCCTCGGTATGTTCGATCAGCACCTACCTTGTCCACCTTTAGGAGATCCCTGAAAACGAATTTATTCAGGGAAGCCTATCCCACACCCACCTAACAACCTGTCTCCGAGCCACCCCCATCAAATCATTCTCTGCAGCTATTACCTTTTTGTACCATCCTTTTAGAATGTAAGCTCTACGAGCAGGGCCCTCCTGTACCTTCTATATTGATCAGTACTGTAATTGTACTGTCTCCCCTTTTACATTGTAAAGCGCTGCATAAACTATTAGCACTATATAAATCCTGTATAATAATACTTGTTTAAAAAATTAGGTAAAGTCTTCTGCTGCTCTTCTTTGAATTTATTTTCCAGTTTATTTTGGGATTGCATATTTTTTTTTTTTTTCAGTTCTGATAAAAACATAAATGCTTACATTTGGAGAACCAGGGACAAGAATAAAGAATGAAAGATATATGTACCAGAATGTGGATCTTTAGAGGAGCATGCATAATGTTAATTACTGACAAATAGCTCTAGGCCATTTTCCTTTTCTAAAGCGAAAGTTATGTGTTCAAGCCTTAATACAGCTGTTTACAGTACTGCGTTTAACAGACACTGCGGTGCCTGGGAAGGCCTAGATCTGTGGAGAAGCTCCGGTAAGACTTCAATCACACTAGCAGCATGTACCTGTGAGGTGCTTGTTACTGCAATGCTTAATGAAAAAAGTGTATGTTCTGCTAGTGTGGATGGAGGTTTTTCACACCTCCTGTGTTTGTGTGGAAGATACACTTTAGTGGGAACAAAATTTAAATATGCGCATCTCCTGCAATAGGAGTTTGATCATTTGGGGAAAAAATGTATGCTGTACCCTCGTAAAAGAATGCAGTGGCAGCAGAATTTTATGAGACTTAAGCCTGGTATATGCTATCGTGTGTGTGTTTTTTCGTTCAACCCAGCATGCTGAATGGTGGGAAAAAATGGGGGAGCTTGCTGTACTAACATCAGTTAGTACAGTGAGCTCCTTCCTTTGGTTGAACGAAAAAATAACTATCTTCCCGCTGAGCTATTGTGTGCTGTCCCCTTCCTTTGCCAGAACACAACGGTCAGAGCTCATAGCCATTGGCTGTCAGTGCTGATCGGATGCTGGTTTCTAGGCTGGGAGTACACATGGACTGAATGTCGGCTGGTTTTTGTTGAACCAGCTGATATGTGGCAGTGTTGAACTAGGCTTGACCATTGGATTACAGCAATGCCAAACTTTTTTTTTTTTTTTTCCCCTCACTATGTTCAAATATGAATGTTGATTTGACCCCCCTATAGATTAAAAAATTAAAGGGATGTTATTCCTTCTATTTTTTTTTTTTTTTACATTTTATTGTGAGAATGCAATTAACAAGAACAATGAATGCAAAATTCGGCCAACAAGTTAAATTAAGAAAGGCAATATAAAGTATGTTGGTATAAATTGAGAGACCCAGCAGTGCTGGGTCTAGTGGTGTGCATTAGGACATATTTGAATAGATGGCGATCAGACTAGTAAGTAGCAAGCAAGTTAAACATTTCTGCAAGTGTATGGTGGTCCGCTTTAGGCATTTGATTGTACGGCATAATGACACTGCGCATTTCTGGTGCAATGGGGTGTATGGTGGTGTATTTAAGTGTGCAGTAAGAATCCTATTTTTTTATAAACTTTCTTATAAACTTTCTTATACACTGCTTCCAGTCAAACATTGATAGCACTGTACACCATTCAGCAGTAATGAAGCATCTCACTCCATGCAGCAGTGTAGACCTTACTCTGAGCATTGTTGGAAGATCATTAAGAAGTTGGTGTGTAAACAGGAGCCTAATGACTTCCTTTTGTGTGACCCTTCCAGACATTTGTTCAACTCCAGACCAGAAGTCTCTGCATTGAAAAAGCATTCATGTATCTCTCCTGCTGGGAGCAGTAATGAGGGATGTGACCATTTCAATCAGCTCTGTCTAACTTGATCTTATCCTAACACATTCCTACTGTGCTTTGCAGCAGATCTAGGTATAGATTATATAAACATATGCCCTTTTTTATATATTTGTAAAATATTCTCTTGAAAAAAAAAACGTGCCTGTGTCCAAATAAAAAAAGGGCAAACTATAGTACTAAGAATTCCCATTTGCAATTTTTTTTTTTCTCCAGGAGCTGTGCCAGTGTCGCCCTACAGATGGCAACTGCTCTTGCTGTAAGGAATGTATGCTGTGTCTGGGCACACTCTGGGATGAGTGCTGTGACTGTGTAGGTAAGTGCTAGTTCTAAAACTTGTGTAGACAGGCAAAACATTTTTTTAAAGTGATTTGCTGGATGAGTGAAACCCAATGTAGTAAATCTTGATATAGGTTATAATTTGTACTGCTACATATATTTGGTAAAAATAACCAAAATCAGTGTATATTATTTGGTCTTTGTGAAAGTTATGCTGGCCATACACTATACGGAAAATCGGTTAAACCCATTTTCGAAAAACGTCTGTGAGCACAAACGGTAGTGCCATCATTTAATGACCGATTAAATCGTTCAGTGGACGTAAATAAAAAAAAAAATTAGGTTGTGTGTGTGTGTGTTTTTTTTTTTTTTTGTGTTTTTTTACATATACCTAGTGCAGACAGTTTGGACGGGAAACCCATTAACCTTTCAATTTTATCGTTCCTTCGGCACACAATTTCCAAACTTGTCCTTTAATTATTTTGGCTTAAAAACTTCCCATTGATTATCGATTTTTGTGCCAATTAACTGTTTGAAAAACAAACTGTCTAAACGACCGAATTTTGGCCCTTTTTTTCAAATAATGTATGGCCAGCATTAGTGTCTACAAGCTATGTGCCTATCACTGGAAATTGATTACACCTGATGTACTGACAGCCTATCTTCATTTCTTAAGCCATAAACAAGCAAGGAAAGTACAAATACCCCTCCAAATGACTCTGTTTTAGAGTTGAAAATATATTTATTGATTTCTTTTAACATAACAGAAAAATAAAAAGGAACAACATGAGGTGTCACAATCTGCGAACAGTCACAAATATGCTTGGGGAAAGAGTCAGCCAAATGGCTATCGCCCACAGCGGGACTCTTACCAACATACAAAACATTATGAGCAGCAATGAGCGCAACTATTCTACAATAAGTAGATACGACCACAAGGGCCTCTTCATTCTTGGCAGGATCGTAACTAAAGGTTATAGCAAAGAAACAATGAAACCAAAGGAAAAAAATAAACCATTACAGACAGGGTGAAAAAAGAAAAAATGAAGATTAAAATGGGAGAAGAGAGGTCAGGAGACCAGAATAAGAAAGGTGAAAAACTAAGGGAGGAAACGGGCTACAAAGAATCGTAAAGAAGAGCGTGAGCCGCTGACAAGACAATCGAGGGGGGGGGGGGGGCGGGCAAGGTAGGGTAGGCGTAGGAAGGGTGACCCTGGAGTAGGGCCCCAGCTCATCCTAGGGCAGAACAATTTTAAAGGGACGATCAAATCAGGGGTGACAACATGTTTGCCAAAGTGTCGTTATCAAGAGCCAACATCTCCTCCATTCTCATAGTGTCATTCATGATTGAAACCCAATGTGACAAGGGAGGAGTGGTGGTCGACTTCAAATAGGAGGGTATGAGCTGTCTCACTGAGGACATAAAGAAACTGATGAGATTCCGTTTCTGTGGCGTGACTGGTCCCGGCAGTATAGAAAGGAGGGCAATCTTGGGAGAGGGAACCGATACTTCATCATAAGTTTTATTGTAACACTCAAATACCCGAGTCCAGAAGGGGCGGATCCTCTCACATTCCCACCAGACATGTAGGTAGGTCCCCGTGGGTGCAGAGCATCGCCAGCATGATGCCGGGGGGGGTGGACAGAAATATTTTGTGCAACGTGAAGTGGACCCTGTACCATCTTGATAAAATCTTGTAGTTCTTCTCTTGTGAGTAGCAGGAAATCGTGGACTTAAAATGAAATGAGGTCTGCCAATCCGGCCGCGAGATGTCCTCGCCCAAATCTGCGGACCACATGCTGGTGTAAGAGGGTAACTCGGTGTGTGTCAGAGTCTGTAGGAGGCCATATATGGTCGAGAGAAGGTGTCTGGGAGTCTCCGAGAGGGAGCACAGTCGTTCAAACTCAGTACTGGGGCGGTGTATTTTGGACGAGGCATGTAAGTGCTTTGTGAGTGTAGATAGATGTATAGCAGTTAGCCAATCGTGCGAGCCTGCCGGTATCACCGACGACCCCAGCGTCGGGTGTACAAACGAGCGCGCCTGTGGCCACTCAGTCCTTTGAAAGAGGCTAACGATGGTACACCGATACTCTGAGGGAAGGAAGGATTATCAAATAGGGAGGTCAATGGAGAAGGATCAGAGGATAGGAGGGAACACAACCCCCTGTTATACCAGATCCTGAGAGAGGCCATCGTTGGGGGGGGGGGGGGGTGCATGTCAGACCTATATCAACAAAGTAGAGCTCTAAGGTCTACGTGAGCCAGGTACTACTCTATGGCAACAGAAGCTTTCAAAAAGGAACCATTCCAACACACGCGCTACATGGGCGGCCTTGTAATACGTTTCGAAGTCGGGGAGACCAGCTCCACCTTGCAATTTTGGGCAGGTGAGCAAATTATTCTTCACCCTAGGCAACCCCCGGCTCCATAAGAATCTGATGGCGAGAGAACGTAGGGAAATGAAGGATTTGAGGACTATAATGGGGATCATTTGAAGAAGATATAAAAGCTTGGGTAGAATGTCCGTTTTCAGAGTGTTGCTCCAACTGAACCACGGCAGAGAAGACCCTCCCCATTCCTTCAGATCCTTTTGTACGCGAGAGCGCAATAGGACATAATTGAGGGAATAGAGATTAGCAAGATTGGAGGGAATAGTGACCCCAAGATCCCCTTTGCTTGCCACTGAAAAGAAAATTTTGCTTTAAGCATGGTCATTGTGGCAGGGGGGAGGAATATGTTGAGGGCCTCAGTCTTGGAAACGTTAAGTTTAAAGTTGCTAAATGAGCCAAAGCAGCGGAATTCTGCGAAGAGGGATGGCAGGGAAATATGGGGGTCCTCTATGTACATTAGAAGATCATTTGCATAAAGAGATAACTTGCAATGAGAAGAAAGCGTTTGGATTCCGTGTATGGAGACATTTTGTCTAATGGCACAGGCTAAGTGTTCTATTACGATGACGAATATAAGGGGGGATAGGGGACAGCCCTGCCGGGTGCCGTTGGGATTGTCAAATGATTCCGAGGTAGAGCCATTAACCAAGACTTGGGCTGAAGGATGTGAATAAAGGGACCAAATGACCCTGTTTTAGAAAATAGACATTCCAACCTATTTAGTAAGAGGCATGGTAAGGGTTTTTTTTTTTTTTATCTTCACAAAATTATCATTAACAGGTTTTCTTTCACACACAATATGCGTTCTTGCAACTACACCACCAAAACGCATTCTGCTGCTAGACCTGCATATGGCGATGCAACATGTATGAGACTTTTTTACAGCCTAGTCAAATACAGAGACCCAACATGCAGGGAGCACCGTCAATTACACGTTTAATTTCTTGACTAACTCTTGCAATTTTTTCTTGGCGCACCAGAACAATGAAGACGCCCAAAAAATGATCCAATTGTGGAAAGTAAACCCCAACGCATAATCTGAGACATGAGTCATGTCTTTTTTTTTTTTTTCACAAGTTTTCGGGAAATGTGGAAAGAAAATTAAAACTTATTTTGTTTTAGACGTGTGCCATGGATGGGCACTGTGGCATTGCTAAGGCTGAATGGGCGCAGATTGGTGCTGGGCGCACTTCAGATCCAGCCCACGAGCGCTGCTGCAATGGCTCCCTCTCACTTTACCGATCCTGACATGCGACGGTTTGTTGGCAAGTGATCGCTCCATCATGTGACGGAGCAATCACATGGTAAATGGCTGCTGTCATTGGCCCTTTATTGCGATTTGTGATGTGCCATGTCCGGAATCCAGCGAGCATTGACACTTCCGTGTGCGTGCCCCAGGGTGAGTGTGGGAAGCTCAAGTTCGGAAGGATGTCCCTGTATTCCCTCCTAGGACTAACGGATCTCGCTGTAGCTGTCATTTTCTTTTCATTGATGAAGGAATCCCTCCTATGAAGCTATTGTATTCTCCTGGCACAAGGGAGCTGTCCCAGCTGAAAGAACATATCGATCGTTGCTAGCGGCTATAGCTGCTGCCAGTAATTGCCTGTAAAAATCAACTTGAGTACAATCGGCCTGCCCATAAATGGTTTGAATCTGGGCTGGTCCCTTTTTTTTTTTTTCTCATTGTATTTTCTTTATTTGATTTTCATGAAAGACATTTTCTCATCTCAAATTATCACTTACAATTTATAACTTACATATACATATGAAAAACATCATTCATAATAACATCCTCCCCCCTCATCCAACCCAGAACCCGCAGGCCTTTTTTTCATTCCTTAAATCCAGTCAGTCTTGCTTACTTGGTTTCTTATTTTCTTATGCTCCTATAATTTCTGCAGATTTCAATGTCTGCTTGAATTCTATCCAATTCTCCTTATATTCTTCTATCCCATCGATGTCACTGAGCCTTAAATATTCTAAGTTTTGTATAATATTTATTTTATTGCACCATTTTCCCATTGATGGTCTTTCTCTATCTTGCCAATGTCTGGCTATTAACCACTTGCCCACGGTGTCATAGGAAAAAGACGTCATGATTTTAAAGATGGATATCTCGGTAACGGCAGCAGCTGCTGCCACAACCGAGATATCCATCTTTTCCGTGGGCAGTGCTGTACACGATAATGGCGGTCCCAGCGGCGGATTCGCCGCAAGATCGCCGTTATCGGTGGCGGGAGAGGCCCCCCCCTCCCGCCGCTCTCCCGCGCCCTCCGCCGCTTACCGGAGCCGTCGGTAGCGGCGAAGGCGATCAGGTCCTCTTGCTGGCTGTGTTGGGATACGAGTGAGGGAAAAATCGCCCCCCACCTGTCCCCCATAGCTCTGCTGGGCGGAAGTGACGTCAAAACGTCAGTCCCGCACAGCGTCTTAAAGAAACATTTTTTTTTTCTGAGATTTGAAAAATGATTTTTTTTTTTTTTTTTTTTTTTGCATTTAAGCCTAAATATGAGATCTGAGGTCTTTTTGACCCCAGATCTCATATTTAAGAGGACCTGTCATGCTTTTTTCTATTACAAGGGATGTTTACATTCCTTGTAATAGGAATAAAAGTGATAATTTTTTATTTATTTCGATGTATAAAATTATAAAATAATTAAAAATAAATAAGAAAACAAAAAAAAAAATGTAAAACGCCCCGTCCCGACGAGCTCGCGCACAAAAGCGAACGCATACGCGAGTAGCGCCCGCATATGAAAACGGTGTTCAAACCACACAAGTGAGGTATCGCCGCGATCGTTAGAGCGAGAGCAATAATTCTAGCCCTAGACCTTCTCTGTATCTCAAAAAATGCAACCTGTAGAATTTTTTAAACGTTGCATATCGAGATTTTTATGGGTAAAAGTTTGACGCCATGCCACGAGCGGGCGCAATTTTTAAGCGTGACATGTTGGGTATCATTTTACTCGGCGTAACATTATCTATCACAATATATAAAAAAATTAGGCCAAATTTATTGTTGTCTTATTTTTTTATTCAAAAAAGTGTTTTTTTTTTTAAAAAAAAAGTGCGCTTGTAAGACCGCTGCGCAAATACGGTGTGACAAAAAGTATTGCAATGACTGCAATTTTATTCTCTAGGGTGTTAGAAAAAAATATATATATAATGTTTGGGGGGTTTAAGTAATTTTCTAGCAAAAAAAAACAGTTTTAGTCTCGTAAACACCGAATCTGAAAAACAGGCCCGGTGGGCAAGTGGTTAAACTCTTGGCAGCATTTAATAGATGTGGCAGCAGTGTTTTCTGATATCGCCTAGGTGTTCTAATCCCGTGATGTAAACATAGTTGGAATTTGAACAGATGACTCTAGTGCTGCTAGGTAGATGTTCTAACCATTTTGCCATTGTGTAAATGACAGAAACGGGCCTGTCATCCTGCCAGAAATACTCAAATTCTGTTGAGTTGACAACCCACTACATTTTTGTTGACTGGTGTCAGCACTGCCCAGTCTTTTTTAATAAAACTAAACTTAAAGCTGTGTTCCGCCCAAAATAAATAAAACATTTAAAAACCAGCAGTTACACATACTGCAGCTGGTGGGTTTTAATAAATGGACACTTACCTGTCTTCGAGTCCAGCGATGTCAGTGCTGCCATTGCGGGTAAGGGTACTCTGCATTGTAGCTTTTTGGCTTCACGCCCGGAACCCTACTGCGCATGTGCGAGGCCCGCTCCTCATCTACTGGCCCGGGAGAGGAGAGAGCTCCGCGCTGACCTCACGGACATGTATCCTGTCCCTCCAACCGAAAGGTGCCAATTGTGGCACCGGAGGGGGGGAGGAATCCGATAAACGGAAGTTCCACTTTTGGGTGGAACTCCGCTTTAAACCCTTCCACTCTCCATCACTACCTAGTCGACACTAATTTATTCTGTAGATAAAGATAAAAACTAGGAGGGCTAATTGGACTCCTTGCAATAACACAGGAACAACTCTGAATTTCTAAAAGATCGACAGATATTTTTTCACTTCACAAAAAGATTTAACATTTTAAATATTGTATTTAACAGAGGTAACATAAGAGAAGTTTTGTAATTAAGCTTTACATACCTTTTTTTTTTTTTTTTTTTTTTTTAATCTTTGATTCTGTTTTGCAATCAAAATTAGTTTGTTTTTAGCCTGGGCTCTGGTTTTTGTTTTTGGCCTGGGCTCGGGCGGTGGGTCTGGAGGTGGAAGCACCCTGATGTCAGAGCTTACTCCTGCTTCTCGGCCTCCTACAAGACCGCCTCCCAGATAGATTTGGCCTTCTCCAACCCTGCACTGTTAGCAGATGTGTTGGAGGCGGACTATCTTCCGAGTGGTCTGTCGGATCACAGCCCACTGAAGGTGGTGCTCTGCTCCCCGGCAACGCGCTGTGCTGCGCTTTGGCGATTGGGTGCGCAATGGGTTACTCATCCTGACGTAGCAGTTGCTCTACCCCCCTTACTGACTGAATTCTGGGACCGGAATGCTGGCACGTCCTCCCCTGACGTTGTTTGGGACGCCTTTATGGCATTCACTAGAGGGCAGTACATATGCTCCATAGCTAGTGTCAAAAGCCAACACTCAGCACAGATCAGTGAATTGGAACAATTGGTCACTGACCGTTCTGACACATACAACTTTGACCCCTCCTCGGATCATTTTGATCTGCTGATGGCGGCTCAACGCGACTTGCACCTACACATGTTGGAGGCGACGCATCTAGAAACCCATAGAGGCAAACGGAGAGCCTTTGAGCAGGGCCCAACATGACCAACCCCATACGACAATATCTTTCCTTCGGGTCCGGGGGGGGGGGGGGGACTGTGTCATCCCCTTCGAGCCATTCTACAGACTTTCAATGACTTCTACGGGACCCTGTATTCTTCTGGACTACCTGCTGACTTCCGTCCTGAGATGCTCAATGAGTTACTTGACCCATTAGTGCTGGGCTGGCTTTCTGACCAGGAGAGGGAGGCCCTTGTAAAACCATTTACTGCGCTTGAGGTTCAAAAGGCTATTCAGTCCTTTCCACCGGGCAGAGCGCCTGGACCGGATGGGCTCCCACTAGACTTCTATAGAGCCCATGTATTACACTTGATGAGGCATTCTTTTCTCAGGACTGAAAGCACCCTAAAGGGTCCTGAGTACCACTTGGGAGCGTGTTAAAACTATTCCTTTACAAGAAGGCATTTGTCAAATTGCCTATACCAGGGCTGCCCAACCTTTTGAAGAGTGAGGGCTACTTAAGCGACTTGGTAACCATTTGCAGGCCACAATGAGCAGAGCGGTTGAATGACAGCCTCGGGTCCACTCTGCATATGGAAAGAGGACACAGACACAGCCCACTCTACTCTATGGGCCCTCTGATCCAATCAGCCCAGATGGAAGGGACACAAGATCGTTTACATCTGCCACTCTATGATGAATGGAGGGTCAGACTGACCGTGTGAAAAGGGCCTAAGGCTGCTTTCACACTGATGCGCTGTGGTTTACCCACACCGCACCTGTGGCTTTCCTGCGGGTAAGCTGCACTTTGCCATAGTGGATGTAAAAAATATTGCGCTATCCCAGAACAAAAAACAAAAACTCTAGAACAGGAGGAGGAGGGTGTAGCAGCTGAACTAGAATGTGACAAAATTCAAAAAGGAGTGTGGGTGAATGTGTAGCGCCAAGTGTAAGTGAAATATGAAAAAAAAACACCAAATGATGTATACTCAACAGAGTATAACTAGAACAACATAATAATGTTCAGTCCACATGAAAAAAATCAGTCCATGTAGAAATTCAATGTAATAAATTGTCCATCGTGTGTGGATAACATATTAAAGGTGTCACAAGATTGAATAAACCATCCAAACGATAATCTTCAGATGAGAGATGAAATTGAGACTGTGCTTACCGGAACCGTTGGACCCGACTGTTGTACGACAACAGGTCTATCGAGCCTAAGGAATCCAACCAGCTGTGCAATGGGACTGTCAACGAGGATCCAAGAAGTGGGGTGCACCTCCCTGGTGTCCAGAAGATGTCAACTTGAGGTAAGGTCAATAGGTCTGATGTTCCTCAGCCGGAGGTGACTCCAATGGAAGTGTCAAAACCAAGGAGCAGTTGGAAAAACCGTGGAGATCCACCAACCATCTGAAAACTTGGTTCAGGCAAGCAACAACCTTTGGTGGGACAAACTGGAGACACTCAAAAAAACTTTTCGATTTCCATTGGCATCTGTGCAGAAACCCAGACAGATGTCTGTGAAATCGGGACTGATCGGGAGTGAAATTGTGCGAGTTCAGGTAAACTTGCAAGGTCTCATTCCCGCAGCTCCGTGTGAACCAGGGCTTGGTTGCAGCATATTCTGACATTGGTCATGTGTTGGCTGTGAAATGACTCTGGCAGACTGTGACAAAATGGGGTATATCACTCAAAAGCGACTTAACAGCCATGGAAAAAACTTTTTTTTTTTTTTTATGGAATAGGTGGAAGAGATGTCTGGAGCCTTGTACTTTTATTTGTGATGGCTTGCTACATGATTCTAAAATACTGTTTTGCATGGGTCTGTTGTCTATACAGATGTACAACGCACTATGGTTAAGCTGCTGGGATACCAGTACCACTTCAATAGAGTATCTGACTCTTCCTAACCTTAAAGGGATGGTTGTCTATTTTGGATCTACCCTGGACACCACCTTTTTGGATCTCATGGGGGGGGGGGGGGCTAGTGCATGCTCCTTCCTCAAAGCAGAATCTCCAGGGAAAGGGTGGCTGAGCCTAGCCCATCTCCTTCAACTACTTCCACTGACCAACCTTGAAAATATGAGCCTGTTTCTGTTAATGTGGGGGGTTTGTGAGCTCTTCCGGGTCAATAGGAAGCGTTCCCTTCAGGTAGTGGCAGAGAGCGTCCCATTGGGTAATCGGGCAAATTCCTTGCCTCTGGAACTCTCTTAAATTGTGTTTTTTTTTTTTTTTTTGCTTGCTCTTGTGCTACTGCACCAATTTCTACACCTCCCTGTTTCCCTTGCATTCCTTTCACAACTAAACCCCTTGCTTCAGAATCTGTCCCATGAGGTGTCTGAGCTGGGCACCATTAGAGCCAACTCTTTCTGCCTCAGAGTTTCCCTTTCCCTGGAAATGCTAGTTTCCCAATGATATCTGGTACCCCAGACTTTTTCCAGCCAGACCTCCTTTTTCCAGCCAGACCTTTGGTCTCACTAGGTTGTCTGGGAGTAGCCTTGACTGTTCCTCATATTGTCAGGGGTCTGAATCATCAGTGTCGTACAGGTACACTTCAGATTTCAGACTATTGTAGTCCTAGTGCCTTTTGCTGGCATCCCCTTTGTGGGATACTCTGACAACCCCTAGTGAAGAGGGTATGTCTCAGGGAACCTAGTAGACAGCATGTTCCTGAAGGGCCTAGCACCTGGAAAATCTGTCTGCACTTTGCCTTGTCAAATTTCAGCTCTAGGATCTGGCTATTGTAGGCTAGGACCTCCATTAAATAGGTCCACAGTAAGGCCCTTGTATCAAACGGGGTGTGTTTCGTCTCTCCTCCCTTGCAGGAGTGTTGGGGGACCCTTCTCTCCAACACATTTCATTTTCTGTGCATTTTTATCAGTCTACCTCGGCAATTGCCTCCGCTTTTAGTCTAGCCCCTGGTGTATACACAGCCTTGCCTTAAGGCAGCTGGTAAGGACTCTCCTTCCTGTATCCCGAGGGCTTCTCTTCTGGGAGATTCTACCTTTTCCTCAACTGTCTTCTGGTCTCCTCTATTTTGTGGGACCTTCCTTTTGCAGGTCTGCTGGTTTAGCCTTCATTGGACACCATCAAGATACTACTTTACTGTAACAACCTCGCACACATCAATTCCTCTTTGGGGGAGATGCTGAATACCAGTTTCTCTTACCTGGTAGTCTGATTATAGAGGAGAGATTCACATTACATATACCTAAAACTCTGCACGGCATGCCAGAGGCTGTTTGGAGGAGGACATTTTGTCATCTATCTTCAGCCTTGCTGGTAGTTTCTAGCTCACCAGTCTGGTACCAGAATCTATGTGCACTCTATTGCCTACACTTCTTGAGGCGCTTTTCCCAACACCATACCTCTTCAGTAGTTTGACTCCATTGGACAAAGTTGTCTTGTGGATATAGGAGTCTTTGCACTGGCTTGCCGATTTGTTGTGTTCTAGCTTGGTCAGACTTGCATATCTAGATTGGTCATCTGACCAGACATGCTGGATGACATGCAGCTATGATCCCTTGATCAGGCGTGTTGAGGTCTAAATATGCTTTAAATAATTGGTCCTTTTTGTGAGGACTTGTTTTTGTTTAGGTTCCTTCTGGGAGTTTTGACCCCAATCCTTTTTGACCACATTAGGTTGTGGATCCTTTTCTTGCCTTTGGGAGAATTTTGTTTATAGTTCCACCTGTTTTGGTGGATTCATAATCCTGTATGTATTTATCCTCGTTTTTGGTTATCCTTTTTCTGGCCTAAAGCATCAGGTTTGTGTTCCAGATTATTCCCTTGACCATTGTTTGTGGGAGGTTGTTGCTCTGTTGCCCAGCCATCGGTTGAACTGCTTTTGAACATCCTGGCAGTATCTGAATTCCTGTGCACCTAAATGGACAAGAAGGAAAATGGGACGTTTGCACCTTTTCAAAAAAATCCTTCTCTTGGAGCCCATTGAGTGGCACAGGTCCCACCCCTCTAGGTTCATTCTTTATGCTCTTGGTACTGCTTTGCCACAAAACTAAGGCATGCTGGAAGTGGAAGTTATCCTGGGCTGGCCTACAATTTTTTGTCGGTTCTTCGTTCCTCTTGTGAATAGCAGAATTACATGATGGTATCTGAATTCCTGTGCCCCTAAATGCACTCCAAGAAACTGAGTACAAAAGTAATTTTATACAGAATGATGCAGTTAATGGCATGAACACATGCGTATACCTTGTTCCTTGAGGTGAGCAGGTTTTTCACCCGGTAAGGATAAGCATAGAAGCCATGAATGTAGATCGAAGATAATTTGGGTGTGTGTTTACTTATTTAATCATAACAGACACTGGACTGTTTAGATCATTGAATATTGGACTTTTTTTTAATGTGAGTTATTATATACTGAATTTGGTAACCGGCTATACACATGCATAGTTCCTCATCATGACACAGCCCAATGATGTATGACCTGTCCCATTTTCACCCCCAGACATCACAGCACACTCTGATCAAGTTCTGTATATGTTATAAATTTTGAAATGAATAAGTTGGTTATGTGTTGCAGTGTGGGCGCTCAGGCTCAAAAAGGTTTACCATCACTGTCCGGTCATAAATACAAAAAATGTATTTCCTTGCATAAAAATGCTAAAGCTAACTGGATGAATAGCTTGTATTCGTAAGAAAAAGTTGAAGTGAGAATAGTTGGAAAAGTAGGAAAAACTGTTTTTTTTTTTTTTTTTAACCACTTCAGGTCCGCGCTATTGACAAAATACGTGAACAGCGCGGACCTGAGGCGCCGGGGTCACGTCTTTGGACGTGATTTGCTTGTAATTCCCCTGTGGCGCGCGGCGGGGAAAAACAGTCCCGACGCATCACCGAGGAACCGATGCGTGTACCCGGCGGCCGCGATGTCCGTCAGGTACACGCGATCGTCGGTGAGAGAGCAGGGACGTGGAGCTCTGAGTGTAAACACAGAGCTTCACGTCCTGTCAGTGAGGTGACAGATGCTGTTTCTCTTGTACATAGGGAGACAGCATCGATCACCTCCCCCAGTCACCCCCCTCCCCCCACACAGTCAGAACACACCCAGGCAATACATTTAACCCCTTCCTCACCCCCTAGTGTTAACTCCTTCAATGCCAGTCACATTTATACAGTAATTAGTGCATTTTTATAGCACTGGTCGCTGTATAAATGTGAATGGCGCCAAAAATGTGTCAAAAGTGTCCGATGTGTCCGTCGCAATATCGCAGTCCCAATAAAAATCGCAGATCGCCGCCATTACTAGTAAAAAAAAAATATAAAAAAAAAAAATCATAATTATGTCCCCTATTTTGTAGGTGCTATAACTTTTGCGCAAAGCAGTCACTTATTGTGATTTTTTTTTTTTTTTTTTTTTTTTTTTTTTTTTTTTTTTACAAAAATACGTAGAAGAATACGTATCGGCCTTAACTGAGAAAAAAAAATGGGATATTTATTATAGCAACAAGTAAAAAAAAAAAAAAAAAAATATATATATATATATATATATATATATATATATATATATATATATATATATATATATATATATATATATATATATATATATATATATATATATATTTTTTTAAATTGTCGCTCTTTTTTTCATTATAACGCAAAAAATAAAAACCGCACGGGCGATCAAATACCACCAAAAGAAAGCTCTATTTGTGGGGAAAAAAGGACGCCAATTTTGTTTGGGAGCCACGTCGCACGACCGCGCAATTGTCAGTTGAAGCGACGCAGTGCCGGAAGCTGAAATTTCGCCTGGGCACGAAGGGGGTTTATGTGCCCAGTAAGCAAGTGGTTAAAGCTGACACTAAACTGAATTGTTGGCCTTAAAATTTTGCAAAGAATAAGCCCCAATACATACTGTTTTAACCACTTGCCCACCGCGCCATAGGCATTTTACTGCTACGGCGCGGCGGGGTTACCTCGGGACGACGTCCCTGGGACGTCGTCCTTCACTTTCGCGATTGCGCGTCCCCTGGGACGCGCTCACGAAAGTGTCCGTGCTCGCCGGGTCTAGAAGACCCGGCGCATCACGGATCACGGTAAATTGCCGCTGATCGCGGCCGTTTACCACGTGATCGCGCCGTCAAATGACGGCGCGATCACTTGTAAACAAACCGGCGTCATTTGATGACGCCGGTTCCTCCCTCTCCTCCCTCTCCGCTCTGTACAGTGTGCGAGGAGAGGGGGGGGGGGAGCGGGGTGTCAGCAGCTGAGCTGTGGCTGGATCTGTGACAAATGCAGTCACAGATCCAGCCATCCCTCAAAACATCCCAGCTCTGCCATCCCCCCAGTACCCTGCAATCCCCAGTACCCAACAATACTCAGCAATCCCCCCAGTACCCAACAATACCCAACAATACCCCAGTACTACTACCCCAGTACTCAACAATACCCCAGTACTCAACAATACCCCAGTACTCAACAATACAATACCCCAGTACTCAACAACCCCAATACAATACCCCAGTACTCAACAATACCCCAGTACTCAACAATACCCCAGTACTCAACAATACCCCAGTACTCAACAATACCCCAGTACTCAACAATACCCCAGTACTCAACAATACCCCCAGTACTCAACAATACCCCCAGTACTCAACAATACCCCCAGTACTCAACAATACCCCCAGTACTCAACAATACCCCAGTACTCAACAATACCCCAGTACTCAACAATACCCCCAGTACTCAACAATACCCCCAGTACTCAACAATACTCGGCAATACCCCAATACTCGGCAATACCCCAATACTCGGCAATACCCCAATACTCGGCAATACCCCAATACTCGGCAATACCCCAATACTCGGCAATACCCCAATACTCGGCAATACCCCAATACTCGGCAATACCCCAATACTCGGCAATACCCCAATACTCGGCAATACCCCAATACTCGGCAATACCCCAATACTCGGCAATACCCCAATACTCGGCAATACCCCAATACTCGGCAATACCCCAATACTCGGCAATACCCCAATACTCGGCAATACCCCAATACTCGGCAATACCCCAATACTCGGCAATACCCCAATACTCGGCAATACCCCAATACCCTGCATGATACTTTGCAATACCCCAATACTCTGCAATACCGCCTATGGGGATTTTTAGGTAGCAAAGTTTGGCGCCATTCCATGAGCGTGCGCAATTTTGAAGGGTGACATGTTGGGTATCTATTTACTCAGCGTAACTTCATCTTTCACATTATGAAAAAAAATTGGGCTAACTTTACTGTTTTGTTTTACGCACAAAACAGTTTTTTAAAAAACACGCGTTCAATACATTTCTGCGAAAATACCGTGCGAGATAAAAAGTTGTAACGGCCGCCATTGTATTCTCTAGGGTCTTTGCTAAAAAAGCATATATAATGTTTTGGGGTTCTATGTAATTTTCTAGCAAATAAATGATGATTTTTCCACGTAGGAGAGTAATGTCAGAATTGGTCTGGGTGTTCCAGAACGCCTGATGGCGTTCCCTGCATGTTGGGCCTCTGTATGTGGCCACGCTGTGTAAAAGTCCCACAAATGGGGTATCGCCATACTCGGGAGGAATAGCAGAATGTGTTTTGGGGTGTAATTTGTGGTATGCATATGCTGTGTGTGAGAAATAACCTGCTAATATGACAGAAACAAGATTTTTTTATTTTTTTTTACAGAATTTTCAGTCGTTTTTCTTTTATAGCGCAAAAAATAAAAAACCCAGAGGTGATCAAATACCACCAAAAGAAAGCTCTATTTGTGTGAAAAAAAGGACAAAAATTTCAAATGGGTAGAATGTTGTATGACTGAGTAATTGTCATTCATATTGTGAGAGCACCGAAAGCTGAAAATTGGTCTGGTTAGGAAGGGTGTTTAAGTGCCCAGTGGTCAAGTGGTTAATCTATACATTTTCCTGAAAAGATCACTAAACTTAAATAGCTTTTTCACAAACTGTAAAAGATATCAAACTGAAATGATATAGCCAGCTAGTTGAATATTTTGTGAACATTTTTAAAGTAAGTTTGTTTGGCGTTTGTCGGTGAAAGTATGAAGGAGCTAAAACTTTTGGGAGCAGAAGGATTTTTAAGGATTTGAAGCATGCTCTCATTGACTTCAATGTTGAAAAGTGTTAAAAAGCTTAATATTTTAAAAAGTATAAATAGTAGAAAAAAAGTTAAAGTCCCATTATTAGCTGAAAGAGCTGAACATTTAAAAAGTTGAATGGCTTTAAAGGGGTGTTCCACCCAAATGTAATGTTTATTAAAAGTCCGCAGCTACAAAAAGTGTAGCTGCTGGCTTTTTATAAACGGACACTTACCTTCTCCACGTTCCAGGGACGCGCCGACCGGGGCTCCGTTTCTCCCACCCCCCCCCTCCCCGGCCAGCATCCTCATTGCGACTGTGGGCACCCAGCCGTGACAGCCTTCGGCTTCACGGCCGGGCTCCCACTGCGCATGCGTGAGCCGCACTGCACATGCGGCGCGGCTCGCCGCTGATTGGACAGGGGATTGTCTAGGACCTGTCGGTGTCCTAGACGATCGCCAAAGGGAGGGGCTGCAGTAAGGCGATTAGGCCTAATCTCCTTACCAGCCCCTCGGCGGAAGCAGGAAGTGGGATAGGAAGTCCCACTCCCACTGAAGTACCCACTCCCCCCCCCCCCCAAAAAAATTACATGCCAAATGTGGCATGTAAGGGGGAGGGGATAGGGATTAAGCGGAAGTTAAATTTTTGGGTGGAACTCTGTTTTAATAGCTGAAAGTATGAAAGCTGAAAGTTACACAGAGCCAAAAATGTATGGAATAAGAAAAATAAATAAAACGAATAACAATACTGGAAATGCTTGGAGAGCATTCCCACTAATTAACCACCTTTTACAGAGTGTCCAATGTGTAATGTATCTTTCTTTGAGTTATAGTTACTAGTGTATCTGTGTCCAGGAGAATTATTACATCCGTACCAATAATACTTGTGTTTATAGCCACCATCATACATTTAAAGTGTGTTTTTAATGGTAAAACACTTTTTTAGAACATCATCATTTCACCATAACCCGGCCACGACCATGTGCTCTTCGCAAGGTTTTTGACAGAGGAGTGAAAAAGATTTATCAGAAGTTGTCCAAAAGCCAAGGAAGGACCACTTGTGGAGAGCTTCAGAAAAGCCTGGAATTGGCAGGAACTGGTTCAGAGAAAACAATAAGTAATGCACTCATCCACCATGGCCTGTATGCACAATCGACATGCAAAACTCCATTGCTGAAGAAAAAGCATGTTGGAGCTCAATTAAAGTTTGCTGCATAACTTTTGGACAAGCCTGTGAAATACTGTGAGAATATAGTCTGGTCAGGTGAGACCAAAATTGAACTCTTTTAATGCCATAATGCACACCATGTTTGGAGGTCAAATGGCACTGCACATCACCCCAAAAACACCATACCAAGAGTGCAGTTTGGAGGTGGGAACATCATGGTGTGGGTCTGTTTTTCAGCATACGATACTGGCAAACGTTATATCGTCGTTTGCAACAGAAAGGATCACCACCTCAATCTAGAGACATGCCTCTCTTTGATAGAGGACTGGATGACAAAGAGTTATCTTAAACTCAACGGAGCGAAAACGGAACTTCTCCTGTTTCACGCCAAGCAAAGGAATCAACCTGCAACAACCTGGACACCCCCGCCCATTCTGGGCAAAATCATCACCCCTAGCACCAAAGTCAAAAGTCTCGGGGTCATCTTTGACTCCTACATGACAATGGACGCACAAATAGGGTCAGTAGTCAGCGGATCCCACCATCTGTTGCGCCTACTACGCAGACTTACCCCTTTCATCCCCAAAGAAGACCTAGCGGTCGTGGTGGGAGCAATTGTTAACTCCAGATTGGACTATGCAAATGCCCTTTACCTCGGACTCCCCAAGTACCAAATCGCTCGTCTGCAAGTCGTTCAAAATACGGCCGCCAGACTTGTGACTGGAAAAAAAACCTGGGAATCAATCTCACCTTCACTGAGATCCCTTCACTGGCTACCAGTTAAAGACAGGATTGCTTTTAAAGCACTCTGTCAAACGCATAGATGTGTCCATGGGAATGCCCCCCAATATCTATGCGATAAAATAAAAGCTCACAACCCCAATCGCATCTTGCGATCCACCAATCAGAACCTACTACAGATCCCAAAAGCCAACTACAAGTCCAAAGGAGGAAGAAGATTCGCCGTCCAAGGTCCCAGACTATGGAACGCTTTACCAACCAGCATTCGGTTGGAGGCGAATCACTTAGCATTCAGGAGAAAGATCAAGACTCATCTCTTTTGATATCAAAGGAGACAGGAACAACAAGCGCCAAGAGGCGATTCAGTTCGCATGTGCTGCGCTATATAAGTTTTTCATTCATTCATTCATTCATTCATTCATGAATGGGAAAAATGTACCAAGACATTCTTGATAAATATCTGCTGCCACCTACCAGGATGATGAAGATGAAACATTTCAGCAAGACAATGATCCCAAGCAAAGGAAACTCTCATGCCGCGTACACACGATCATTTTTCAGCATGAAAAAAAAAGTGTTTTCCAACTTCATCATTAAAAACGACGTCCACACACCATCGTTTTAAAAAAAATGATGAACAAAGCACGGTGACGTACAACACATACAACGGCACTCTAAAGGGGAAGTTCTATTCGCCCTTGGGCTGCTTTAGCTGATTCCGTGTTAGTAAAAGACAATTTGCGCTTTTTTGTCTTGCAGCGTGATGAATGTGCTTACTCCATTATGAATGGTAGTTTTTACCAGAACGAGCGCTCCCGTCTCATAACTTGCTTCTGAGCATGCGCCGGTTTAAAACGTCGTTTTAGCCCACACACGATCATTTTTTTACAACCCGAAAAACTTTAAAAAATGCAGCATGTTTTGATTTTTTTATTTTTAGTTATTTTTTTGTCTTTTTTCAGAACCTGAAAAATTATGTGTAGCCCACACACGATCATTTTAAATGACGTTTTTCAAAAACAACTTTTTTTTTTTTTTTCATGACGAAAAAAATGATCGTGTGTACGCGGCATGAAACTCTCAATTGTTCTCAAAGAAAATAAAGCTGCTAGAATGGCCCAGTCAATCGCCTGACTTGAATCCAATAGAAAGACTGGCAGAATGGGCTAAAAATCGCACCTGAGCAATGCATGCGACTAGTTTCTCCATCTAGGAGGCATTTTAAAACTGTCTGCATCAAAGGATTTTGTACAAACTATTAAATACATTTCAGTTAGGCTTATTTTACAAGGGATGTTTTACAACCTTCCCTGAACGACTTAACTTGACAGATGGTAACCAACGTTTTAAAACATTTGTTTTGCTGCGTTTACATGTAGAATTGCTTTTTCTCAAATATCCACCACCAGGAGACCCTCGACTACCTAATCCCATTGCTGTCAACAATACTCTATTACTGAGAAGCCTCATGCTCTGCAAACGGATAAGTACCCTTACTACGTTACATTTATTGCTCTAGCACAGGCATCTCCAAGCTACGGCCCTCCAGTTGTTGCAGAACTTCACTTCCCATGATGCATTGTACTACTCAGACATGACATGATGGGACATCATGAGAATTGTAGGTTCTGAACAGCTGGAGGGCCGTAGCTTGGAGATCCCTGCTCTAGCACTATCCTGTTCTCGTATTGTATTTGAACCTGGCTCAAGTTTAAACTACCATCCTGCTTGGGATTCGTTATTGTGGATTCATATTACTATTGTGGCATATCTTAAAGGAACATACATTTTAAACCATTAAACCAACAGTTGCCTCTCTCAAGCATATGCTATCCGGATACAGTATTTTCTTGCGCTACGTGTTTGACACTTGTTAATTATATTATACGTGCTTCTGGCCTGAAAACGGAACAGGTTTGCTTATACTTACTTTTTTTTTTTCTAAACTTAACTGCCTAGAAATGACTATAAACGACCCTGTGTACATGTACTGATAAGAGGACAGAGAGCAGAGTTCTGGAGAAGCTGAAAAAAAAAGCACAACTGCGCCTAATCAGTTTACCAGCAGCAGTGTACATGAAGCCTTCGGCTGCATTCACACCTAGGCGTTTTGTCGCCCGACGCTGTAGCAGCCTGAAATACGCTGGAGGGCCAAATAACATTGTCGTACGCCTGAAGCTCAAAACAAGTCCCGGACCCTTTTTTTCATGCGTCTTCGGCGTTCAGGCATAGCCGACAATGTAAAAATCGCCCCTCCAGCAAAAAACAAGGCGAGTTTTGTCGCCGCAAATCGCGGGGACAAAACGCCTATTTCATGACGCCGCATACCGCCTACGCCTAGGTGTGAATGCAGCCTTGGCGTGTTCAATACTTTTTTTTTTTCCCTATGTCATTCCGTTTTATTACACATAACATAATTACTAAACGTATCTGTTTTGGTTTATTTGTATGTATGGATTTCAAAGGTTGTTATTGACGTGGTGAAAATGTAATGTCCATGGCACCTTTTTAGAAATGTATATACAGTGCCTTGCGAAAGTATTCGGCCCCCTTGAACTTTGCGACCTTTTGCCACATTTCAGACTTCAAACCTAAAGATATAAAACAATTTTTTTGTGAAGAATCAACAAGTAGGACACAATCATCAAGTAGAATGAAATTTATTGCATAATTTAAACTGTTTTAACAAATAAAAAATTGGGCATGCAAAATTATTCAGCCCCCTTAAGTTAATACTTTGTATCACCACCTTTTGCTGCGGTTACAGCTGTAAGTCGCTTGGGGTATGTCTGAGTTTTGCACATCGAGAGACTGAAATTGTTGCCCATTCCTCCTTGCAAAACAGCTCGAGCTCAGTGAGGTTGGATGGAGAGCATTTGTGAACAGCAGTTTTCAGTTTTTTCCACAGATTCTCAATTGGATTCGGGTCTGGACTTTGACTTGGCCATTCTAACACCTAGATATGTTTATTTTTGAACCATTCCATTGTAGATTTTGCTTTATGTTTTGGATTGTTGTCTTGTTGGAAGACAAATCTCCTTCCCAGTCTCAGGTCTTTTGCAGACTCGGTCAGGTTTTCTTCCAAAATGGTCCTGTATTTGGCTCCATCCATCTTCCCATCAATTTTAACCATCTTCCCTGTCCCTGTTGTGTTGCTTTTACGCCAAATATAACGCTTTGCATTGTTGCCAAAAAGTTAGATTTTTGGTTTCATCTGACCAGAGCACCTTCTTCCACATGTTTTGTGTGTCTTCCAGGTGGCTTGTGGCAAACTTTAAACGACACTTTTTATGGATATCTTTAAGAAATGCCTTTCTTCTTGCCACTCTTCCATAAAGGCCAGATTTGTGCAGTGTACGACTGATTATTGTCCTATGGACAGAGTCTCCCAACTCTCAGCTGTAGATCTCTGCAGTTCACCCAGAGTGATCATGGGCCTCTTGGCTGCATCTCTGATCAGTCTTCTCCTTGTATGAGCTGAACGTTTAGAGGGACGGCCAGGTCTTCGTACATTTGCAGTGGTCTGATTCTCCCATTTCAATATCGCTTGCACAGTGCTCCTTGTGATGTTTAAAGCTTGGGAAATCTTTTTTGTATCCAAATCCGGCTTTAAACTTCTCCACAACAGTATCTCGGACCTGCCTGGTGTGTGCCTTGTTCTTCATGATGCTCTCTGCGCTTTAAACGGAGCTCTGAGACTATCACAGTGCAGGTGCATTTATACGGAGACTTGATTACACACAGGTGGATTCTATTCATCATCAATAGTCATTTAGGTCAACATTGGATCATTCAGAGATATTCACTGAACTTCTGGAGAGAGTTTGCTGCACTGAAAGTAAAGGGGCTGAATAATTTTGCACGCCCATTTTTTTGTTTTATTTGTTTAAGTTTGAAATATCCAATACATTTTGTTCCACTTCATGATTGTGTCCCACTTGTTGTTCTTCACCTGTTTCTTTTGCCTGAAATGTGGCAAAAGGTCGCAAAGTTCAAGGGGGCCGAATACTTTAGCAAGGCTGTGTGTGTGTGTGTGTGTGTGTGTATATGTATGTGTGTAATATATATATATATATATATATATATATATATATATATATATATATATATATATTAGGGCTGTTACTGATCAAAATTTTTGTTTTCGATTATTCGTTTTTTATTTTAATCGATTAATCGACTAATTTCGATTAATTATAACGCACATACAGATCCAACTACTTTTAGCTGATCTCCTTGCCGGCTGATTCCCAGTGCAGCTCCCAACCACTGGAAAAATAGATAGGATACAAAAAACACACAAGGCAGGGCTCGATGGGAATAGAATTAAAACTTTTATAATCTTCAAGTAGGTAATAAAATAAATATTGCACTGGAGATAAAATCAATGTAGGTATATAAACTGTAAAAATGGTGCGAGTAATACCAAACGGTACCAAAAGCAGTCATAAAAACATGTAGCCAAGTATGATACTGGTATAAAAATGTGTACAATGATACCACTGCTGAATCCAGATGAGGAGAGGTTAACATCAGTCCGTCGGCATGTAGATGTCCCATGAAGGGAACTATCACACTTCCCTCTATCAACCTGGGATTTTACAACCATCCACTGGGAGTTGTAACAGCCCTTGCGTGTGGCAGATAGTAAGGTCCCGCCGACATGCAGATATGGCACAGCTAAGGAGCCCTTCAGATGGACACTGCAAGCCCCGCCGGTGTCCGTGACGTTACTGGATCTCCGACGGAACTTCCTGAAGGCCCAGAAGCCGGCGGAGAGGCGAGTACCAATCAAAAGAATTTTAATCGATCAAAAAAATTAAAGATTAATCGATTAAAAGTTAATTTGCACAGCCCTTTATATAATATATAATATATATATATATATATATATATATATATATATATATATATATATATATATATATATATATATATATATATATATATATATATATATAATTTTATTTGTAATCAAAATTAACAGTTGTAAAATCATATTAGCATTTGTACATGAGTTTTAGCATGGGAAATCTAACATTTAGTATTCAGTAGTGGAGGTCCCCCCCCCCCTCCTTTTCTCGTCCCCTCCCAACCAACTTTATTGTAACAAAAAGTGCATACATGTCTTTACATGCATCTAAAGCAGGGGTCTCAAACACAAATTACCTGAGGGCCACAAGACAAGCTTTCATATCCCATGGGGGGCCGCATTCAAACTTCAAAAACGGTACTGGTGTCAGCGAACGCATTATTAACCTCCCAGCACTGGTCTCAGCGGATGCATTATTACCCCTAGCACTGGTGTGAGCAGACACATTAACCCCCAGCACTGGTGTCAATGGATGCATTATTAACCCCCAGCACTGGTGTCAATGGATGCATTATTAACCCCCAGCACTGGTGTCAATGGATGCATTATTAACCCCCCAGCACTGGTGTCAGTGGACGCATTATTAACCCTGACCACAGCACACCAACCACTACACACCCCACTGACCACTACACGATGACCACTCACCATCAGGGCCCAGCACATCAGGGTACAAAGCCCAGCCCCTCAGAGCACAGCACAACAGGCCACATCAGGGTACAGGGCATGGCACATCAGGTAAGGCACTTGGCCCATTAGGGCACGGCACATGGCACATCAGGGCACAGCACATGAGAGTACAGAGCCCAGCACATCGGGGCACATTCAGGGTACATGGGGCACAGGTCAGTTACTTGTTGTCATTTTCTTCACATACAGAGTAGCGCAGGAAGCGTCTTTCTTAAGTTAACTTCTCTCACATATACGCTGCTCCCCACCCCCCGACGGCCCCCCTCTTCTCGTCCATCCCAGATGATGTCACAAGCAAATGGGGATGGGCGAGAAGAGAGGGGGGCCGCTTGGGGGCAGGGAGCAGCGGCAGTGTGACATGACAGGTGAACTTATGATAGGCGCTTCCTGCGCTACTCTGCATGTGAAGAAAATCTACTCCCCCCACTTCCACGGCACCCCCCGCCCTGCCTGTGGGCCATTTTATAACCGGTCTGCGAGCCGCAAATGGCCCGCGGGCTGGTACTTTGAGACCCCTGATCTGAAGTGTCAGTGATAACATGAGGGTGTACAGTGATCAGAATACCGAAAGTTCAAAACCGGTGTCATGGCCACCTTTTTACCTAGAAAAAATGGTGACGTGGTCAATACATTTTGTCTGATTCGTTGGGGACCAGACACAATTAATAGTGGCCAGCTTTAGATGTATTTCCTTTACATTGAAGAGTTTCTCGTTTCTCTCCCTTCCTGTTGGGTTTACAAGACAGAAATTGAAGAGAGATCTCCCTAATTGGATAGAGATGCAAACCAAACCCTAATTGAGGGTTTAACCAATCCACAGTACAACTGGGCTTTATACATTTAAGGTTGAATTGACTATAGATAACTTGAGCCTGTGTTTTGGAAAGTAAACTAAGCTCCATGCTATTGCTGTCTCCTGTAAACAAATTAACCTAATGTTTTTGTTCAACAGCATCTATTTAATCAGTTAAATGTTGTGTTTTAATTTTTAACGTACAAACAAGTTTTCTTAGCTATACCCATGTAACAGATTATACACCATTCCCTGAGAAATGTACAGGAATTGATGTGGCAGAGATCATTTTTTTTTTTTTTAGTCAACCAAGAATCTTGGCATGATTGCATGCAGGTGACTCTGCCAAGTGCCAGACTAGCATCCGCCCTGAGGGCCTGTTACAGGCTGTGCACTTTTCCTTCGCCAGATGTGCGGAGTTATGAGCTGACATCACTGCTTACAAAAACACAGTCTCTAGCTGCACTTTCATTACACCTCCTGTCATAAACACTTCCTGTTTCCAATGTTCTTTTGGTTGGATTTGTTTTCTATTTAAATAGACCTCCACTTTTCTTTCCTAATTTAAATATATCAACAAAGTTTAAAAAGCCATTTTTTAACAGCGTAAAGAAAGCAGTGTAACATTAATTAAAGTGAACCTAAATTCAACTAGTAAAGATTTACTGCCTTTGACATAAGGAACATTAAGAAATGATAAACGTGTCTAAACGGAGCCCTGAAAGATTTACATTTGTCTTAACTTTCTTCTGAAAAACAGCATTGCACTTTCTGTGCCTTAAACATCATAGCTGTAAATCTGCAGTGTGAGATCATATAAGGCACTGTAGGTCTGAGTGCTGGCCTTATGATTTCTGGTGTGAATTAGTAAGGTTACTGCTGTGCTGCTCACTAGACTCCTTGCTAAAGAGAGGCTGTATCTGAGGACCTGCATTGTAAGGATCTCTTTGCATCTGCTTCGTCTTTTTAGTGTATCTGTACTTTCCCGCTGCTTCTTACTCTGACGTGAGGATGCAAAGCCTTTCCACCACCAAAATGGCTTACTCTACACAGACTTGTACTTAGAGCTGTGCTGGATATGCAGTGTCGGTCCCGCTTTTAAGTTGGTTTCCTCTTGTGTCCCAACAAGTGAACTACACCACTTTTCTAGTGTTTAATGAACAGTGTCACATTGGTGGGCAGAGTCTAAACAGTTGAATAGCAGAGTCCTGCTACCTTGTTACAGTGACCAGAGGCTGCACTCTACTTTTAAAATGCCACTCGCTAGTGTGACTCTATTGATGCGCTACTAGGAGACAGGGGGAGCTTACTTTGGGTTCTTGCAGTCCAGCAGCAGCTGCAAAGGGCGCAAGGCACTTTATAGCAGAGAGAAGAACGGATTGTGGCAAAGCGGATCTTTTGGGATTGTGAGTAGGTGAGAGCCCTCTTCTTGAGTCACTTGAGTAAAGATACACTTGCAGAAAAGTGTTAATTCCTTCTTGCTGTGCTTCTTGGTCCTATAAAAAGTGATCGAGCTGGGGAAGGAGGGTGGAGGTGTGGGGCGAGTATACATGAGGGCCATTAGGGGCACTGTTTGTTTTAGTAGGGGATAGCACCAAAAAAAAACTGAGCTGCAGAATGGTATATTAACCGTGGACTTCCTACTGGCCCCCTGCACTTTACACAACCCTCATCCTCTGTGCATTATGAGCCACTGACCCTCACACTCTGTGTGGCAGACACCTCTCCTCCTCAACTTGCACTCTGTGATTTACACCCCCCCCCTTATCCCTGCACTCTGTGTGTTATGTACTCCTGACCCCTATACAAGCCTAGTTACAAACCTACCCCGTGTCCCTCCCCTACTTCTCACTTTTCTTTACTTCCCCCCCGATCCCCTCTTTCCCGACCCTTTCCCCTGCCCTTTCAGAATGTCGCTGATTTCCTTTGTGTATTTGCCACAATTCTTATCACCCTAGCATTTCAGGATACTAGTGCAGGTTGTCTTAAAAAGCAGGATATCGGCACCTGGTATGTTGACAAGCGTATTCGTAATGTATAAGGTGACAGGATGCCACAAGTAAGCAGAGCTACACATCCAATATAGTAAATTGAATGTCAATAAACAAACACTGCTAAATGTTCCAGCAAATGGACCACATGGGTACCTCCAGACCAGCTAATGCACAGCAGTAGCTATGGTAAAAGCCCTTTAGTCACCTTTACTGAAGGGTACAGTTTTGTTCACCCATTCAAATAACATATTTTCATGTGTATATAATTATAAAAAATTTGCGCTAAGTGTAAAGTGATAATTATATAAACAAGGTGAGTGAAAACAAATCTGTGATAGATGTCCTGCAGCTAAACACAATAACCCTGATATAGGACACAACTGGAATAAATACAAAAAAAACCCGCTGGATAAGTGACATAAAATAATTAAAATGAATGAAATAATCGATGCAATGTTCATAGATATTGCAACGTTCTTTCTAAACATGCATGAACATCCAGTGGTATCAACACTGTGGAAATAAAGGTGGATATTCACGTTTATGAACTGTTCATGCATGTTTAGAAAGAACGTTGCATGATCTATGGACATTGCACTGATTATTTCATACATTTTTATTCTTTTATGTCACTTATTATCCAGCGCTACACTTATTTATACAAAAAAAATAGTTTGCCTGCCTCCTCACCCTCTCTTATAAAATTACAGATTTTTTATTTTTTTTATGTAAATGCCAAAAATGCATGAAATAACATGTAAAATGTGCTTTAAATGGCAATAAAAAGCTATGAAAAATGTATTAAAACATGCTTGGCCCATGTGCAGCTTCCTGACTGATTAATGCAAATGATTCTCCATTATTTTTTGATAACACACTGTTCATCTTGTCATCAATTTTTACCACATTTCCTGTGCCTTTGAAGCTCAAGCATCCCCAAAACATCAGCGATCCACCTCCGTGTTTCACAGTAGGAATGGTATACCTTTCATCGTACCCACTCTCCCCCCACAAGTATCAAGTGTCTTGGTTATAGAAAACTATACTAACTTGGTTTACTTGTGGTGCCACCTGCTGATTAAATTTAGCTTTGCATGGCAACATAAAAATACTGTTCATCAAAACTTTCGCACTTCTTCTTTTTTTTTTTGGTTGAACTTTTAGTTGGAGCTTACAATCTATAAGGGAGAATGCTATGTGTACTTACCATTCTGGCTGCCAGAGTGATAAGACTATGCCTCTTTGCTGGTCACTAGGCCACTGAAAATGCATTAACTGATGGGACTGTATAAGGTGTCAGGGAAATGGGTACAGTATTTGACACTTGCAGTGAACTATTAACACAGGCTGCCAGAGAAGTAAGCACTGCTTGCTGTAGCTCCTCCCACCAGCTTGTATGTCGTATTAGTTAGCGGGCAGAACCACAAAGCAAGGTGGTGAGCAAGTATTTGACACACCCAGAAGTGTCTGATACCTGTGGCAGCTGGAGATGAACAATAAGCCAAGGTATAAACACATGCTGGAAAGAGAAATACTGTATAGCACCTTTTTACATGATGCCTTTTATTTTACATTTGACCCTGAAGTGACAGGATCACGTTACTGCTCTGGCCAGTCAAATCTAGTAAGACTGTGATGTTTTATACAAATACAGATGGCATGGACTAGTTTCTTTGCATGTGCAAGTTGACATATTTCTTATTTATTTTTTCTGGGATAGAATGTTGCTTAGTTTCTTTTATATTCGCTTGAAACGGATGCATAGTGTCAATGGACAGAAAAGTTGGTATGCTGTATTCGTGCAAAGAATAAAAAGATTGAAATAGAATATAATGTCACCTTGGGAACATATATAATGTATTTTACTGTCAAATTGGCCTAATGAACATATTAGCCTTCAAGTATAAGAATGAATCTGTACATGAAATAAGTTGTTTTGCATTCCTTCCTAGGAATGTGCAATCCCAGAAATTACAGCGACACTCCACCAACCTCCAAGAGCACGGTTGAGGAACTTCATGATCCCATCCCATCTCTCTTTCGGGCACTAACAGAGGTGGATGGCATAAAACAACTTAACTGGAACATTGTTTCTTTCCCTGCGGTAGAAGAACTTTCTCATCATGAAAACCTGGTCTCCTTTCTGGATTCAGTGAATCAGCCACAACACCAGAATGTATCAGTGCCTCAAAATGGGGCCCATGTGGTTCACAGCAACGATAAAGGTATGTACAGTCAACTTTGATCGTTTAGTATTCATTTTTTAAATCTATACATTTCCATTTTTGTTATGAATACATTCTAAACCACCTAAATCAGTTTTTTGTCCTTTAAGAACAGGTGCCAACATTTGTAAGCACTGAACAGTATTTCTTAGTTGTACGTTACACAGGCTCTTTATGGCTGGTTCACTTCCTGCAAGGTAATGCACATTTTACTGTGCAGGTAGTGACGCTTCTGGCAAGCGGAGCCTTCTGCTTTTAAAGCGCAGTGCATTTTTTGTTAGGGCTTTCACACTGGGATTGCAGATGATGCTTTTTACAGGTGCTATTCTTGGCGCTAAAGCGTCTGAAAAACGCCTCCAGTGTGAAAGGGGTCTAAGTGTAAACAGAGCACATAGAACTGTTTTTTGTGTGCCCTTAAAAACACGGATCTCCACAGAAGTTCTCTCTCTGATTATTATTCTACCAAGGTTATTCTCCTGTCCAGATTTTTGCAAATTCTGGATAAGTTGATACCTTTTGCAGAGCCTTGGAATTGTTCCAGAGCCTGCTGGCTGGAAGAAGTGAGGATGACCTGTGATGTTGCTGAGGTTCACAGGATCCTGCTGTAGGAACTCCGATTGGTACATAGTGCAACGCGTGAATTTAGCTGCAGGATGCTTTACAGGTCTAGGGTCATGGTCTGCCAGCAGCAGAGCCCTGGCTGTGGTATGCCCATTTTGGGTGAGTGAAGTCAGGACATTTTTTATTTATTTTTTCTAATTGGTAATATTTTACTTTCATTTAGCACCTGCACGACCTTCCCTGTGTTGCACCTAGTGAGCTTGTGTGACCTAGGCACTTACTGTGCCTGAGTCACCGCAAGGTATCCAGCATGGAGTCCTATAAATTGTTTGAAACCAGCTAAGGCTTTTTCACTCCCTGTTTTTAATATGGGACCTGACCTCACTTGGAGATCATTTTTACTCGGTGGTACCCTGTTGAGGAAAGTTTCTTGTTCAAACATTTTTATTAGGTAACATATATGTAGCTTGACAGAAAAAAGAGGTGGCAAGTGTCGGGGAGAGTTTCAGAAAAATGTACAATTAACAAAATGTACAATTAACAACCCCGATAACAGTAGCTCTAGAGGGGTTGAACTCTGAATTAGCAGTGTGGGTCCAGAAAGTGATGTCTTTAACAATGTTTCAAACACAGTAGGGATGTGCAAAGTAAAAGATCTGGCAAACTGTCAAGAAGGTTAAAGAGAATATAAAAAAAGGGAAAGAGGGGGGCCTGAAAGAATTTTTTTTTTCTAGGTAAGTGGGCAGTTCCTGTGCTAGATCGGGTCAATTCATGTCTCTGTAAGACTCTCAAGATCCCCATGGAGGGTAATTATGTGTTTTAGAGACCTGTAAACAGGATATTAGTTGCCCTCTTTAAAATCCTCCTTTCCTTGGTGGGCAGAATGGGGGGGGGTGCCTCTGTTAGCTTTCCAGTCTTAGAAAATTCAAACCTGGATTCAGGGTGTCCTTTCAAGGAGTTACAAACTGGAGTTTCACTCTGCCTCCTCCCCACTTCATGCTTTCACACTTTTCTCATTACATGTCAGTGGGTGGATCTACTTGCTGCTGTCTAACAACTGTTGTCTGAAGGGGTCAATAACCTTATACCAAGAGTAGCTTGCTTTTCAAGTTTTTTTACTCAAGTCCTTTCATGGTTCCCAAACCAAACAGAGGATTCTGGGACTGAAGGACTACCAGCCGGTACCTACAGGTTCAAAAATCAGGTAGTTGCATCTCTCTTGGAAAAAATTTCTGGCCACCAATAGACATCTGCTCAGGGGATTTATGTTGCATGGTGTCTGGATGATCTCTTGATAAAGAATTATTAATCCCTGCCCCTGTTGGCCAACATCAAGCGAACATCTATCCCTTTGCTGTCATGCCTAGGTCCTCTGGGCACAGGGGAAACCCTTTGATTGCATTATGGTCTTAAGCCTATAGATTTCCACTTCAAGGGTATGTGGAATGCTGAGTTTTACTCCAGGCCATTGCAACTCAACATTCTGGCAGTTTGGGCCAAAAAACTTGTTCAGTAGACTGCTCCATGCATCTTACTCCCAAAAGCAGACTCTCCCCAGCATAGTAGATTTCCAAACCAGTGCTGGAGTCAGGTAAGCCATTTCCTCCAAGGTCATGGAAGGTTCTCGTGAGCTGAGCAGTCCTGTATCTCCTCTCGGTGCAGAAGATTTTATTGTTGGTGTAAGTCTGTCTTCCATCAACACTCTGGAACTCGGAGGAATTTGATTCTCCAACGCTGTCTGCATCCCTGGCATGGAGTATTGGTAGGCAGACTTTCAATTGTCAGCGCCTGGATCTTGGGAAATTTTACAAGCAAAAAAAGTGCAGTTATTATTTTTTTCTAATATGTGAACTTATCCTTTTAATCAAGCTCTTGTACAGGGTATTGTAAACATCTCTTCGTGTATTTCCTTGGCACTGTAATTTGGAACCTAGTGGGGATATTCCCGTGTCTGACCACACTTGTTAAGTGGGTTTTCTTATCTCTGCTGAGGGTCTCAGAATTAGCAGCCTTATCCCGTAGTGAACCCTATTTAGTGTTTCACAATGACAAAATTGTCTTGAGGCCTAAGGCCACTTTCCTCTCAAGGGTGGTCGTCTTTTTCCATCTGAGACAGGTCATTGTCCTCCATTATGTCCTCCTCTGAAACCTCCAAAGGAAATATCTCTTCTCCTGCCTGGATGTGGTTTGCACTGTGAGAGGTTATCTATGAACTACAGCCAGTTTTAGACAATCCGATTGTACTTCCTGAGGGTTGCCCTTCTTTTTGCTCCTCCTGTTTTTAGGTTCATCAGACACGTTATCATTCAAGCATATGGTTTGAAGGATTGGGCCCCCTTTTTACCTGTTAAGGCACTCTCTACCACATCTGTTGGTGCTACATTGGCTTTTCAACATGAGACCTCATTTTCACAATCTGCTGATGACTGACTAAAGAACCTGTGTCTTGTACTGTAAGGCCCCATGCACACGAGAAGCAAATGCAAACGCATCTAAACTCACGTTTTCAAAAGCAAACACCGGCGTTTAAAACGGCAATTTTGCTGTGTTTTGCCGCGTTTTACCGCGTTTGCGGCTATCAGCGTTTATAGCACAAACATTGTAGACCCTCCCAAAGCTCTGAAAGCTATATATTTGTAACTATTTCTGCCATTTTCAACAGAGAGAGCAGCAGCAGCAGACTTTCATATGCAGACTTGCATACTTTCATTTGATTCTTCTTTTTTTAAATGGATCCCATATTGAATATATGCCAAGAAATTTTATCCATACGTTGCTCTTGCTGAGGTTTCAATGCTGTTGCAAACTATGGGAGAGATCCATTGGCAGAGCTCGTCACTATTGGACCCATCCGTTGATGGCACAGAGATTTTCAGTTGGCTATTTTACCAATATGTATGTCCAGCTGCGTACTTATCCAGAATTTTTTTTTAAATTTTTCGAATTTTTAAAATTCTGAATTACGAAAATTTGTAATTAAAAAATTTAGAATTTTTCAATTTTCAAGATTTCGAAATTTGAATTTTTCAATTTTCGAATTTGAAAATTTAAAAAATTTCGAATTTTTCCAATTTCGAAAAATTTTAAATGGAAAAATTTGAAATGGAAAAATTTGTAATGGGAAAATTGGAAATGAGAAAATTGGAAATGGGAAAATTTGGAAATGGGAAAATTGGAAATGGGAAAATTTGGAAATGGGAAAATTGGAAATGGGAAAATTGGAAATGGGAAAATTGGAAATGGGAAAATTGGAAATGGGAAAATTGGAAATGGGAAAATTGGAAATGGGAAAATTGGAAATGGGAAAATTGGAAATGGGAAAATTGGAAATGGGAAAATTCGGAAATGGGAAAATTCGGAAATGGGAAAATTTGAGAAATTTGAAATTTTTAAGAAATACAAAAATTGAAAAATTCGAAATTTGATTGTCCACTTGCCACAAGTTGTGGATTGTCCACTGGCCACGTCACCTGTCACGTCACCTGTCACGTCACCTGACCACATCACCTGCCACAAGTTGTGGATTGTCGACAATACAATGCAAGCAATTACAGTTGTTTAGTTTTTTTTTTTTTATGTTTTTTCATCATTTGCCATAATTTTTGAGATTTCTAATGTAAAAAAATAGGTCACCTTTAAAAACGCCTATAAACGAAATCGCGGCAAAACGCCGGTACCGCGTTTTGCCGCGATTTGCGTCTGAAACACGAAAACGCCAAAAGCGTCTGAACCCAAAATTTTGCGTTTGAAAAAACGGCCCTAAACCCAACTGCTTTAAAATGCCAAAAAACGTGATTGTGTGGATGGACACATAGGATAACATTAAACCCCCTGCCGGTATCCCCGAGCGCGACTCGGGGTGGATCTTTCATGTAAATATCGATATCCCTGAGTCGCGCTCGGGGTGAATGCAGAGCCTGCAGCGCGCGCTGGCTTACCTGTTTATCCAGGCGGGGTACTGTACTTACCTTGTCCCATGGATCCCATGCATCCCCGCTGTGTGAGCGAGTGGCGTCCTCCATTCGACTGACACAGTGCCCACGCGCCGCCGATCTCCGTTCCCTGCGACGTAACGGCGCACGGGGGCGGAGACCGGTGGCAAATTAAAAAAAGTAAACAAACACATTACATACAGAATACTGTAATCTTATAGATTACAGTACTGTATGTAAAAAGTACACACACCCCCTGTCCCTAGTGGTCTGCCCAGTGCCCTGCATGTTCTTTTACATAATAAAAACATTGTTTTTGTGCCTGCAAACTGTAGATTGTCCATAGCAACCAAAAGTGTCCCTTTATGTCAAAAGTGATTTTAGAGCAGCTAGAAAACAGCGATAATAAATGATAATCACTTGCAGAATTGAGCGATAGCGATTTGTGGGGAAATTCGTCATAAAAAAATAAAAGTAATGATGCAACTGAGCAAATTTCAGTGATTTTGATTTGATTACATTAGTGAATCATTTTTATTATTATAATTACATTATTATTTGTTATAATTATTTATAGTTATTTATTATATTATAATTTTATGATTTTGTGTTTCAAACTTTATCATACCCGGGATGTCTACTAGACTCTGGTTTGGACAAATTTAAGTGAGTTATTCCTAAAAATTGCAGGCCTACAGTATAAAACGCAGAATTTCCATGCAAAATAATTGTACCGCTTTTGGTACGTAATTCCAGACAGAATCATACCGCCAGGGAGGTTAAATGTGTTCAGGGGCAGTTGAAAAAAATGCCCAAACGCCTCTGAACTCGTGTTTACCAGCGTCTCGTGTGCATGGGGCCTTAGACTGACAAAATAGGATTTTTGATTTACTAGCAAAATCCATTTCTGCTGATTGCTTGGTTATTGTGCGGTGACTGTCAGTCACTGGCTCTCTGCTCTGTCCTTTCCACTCTCACTGGGGTTCTGGGCTGTGTATTGGTGGGAGTGGCTGTCTCAATCTCCCAGCATCTCGCTGAGAGACTGAGCCAGCTGCCGGTCCAGGTATAAGTGCATCCTGACATTAAAGTGGTTTTAAACACCAAAAGGTTTTTTACCATTTTATGAATGCATTCTTCTTTTACCTGTTAAACTTAATGTTTACATCTTTCGCTATGGATGTCATGTGCTTGATAAGAGCTATAAGATACATGTTTAAAGGCTATAAGCATTTGGGTGCTGTTATTATTATCTCTAAAACTACCTAAAATTGCATAGTTATTTTAGGCTACCATTGTTTCTAGGGTTGTCCCGATACCACTTTTTTAAGACCGAGTACAAGTATCGATACTTTTTTTTTTCAAGTACTCGCCGATACCGAATACTGATACCTTTTTTTTTTTTTTTTTTATCTCATTTGACAGTGGCACATGTGTCAGTATTTTTTTTTTTATCTTTAACAATTTTTTTTAAGTGTTTTCATTTCTTTTTAAATTTATAATGCTTTCTTTTCTTTCTTTTTTTTTTTTTTAAGGGGGGGTTGTGTGTGTGTGTGTGTGTGTGTGTGTGTGTGTGTTAAATTTTTTTATTTTCTACAATTTTTTTTTTTTCTTTTCAGCCCTGTTGGGGAGGCTTTGGTGAGATATCAGGGGTCATAACAGACCTCTGACATCTTCCCTTTGAGACAGGGAAAGGGACTAGGTCCCCCTGTCCCTTTCTCAGCAGCATCAGCTGCGCTGATAATGAATGGAGAGAAGACAGCGTCTTCTCTTCATTCATAAACTGAAACATTTGTAATCACAGATTACAAAGTTTGTTATGTGAATGGACAGTCAGTGATCACTCACTCTGTCCATTTGGAGCAGTAAGGAGCTGGATTTACCGGCTCCTACCCCGCTCCATCCTGACAACTCCAGGGGGTGGAGGAGAGGCACGGAAGGGGAGAGGTATACACGGCGGCATGCACGGGATACACAGCGGCATGCACGGGATACACGGCGGCTTTCAGCTGCTTTTAAAATCAGCGGTGATCGGTGCTTGGAACTTCCCCATGCACTGATCACACCGACAGTACAAGTATCGGGTGAAGCATCGGGACCAAGTACTCGGGCAAATGCTTGGTATCGGTACCGATACTAGTATCGTTATCGGGACAACCCTAATTGTTTCCTCAGCAATGCAAGTTCCTGGGCTGACATTGAAAAGATGTACAAGAATAGAGCTATAGAATACTGACCTTTTCTGACTCTGAAGCATTAAAGCCAGATCTCCAGGCAGCTTGCATTTAAAAAAATTGAGAAGTAGAAATGGCGTCCCTCATACTTCTGCACATTTTAGGCCAGCAGGCTGATCAGAAAAAAAATGGTCTGCTTAGGATTTGACTGCCCATCCTCAGAAAGCTGCTGCATTCAGTATAACCAGGTAATCCAGTGATGAACACTAGTGAGGTAGATGGGGAAATCTTCCTCGCTGGAACATTGTATCCTGATAGCGGGACTCCTCCGCTGTCAGAATACACTGATGAGCAGCCAAATATTGACAAACGTTTTACAACATTCCTGTTTAACAAAAGTTATTTTAACAATTTACTTCTGTTGAACGGCGACAGCAATACATGGATTGAAGTTTGGCTGGTGCCTGCAGAACTGGACGGTTTTCGATCCATCTATGGCCAGCTTTAAGTGTGGGGACCTGTTGCCTACATTCCCATTGTCTGTTTTTGCCTATCCCATTAATGCATTACTTATGGATGTTCCAGGGTCTATGAATATACTATGCCGTGTCCTTTACTGTATGCTTGAGATGAATTTTGATTTGTCTGTAAATTCCATATCTTGCTTTTCATCTATTCGTTGGTTAATTTGTTTACTTGCTACAAAACTGATAATGGAGTGAGACAGTGTTTACAGGGTAGTCACCCCGGGAGCAATGGGGTGGGGCTGTCCTTAAGAGCTATGTCAATTATCTGAAGCTCATAGCCGATTACCCTGGCTCTATGAATACTATTCCTGTACCATACTCCAAGGTATGGAACTTACAGATAAGTCAAAATTCTTATTCTTTTTTTTTTTTTTTTTATTACATTTTTTTTTATATTCTGTTAAGTTTTATGTAGGGAGCTTTCCCAGTTCCACTACTTGCTAAAAAAGAATGACATAAAATGTACTGAGGCTGCTATATCTAAAAGTGTTCACAATACACAGCTGCAATAAAGAAAAATGATAAGCGCTTCAGAAAATTATGTGATGGGTGACCACAATAAATAAAAACAGTGCATATCAAATATTGACATAAATAGCTGAAAAAGTGCAGCTGTGTGCAAAAACGACTCTTAATGACAAAGTCTAAGGCTTGATAAAGTGCAATAATGTGCAAATATGTAAAGGAGAGAGTCTATGGGCATAAAGCAGGGGTGTCCAAACTTTTTTCAAAGAGGTCCAGATTCGATTAAGTGAACATGGTTGAGCGCCGAATACTTTGCCTGACATTCTTTGAACCATTAAAATTCGGTCTAAGTGTGTTCGTCCGAGCACTAATACACTGCCCAACAAGAATTATCTTGCCTTTGTGGCTGTGTGTGGTGAAAAGATGAGCTTGGCGTGTTATTTGTATGTACTGTATTTATTTCTTTTGTGGCCCCAACGAATCCCAGCGCGCTGCTTAGGACCAATCAAGGATGAGCTTGGGCGTGTTATTTGGATATACCATATTTATCGGCGTATAACACGCACAGCCCTACCGTTGCCATGAATGCAGCCTCACATGTGCCCTGAATGCAGCCTTACCAGTGCAGCCTGATCGATGCCCATCTGCAGCCTCGGGGGGCGGAACAAGTGCCGACAGATTACAAACAGAATCTCTTGTTTACTCTGTGACCTCTTTAATACAAAGTCCTATGATGGACAGAACAGTCATCCAATGGCATCCCAGGAGATGGGACTTCCAATAGAGATGCTGCTGAGTAAACCGGAGATTCTCTTCATGTAATCTGATGCACTTGTCCTGCTCCCGCCCTGGGGGCCACAAACAATATATATCCAAATCCCCAGGGGGGGCCTTATTAAATCAACAGGGGGCCGGACTTTGGACATGCCTGGCATAAAGGATGGTAACATTGAATGGATGAGTCGTCTTCTAAATGACTAGGTGATGATGTTATCCACAAAACGGTCTCATATTTTTCCTTGGCGATAGTATAACCTGCTGTGGCTGGATGTCGTGCAGGCTATACATACAGGACCCAGTATGCTCGTTGAGCCAAAGGGGCAAGTGATATGAAAAAAAGATGCCACAATAGTGAAGACCGTATTAAAAAGGGGGGGGGTACTTTAATAACTGTAGATGGACTCTTACATAAAAGGAGTGAGTGAATAAGTGACAGGACGCAGCGGATGGAAACCGCGTCTTACGTCTGTTGGCCTCCGGCTGCTACGTGAGACCACGGGATACACGTAGCAGCCGGAGGCCAAAAGACGTAAGACGGCGTTTCCATCCGTCGCGTCCTGTCACTTTTTCACTTGTATTCATTCACTCCTTTTATGTAAGCGTCCATCTACAGTTATTAAAGTACCCCCCCTTTTAAATACGGTCTTCACTATTGTGGCGTCATCTTTTTTTTTTTTTTTTTTCATATCACTTTCCCCTTTGGCTCAACGAGCATACTGGGTCCTGTATGTATAGCCTGCACGACATCCAGCCACAACAGGTTATACCATCGCCAAAGAAAAATGCTGACATGTTGGAGAAGCAGCACTTTGCCCTATATGTCTTTATATAGCACCTTGAAGGTAAGGGCAGTACGAGACTGTTTTGCTGATAACAACATCACCTTTAGTCATTTAGAAGAAGACTCATCCATTCAATGTTACCATCCTTTATGCCCATAGACTCTCTCCTTTGCATATTTGCACATTATTGCACTTTATTTTATTTTTTTATTTTTTTAAAGTGTATTTTTTGTGCGTGAACTCGAGAGAGGAGCCGGACTGCAGGAGTTGGGAGTAGGCAGACCCTCCCCCCGGAGGCATTCGCCATCCTTCTCCATGCCACTGGTGGCAATGGCGGGTGTGAAGGGGGGCCTCCCACTCACCCCACCCTTCCTGCTCCTCTTGGGAGCCCAACTGGGGCCCAACGGGACCCCAATGGGGCAGAGGGACTCCCCCCTATGAGGGAGTGAGGGGGCCTAGCCCACCCAGCCAGCCCCGTAGGTCCTTCGCCTCTCTTTATTTTAAGAGACCGCATGGCCAAAGTGCGTGTGTTTTCAAACCAATTTCGTGTGCGTGCAAGTGTGGTGGTTTTTGGGGGGGGGGGGGTGGGTGTACTAAGCACAGACGTACCTTGCATAGCACACCCACCGGGAGCCGGGCTGAGACCACCAAACTCAATTCACATGTAGCCGAGACCGGGATCCGAACCCTTGGCTGCAGAGGTGAATGGCTTGTCAACGCAGTGCCAATCACGTTGAGCCACCACAGCTCCCTGTTTTTATTGCACTTTATTTATCAAGCTTTAGCCTTTTTGTCATTTTGAGTCGTTTTTGCACTCAGCTGCACTTTTTCAGCTGTTTATGTCAATATTTAATGTGCCCAGACAGTGTTGGAGAGCTTAAAACAGAACTGGGGAACAGGGGAAGTCGTCCTCTTCCTCGTACCCCTCCTCCTGCAGCAACAGCTTGGGAAAACCATTGAAAGCAATGGGTTTGATTTTACCTGTTGTGACCATGACAACTGTTTAAATTCAATACGATGCACACAAAGTAATCAGTATCTGCACTACTACACTTGTGCACAGCAGAATGGGATAAGCAAAAAGAGAATTAACATTTACATAAATGAAATGTAGTCATAGAAAGATAATTTAGGAAATACAGTTACAAATTAGAAAGTTAACCACTTAAAGACCCCCGCACGCACATATACGGCCACAACATGGCTCGTACAGGCACAAGGGCGTAAATTTACGTCCCCGCCTGAGTGCGGTTCTGGGGTCCCATCGGGACCCCCTCCGCAGCGTGCGGGGGTCTCCCTACCTCTGGGAGCGATCCGGGATCTGCGGGCGGATGTCCGTGATATCCGCCCCCCCCCCCCCCCCCCCCCCCCGCGATCGCTCCCAGCCAATGGGAGCGCGCTCCCAGCCTGTCACTTCCTCCTCCTGTGTTTACACAGGAAGGAGGAAATTATGTCACCTCTCATCGCAGCGCTGTTTCCCAGCGCTGCTGATGAGAGAAGACATCACAAGTAAGTGTGCACCAACACAACACTGACACACACTCACATAGGCATATTAACCCCTTGTGATCGCCCCCCCCCACCCCCCTGTCACAGTGTTACTGAATGCAGTGATTTAATCACTGCATTTAGTGTCAGTGTGACAGGCACTGTAAAAAACAGTTAGTGTTAGGTTCAGGATAGCCCCCCCACCCCCCCTAATAAAGTTTTAACCCCTTGATCACCGCCCTAGTTAACCCTTTCACTCCCTATTGCCAGCGTCACTAAGCGATCATTTTTCTGATCGCTGTATTAGTGTCGCTGTTCCCGCTAGGTAGCTATTTTTTTTTATTGCGATTTTTTTTTTTTTTTTTTTTTTTACTAAAGACATGTGGCTAAATAAATTTTGGCCTAAATGTTTGACTAAAATTTAGTTTATTTGATTTTTTTTTTAACAAAAAGTAAAAAATAGTGTTTTTTTTTTCAAAAATGTCGCTCTATTTTTGTATATAGCGCAAAGAAATAAAAATCGCAGAGGTGATCAAATACCACCAAAAGAAAGCTCTATTTGTGGGAAGAAAAGGACGCAAATGTTGTTTGGGAGCCACGTCGCACGACCGCGCAATTGTCTGTTAAAGCGACGCAGTGCCGAATCGCAAAAACACCTTGGGTCATTTACCAGCGTATTGGTCCGGGTCTTAAGTGGTTAAAGAGGAGTTCCAGCCCATTCTACTGTGCACAAGTGTAGCAAGCAGACCGTGCAGGTACTGATTACACTGTGTGCATTGTATGGAATTTAAACAATTATCATGGTCACAACAGAACAGTAAGACCCCTTTCACAAATGCGGACCGTATGTCCGCTTTTTCATCCATCCGTTTGCGGATGAAAAAGGGACATACATTGGTCACTATGTAATTGCGGGTGTCAGTGGATGAACGATTTTGCAGACGGAAGAAGACCCTATTTTTTTTTCTTCCGTCTGCAGAGCGGATCGGATGATCACGGACATACGGTCCGTGTTCATCCGCTCCCCCTATAGGGGAGAGTGGAGAAAAGACAGGGCGGTCCCTGCACAGTGTGCGGAGACCGCTCTGTCGTCCGGCTCAGCGGGGATATACGGAGCGATCCGCGCTGAGCTTACGGAGGCGGATCCGCCCCATGTGAAAAAGGCCTTAAAGTGGAACAGGTAAAATGAAACCCATCGCTTTCAGTGGTTTTCCAAGCTATAGCTTCATTTCCATGAAAATGAGGTCTTCGTACTCGGACATAAGCAAAGAGGTTCAACAACCGGCCCACGTCCAAGGGTAACTGCAGAAGTTTTTCTGTTTTATTATTGAAAACAGGGAACCAATTAACCTTTTCTCTACTTCAGATTTCACACTGCATCCACTTCTGAAGGCTGACACCGTGTTCAGTGTTCAAAAGCACTAAAAACACAAATCACAGACTTCAAAATTAGTGAAAGGATCCGCATTCCAGTTAGTGACTGCAGCAGGAGATCTATGAACAACAGTTTGTTAGATCTCCTGCTGTGGAAAATTGTGCCCCCTGACTAATACTTAAACCACAACTGTAAAAGGGTTGATGAAAGAATAAAAGCCATGACACAGATGGCACATTTTAGGCTGTTTCAAAGCGGTAGTGCAATGATATATCCGCTGAAATTCTGGCAGGGTTATAGTTATGTGATCTTTTAATGGCTGCAAAAGGAGGAACATACCAGAGCTATCTTCCCTGTGCAATCAGCGCCTGTCTTTCTTTATATATGCACAGAGAGCATTTACAATAAACTACACCAATGAATCCCAGGTGTACAATTCTAAAACCATTAACATTTTTAAATACTAAGTTGGCTGTGCCTGGAAACCAGGTGCACATTTTTGTTCCCTCATTAATGGTTTATATTTAACTTGTAATCTATGTAGATTTTCATGGGTGATTATAACTTACTGCTCAATCAGATGAGCTATGCAGAATTTGACTTGTGTTCTATATACTGTATGACTGCTTGTGTTTACTGTTCAGGTAAAGTCAGCATCTCAGTGTATTTAAATTGCTAAAGCAGCATACATTATCATTGACACATTAATACCATCCTTGTAACTGAGGTGAGTTGAGAACACTATCGGGCATACACATGATCAGAATTTAAAAATGTAATTTAAAGAATTTAAAAATCAGAATTTTTTTATCGGAATTCCGTTCAAGCTGTCTTGCATGCACACTGTCAGACCAAATTCTGACCGTCCAAAACACGGTGACGTAAAACGCTACGACGAGCCGAGAAAAATTAAGTTCAATGATTCTGAGCATGCGTGTTTTTTTTTCCCTGTCAGAGTTGCACACAGACCATAGGAATTTCCTATCGTGTTTTAATTTTTTTTCCCCAAAAAAAATGTTCTATTTCTGAACGCTGAGTGGGAAAAAAAAAGTCAGATGGGGCACACACACGATCGGAATTTACGATTTGAAAAACGTCCACCAGACTTTTTTCATTGGAATTTCCGATTGTGTGTATGCGGCATGAGTGCTGATTCACACAGGGGTGGCTTTAGTCGTCCGACTCTGAAGCCGGCCCCGCTCAGCGCGGCTTGCAAACTACTTCTTTAATAGAAGTCAATGCAAGCCCCTCCGAAGTCGCCCCCCAGGGGAACCTTTTATTAAGTCGGATCGACTTGAGTCGCTCTTATTGGAACAGTTCCTAGTCGCCTGATAGGTTGCCCCAGTGTGAACTGGCACCAACTGTCCGGATCATCGGGAGAAAATAAAAGGAAAAAAAGGAAAGCATTTGTAAGCTGCATTTCCTATGTGTGGTCATTTGCATCAACCTTTATGGCCAATGCATTTAGGATGCTAGGCTGCTTTACGCATAGGAGCCATTTACCTTTTTAATGTGTTTTATAGGGCTTGGAAAGCATAAATGCACGCGACCAAAAAAAAATGTAAATGCTTCAGGAATATCTGGCTATAGGGGTGTAGACAGGGACTTCAGGAGTTTGTTGACAGAACACATTAACATCTGAGTTCATTGTAAAATTACCTTTTTTATATTTAGATGGATATCTGTCGGTCACAGTAATCGTATGCATGCTATTTATACTATATTAGCTAAAATGTCTAGATCTGACCTACTATTGCCTCTTTGTAAATGTAGAGGTAAACAATTTATGGGATATCTTTGCTATGTGTGGATGCATAAAGGCGCATTTGCATCGGTTTTTTTCAATCTTGCATAAGATGTCATTGGAAGAATTTTGAACTCTAGCATCATAAATTTTCACTTCTACTGAAAGGATGGTCTAATAATCTCATCGCAATTGGAGTTGGTACCATTGCAAGGTCAAGTGTTAGAGGTCAATAGTTGGGTTAAGTGGAAGCTAAGATTAAGTGTAAGAGCTCATTTTATGCTATTGCATTGCATTATCGCGCATTACATTTGTTGTTGGGGTGCGGTGTCCACTGTAGTAGCAGCCATGCACTTGCTTTAACCCCTTGTATACTGCAGTGTTTATAAACGTATATTGGTAGACAAGGTCTTACCACAATCCTCTTACTCTCCTATTAGAAGGCCTTCTCTACTATCCTTGCATTAACAGCTATGTGGTTGGCAATGTTGCGCCCATACTAACCACAATCTGGAAAGCTTGGAATAATGCACATGGGTAGATACAGCCTTCGCATAGGCACCTTTTGGTCCAAATTTTTGCCACCCCTTCCCCGTTTTTCTTTCTCTCACTTCCTCTATCTTGATGTTACAAACTGTACACTCATACGCTCTGCCTATTTATATAGTCAAACAGCTGAATGTTCTGTACTTTATATGCAGTCATATAAATGGGTTCATTCTTATTTGCCCCCCCCCCCCTTTTTTTTTTTCCTCTTGATACATGTGTACATTGCATATATGGAAATAATGCCTTTCACCTCTTGTGTAACTGCTAAACCTACATTTTGTAATTAACATTTTATAAAGTTTACCTACAAATATCAAACTGTTCACGGAGACTAAAAAATATTATTGTCTAACGTAGATTACATTTTTTTTTTTGTCACGGTTCACAGAACTTCCTGTGAAGTTAACCATAACACAAAAAACTCTCCTGCGCTCTGGTGTTTCGCCAAACCGAGTACAGCAGTATAGTCTAACGGTAAAGTCTAAAGTCTTGCAGCCCTCCACAGAACAAAGGGTGTTCATAAGGCTAAAACAAAAAAGAAAGGAGGGCGCACCGACCTTGTGCGTTACCACTTAAAATATTTATTAAAAACAGAATGATTTCAGAAAAAATGATCGCTTAGTGACGCTGGCAATAGGGAGTGAAAGGGTTAACTAGGGTGGTGATCAAGGGGTTAAACCTTTTTTAGGGGGGGTACGGGGCTACCCTGGACCTAACACTAACTGCTTGTCACACTAACGGTCACACTGACACTAAATGCAGTGATCAGTAAATATATGATCACTGCATTCAGTGACGGGGCTGGGGGGGGGGTGATCGGAAGGGGTTAAATGTGCCTATGTGTGTGGCGTCAGTGTAGTGTTTGTGCAACTTGCTTCTCCTCTCGGCAGATTGAAAATACCGTCGAGAGGAGAGCTCACATCACTTCCCCTGACTATGTTTACATTACATAGGCAGAGGAAGTGACACGGCGGGGGCTCTGCTGATTGGCTGGGAGCAATCACGAGAGGGCGGACAGAAACGAACAGCCGCCCCCTCAGCACGGATCGCTCCCCAAAGTAAGCCGCACGCAGCGGAGGGGGTCCCGATCTTTTGTCCATAGCGCGGATCTCAAGTGGTTAAGGAGGACACGCAGCAGGAGAGAGGTATCACGGACCATACAGGCTTTGAAGAAGGGGGTATTCCCCAGAAACGTGTCAGCCATTTTAGATGTCTGAGGTTCTACTGGCAGGTGCCATGAGGTCCAGTCCAGCTGTTTGAAAAGCGCTTACTCAATATTTCTTTGTGAGTAGGACCATTGCTTTTTATTCTGTTTTTAATTAATAAATATTTTAAGTGGTAATGCACAAGGTCGGTGCGCCCTCCTTTCTTTTCTTTTTTATGAAGTTAACCAGCCAGATTCATTTCAAATTCTGACTTGCACGAATCAATTTGCTCATACCTATCTAGGAGTGGTTGCCAGGCAACTTTTTTTTTAATCATTCTTTTCCACTGCTAGCCTTTTTAATATGGTATCTGACAACGCTGAAATTCCATTTTAACAAGCATTTCAGCATGCCCTCCTGTTCCTGGGTCATATGCAGTTCTGTACCAGGTTTTGGTTGCTATGCCATTTCAGCTTTCTGCACTGTGTATCATTGTGAAATGGCCCACCTATACCAAACCACCCTTTTTGTTTTTCTGCAGGGAGTTTCCTTTTGGGTTTTCTGTATACAGAAACGCTGTCCTGCTAGCTCACCTTCCTGTAAGGCCTTGTACACACGAGGGAATATTTCCGCTGAACATGGTCCGACGGAGCATTTCAGCCGAAAAATCCGCTCGTGTGTAGGGGCAAATGGACCGTTTTGGCCGGATTGCTCCGACGGAAAAATTTCAAAGCATGCTTTGAAATTTTTCCGCCGGATAGCTGCCCGTCAGATATGTCCGCTGGTTAGTACGGCAAACCAGCGGACATATCTGCCCGCACATGCATCGTATCCTGTGAATGGATCAGACGCATGCGCGCGGAAGTGTTTACTTCCTGGTGCGGTCACGTGGCGGCGTCAACGTCACCGCCGCGCAATTTGATCCGATGGTGTGTACAGCCACCGGATCAAACAGCCGGCGGTCATATCCGATGGAAACGGTCCGTCGGACCGTTTCCATCGGATATATTACATCGTGTGTACAAGGCCTAAGAGTCGCATAGAATTTTTTTTTATCCACTGCTTTGCCCTGTAGTTAGTGCAGTGAGGACATGAGAGCTGTCCTAGTCTGGTTGGAAGGCAGAGAATCACACTCTGGACCACTCCCACTAGAAAAGGAGCTGTGGTGGATGCACCACTCTTTTCTTTTGTTTGAATTTTTACTAGGTATAAAATACAGCTATAAAAAACAATTGTACTAAAATGTCCATTTATAGACAGTTTGTCTAATGCCTAATAATGCTTAAATACTTTTGTGCTTGCTTGGTATTCCTTTCCAGCCTTATGCAGATCAACAACTCTTGATCGTATGTCTTCAGAAAGCTTCTTTTTTTGTGAGGTATGGTTCACAGCAGCTGATACTTCTTATGAACAGTATTCTTAAAACGTTTAGGTGTCTTATCATATTCGCTCTAAACCATACCTCCAAACTCATTTTTATTATTGAACTTCAGTAGTGAAAACTACTGATTCAAACTGGCTTTCGTTGAAGTAATTTCATGGGTTCATTTACTTTTCCTTCCGCACTGCAAAATGTTTAATGGGTGTCTTCAATAGAGACATGAGAAATTCAAATTGGGTATTGTGTGCTTAAACAGATTCTGTTTGTCTATTGTTGACTTAGATGAGAATCAGATCAAATTTTATGGCAAATTACTGCAGAAATCCAGTTAATTCCGAATGGGTTCCCATAATTTTTCTTGCCACTGTATGTCATTTTTTACTTGAAATTTACAAGGGGGAAATACCGTAGGCTTATCCACAAGCCCTGCAATTTGGGCAGACACGCTGGGAAGTTAAATGGCTCCTGTCTAATATGTATGAATGTGTTGGGAACCTTGGGTTGTAAGCTCCTTGAGGATAGGGACTGATGTGAATCTACGATCTATATGTAATGCACTGCGTAAATTGATTGTGCTATACAAGTACCTGAAATAAATAAAAATAAGATGCAATAGAATACAGTGCCTTGAAAAAGTATTCATACCCCTTGAAATGTTCTCCATTTTGTCATGTTGCAACCAAAAATGTAAATGTATTTTATTGGGATTTTATGTGATGGATCAACACAGTGGGAAATCTGACGTGTAAGGAAAATGATAGATGTTGTTTTCAATTCTTTTTACAAATATCAAAGTTAGTCAGGTTGAAAAAAGACACAAGTCCATCCAGTTCAACCACAAAAAAAAATAAACAAACAAAATAAAAACATAGTGCAATCCCATACACCCAACTCCATACCCACAGTTGATCCAGAGGAAGGTAAAAAACCCCAGCAGATTGTGATCCAATTTACTACAGCAGGGGATAAAAATTCCTTCCTGATACCCTGGGAGGCAATCGGCTTTACCCTGGATCAACTTTAACTGCAAATCTTAGTACTCGGTTATATTATGTACATTTAGGAAAGTATCCAGGCCTTAAAGCAATCTACTGAGCTGGCCAGAACCACCTCTGGAGAGAGTCTGTTCCACCTTTTCACAGCTCTTACTGTGAAGAAAACGTTCCGTATTTGGAGATGAAATCTCTTTTTCTCTAGAGTTAAGAGTGTCCCATTGTCCTCCGTGTTGACCGTAAAGTGAATAACACCAAGTTCACTATATGGACCCCCTTATATATTTGTACATGTTGATCATATCCCCCCTTATTCTCAAGAGTGAATAAATTCAGTTCTTCTAATCCTTTCCTCATAGCTGAGCTCCTCCATGCTGCCTCTTATTAGTTTGGTTGTCTTTCTCTGCACTTGTATTCAGCCCCCTTTACTCTTATACCCCTAGCTAAAATCTAGTGGAACCAATTGCCTTCCAAATTCACCTAATTAGTGAATGGAGTCCATTTGTGTGTAATTTAATCTCAGTAGAAATACGGCTGTTCTGTAAACAAACGGCATCATGAAGGCCAAGGAACACACCCGACAGGTCAGGGATAAAGTTGTGGAGAAGTTTAAAATGGGGTTAGGTTATTAAACAATATCCCAAGCTTTGACAATCTCACAAAGCACTTTTCAGGCCATAAGAAGTCCCGTTTGCAGTTTGCGAGAAGCCATGTGGGGGACACAACAAACATGTGGAAGAAGGTGCTCTGGTCAGATGAGGCCAAAATTTAGCTTTTTGGCCTAAAAGCAAAACGCTATTCGTGGCAGAAAACTAACACTGCATATCACCCTGAACACACCATCCCCACTGTGAAACATGGTTGTGGGGATGCTTTTCTTCAGCAGGGACAGTAAAGCTTGTTGGTGGGAAGATGAATGGAGCCAAATACAGGGCAATCTTGATAGAAAACCTGTTGGAGGCTGCAACAGACTTGAGACTGAAGCGGAGTTTCACCTTCTAGCAGGACAACGACCCTTAACATACAGCCAGAGCTACAATGGAATGATTTAGATCAAAGCATTATTCATGTGTTAGAATGGTCCAGACCTAAATCCAATTGAGAATCTGTGGCACAACTTGAAAATTTGCTGTTCGTAGACGTCCATCCAATCCTGCAAAGAAGAATGTGCAAAAATTGAATTCTCTGTAGTTGTGCAAAGCTGGTAGAGGCATCCCCAAAAAGACTTGCAGCAAAAGGTGGTTCTACAAAGAATTGAGTCAGGGTGGCTGAATACAAATGCATGCCACACTTTTCACATATTTGTAAAAAAACAAAAAAAAAAAACAATTTTCCTTCCACTTCACAAATATGTGCCACTTTGTGTTGGTCTATCAAGTAAAATCCCAATAAAATAGATTTACGTTTTTTTGGTTGTAACATGACAAAATGTGGACGATTTCAAGGGGTCTGAAGAAAAACTTGATTCCCCAGGGTTTCATGTGCTTGTCCTTATTGACCACTTCAGCCCCGGAAGGATTTAACCCCTTCCTGACCAGAGCACTTTTTGTGATTCGGCACTGTGTTGATTTAACTGACAATTGCGCGGTCGTGCGACGTGGCTCCCAAACAAAATTGGCATCCTTTTTTCCCCACAAATAGAGCTTTCTTTTGGTGGTATTTAATCATCTGTGATTTTTTTATTTTTTGCGCTATAAACAAAAATAGAGCGACTATTTTGAAAAAAAAATCAATATTTTTTTACTTTTTGCTATAATATCCCCAAAACATATCTAAAAAAACATTTTTTTTCCTCAGTTTAGGCTGATACGTATTCTACATATTTTTCGTTAAAAAAAAACGCAATTAGCGTTTGGTTTGCGCAAAATTTATAGCGTTTACAAAAAAGGGGATAGTTTTATGGCATTTTTAATTATTTTACTAGTAATGGCGGCGATCAGCGTTTTTTATTTTATTTATTTTTTAATTTTTTTTTTAGCACTGAGACATTATGGTGGACACATCGGACAATTTTGACACATTTTTGGGACCATTGGCATTGTCATAGCGATCAATGCTATAAAAATGCATTGGATTACTATAAAAATGCCATTGGCAGTGAAGGGGTTAACACTAGGGGGCAGGGAAAGGGTTAAGTGTGTTCCTGGTGTGTTCTGACTGTATGGGGGGGGTGGCCTCACTAGGGGGAATCACCGATCTTCTGTTCATACATTGTATGAACAGAAGATCAGCGTTTCCCCCGCTGACAGGAACGAGAGCTATGTGTTTACACACATAGCTCTCGTTCCCTGCTCTGTAACGAAGGAGCGTGCGTGCCCGGCGGCCGAAAAAGATAGGACGTAGAGTGAATTTTAAAGATAACTAAACACTAAAGTTAGCCCAATTTTTTTGTTGTATGTGAAAGATGTTACGCTGCGAGAATAGTGATCTTTATTCTAAGCATTCTTCCCAGAATCGTGCAGCTCTAGTAGTATTGTGATAAGCTCTGTGATTGGTCACAGTGATCACATGGTACAGACAGGGCCAATCACAGCCCATCTGTACCATGTGATTAGCTATGGCTAATCACAATAGTAAAAAATTAATAATTTGAATTAAAAAAATGGTTTCTTATAACTGTAAAATTAAATTATACGCAATCATAGTGTATAAAATAAAAAAATCTATCACCCCCTCACAGTTATAATGTTACTGTAGTAACGCTGTATTGCTCTGGTCATTGTATGTAAAAAGAAAAAAAAGTACCAGTTACTTACCGGTAGCTGGATTTCTACGAAGTCTTACAGGACGGCACTGTGAGAGTAGACTGGCTCACCTGACAGGAAACACAATCAAAATGAGGTTTAAAAGGCCCCACCCCTCCCGTGTGCCTCAGTTTAAGATAAGTAACCGCTCTTTAGAACACGGTATAGACAGAGACTAAGAAAAAGGAGGAATATAGATAGGAGTAAAAGGGAGGGAAGTAGGCCTGCCGTCCTGTAAGACTTCGTAGAAATCCAGCTACCGGTAAGTAACTGGTACTTTCTCCCTCGTCTTCCAGGACGGCACTGTGAGAGAAGAGCAAGTACTCTTCAGGCCTACCTTAGGGCGGGACCACCGTCTGTAAGACCTTCCTACCAAACATCAGGTCTTGAGGAGACAGTAGTTCGACTCTATAATGTCTGATGAACGTATTCCGGCTGGACCAGGTTGCCGCTCTACAGATCTGCTCTATGGAAGCTCCTGCCCTTTCTGCCCAGGAGGTTGCCAGAGAACGCGTGGAATGAGCCTTAATAACAGGAAGTGGTCTACCTGCCTGTGTGTATGACAAGGAGATATCCTGCCTAATCCATCTGGAGATGGAAGCCTTAGTTGCCTGTTGACCCTTTTTCTGCCCTGAGAAATTAACTAAAAGGTGAGGGGAAGTTCTGAACTCACTAACCCTCTCTAGGTAAACTAAAAGGCAGCGTCTTACATCCAGGCAATGGAAAGTGGCTTCCTTTTCATTGCTGGGATTTGCGCAAAAAGAAGGAAGTATAACTTCCTGAGACCTATGGAACCTGGTTGCCACCTTGGGAAGGTACAGAGGATCCTGAGTCAAAATAACCCTATCTTCAAAAACCCGCAGAAAGGGTTCCTTGATAGAAAAAGCATGCAAGTCTCCAACTCTCTTGGCAGACGTGATGGCTAACAAAAAGGTAAACTTAATCGTAAGAAATTTTACAGAAATGCTGTCTATAGGCTCAAATGGTGCCTTAGTCAGCTGCTCCAGAACCAGGGAGAGGTCCCATGAGGGAACCCTGGAAATCTGCACAGGAGAAAGTCTGTCCCTAGCTGTCAGGAACCTCTTGATGAGAGGGTCCGCTGAGAGGCTCTTCTCCAAAAAATATGATAAAGCTGCCACTTAACCTTTTAGGTGCCGTACACACGGCCGAGGTTCTCGCTGAAAATCAGCGAGAACCTCGCTGGAATGCACATTCCAGCGAGGACCTCGGCCGTGTTTCTACGGTCTCAGCGAGCTTCCCGTCGGGAAGCCCGTCGAGCCGAAATAGAGAGCACGCTCTCTATTTCCTCGACGGCCCGCCTGGAAGAATGGCTGGTTGCCATTCCCGACGGGCGGGTCGCCGAATCCGACGGCCGGGAGAGAACCTCGACGGGCGGAACGATGTGTTCTGCCCGTCGAGGTTCTCTGCCGTGTGTACGGCGCCTTAGAGTTCTGGTAGCTAAGCCTAGTTCCACGCCATCCTGAAGAAACTCCAGGATGGCGGGAGTTTTGGGAGAAGAGATCCGCTTAGTGGTGCACCAACGCGAAAAGACTGTCCAGACCTTTGCGTAGATGTGTCTGGTGACCTTCTTGCGGCTGGATAGTAGGGTATCTATGACTCTATCCGAGCAGCCCCTCCGCTGCAAGTTCCGCCTCTCAAGAGCCATGCCGTCAGGCTGAAGAACCCTGGGTTCGAATGAGAGATCGGCCCCTGCCGCAGGAGATCCGCTCGGAAAGGAAGGGGAAGCGGGGGAGCTAGAGACCAGAGCTTCAGAATGGGAAACCAGGATCTCCGGGGCCACCAAGGAGTGATTAGGATTAACTTGGTCTCCGCGGAGGCCAGCTTTTGTAAGACCCTTGGGATCAGATTCAGCGGGGGAAAAGCGTAAGCCAGACGGAAATCCCAGGCCTGGGCCAGCGCATCCACCCCCTGAGAACCCCGTCCCTGCAAAAGGGAAAAGAATCTGTTCACTTTTCTGTTTTCCCTGCAGGAAAAAAGATCTATCTCTGGAACCCCGAACCGCCAACAAACCCAGTCGAAGGTTTTTTGGCACAATTCCCACTCCCCCTGAAAAATGGGTCGACGACTCAAAGTCGGCCTCCAGATTGGTGGCTCCCCTTATGTGGATTGCCAGAATAGAGGGTACTCTCTGTTCCGCCCAACCCAGGATCTCCAGGGAGAGTGTCAGGAGAGACTGGGACCTGGTGCCCCCCTGTCTGTTGAGAAAGGCGACTGTTGTAGCATTGTCGGAAAGGACCAGGACATCCTTGCCCTGAATTCTTTCTTCGAATGCCTTCAGAGCTTCTCCCACTGCCAGTAATTCTCGATAGTTGGAAGAGGTCCGCCTTTGATGAGGGTCCCAGGATCCCTGAGCCCGCAGTTCTTGTACATGGGCTCCCCAACCCCAAGCACTGGCGTCCGTAGTGACCTTTAGTGGATTGGTCTGACTCCACGGACGGCCCTTCAGGAGGTTTTGGTGGTGAAGCCACCACTCTAGGGAGTCCTTGACTAGGATCGGGACCCTGACCCGGGAATCGAGAGTGTCCTCCTTCCCGTTCCAGGCGGAGAGGAGGAACCTCCTGAAGTGGTCTTGCGTGTAGTTGGGCCCAGGGGACCGCCGGAATGCAAGCGGTCATTCGACCCAACAGCTTCATGATCTCTCTGAGGGAGGGACTTTCTGTAGCCACTAAAGACCCGATCGCCGTCACAAGCCTCTGGAACTTCTCTTGGGGAAGAAAAAGCTTATTTTCTCGGGAATCTATGATAACCCCCAGGTATGCCTTCCGCTGTTCCGGCAGAAGGGAGGACTTTTGCTTGTTGATTATCCAACCAAGCGACTCCAGAGTGGTCATGACGACGGTCAGGTCCGAAAGGAGCTGATCCTGACTTGGGCTGAAGAGCAGAAGGTCGTCTAGATAGGGGACGAGGGAGACCCTCTTCAGATGTAGATGAGCCATTACCTCCGCCAGGACCTTCGTAAACACCCTTGGGCTGGAGGCCAGACCAAAGGGAAGGGCAGCAAACTGCCAGTGCTGAATTCCCTGTGCGGAGGCGAGGGCAAATCTCAGAAACCTCTGATGTCCCGAAAAAATCGGGACATGCAGGTAGGCGTCCCTTAAATCTATGGTCGCCATAAAGACGCCTTCTAACAAAAGACCCCTGAGGCTGTGAACACTCTCCATCCGGAATCTTTTGTAGAGGAGATGGGAGTTCAGGGGTTTCAGATTGATTATCAATCTGAACTTGCCGTCCGGCTTGGGAACCACAAAAATGTGGGAGTATACTCCCTGACCTTGTTGGTCTGGGATTATGACCCCCTGTTCTGCCAGACTTACAATATTCTGGGAGAGGCCTACGGCCTTGCTGGAGTCCCTTGGGAGGTGAGTGAGGAGAAAGGTCGGGGGGGGAAGCTCTCTGAACTCTAAATGGTAACCCTCCCTGATTATCTGCAGGACATGGGGACTCTGGGTTATGCTCTCCCAGGCAGGAAGAAACCTGGCGAGCCTGCCCCCCACCTTCCCGTCACTTGGTGTCTTTTCCGGATGGTTTGGGACTGGAAAAAAGGATCCCCCCCTTTGGTCTATCTTTACCAAAGGTCCAACGTCGGCTGGTGGACGGTCTTTTGTCCGGGGCCGGAATCTTTCTCTGGCTGGGACGAAAGGACCGCTTCCTACTCTGCCTGGGTTTTGAAGGGAATTTATTCCCCTTCTCAGAAGACCTGGACAAAGCCTGATCTAAGGCTTCCCCCAAACAAGAGGGAACCCTTGAAGGGGAGTGCACATAGGCGGCGTTTAGAGGCAAGATCACCCCTCCAGGTTTTTAGCCAGACGGCCCTCCTAGAGGCATTAATAAGGGCCCCGGTCTTGGCTGAGGCGCGAACGGTTTCCACCGCTGCGTCTGCCAAGTAGGCCACTGCCCCGCTAATAAGCTGCAGGGAATCTCGTATCTCCTTAGTCTTGGAAGAACTGGGGAGATGGTCTAGAAGCTTGGAAGTCCAGGCGTCGGCATTTCTTGCCACGCAGGCTGAGGCCAATGCAGGACCAAGGGCGGCTGCATTGGCTTCCCATGCTCTACGGAGAGAAGTGTCGGTACACCTATCCATGGCATCCTTTAAACTGCCTGTGTCCTCAAAGGAAAGGTCTGACTGTTTAGAGACCTGTGCCAAGGGGGCATCAAGCTTAGGGACCTTAAAAAAGGTGTCTACTACCTCCGTCTTAAAGGGACAGCGGCGTTTCCAGGTTTTGAACCTTGGTAAGCTTTTTTCAGGTTCTGCCCACTCCCTGAGGATAATGTCCTTTAGTGACTGATGGACAGGAATGGTCATGGTTTGAGGCTTTATTAAACCCCTGTACATCCTGTCCTGGGCTGAGACCTGCTCTGCTGGTTCTTGAATATGCTCGGTAGCATAAACAGCTGCTAGAAGGCCCTCCATATCCTCAGCAGGAAACATATATTTTCCTGTCCTGGCATCCTCCTCCTCCTCTTCCTCCTCCGCCTGGCTGTCAACCAGGGTTTCACTACGCAAGGTTAACTCGGACTCCTCAGAATCCGAGGGGTACACTCTACGAGCCTGTAGTGGTACAAATGGACGAGAGGCAGAAGAGGATTCCTGGGAGGAGGGGCCCGGAGCCTGAGAATCAATGTCTTTTCTATTTAGGGAAGATTGAAACTCCTTTAGGGTGGATAGCATTTCGGTCTGAACCGAGAGAAATTGCTTCATAATCTGTGAGGTCTCCTTCCCTGTTAGTTTACAGATGCATTTAGAACAGAATGGCTTGTTATGCTCAGCTGGTAATTTGTCACTACAATTGCCACATTTCCTAACACGTTTAGGAGGCTTAGCCACTCTGCTGGACTCCCCCTGGGCAACATGGTCTTCACCTAAACATATCAGGGAAAAACATATGCCCATTAGCCCTCAACCTCTCAGTGATTAGGGGAGGGGGGGGGTTGTTTTGGAGACAAAAACCCCCCTAAGAAAAAGGAAGGACTCACCCTTGGTGGTTTCCTCTGCAGCCATAGGAAACAGACGGTCCTCCTCCATAGTAGTGTCTTGTGCCAAGAAAAGGGCTTCCATGAACACGTTCTGAGGCCGCCAGGCCCCTCCATCTCCCTGGCTGCTTTATAGTGCGCCCCGATCGCCTGCAGCGTTTGTCCGGTGGGGGCCGCCATCTTGCCGCGCGGGAGCGGAATGACGTCACGGTGCCGTGCGCGTCATCAACAGGCGCCCGGATGCTCCTGGCGCCGCTCGAAGCGGCGCCTAACTACCCGCCATGCGGTCCAGCAAACCCCCGGACGGAGCCAGCAGGAAGGGGGAGGCCTTAGCCCAACCTCCAAGGTAGGGAATCAGGCGGGGGGAGAGAGGATGTGGCCTCTTCGGAGCACTGGAGAGCCCTGCCCTCCTAGGAGGCTCCGGCGTCCAGGGGAGTCTGTGTCTTCTCCTGTTCCCCCCTGGACTAAGACGACGGGGGAAACCCCCCCGGGGGGGTAGCAAGCTACACCGGACCCAACGGCACCCGGTACCTGCGGTCCGGGCTCCGGGGGGGGGGACCACCAGCCCCAGGCTTTAGGTCACGAAGAAAAAAACAAACGTTTCGCTGAAAGGGAAACACAATCAGAACTGAGGCACACGGGAGGGGTGGGGCCTTTTAAACCTCATTTTGATTGTGTTTCCTGTCAGGTGAGCCAGTCTACTCTCACAGTGCCGTCCTGGAAGACGAGGGAGAAAGTGGAATTTTCAGGTGCTCAGCATAGCGTTACACCCCTTTTTGAAAAGTACAATTTTAACCACTTAAGGACCGCCGCATGTACATTTACGTTGGCAGAATGGCACCGACGGGCACATCAACGTATATATACGTTGGTGCCTTGGGGGGGATCGGGGGTCCGATCGGACCCCCCCGTACATGCGGCAGTCCGCGCGGCTGTAGCAGCGATCCAACGAGGGGGCAGCTATTCGTTTTTGTCCGCCCCCTCCGGATAGCTCTCAGCCAATGCGCGCGCTCCCCCTGCAGTGCATTTCCTCCTCCTGTGTAAACACAGGAAGGAGGAAGCGACGTGATCTCTCCCTCAGCGGTTTTTTCAACCACCGCTGAGGAGAGATCACAACACAAGTAAGTGTGCACCAACACTACACTACACTACACTACACTTCACATAAACACATTTAACCCCTGCGATCGCCCCTCCCCCCTGTCAGTGTCACTGAATGCAGTAATCGTACATGTATGATTACTGTATTTAGTGTCCGTGTGACAGGCAGTGTAAAAGTCAGTTAGTGTTAGGTTTTAACCCCTTGAACACTGCCCTAGTTAACCCTTTCACTCCCTATTGCCAGCGTCACTAAGCGTTCATTTTTCTGATCGCTGTATTAGTGTCGCTGTTCCCGCTAGGTAGCTAATTTTTTTTATTGCGTTTTTTTTTTTTTTTTTTTTTTTTTTTACTAAAGACATGTGGCTAAATACATTTTGGCCTAAATGTTTGACTAAAATTTAGTTTATTGATTTTTCTTATAACAAAAAGTAAAAAATATTGTTTTTTTTTTCAAAAATATCGTTCTATTTTTGTATATAGCGCAAAAAATAAAAATCGCAGCGGCGATCAAATACCACCAAAAGAAAGCTCTATTTGTGGGAAGAAAAGGACGCAAATTTTGTTTGGGAGCCACGTCGCACGACCGCGCAATTGTCTGTTAAAGCGACGCAGTGCCGAATCGCAAAAACCCCTTTGGTCATTTGGCAGCATATTGGTCCGGGTCTTAAGTGGTTAATCAATATCTCAATGAGCACAAGAACAATTTTCAAAGTTTTGACACAACTGAGTTGAGTTGTTGACAAATTCTGGTGGGCTTTTTTGTGCATAAGCTTTAGGAGAGACTTCCTTCATGGACGACACCCATGCAATGCCACTGCTCTGCAGTGTACGTCGTATTATGTCACGGGGAAAAAAATTGCCTCGGTTTGGCTTTCTAATTCTAATTCACTATGGTGAATTTGCATGGAGATTTTCTTCAACCCTTCTCATCAGATGCTCATGTTGAGGTGTTAACTTCCATGGACGGCCTGGACATCTCTGTGAGATGGTTGTAGTTCCATCTTTCTAAAAATCACACAGTACAGATGGGTTGTGACTGGTTGTTTGTACCATGTGGTCACTGTTATCAATCGTAGAGCTCATCACAATAGTTCACATAATGAGAGGCACAAATCAAGGCCTTTCGTTGTGTACAATTGTCATGTGATTGGCCACGGTGATCATATGGTACCGGCAGTGGACTGGTACAGTGATCTGTCCCCGGACACAGCCACTGACAGTTCGCTCTGGGGGGGCCAGGCGACCTCCCAGGCCAACAGGGCTCCCGCTTGACCGTCATTGGACAACAGTCCGGGCAGGAGGGGGTTAAACTAAAATACAGTGAAGGAAAAAAGTATTTGATCCCCTGCTGATTTTGTATGTTTGTCCACCGAAAAAGATGATCAGTCCATAATTCTAATAGGTTTATTTTAACAGAGACAGAATAACAAAATCCAAAAAAAAATAATAATAAAAAAAAAGTTCTAAATTTTTTTGCATTTTAATGCGTTAAATAGGTACTTGACCCCTTGGCGAAACATGACTTGGTGCTTTGGCAAAACCCCTGTTGGCAATAACAGAGGTTAGACGTTTCTTGTAGTTGGGCACCAGGTTTGCACACAGGTCTGGAATGATTTTGTCTCACTCCTCTTTGCAGATTCTCTTCATTAGGGTTTGGAGGCTGTTTGGTAACTCAAACCTTCAGCTCCCTCCACATATTTTCTATGGGATTAAGGTTTGGAGCTACTCCTTTGTTACCTTGACTATGTGTTTTGGGTCATTGTCATGCCGTAATACCCATCCACGGCCCATTTTAATTGGTCTGGCTGAGGGAAGGAGATTCTAACCCAAGATTTGACATGGCCCCGTCCACCCTCTTTTTGATGCAGTGAAGTTGTCTTGGCAGAAAAACGCCCACAAAGCATAATGTTTCCACCTCTGCTTGACGGTGGGGATGGTGTTCTTGGGGTCATAGGCAGCATTCCTCCTCCTCCTCCAAACACGGCAAGTTGAGATTTTTGGACTCATTTGACCACAACGCTTTTATCCAGTTCTCCTCTGTATCGCACCAACTGTTGTCACCCTCTCACCTAATTGCACGGTGATGGTCTTGTAGCCCATTCCAGCCTTGTCGGTCTACTCTCTAGGGCTGCAACCAACTATTATTTTCATAATCGATTAGTTGGCAGTTTTTTTTTATTAGATAATGACCTTAAGTGTGGTGTATAATTTAGTTAATATTTTTAAAGTTTTAAAGGCAATTTATTCTCAAATATCTCTATGCCGTGGTAAATATCTCTATGCCGTGGTAAATATAACATTTTTACAACTATCTGTGCTATAAAATGCACTGATTTCTGTGTAAATGTAACTGGCAGTGAAGGAGTTTACCACTAGGGGGCGGGAAGGGGTTAAGTGTGTTTTAAGGAGTGATTCTAATGTTTGGGGGGGGGGGGCGGTGGCTTACTGTGACACCTCACTTATCCCTGCTTCCTATAAGGGGAAGCGGACATTCAGTGACCTGTCACCAGGCAGAACAGGGAGATGCCTTGTTTACAAAGGCATCCCCCCAGTCTGCCACTCCATGACATGATCGCGGGACACCGGCGGACATAAGTGTGACGTGCCCGCTAGGGGGCAGGATTCGAAGCAGTGTGTGTGTGTATAACTCACACACACGTATATGTATATGTGTGTGTTTGTATTATGTGTATGTATGTTGCTTTGCCTGAAAGTGCCATTTTGCCGATTTTTGTATATCTGCGATTTTAAAGCGGCGTTCCACCCAAAAATGGAACTTCCGCTTATCCCACTCCTCACCCCCTTACATGCCACATTTGGCATGTAATTTTTTTGGGGGGGGAGTGGGCGCTTCAGGAGGAGTGAGACTTCCTGTCCCACTTCCTGCTCCTGCCGAGGGGCTGGTAAGGCGATTAAGCTTAAACGCCTTATTGCAGCCCCTTCATGTAGGCGATGGCCTAGGACACTGACAGGTCCTAGGCGATCGCCTGTCCAATAGGACGGCGCCGCGCGCATGCTCAGTGCCGCTCACGCAGTGGGTGCCCGGCCGTGAAGCCGAAAGCTGTCACGGCCGGGTGCCCACAGTAGCAATGAGGATGCCGGTCGGGGAGGGGGGAGTGGAGCGGAGTCCCGGCCGGCGCGTCGCTGGAACGCTGGAGCAGGTAAGTGTATGTTTATTAAAAGCCAGCAGCTACACTTTTTTTTCTGACTTTTAATAAACATAAAATTTGGCTGGAACACCCCTTTAAGAACTTTGTTCTCTTTTCTAATGATTTTTGGGGTCAAATCGACATTGGCTTTCAGCCACAGTGACGGGAAAATTTGAAGGAGCAGAATAGAAAACTTCTTGGTCAAAGGAATTTTTAGACAGTATATGTGGTTTTTGTTTTAAAACGGAATGTTAAAAGTGAAATTTTAAAACGACATTCTTTCATCGAAAGAACAGATTTTTCATATGAATATTCTTGTCCGAAAATCATGTATGGTGAGCTTAAGGCTCGGTTCATTTTTGAAATGCGTGTTTCTGGATATTTTTGTTGTTCTGTTTTACTGTTAAAAACTACCATTAAAATTATAGACTAATCATTTTTGTCAGCGGGCAAACATACAAAATCAGCAGGGGCTCAAATACTGGTATGATACTTGTAGATGTGTATATGATGATTTTATTTTTATTAACATTTTTTGGGCTGAAAGTGCAAATATCCGTTGAGTTTAACCAAATACTAAACCCACAGATGATCCAGGAAGAGACGGAAAAAAAACCTGCTTCGGTATGGTCCAATTTTCTCAAATAGGAAAATAAATACTTCCAAATCCTTTTTGCTCTTCTAGAGCAACTGGGTACTCCCCTAGATTTCCAGGAATCGGCAAAACAGACTTAATTGTGTCTTCTGGGTTCAGTAATCCACCTAGTGAAGGACCTGATGGGTGCAATGCATACTACGATCTACAATTGTGCGTGGTTTTAAAATTTGTTTTATAAAGTTACTATGACCAAGCTTCAGGATGCTGGTGTGCTCTGATTTTTATGCTGCTCTACTCTGTCAAGTTGAGATGCTGTGGCTAATTAACCAGAGGTGGCATCCTGTTTGGGCTTTTTGTCCAAAACACGAGCAAGTATCCATTACAAAGCGCCGAAAAATAAAATAATTTTTGAATGTTAAAAATCCAATGTAACTTTTTTATTTTGTAAGGTTTATAATTTGTGATAATGCACTGTCAATTTGCTTCAAAACTTAATTTCATAAACATGTGGAGCACTGTTTGTAATTGAGAACATTCTGTTTACTTTATGACCAATAGCAGGTATATTTATTTGTTCTACTATATATGACCTCCTTGTGTTGGACTGCAGATGTGCCTTACTTCAGGATGTCCTAATATAACCTAGTTCTAAATGGGACTTGTGACTCCGGAGGTGATGCAGTGCTTGGTACATAAACATTTCAGAAGTGTCAGAAAAGGACTTCCTCTAGAACAGCTGTCAGAGAAGAAAAATAAATGTTTGTCAGGAAATCCTGTAAAAAAAATTAATTGCACAGCCTTTGTTTTTGCACAATACTAAACTTATATATGAGCTTCGTATGCTGCTGTTTTTCAGCCACCCACAGTACTTGGCCTTTGCCCAGTGTCTATGCTTGGATTTGTCACATTTTCCAGTGGTAAAGCTCAATTTATATGTAATAGCTAAGGTTTTTTTTTTCTTTTGTTTGGATGCCAGGTCCTCTCACACCCTGTTTGCCATATAAACACTGTTAATAGTAGGGAAAACAAATGGTCTTCTTTACAAACTGTACTTTTTTTGTGCTTGACTGTGAAGGCAAAAATTACTAACTGGCCAAGTTACAGGTATTTTTTGGCAGATACAGGGGCAGCAGTGGATGTGATGTATCTTGCGCCTAGATTGTAAGTGGTTCAACTAAAGGTTGCAAACAGAGATGGAAGACAAATGGACTCCTGTCTAGATAGGGCTCTGGAAGCTGGCTCCAACGTGTGTGTGTGTGTGTGTGTGTGTGTGTGTGTGTGTGTGTGTGTGTGTGTGTGTGTGTGTGTGTGTGTGTGTGTGTGTGTTTTTTTCACCTAGCTGAGAACCTAAAAAAAAAAAAAACCTTCTGGGGGCAGTACATAAATGTCCTGTTCTCAGCGTGCTGAAATGAAATTGTACATATTTTTAAAACCCTTACCTTTTTTGTCTTGACGTTTTTAATTGAATACCTCCTTGGAGGGTTGACTGTTATGTCCTCTAATGGGAAGGAGCTGATATTGGGCAATACCTCTGCATGCCAAACAATTTGTTCACCGTTGCTGAAAATCTAAGGGGGACATAATATTAAATTGTATTTCTTACAGGTACTTCTTTATCGCTGTCAATTTACGCAGCTCTTTACACATATATTGTACATTCACGTCAGTCGCAGCCCTCAAAGTGCTTTCAAACTAAGTTCCCTAGATCACATTCATATGTACACATACCGTGGCCGATTTAAACATGAGCCAGGTAAAGAGACAGCATGGCAAGAGAGTTTTTTGTGGCATAACATTATGTTGCATTCTGCATTTCACCAATCCCTTTCTCTTGCCTGACCAAGACTGGCAGGCAGATTTAGCATTTTAGAGGTCCATCTTCCTACAGCCACTAAAAACCAGACTAGGTCCAACAGCTGTCACAAAATCAATTTCTTGTAAAGGTTTCTTCCTTTATTTTTTTAAGCCCAAAGGGGGTTTTTCACGAAAGGCAAATCCACTTTGCACTCAAAGTGCACTTTAAATTGCACTTGGAAGTGCAGTCGCTGTAAATCTGAGGGGTAGATCTGAAATGAGGGGAGCTCTGCTGATTTTATCATCCAATCATGCACAAGTTAAATGCTGTTTTTTATTTTCCTTGCATGTCCCCCTCGGATCTACAGCGACGGCACTTCCAAGTGCACTTTGCACTCGTGGTTTGCACTTGTAGTGCAAAGTTGATTTGCTTTTTATAAATAACCCTCACAAGTGTCATTAAAGCCTATTTAGAAAAATGTGATTCTTATAGTAAGACTTGCATGCTCTTGCTATTCTAAAAATGACTCTTCTCCTCTTGCTCTAACTGTCCCCTACCCTTGCTGGCCGACTTCAGTTATGCGGGTGCCCCCTGTGCCCGTCAGGACCTATGGTTTCTCGCTGTCTTGGTTCATGCACGCTTTCATTTTAAACTACAACCTTGCTTTTCATTCCTTAGAGGGACACAAAGCCAAAGCCATGCTTACTGGTGAACTGCTGACAATTACCTGTGAAGGACAGAGGTGTCTTTGGCACCTGTATTCTTTTCACTCTGCCTGTGTGCAGCCCTCGAAACAGTGACACGTACATTTGTAGTTCCAAGTGGGAATGCTCATGAACTGGAGACCATGGCAGGACCTCCATAGGTTCTGGGGGGCACCTAAATACCGAGTAGTTCATTTAACTTGGGGACAATTGGTGGAGCAAGAAGAGACATTTCTTTATCGTACATCACGGGACACAGAGCGCATAGCCATTACATATGGGTTATATGGGTACCTTCAGGTGTGGACACTGGTGTAATCAACTTCACAGGAAGTTCCTCCCTATATAACTCCCTCCCACTGAGAGTGCTTTAGTTTTTTCGCTAGTGTCTTAGGTGTTGGTCACGTCTAGCTGTCCCTCGGAGGTCTCGGGACCCAGGATAGCTAGCCGGATCCGTCCGAAGTGCTTCAAAGCCAAGGTGTACGGTACCCGGGCCCTGCCTGCGTGGGGTGTTGCCTATAATGCCTCTCCTTGGAGGGCTGGATTCTGGGCTCCAGTGCCTTGGTCTCTTCCAGGACTAAACGCTACTGATGCCAGGATGCTATATAGGTCCAGGGGTGTGGGTTCCTTAAACACAGGACCCCGGTCCCTGAAGGTCCGAGACAATACCCACGGAGATGGGGGAAGATTGGGCCTCTTGCAATTTGCAATACCCTGCGGCGTGGAGCAGGTAAGAGGGAACCTGCGGGACTTGGTTCGACAGTAGGTATCCCCCTGGGGGTTCTGGGTTGGCTAACAGTATGCTTGTGCATCAGCCACTATCTCCACTATGTCTGTGTGGGCAGGATGGGATACTAATGTTTACCCAGATAACATGTAGATATATGTATACTTGTGTAAGATATATATTTGCTACTCACCCCAGGTCTGCCTGTTAGCATTGATACTGCAACCCCACATGTTTTTAAAGAGGAAATTGCTGGTAAAAACTCCTGTTTCTTAGGAAGCCCATGGGGACAGCTTCCTCTCTGTGTGTGCACTACAATAAGATTAGTGCTTACCTGGTGTCTGTTGGTGCTGCCTAGCGCTGGTCCATGTTTCCTCTGCTCTGCTTCCTCCATGTGGTTTCAGCGTGGGGGGGGGTGCGCGTGCGCGCGCGTGCACGCCGCCTTTTATAGCGTCGGCGTGCGTCGGAGGGGCGGGCCAGCAGCGTCAGTGTCTGTTTAAAGGGAAAACTTTTTCTCTGGCTGGTCTTTCCCTCCTGGAGGCAGAGGAAGAAAGGATACAGAGCGTGCAGCTGGGTCTTTTGGCCACACAGGGACACCTAGTGGCGGTTTTGTGGATCTTCAGGTCTAGGACTTAGGTCCACTATTGACCAGAAAAAAAAAAAAAAAAAAGGAAGTTTTTTTTGTTTTTTTTGCTTAAAGGGACTCAGCCTTAGATCCAGCATTATCTGAGTCTACCTTGGACTCCGGCTAACGGGCATTGGTGTGTCAATACTCACAGGTTTCCTCAGTATTGCCACCTCCCAGGCGGGTAAAAAAAAAAAATTGTTTTTGGGGAAAAAAAAAAAAAAAAAAGAAATTAGTTTTTTTCATTTTTCCTCATACCTGTCCTCATATTGGTTACTCCTAGCTGCAACAGTCAGGTGTTGGCTATAGGGGTGACTCAAGGTTGTACAATGGCTCCAAAGGGATAGAGTTAACTGCGTTGTTTGCCCGTCCTTGGCCAAGTAGCAAGCGGGCTAGATCCCCCTCACCCAGTGTGGGGTTTTCAGATGCGGAGGTCTCCTCTTCAGAGGAACGGGACCCACAAGGGGATCAGGCAGACCCAAGTCCCGACGGTTCAGACAGGGAAGATTCCACTATAGATGAATATTTCTCGGCCTCTCAAGCGGAGAGCCTGTGCATCCAGTCTTTGACAGATATGGTTCGCACTGCCTTTAAACTTCCAGTGCCAGAACTAGTAGCCCCGGAGGTATCCTCATTGGGTTCTTTAAAGGCTCCATTAACTTGTGCGTCTTTTCCAATGCACCCCCTTCTGCGGAACGTGATTTACCAGGATTGGGCTCGACCTGATAGAATCTTTGTCCCTCCTAAAAGATTCTCTATTCTCTACCCTATGGAAGAGGAATATTTAAAGAAATGGGCACTCCCCACAGTGGACGCGGCCATTTCCTGCGTGAATAAATCCCTGACCTGTCCGGTTGAAAATGTCCAGATGTTCAAGGATCCGGTCGACAAGAAATTCGAGACCCTACTGAAAGCCGCTTTCACCTCAGTAGGTGCCATGGTTCAGCCAGCAGTAGCAGCCATTGGTGTTTGTCAGGCCTTGAAGGATCAGGCAAAACATATATTAAAGGACATGCCGGCTCAGCATACTCATGAATTAGCAGAATTCCCTAGGGCTCTCTGCTTTGCAGTAGATGCTATTAAGGATTCCATCCAACAGGCATCCCGTTCATCTCTACTGATGGTTCACATGCGTCGTCTTTTGTGGCTAAAGAACTGGTCAGCAGAGGCACCCTGCAAAAAGCTTTTAGCAGGGTTTCCCTTTCATGGGGGAAGACTATTCGGGGAAGACCTAGATAAATATATCCACACCATATCAAGTGGAAAAAGTACTTCCTTACCGGTCAAGAAAAGACCGCGTGGGCCCACGTTTAAACGACAGGCCATTGTAGGCTCAGCCCCTTCGACTTCTCGTCAGTATCGACGGCCTCCCGGGCGTCCAGCGGTTAATAGCCGCCCACAGGGTCAAGCCGCGGCAAACAAGAGACCCTGGTCTCGCAAGCCGGCTAAACCAGTCATCAAATCAGATTCATGAAGGGGCGCCCCCACTCTCTCGGGTGGGGGGAAGACTTCGGTTTTTCTCCGAAGTCTGGAAGGCCAGAATTTCCGACTCGTGGGTTCGGTCCGTGGTAGCCACGGGATACAAACTAGAGTTTCGAAAAATCCCCCCTCCTCATTTTCAGGGGTCAAGTCTTCCAAGCGACCCATTAAGAAGGGCCTCTCTCGTAAAGGCGTTGGATCGCCTATTGCTCCAAGGAGTAATTGTAGAAGTACCAACCCAAGAATGGGGTCGGGGATTCTACTCCAACCTTTTTGTTATACCAAAACCCAATGGCGACGTCAGGCCTTTATTAGACCTCAAACGCCTAAATCGCTTTCTAAAGATTCAGACCTTTCGTATGGACTCCATACGTTCAGTGACAGCCAGCCTGCATCAGGGCGACTTTCTAGCATCTATAGACATAAAGGATGCATATCTGCATGTGCCGATTTTCCCAGCACACCACAAGTTTTTTCGTTTTACGATAGATCAAAGTCATTTCCAGTTCGTAGCCCTCCCTTTCGGGTTGGCAACAGCTCCGCGGGTATTCACAAAGGTGTTAGCCCCGGTGCTAGCCGTCCTAAGGACAGAAGGCATCTTGGTCCTGGCGTACCTGGACGATCTCCTGGTTATCGACAGATCAGCTTCCAACCTCAATTATGCAGTAGTCCGCACAGTGCGGCATCTAGAAGAATTCGGGTGAATTGTGAACCAAGAAAAATCAAGGTTACAACCCACAAGGCAGTTGGAATATCTAGGCTTTCGGTTAGATACAGAATGCCAGAGGGTATTTTTACCTCAAGGGAAGATCAGGTCGTTGATTCAAACGATTCAAATAGTCTTAGGCAAAAAGAAGCCGACTATTCGCCTATGCATGCGACTGCTGGGAAAGATGGTGGCCGCCTTCGAAGCAGCGCCCTATGCCCAGATCCATACCAGAGTTCTTCAGGCAGCTATTCTCTCTGCTTGGAACTAGTCCATACAGGCATTAGACCGTCAATTAGTTCTTTCCCCAGGGGTCAAGCGCAGCCTGTACTGGTGGCTGATCCCTCAAAAATTGTCAAAAGGGAAAACCTTTTGCCCCATCACGTGGGAAATAGTAACCACAGATGCCAGCCTAACAGGTTGGGGGGCAATCTTAGGAAAACGGACCCAGCAGGGACAGTGGTCAGAGGCAGAAAGTCTGCTTCCCATCAATGTCCTAGAGATCAGAGCTGCTCGGTTGGCTCTGGTCGCCTGGACTCTCCCCCTGCAGGGTCTGCCAGTAAGGATACAGTCCGACAATGCCACGGCGGTGGCATACATAAACCACCAGGGGGGCACAAGGAGCCTAGCGGCTCAAAGGGAAGTAAACCTGATTTTTTTCATGGGCCGAAGCCCATGTACCCTGCATCTCAGCAGTGTTCATCCCAGGGATAGACAATTCTCAAGCAGATTTTTTGAGTCGTCAACAGTTACTCCCGGGAGAGTGGTCTCTTCACCCCCAGGTATTCCAAGAGATTTGCCAAAGATTCGGAGTTCCCGATGTGGACATCATGGCAACAAGATTCAACAAGAAATTGGACAAATTCGTATCCCGAGCCAGGGACCCCTCGGCCTACGGGACCGATGCGTTGGTTTGCCCCTGGCACCAGTTTTCTCTCCTGTATGCGTTCCCTCCACTACAGATGATTCCCCGCCTTCTACGAAGGATCAGGGTGGAGCGCAGGCCGGTGATCCTGGTGGCCCCAGCCTGGCCCAGAAGGGCTTGGTACGCACTCATCGTGAGGATGTCAGTAGGGGCACCGTGGCCACTCCCCCTGCGCCCAGATCTGCTGTCTCAGGGCCCGATCTACCACCCTGCTTCACAGCAGCTAAATTTGATGGCTTGGCGGCTGAATCCCTAATTCTTAAGGGCAGAGGCCTCTCAGCCCAAGTCATATCTACGTTAATTCAGGCTAGAAAGCCAGTCTCTAGAAATATCTATTACAGAGTCTGGAGGACCTATGTGGAGTGGTGCGAGTCTCAAGGAGGGCATCCTCGCAAGTTTTTTATTGACAGGATCTTGCGATTCCTCCAGGTTGGCGTTGACAAGGGGTTGGCTCTTAGTACTCTAAAGGGGCAGGTGTCTGCCTTATCAATATGGTTTCAAAGGCCTTTGGCCACGCATTCGCTTGTGAAAACCTTCTTGCAGGGGGTCTTGCATGTAAATCCCCCTATTAGAGCTCCCCTCTGCCCCTGGAATTTAAATCTGGTCTTGTCAGCTTTACAAAAGCAGCCGTTTGAACCTCTGACAGAAATCCCTCTTGTGCTGCTAACCCGAAAGTTGGTTTTCTTGGTGGCTATGGCTTCGGCCAGAAGGGTCTCCGAGCTGGCAGCCTTGTCTTGCAGGGAACCGTACCTGATTCTGCATAAGGACAGAGTGGTTCTGCGGCCTCAGCCTTCTTTCCTTCCTAAGGTCATATCCAGTTTTCACTTGAATCAGGACCTAGTCCTACCATCCTTCTTTCCTACTCCCCAGTCCAGAGAGGAAAGACTGCTTCATACTTTGGACGTGGTCCGAGCCATGAGGGTTTATCTCAAGGCTACAGAAAAGATTCGGAAAACAGATGTGCTTTTCGTTCTCCCGGATGGCCCCAAGAAGGGTCAGCCGGCTGCCAAGTCTTCCTTGGCTAGGTGGATTAAGCAGCTGATTTTTCAGGCCTATGGTCTGAAGCGCGTTCCACCTCCCTTATCAGTTAAAGCCCATTCTACGAGGGCCATGAGTGCCTCCTGGGCGGCACACCATCAGATCTCTATGGCACAGGTTTGCAAAGCGGCAACCTGGTCTTCCGTACATACGTTTACTAAATTTTATAAGTTGGACGTCGCAAAGGCTACGGACGCAGCATTTGGGCAGGCGGTCCTACGGGCAGCAGTATAGAATCCTCTGGCCCGGTTCACGCCCCCTTTTTTTCTGTTGGTGGAGCTATTTTTTACCTCCTGATATATTTTCTGTTTGGCTATTTTTTGGCCTTACGGTCTCCCTCCCTTCATGGAGCATTGCTTTGGGACATCCCATATGTAATGGCTATGCGCTCTGTGTCCCGTGATGTACGATAAAGAAAGAAGGATTTTTAATAACAGCTTACCTGTAAAATCCTTTTCTTGAAGTACATCACGGGACACAGAGCTCCCACCCCTCTTTTGGGGAACATTGTGTAACCTCGGAGAAATTGCTTGCTACAAAACTAAAGCACTCTCAGTGGGAGGGGGTTATATAGGGAGGAACTTCCTGTGAAGTTGATTACACCAGTGTCCACACCTGAAGGTACCCATATAACCCATATGTAATGGCTATGCGCTCTGTGTCCCGTGATGTACTTCAAGAAAAGGATTTTACAGGTAAGCTGTTATTAAAAATCCTTCTTTTTTTATTTTTTTATAAATTCCGTTTTGTTTTTTTTGCAAAAAATATATCATACGACCTTTTGGACATGTCAATCGGACACCATCCATACGTGGCCAACATGGCCCAAACCTAACTAACAAAGAGCATCTATCTAACACCCCGCCCCTCCCCCACCCACCCGTGAGTCACAGCTTGACTTAAAAAGATCCTTCAGTTTTCCTTCAACTATCGGTAGGAAATGTTAGCCCATGGATACAGATATTCATGAACTCAAAGGAAAGTTCCCTCGTTTTAAAGGAAATTTTTTTTTTTTTTTTTTTACCTTAATGCATTCTATGCATTAAGGTAAAAAAAAACTTCAGAGTATACCGGCCCTCCGTTATACTTACCTGACCCCTCGAAAATCTCGAGTTCGGTACTGACATCCTCTTCACCGCTCAGCCTGGCCGCTGATTGGTGCTGCTGTCAATCACATTCAGTGACGCGGCACGCAGAGTGATACAGTGAGCGGCTATGGCCGCTCGCTGTATCACGGGAGCGCGCCCACAAGAACTACACAAAATGCAAGCTCTCTCGCATGAATGTGTGTAGTGCTTGCCAGGAGGACCAGAGACAGCCGCCGAGGAACCCAGAAGACGAGTATCGGGGCCACTGCGCAAAACGAGCTGCACAGTGGAGGCAAGTATAACATGTTTGTTATTTAAAAAAAAAAAAATTTTTGTTGTTTACAACCACTTTAAGTATATTATAATGTAAGAATCTCCTCGCTTACGATGAGAAGTGATTGCGGCCCCTCCTCCTTGAGGGTACCACAATTGACTAGGTACGTCATTGGCACTCATTACGCTCCTCTCATTATCCCACTGTAGTGCTGGATTTAAACCATGTGTGCCACACCTTGTCAAATATTTTCATACAGCCTCTAGCCTCATATGTAGCGAAAGGACATTTTTTTTAAAAGAATTGCAAGAGCATGTATGTCCTACTATAAGCGTCTCATAAAAAAAATTCTTTAATGTCACTTTTAAAGAGCCATGATTATGTTTTGGAAGTAGTTTGCACAATTATTTGCAAAAGACAACAAAACTATGTTGCATTCAGACTGTTTGGACACTAAAGGCAAAACTTTTAATCTTTTGAAATGTTTCTTTGCAGAGCACATGTGCACAGTGGTATATTTTGATGACTGCATGTCCATCCACCAGTGCAAGAATTCCTGCACGTCTATGGGAGCATCGAAATACCGATGGTTTCACAATGCATGCTGTGAGTGTGTCGGCCCAGAGTGTATCGACTATGGAAGCAAAACAGTGAAGTGTATGAACTGCATGGTTTGAAGACCTGATCTTTCTCCATCAGCGTTTCCTGCCTACTGTATAAACCTCCTTCCCTTTCATTGAGATGAGATCTACAATGAAGAAAAAACTGTCTCACCACTGTCTACCCGGACAGTTAAACCTTGAGGGACATCAGCTACTACGTAGAGGAATACATATGCAACATTGAGTAGATTTTTTTTTTAATACTTTTTATGTGAAGATTTTAGATGCTCATTTCACATTCACAGAATGTATTTTTATATGCAATGTCAAATTTAAGTTTTTATTATATAGTTTATATCTATGCAGTTATTTTAACAATGATTTTAAGTTGACTTATCAGCTGTCAGATCTATGCACCAAGCTACTAGTTTTATTATGGCTAGAGGGTAATGGGGACATGTGTTGGTAGAACTATAATTATTGCTGTTTCGTGAATTTAGAGTGGGAACTCCTCCTCCTCCTCCTTGCTGTTTCAGCTCAAGGTTCACAATATTCAGTAATATCACATACTTTTTGTATTGTCTGTTTGGCAAGGGTCACTCGCTTAATACTCTTCTCCCTTTGCATTTTATATTGCATAATTAATGGATTTTTTTTTTTTAGGCCACTTTTTATGCATTGCATGACACTTTGCATGATTAAGCAGCTTATCGACTGTCAAAGCCGCACTTCCTATATTGGTGCTAGAAGGAGTTTCCTGACATAGACATTCCCTCATCCCACCCTGTGCACATACAAAGCTGCATAAGAGTGTAACCTATGGACACTATTACTGTCCTACTACTAGATGCAGCCTGCCTGAAGGGAGGAAATGCCCAGAAGGTCATCTGACCTGCAATTTTTATTTTTTTTGTATAATATACAAAATTAGTGACCCATTCAGAGTGAAATAGTTTATTATAAAGCAGACATATAAAAGGTATAATGAGAAAAACGGTTCCAGGTGTAAAATGGAACAACTTAAAAACAGACCAGTCCAAAAATTGATAAGGGATATCTCTACATAGAACAAAATTAACAGAAGTATCCAAGGAATATGCAGACAGGCAGGTAGAATCAAACTTCAGAATAGAAACAGGTGTCCTCCTAGATTTAATTATGCCCCTGATGGTATAAAGAAACAAGCTTAATCTATAAAAGATATAGAGAACTCCTTATGGTCAAGGACAACATATATTCTGGGTGTATATAATCTGGAGATCTCTGTAGCCAAGTAAGGTAAAAAAAAAGGAGAGGGAAAAAGAGTAATAAAAGTCAAGAACAGTCATGGTAGCCTTGCCTCCATCCTCACTCATCCAACGACCGATATTGTATCCAAGGTTGACACGTCTTACTAAATCTAGATTTGTTTTTTATGGAGGATGCAGGTCATTTAATCATGATCCAGGTAACTTTTTGATTGACATAGTCAAATGTCTCTGTTGACTGGTTCAAACCATGTGCTAATGCTATTCTAAGTGTAAGGCCGCGTACACACGAGGAGACATGTCTGCTGAAACTGGTCCGCAGACCAGTTTTCGCGGACATGTCCGATCGTGTGTACGGCCTAGCGGACAGGTTTCCAGCAGACAAAAGTTTCTAAGCATGCTTAGAAACTTGTCCGCTGGAAAACTGTCCGTCGGACATGTCCGATTGTTAGTACGCCTAACCATCGGACCGAAATCCCACGCATGCGTCGAATTGATTCGACGCATGCGTGGAAGCATTGGACTTCCTGGTTTGAGGACGTCGGTGTCTTCTACGTCAGTGTTCTCTGTCCGCGGGGATTTTGGTCTGATGGTGTGTACACACATCAGACCAAAAGATCCCCAGAGACACGTCCGATGAAAACGGTCCGCGGACCGTTTTCATTGGACATGTCTCCTCGTGTGTACAGGGCCTTAGGAATATTTGGGTATACCCTTATCCATTTTTTTTTTTGTAAGAGAGCAATTTCTGTAGTTCTATTAAAGTTCACCCCTGTAACCCCATGTATAAAATTGAACACTTATCCAAAACCTAGGCACTTTAGGACATCTACACCAGATATGTGCCAGTGTGCTTTTTTGGCCAAATTGTCTAAAGCATTGGGAGGAAGTCTGTATTAATCATAGCAATCCTGGACCATATACCAGCTGAATGGTGTCTTGTGGTTAGATTCTACCAAGGATATATTGATGCATATTTGGAGCTCTGCTTTAAATGCTAGTGTATTTTGTCTTTGTTCAGAGTTCCACTGGCCACAATACAGGTGGGATAATGGGGAATGAGATTGTAAAATGAGGTGTAAAGTGCTACAACTAAATGGAAGCTTTGCAAAATAAAGTCTAATTCTGCACAGTGTCTACCCATACATACTCTACTCAAAATGAAATTACGATTTATGGTGAAGGACTGTAGGAAAGGCAACCACTTCAAGAATTTTATGTAAAAGGGAACCAAGTAGATTCTTATATTTCTATCAAGCACTGTTTAATTCATTGTACTCTTCTGGAAAGTCCACATTTTGCTGTAAAAGTATATTTGCTCTCCTCTTCTTTTGTCATTCTCACCCTTATTTTGGGGAGTATTCCCATTTCTTGCACTTTCCGTTCTGTTGCAGTGTTGCCATAAACCATTTATATTTTTAAGACTGTTTGTGTTTCCAATTCATTCCTTTAAGACACAAATTGAGTATAATATATTATTAAAGGTTAATGGAAATGTCCTCATTAACTGTGTGTTCCACATTTACCCCCAGTTCTAAAGTCGTTTCACTGTAAGGTGCTACTTGCTTTTATAATGGTCCATAACCGGCATTGCTGTACCTTGCTATGCAATTGTCTATCTGGCTTTAAAGTGACCCTAAACTAAAAAAAGCTGTTCTAAGTATGTATTCCTAACTTTTTTAAATGTACCTTCCATTTTTCTCAGCCACCTCCAAATTATGCTGCTGTGATCTGGTTTCCTGTTGGGGAGTGGCTACATTAATTTTCTATGGTCTCACTGTATGTAGGAACATGGCAACCCTCTCATGCTCACTCCTGAGATGGGACTATATAATTTGTGGTGTGCTAAGAGCAGAACTGACCTCAACTAATGTCAATGTAATCAGCAGATCATGTGGCCAGAGACCATCCTGTCCATGCAATCAGCTCTTCTAAGCAATATGTACAGGAATATCCCTACAGAAATCTAAAATAATTCCCTCTTATTATTGTGCTGTTGTTCCTTCGCTGCCCAATCAAAATATATATATATTTTTTTTTTTTAAATGTCAGTCTTTTTTTTTTTTCTTTATAGCGCAAAAACTGCAGAGGTGATCAAATACCCCCAAAAGAAAGCTCTAATCGTGGGGGGGAAAAAGGACATCGATTTTGTTTGGGTACAGCATCGCACGACAGCACAGCTGTCAGTTAAGTGTGACGCACTGCCATATCGCAAAAATGACCTGGACAGGGAGTGGGTAAAACCTTCTGGAGCTGAAGCGGTTAATACTGTACCGCATATCAATAGTATTATAAAAATAAAAAAATGGGCATACCTATTATATACCTGTTGATAACTGCAGATGAATCCTTCCGGGGCTGAAGTGGTTGTAGACCTCAGATGTGAGAAATGAACAAAGCATATCCCTCGATATTGTGTACCTGCCTGAATTCACTGCATTGAGTGTGGTTTCTTTCTCATCCCTCTACTGTCTGCATGAATCACTAAAAAGACTAGAGGCCCCACACAACAGCCTGCAGGGTAGACTGTCTGCGTCCCCTACCCAATGTGTGTGGGGGGGGGGGCAAACAATCCAACCTAATCCACCCCCCCTAGCAGTCAGGTCACAGACACCACGCCCCCCACGGTTAGTCGGACACCAGCCCCACACTTACCTCTGTCATGGGCAGTGCTTCCTTCTGGTGCTTCACGGAGGCTTCCTGTGCGTCTCATCCCTCCTCCTTGAGGGCCAATAGAATCGCTTCTCTTATGTGACAGGTCTCAGGACCCGCTTCCTGCTTGGGAGGAAAATCGAAAAGACGATAGTGAATGTTAATTTGCTATTGTCGCACAACTGGGTGGGCTCGGGGCACAGGATTTGTTTCATCTCTGTATATAACCTGAGGCTAGCCCAGGGGTGGGCAGACTTTTTGACTCGAGGGCCGCAATGGGTTCATATATTGCACCTGGGGGCCGGACCAAGAGTAGATGGATGGTGTGTATGTGTGAATTAATATAAATTAAATTTAAATTTGTAACATTAAATGTTTAGATTAATTTTAAGGTAGAAAAACATAAAAATAGTAATTTTACAAAACTTTTATGCAATGTATTTCTTTCATAAAATAGTACCTTCAATTTCAGTGGGAACAGTGTTGTTGGTCTCCCTTTTTTGTTAAGGCATCAAAGTCAGGAGTTGGCTTTGTTGCTGCAATTCGCACCTCTGGACCCCTTTTACATTACACAGCACTGCACCTCTGGACCCCTTTTACATTACACAGCACTGCACCTCTGGACCCCTTTTACATTACACAGCACTGCACCTCTGGACCCCTTTACATTACACAGCACTGCACCTCTGGACCCCTTTACATTACACAGCACTGCACCTCTGGACCCCTTTTGACATTGCACAGCACCCTGCACCTCTGGATCCCTTTTTACATTACACAGCACTGCGCCTCTGGACCCCTTTTACATTACACAGCACTGCGCCTCTGGACCCCTTTTACATTACACAGCACTGCACCTCTGGACCCCTTTACATTACACAGCACTGCACCTCTGGACCCCTTTACATTACACAGCACTGCACCTCTGGACCCCTTTACATTACACAGCACTGCACCTCTGGACCCCTTTACATTGCACTGCACCTCTGGACCCCTTTTGACATTGCACAGCACCCTGCACCTCTGGATCCCTTTTTACATTACACAGCACTGCGCCTCTGGACCCCTTTTACATTACACAGCACTGCACCTCTGGACCCCTTTACATTACACAGCACTGCACCTCTGGACCCCTTTACATTACACAGCACTGCACCTCTGGACCCCTTTTGACATTGCACAGCACCCTGCACCTCTGGATCCCTTTTTACATTACACAGCACTGCGCCTCTGGACCCCTTTTACATTACACAGCACTGCACCTCTGGACCCCTTTACATTACACAGCACTGCACCTCTGGACCCCTTTTGACATTGCACAGCACCCTGCACCTCTGGATCCCTTTTTACATTACACAGCACTGCGCCTCTGGACCCCTTTTACATTACACAGCACTGCACCTCTGGACCCCTTTACATTACACAGCACTGCACCTCTGGACCCCTTTACATTACACAGCACTGCACCTCTGGACCCCTTTACATTACACAGCACTGCACCTCTGGACCCCTTTACATTACACAGCACTGCACCTCTGGACCCCTTTTGACATTGCACAGCACCCTGCACCTCTGGATCCCTTTTTACATTACACAGCACTGCGCCTCTGGACCCCTTTTACATTACACAGCACTGCGCCTCTGGACCCCTTTTACATTACACAGCACTGCGCCTCTGGACCCCTTTACATTACACAGCACTGAACCTCTGGACCCCTTTTTACATTACACAGCACTGCACCTCTGGACCCCCTTTTACATTACACAGCACCCTGCACCTCTGGACCCCTTTTACATTACACAGCACCCTGCACCTCTGGACCCCTTTTACATTACACAGCACCCTGCACCTCTGGACCCCTTTACATTACACAGCACTATGGACCACTTTTACATTACACAGCACCGAACGTCTGGACCACTTTTACATTACACAGCACCGAACGTCTGGACCACTTTTACATTACACAGCACCGCACCTCTGGTCCATGTTATGGCAACTTGCAAGTGGGTGATACAACATACACATGATCATACACGTAGGTACCTGGCCTCACCTGCTGCTGCAGTGTGTGCTGCTGCAGGTCCCTGGGCCTGGCTTTGGGGTTTCCTGTCACGTCACTCACTGACCTGCTCGGGGAAGAGATGAAGGCGCGCAGGGGAGGGTAGGCGGAGATTTAGGCTCCACCTACGCTAGCTGGTTAGGTGAATGAAGCAAGCTGTTCTGGCCGGTCACGCTTTTCACCAAGCATGGGGGCGCCTGTCACACTCTGCTCCTCCATGCTTCCAGACACAGGGGACTGCTGAGCTTTTCTTGGAAGGTGAAGACATGCCGTGCCCCTGCCGGGGCTTGCGGCAGGTGGCCGCAGCTGCGGGAATCTTTTTTTAAAAGCAGGAATTTCTTTTTTTTTTTTTTTTTTTTTTTTCTGGGCGCCCCCCCTCCCTATAGCGCCGATGGCACTTCCCATGGCTGAATGCAATGCAGATAGATCATACACAGACACACGGCGGCGGTGAAAAAAACAAAAAAAACTCGGTCAGTTTTCTGCCCGTACCCAGGTCCGGATTAAAAGGTCCGCCGGCCATAGTTTGCCCATTCCTGGGCTAGCCCCTTTACTGAGTATATGTAAGGTGCCTGATGCTAGAGATGCCCCTGTAAGGCTCTATGCACACTGGGCTTAAAAAAAAAAGTCTGTTCACTTGGCAGTAAAAAAAACTTTCATACAAAGCATTTTTTGTACAGTCTTTTTTTTCTGCCTCTAAATGTTGAGCTCTAAAATAAATGTTCAGAGATTTAAAAATTCCAAATCCTCCTCTTACATAAAAACACCAAGTGATAACTCAAAATCTGCTCACCTCCAAAGTTGACCTCCAATGATTAATTGAGGTCAAATCCCGCGTACACACGGTCGGAATTTCCGACATCAAATGTTCGATGTGAGCTTGTCGGAAAATCCAACCGTGTGTACGCTCCATCTGACATTTGCTGTCGGAATTTCCGACAACAAATGTTTGAAAGCTGGTTCTCCAATTTGTCAGACAAGTGCTTGTCGGAAATTCCGATTGTCTGTATGCAATTCCAACGCACAAAAATCGTACACATGCTCGGAATCGTTGAACTTCATTTTTCTCGGCTCGTCATAGTGTTGTACGTGACCGCATTCTTAACGTTCGGCATTTCCGTCAACATTTGTGTGACTGTGTGTATGCAAGACAAGTTTGAGCCAACATTTATTTGAAAAAAAATCTGCGGTTTTGTTGTCAGAATGTCCGATCATGTGTACGCGGCAAAACAGTGCTTGCTGTCCCTGCCGGGCTGATGCAGATACAGGAAACGGATCTCTTCAAAAGGTAGCATTGTAAATAGCCCATTATATAATGCTTTTCAATGCAAACAGTCAGTTATGCTACCTTTTTGTCACTGGTTTTAGTCTATATACCTTTTGATTTAATAAACCGTGAACACTTATCTGTTCCTTTTATTTTATATGTGATATCTCTACATGAGGATTATTGAAAAGATTTGTTGCTTGTATCTGCATCAGCCCCGCCAGGGGCAGCAATAACTATTTGACCTCAATCATTAAAGGGGTGTTCCAGCCTCGTTTTATGTTTATTAAAAGTCAGCAGCTACAAAAAGTGTAGCTGCTGGCTTTTAATAAACAATCACTTACCTGCTCCAGGGTTCCAGCGACGCCTTCGTCTTCACGGCCGGGCACCCACTGCGCATGCGCGCGGCGCGGCCTGCTGCTGATTGGACAGGCGATCGCATGGGACCTGTCATGTGTCCCATGCAATCGCCTACAGGGAGGAGCTGCTGTAGGCGATTAAGCCTCCTGAAGCCCCCACTTCCCCCCCCCCCCCCCCAAAAAAATGACATGCCAAATGTGGCATGTAAGGGGGTGAGGAGTGGGATAAGCGGAAGTTCCATTTTTGGGTGGAACTCCGCTTTAAAGGTCATCCTTGGAGATGAGCAGTTTTGAGTTTTCACTTGGTGGAGTACACATTTTATTTACTTGCTGTTATGTAAAAAGAGGATTTTGATTTTTTTTTTTTTTTAACTCTCTAGACATTGATTACACATGTTGACATGATGTTTGCACATTGTTGATGCTTAGGGGTAGCACTACACTGTTGCTTTATATACATTAGGGGAAGTGAGATCACCTATTTTGTGTTAGCTTGAAACCCAGTTCGAGTTTCACTTTGGTATAGATATTATGGTGTCAGCACAGACTTATCTTTTGTTTTTTATTGTTTCATCTATTAGTATAGCTGCTTGCCTGTACTTTCTGTAGGGCCCTTGCTGCAATACACAACTGATGGCAAGGACAAGCAGAATCTGATATATTAGAGCAGGGGTCTCCAAACTTTCCAAACAAATGGCTAGTTTAGTGTCCTCCATACTACAAGGGGGCTGAATTGTAGCCAGTGGGTGTTTGTGTCCCAATCCCAGCATAGTGATAATAAACATGGCCTTGAAGGTCAGTAGTAGGAAGGGTAGCAACCCCATCATTGGTATAAGTGGGAAGAATAGTACCCCATCATTGGTATCCGTGGAAGAAATGGTGCCCCATTGTTGGTGCAAGTGGAGGAAATAGGACTCCAAGGGCCGGTTAATGGCTAGCAAAGGGCTGCAGTTTGGAGACCCCTGTATTAGAGCAATAGTAAGAACTGGGCCCTAAAGGGGTTTAACGTTTTGTAGAACTGTTCATTATTTTACACATTAAACATTATATACACTCAAGCTTGTCCTGCAGTTTGTTTTCCTGTACAGAGTTAAAGATGGCTGGCCAATTTCGGAAAATGTCAGAAACATGGCCATCTCTGACCCAGAACAACAGAAAAAAAAAATCAGATGTCCTGATATGTATACTACTTCTGCATCCGTGGTTTTAGGCACTGAAGAATAATGGTAAGCATGACAGGCAAGCAATTGGCATTATCAAGACAGTATGTCCGTATTTCATCCATCTGTTTTTGGATGAAATACGGACATACATGTATCCCTATGGCAGTGTTTTTCAACTCCAGTCCTCAAGGCACACCAACAGGTCATGTTTTCAGGCTTTCCATTATTTTGCACAGGTGATTTGATCAGTTTCACTGCCTTAGTAATCACCGCAGCCATTTCATCTGAGGGAAATCCTGAAAACTTGACCTATTGGTGTGCCTTGAGGACTGGAGTTGAAAAACGCTACCCTATGGGATAGCTGGTGTCAGTGGATGAACATCCGCTAACACCCGATCTCATCGGTCCCCACTATGGTCTTATTCTGTAGATCATGGATCCTCAAACTACGGCCCTCCAGCTGTTGTAGAACTACACATCCCATGAGGCATTTTAACACACTGACATTCACAGACATGACTAGGCATGATGGGAATAGTAGTTCCTGAACAACTGGAGGACCGTAGTTTGAAGACCCATGCTGTAGATGGAGGAAAATCCTATTTCTCTTCCGTTCATGGACGGACACAGCAGCAATTGACCTTAGGGTTATACCACCTTCCTTTCAGGAAAGACTAGGCAGAAAAAAACAGCACTTCAAGTGTTAAAACACTTCTCAGTATAGCACCTCCTAGGGGGCGGGGCCCTTGGGTATATCCCTCTGCCTCGGCAGCCCCATTTTTTTTCCTGCCTAGCGTTGGGAGAAGACCTAGCCTTTCTGGAGCCCCTGTGCTCTGGAGTTTTTTTTTATTTTTTATTTTTTCCTGCATTTTTGGATCCTGTGATCTACAATCAACTGCTGACAGGCTGGATCCTCAATCCTTGTAGTCCCCCCCCCCCATGTTCGGCCTTCGAGCGAGTGCCGGCCTTTAGCGCTGGGCTGTCCACGACATGCCCCGCTGCTCCAGGGGTGGCCAGTGAACTACATGTTCCAGGGCACACATATGACCGGTCTCTATGGCCGTGTCACAGTGTGCCGGGCCGACAGCCATGCCGTACGTGGATGTTGGATCTGTCTGGAATGCCTCCAGCTGGTGGTCGCAGGATGGGTACATTTTCTTCCACAATTGAGGGTCTGCCCTGCTTTCCTCTCTCCCTCCGCCCTCTTCTGGGGATGTCTCTGACATGGAATCGGGCCTCGCTGCGGCGTCCGGCTCTGGTTCCGTTATGTCAGATGATGCAGGCCTAGCAGTGAGGATGACTATGCATCAGGGTCAACGCATGATAAGGCTTTTGTTGGAGCTCTTATGACTGCGGTGTGGGATACTCAAAAACTTGACGCCGGTCCCTTTTGGGTTCCGCAAGCCTCACCGCACCAATGTTTCCTTGTGTTCCATATCTGGACAAAATATTATACAAGGAATGGGATCGGCCGCAAAAAAGTTTTTTGCTGTACCAAAATACTTTGTGGTCCGTTATCCTTTTGAGGAAGACTTTTTAAAAAAGTGGGTCTCTCCTCCGTAAGTGGACCCCCCTGTGTCCTGACTGAACAAGGCTACCACGTTACCTGTGGAAGGGGCTCCCGTCTTTAAGGACCCCACAGATAGGACCTGAGGCTGTGGCTGTAACGTATGTAACGGCATACCTTGACTGTCCATTTTGTCAGTTATTGGGGTTTCCGTTATTATGTAACGGATTCTCTGCTATGGAGGTTACTCAGGTAAAACCACTGCTTCACTCTCTTGTATGATCAAAGAGTTTAGGGTTTAAATCATCACAACCTCTTATTTGAAAATCAACGTAATCATGGTGTTTAAACATGCATCAACCTTGTATGAACAAAGATAGATTATGCTGACTAGACAAGTGGTTCAGGTTGCCCTGATAAGTACTGTACCCCTATTCATGAGTCTCTGGTCAATATCGATAGTATTCAGACAATAACTGAAGGATAAGGTAATCAGGAGGGAATAACTAATATTACAACGTTCCCTTAGAATTTCACTATGATGGCAGCAAGCTTATGGTTGTTATAATATGTTACATAATACTTGCGGTTCTGTAGGTTACTCAAGAGGTTAATGCAGGGTGTGATGAATTATTCCAAGGTGTCACTAGTTGCTGGGAAGTAAGAGCTTTTACTATGAAGTAAGTCAGAGGGATTGAAGTTCCTGAGGTACAGGTGGCTGTAACAGGGTGAAGATCCTCTTCCCAAGCGTGGGGTCTGTGGGTCAGAAGGTGGAGACAGTAGAGAGAGTCCGAAAGTACAGGCCGGGGTCGAAGGGCAGGAGACGGCAGCAATCCGAGGTACAGAAGCCAAAGGTCAGAAGCCGGGGTCAGTCTTGGAGCTGCAGATTAATACAGAAACTGTAGGCACAGACAGGAAGATCAGATAACAATGAACTGACAAGGTTCTCAGAGTGAGGCAGGGCTTTATACCCTGGATAATTGGGTAACCTGCCTCAGCTGGACCAGCATAGTCAGGTGTAGATTGGAATGAGATCCAACTAAAGGTGATCAGCACCACCTTAGCTGGAAAGCAAGCAGAAATGCAAACTGAGGAGTGGCTCAGAGGTAAGGTGTTGAAGCAGCAACGGCGAGGTCCTGGGTTCAAGCCCACCCAGAACCACTTGGAGCGCGACCACGCCTCGCCGTCTGCTTGGCACGGTAGGGATCGTGACAGTGGCCCGCTCCATGTTCACAGTAGTGGGGTCGGCAGTGAGACCGGTTTTGGCAGGAGCTGGAGGCTCCTGAGCTCTGTGTGGGCCTGGCTGACCAGTTGGTGCAGGGCCTGTAGTTTGTCTGTGAATCCCCTTGCTCTCCAGGGCCTCGGCCTACGCGGTGGTACTACGCTGCCTTATGTGGCTAAAGTGTTGATCTGCGACAGGAAAAAGTTTCCAGGGTGCGAAGGTGTCAAAAGCGCACCTTGTACCGCAAGAGCAACAAGCCTGCGGACAAGCCTGCTTCTGCCCCAACCCGGCACTCTGGTGCGGGGCCGACTTTGTGGATTTGCGGCTTGGTGGAGGTCCCTTTTTTTCCGACCGCTGGGTTTGCGAGGTAGTTTCCTCGGGGTACAAGATAGAGTTTCTCTCTTGTCCACGAAACAGATTTTTCCTTCCAACCTCCAGCTTCCTCCGGAACGCCGGGTGGCCCTGTCAGCGGCTGTTCAGGATCTGTTGGTCAGGAGAGTGATTGTACCGGTTCCTTCAAGGGAACGGTTTCAGGGGTTTTACTCCAATCTGTTTGTAGTCCCCAAAAAAAAGAAGGGGTCCGTCCAATCCTGGATCTCAAGGCCCTCAACTCTTTTGTCAAAGTGCAAAGATTCAGGGTGAATGAATGAATGAATGAAAAACTTGTATAGCGCAACACATGCGAATTTAATCGCCTCTGGGAGCTTGTTGTTCCTTTCTCTTTTGAAATCAAAAGAGATGAGTCTTGATCTTTCTCCTGAATGCGAGGTGGTTCTCCTCCAACCGAATACTGGTCGGTAAAGCGTTCCATAGTCTGGGACCTTGGAGCGCGAATCTTCTTTCTCCTTTGGACTTAAAGTTGGCTTTCGGAATCTGGAGCAGATTTTGATTGGTGGATCGCAGAACGCGATTGGGATTGTGAGCTTTTATTTTTTCACATAGATAATGGGGGGCATTCCCATGAATACATCTATGCGTTAGGCAGAGAGTTTCAAAAACAATTCTGTCTTTTACTGGCAACCAGTGAAGGGATCTCAGAGAAGGTGAGATTGATTCCCATGGTTTTTTTCCAGTCACAAGTCTAGCGGCCGTATTTTGCACGACTTGAAGACGAGCGATTTGGTACTTGGGGAGTCCGAGGTAAAGAGCATTTGCATAGTCTAATCTTGAATTCACAATTGCTCCCACCACGACTGGTACGTCTTCTTTGGGGATGAAAGGAGTAAGTCTGCGTAGTAGGCGTAGCAGATGGTGAGATCCGCTGACTACAGACCCTATTTGTGCATCCATTGTCATGTAGGAGTCAAAGATGACCCCAAGACTTTTGACTTTGGTGCTAGGGGTGATGATTTTGCCCAAAATGGGCGGGGGTATCCAAGTTGTCCCTGGGTGAGTCGTGCGCTTGGCGTGAAACAGTAGAAGTTCTGTTTTTGCTCCGTTGAGTTTTAGGTAACTCCTTGTCATCCAGTTCTCTATCAAAGATAGGCATGTCTCTAGATTGAGGTGATGATCCTTTTTATTGCATATGCGGAAATACAGTTGCGTATCGTCTGCATATGAGTGATAAAGCAGTTTTTGGCTGCTAATTATTTCAAAAAGGGGACGAAGATAGATGTTGAATAACACCGGCGACAGAGGCGATCCTTGGGGGACTCCGCACGATACTGTGCGTTTCTCGGAAGTGAAAGATCCCAACTTCACAGTTTGCGATCGGTTTTCCAAAAAAGAGGAGAACCAAGATAAGTCGCTTTCTGCGACTCTGGCTACTTCGACTAGTCGAGTCAGTAATAGCTTATGGTCTACCGTGTCGAAGGCTGCGCTTAGGTCCAACAGGACCAGGAGACAGGATTCGCCTTCGTCTGCGGCCTCGAGGGCGTCGTCCCATATTTTGAGCAGTGCTGTTTCCGTCCCATGTCCAGGACGGAAGCCAGATTGGTATGGATCTAGTAGGTTGTGGGTATCTAGATGCTGTTGCAGCTGTTGTACCACTACTTTCTCCATTACCTTTGAGAGGACATTTAGGCCTGTTATGGGACGGCGGTGAGTTGGGTCCTTGGGGTCAAGGGTATGTTTTTTCAGAATGGGTTGAATTATGCCCTCTTTCAACTGGGAGGGCACTATGCCTTCCTTGAAGGATTGATTTATAAGCTGCGTGATCGGAGGTGCCAGGATGTCGGCGCATTCCTTCAGCAGTTTAGTGGGGATGATATCATTTGGCGCAGTGCCGTTACGCAAAGAATCAATGATGATCTTTGTGGCCTGTATAGTAATGGGTTCCAGGGTGAACTTACCTGATTGTGGCGAAATATTGATGGTGCTGTGTGAAAGATTACGGGAGGGATTGGGGGGGGTTTGGTTCTGCTGAATGCTTTCCCGGATTGCCTCAATTTTATTAATGAAGTAATCCGACAATTCATCGCAAAATTCTTGGGTGTCAGAGTTGGGGGCTTCTAGACATCTTGGATTCATGGTCTGATTGATCAATCTGAAGAGCTCGCGGGGGCGATTTAGGGCGCTGTTGATAGCCTCGGAAAAATAATTTTTCTTGGCTTTGAAAATTTCTTTGTGGTATTTCCTGGTTGATGCCTTGTAGATGGAGAGGTTCGCCTCTGAAGAGCTTCTCTTCCAGGCGGCTTCCGCCCTTCTACGCTCTTGTTTTAATAACGCCAATTGGTTGTTGAACCAGCTGGAGGTATTTTTTCGGATGCAGGTTTTATGTTTCGGCGCTATTAAGTCAGCTGACTGTAATAGGGCTGTGTTTATGGCATCCAGTGTTTCTACAGCCGTTTGGTTCGGCTGAATTGTTTTTATTTTATTCCTTAACGTGGTTTTGAAGAGTTCCGAATGGAGCTTCTTCTGACATCTAGTCCAGTGTGTTGTCACTGGTTTTGATGTTTTTGTTAAGGGAGGGAAATCGGAAATAATGAATTTAATTGCATGGTGGTCTGTCCATGGCAATAGTTCCTTTTCCAAGATTTTTATTTCCAGATTTTGCCTGAAAATAAGATCGAGGGTGTGACCTGAAGTATGTGTGGGCCCACATACTAATTGCTGTAGCCCTAATCCTCCTAGATGTTCAATGCAGGCGTCGGCAATGAGGTCTTGTGATGAATTGGCCCAAAGATTAAAATCCCAGAGCAGCAAAAGGTGTTTGCTGTTAAGGGTATAGGTAGAGATGAAGTCCGTCAATGATAGTAAAAGCTGCGATTTTGGGCCGGGTGGTCTATAGCAGAGTAAAATCTGTACGGTCTCCTGGGAGTTTATTTCCAGCTTCAGCGTAAGGGTTTCCATGAATGGAAGAGGGTTTTGAAGGACTGGTTTAACGATCGTAAGATGGGACTTGTGGATCACCGCCAGTCCTCCTCCTCTTTGCCCTATTCTGTTTTCCGTTATAATACGGTAGGTTTCTTGCACCATTTCTCCTAAAATGGTGTTACAGTCGGCTGTGAGCCAGCTCTCTGTAATAAAGAGGCAGTCTAAATCGTATTGTAGAATGAAATCATGGATTTCTAATCGATGTTTTACTGCCGATCTGGTGTTGATCAACGCACATGATATGTGCTTAGGCTGGGGTAGGCGGCTGTGATGTTTGATAGTCGATCAAACATCACGTTTTGCTCTGTAGTGGCTGCTCTCCATCAGGGGGATTTTCTGGCATCCTTGGATATTCAGGACGCGTACCTGCATATTCCCATACGTGCAAAACACCAGAGGTTTCTGCGTTTTGCGGTCGGAGAGGACCATTTTCAGTTTGTGGCCCTCCCCTTCGGCCTGGCTTCGGCACCACGAGTTTTCACGAAGGTGCTCGCGCCGATTCTGGCCCTGCTAAGGCAGCGCGGAATCGCTATTGTGGGATACCTGGACAACCTTCTCCGGAGAGCTTCTTAAGCTCAGAATTAGAAGAGGATGTGTCCATCACCTGCCAGTCCCTCCAAAAATTTGGGTGGCTACTGCATGTCCAGAAGTCAATGTTGGTACCGTCTCAGCGACTGGTATACCTGGGGTTGGTCCTGGATTCCTCAGAAGCGAGAGTTTTCCTTCCAACGGAAAAACTCCAGACACTGTAATCTGCAGTGCAGCGGTTAGCGGCCCAAAAGTGGTCATCGCTTCGCTTTTGCATGAGAGTTCTGGGTCTGATGGTAGCCTCTTTCGAGGCGGTTCCGTATGCCCAATTTCACACTCGAGTGTTACAGAGAGATTCTGTCACGTTGGGACAAGCTCCCTTCATCTCTGGATTACCAGATTCAGGTCCTCCCTAGTGTGGTGGCTGACCTCTCCTGTACTTCTGACCGGGAAATCATTTCTGCAGTGCCATTGGACAGTGGTCACGGCAGATGCCAGCCTTTTCGGCTGGGGGGGGGGGGGGGTGTATATCTGTTGTGTCCAGTCAGCCCAGGACTCTGAGTCCCATCTGCCAATCAATGTCCTGGAGCTCCAGGCTGTCGGGCTGTGTCTCTCCAAGTGGTCTCTGGGTCTGCAGGACCGTCCGGTCAGGGTCCAGTCCGACAACGCCACAGCCGTGGTGTATGTCAATCATCAAGGGGGCACGCGGAGCTCGACCGCGGCGGCAGAGGTTACGCACATCCTCGGGTGGGCCAGAAGGTACGTTCTGGCTCTGTCGGCCGTAAACATTCCGGGGGTGCAGAAATGGCAAGCCGACTACCTAAGTGGCCAAACGCTGGACCTAGGAGAATGATCGTTGCACCCGGAAGTGTTTTTAGAGTTTGTGCCAAAAATGGGGCACTCCAGACGTGGACCTTCTGGCATCCCGTCTCAATCGGAAGGTGTCACGTTTCATGGCCAGGTTAAGAGACCCTTGGACGGACGCATTGCTGGCACCGTGGGGTCACTATCGCCTAATCTACGCCTTCCCTCCTCTGAAGCTTCTCCTTCGCCTGTTGCGCGAGTGGAAGCAGAGGGGATACCAACAATCCTGGTCGCTCCGGATTGGCCGCGCCATCCCTGGTACGTGGACCTGGTGCGTCTGGTGGCAGACGTCCCTTGGCATCTACCCCTGAGAGTAGATCTTCTGTCGCAGGGTCCGATTTTCTTTTTCTCCCTGCTTTACAGTCGCTGGCATTAACGGCGTGGCTGGTGAGAGCCAGGTGCTGAGGGACCGAGGTCTGTCGGACTCGGTGATCTCTACCATGCTACGAGCACGGAAGTCTACTTCACGTAGGATTTGCCATCGTACGTGGAAGGCCTACATCTCTATGTGTGCAGAGATGAAATGGCACTCCCGCACATACGTGCTGTTCCTACAGCGGGGAGTGGATCAGGTTCTCGCCTTAAGTACGGTTATGGGTCAGATTTTGTCTTTGGCTGTTTACTTTCAGCGACCGTTGGTGACGCACTCCCTGATGTGTACGTTTGTCCGCATGTGGCCCCTCCTGTGCGTCCTCCACTGCCTCCGTGGGACTTAAATTTTGTCCTCTCGGTGCTTCAAAAGGCTTCATTTGAGGACATTTGGGGAATTCCTCTGTTGACTCTGTCCCAGGAGGTGGTCTTCCTAGTAGCCATTCCTTTGGTCAGACGAGTTTCTGATCTGACGAGTTTCTGATCTGGCGGCCTTGTCTTGCAAGGCTCCTTACTTGGTCATCCATAAGGATAAGGTGGTGCTGCGGCCGCAGCCATCGTTCCTTCCAAAGGTTATTTTCGGCTTTTCACATTGAGGACATTGTTTTACCATCCTTATGTCCTCAGCCGAAGAACTGAAAGGAGGCCACGTTACATTCCTTGGACGTGGTGCGAGCCCTACGGGCGTACTTGTCTGCTACGGCTCCGTTCCGGAGATCGGACTCACTGTTCGTGTCAGTGACTGGTCCTGAGACAGGTCTGGCGGTCTTGTCGGCCTTCATTTCCAGGTGGATCAGACAGGTCGTGCTCCAGGCCTATGCCCTAAAGGGGCGGGCGCCTCCCTTTCCGGTTACATCGCATTCGACCAGGGCGATTGTTGCCTCTTGGGCTTTCCGCCATCAAGCATCTGTTTTACAGGTGTGTAAGGCAGCGACCGGGTCGTCATCCCACACCTTTTCAAAGTTTTACAAGGTGGATGTGAGTGCATCTGCGGATGCCTCCTTTGGCCGCAAGGTTTTGCAGGTAGCTGTTTAAGGTTGAAGTTCCTCCGTTGAACTCTGGTTTGGGGTGAAGCTTAGTTTGTGCCCCCCCGGGGGTGCTATACTGAGAAGTGTTTTAACACTTGAAGTGCTGTTTTTTCTGCCTAGTCTCTCCTGAAAGGAAGGTGGTATAACCCCAAGGTCAATTGCTGCTGTGTCCGTCCATGAACTCAGAAAAATTGATTTTATGGTGAGTACAAAAATCCTATTTTTTTTTCCATCCGTCTGCAGAGCGGATCAGGTGAACATGGACAGACGGTCTGTGTTCATCCGATTCCCCCCCCCCCCCCATAGGGGAGAGTGGAGACCTGACAGGGCGGTCCCTGCACAGTGTAATCTGCTGAGCAAGTGGATAAGAAATGTATGGATCCTCACAGGATCTGTACGTGGGAAAGGGCACTTAACCACTTCCCACCAGGTCAATAGGAGATTGACGTCCGGGAAGTGGTTCTGGTCCTGCCGGATGACAGACGTGAGTACAGGAGAGCTGATCGGCGGCTCTCTTGACAGGGGGGGGTTCGTGCTGATTGTTTATCAGCACAGCCCCCCCCCCCCCTCGGATACCCACCCTAGACCACCAGGGAAGAGCAAACAAAAAAAGGGGGCCATTAAAAAAAAAAGTCACGGAAATTTTTTTTTTTTTAAAAAGGCCAGTAAAAAAAAAAAGATGCCAGTCAGTGCCCACACATGGGAACTGACTGGCAACATGTGTCCATCAGTTCCACCCCACAGTGTCAATCCATGCCGCCCATCTGTGCCGCATATCAGTGCTACCTCATCGGTGTCCATCAGTGCCGCCATATCAGTGCCCGTAATTGAAAGAGAAAAGGTACTTATTTACAAAAAAATTAAAACGTACTTTTTTTTTCAAAATTTTCAGTCTTTTATTAGTTGTTGCGCAAATAATAAAAAACCGGAGAGGTGATCAAATACCACTAAAAGAAAGCTCTATTTGTGGGGAAAAAACGGATGCTAATTTTGTTTGGGTACAGTGTAGCATGATCGCGCAATTATCATTCAAAGTGTGACAGCGCTGAAAGCTGAAAATTGGCTTGGGCGGGAAGGTGCGTAAGTGCCTGGTATGGAAGTGGTTACAGGTGATAAAGGATCTATCCTAACCCAAAGAAAGGCATTTCATATTTTGAAGTTTACCAGTCCTTAGATGTGGTGGTTGTATACATTTTTTTCTTAAATTCGTTTTTTTTTTTCGACCTGGTGATCCTGCAAACAATATGCTTCCCTGTGGACTACGTTGACTTCTTATTTGTAGCTATGGAGAGGAACATGGTTGCCACTGATGCTGGACTAAAAGTATGAGGCATTGTAAAACTCTGACATTCACAGACATGATGGGAATTGTAGTTCCTGAACAACTGGGAGGCTAGCAGTTTATAGAAGGAAGATAAGATTAGTTTTCTTTCTGTTCAGGCACTGCAAGCTCAACTGGTATTTTCTGTACTTTCTTAAAATACTCTGCCTCAAAAGTTAATGCAGCCATCACTATCCGAGGACTGGTAAGCTGAAATATATACAATTTTTGTTCTTTGATTTAGCTATCCTTTAGAACTGATTCTGTACCCATTAGGGGGATTTTCCATCACTTTCTGTTAACAAGAGCACAGGCAGTAATGAAACGGCTTTCTAAGGTAGAGAACCTGTTTGTTTTTTTTGTTTTTTTAAACTGTAATTTTTATATTTTATTTCTACAAATAGTAAGCGGAACGAAATAGAGGAAAAAAAATCCACATTATCATACAAACAGGGACTAATTCATCTTGTAATGCATCCTGATCAGAGAGGAAGAAAGCAAATTCCCAGTTACAGTGCGGAAAATAAGTATTTGAACACCCTGCTATTTTGCAAGTTCTCCCACTTGGAAATCATGGAGGGGTCTGAAATTGTCATCGTAGGTGCATGTCCACTGTGAGAGACATAATCCAAAAAAAAATTCCAGAAATCACAATGTATGATTTTTTAACTATTTATTTGTATGATACAGCTGCAAAGAAGTATTTGAACACCTGTCTATCAGCTAGAATTCTGACCCTCAAAGACCTGTTAGTCTGCCTTTAAAATGTCCACCTCCACTCCATTTATTATCCTAAATTAGATGCACCTGTTTGAGGTCATTAGCTGCATAAAGACACCTGTCCACCCCATACAATCAGTAAGAATCCAACTACTAACATGGCCAAGACCAAAGAGCTGTCAAAAGACACTAGAGACAAAATTGTACACCTCCACAAGGCTGGAAAGGGCTACGGGGAAATTGCCAAGCAGCTTGGTGAAAAAAGGTCCACTGTTGGAGCAATCATTAGAAAATGGAAGAAGCTAAACATGACTGTCAATCTCCCTCGGACTGGGGCTCCATGCAAAATCTCACCTCGTGGGGTCTCAATGATCCTAAGAAAGGTGAGAAATCAGCCCAGGACTACACGGGAGGAGCTGGTCAATGACCTGAAAAGAGCTGGGACCACCGTTTCCAAGGTCACTGTTGGTAATACACTTAGGCCTTGTACACACGATCGGACATATCCGATGAAAACGGTCCGCGGATATGTCCGATCTGGAGTTTGGTCCGATGGCGTGTACATCACCATCGGATCAAATTCCCCGCCGGCGGACGGCGCGCTGACGTGGCGGTGACGTTGACGCCGCCACGTCACCGCTACGTCACCGCACCAGGAAGTAAAACACTTCCGCGCATGCGCCGAATCCATTCGGCGGCGGCGCGGCGGCGGTGCGGGATGACATGTCTGCTGGTAAGTGTACTAACCAGCAGACATGTCGGGCGGACACATTCCCACCCGATAGATTTCAAAGCATGCTTTGAAATCTGTCGGGTGGACAAATCTGTCCGCTAGCCCATACACACGATCGGAGATGTCTGCTGAAATGGTCCATCGGACCGTTTTCAGCGGACATATCCGCTCGTGTGTACGAGGCCTAAGACGTCATGGTTTGAAATCATGCATGGCACGGAAGGTTCCCCTGCTTAAACCAGCACATGTCAAGGCCTGTCTTAAGTTTGCCAATGACCATTTGGATGATCCAGAGGAGTCATGGGAGAAAGTCATGTGGTCAGATGAGACCAAAATAGAACTTTTTGGTCATAATTCCACTAACCGTGTTTGGAGGAAGAAGAATGATGAGTACCATCCCAAGAACACCATCCCTACTGTGAAGCATGGGGGTGGTAGCATCATGCTTTGGGGGTGTTTTTCTGCACATGGGACAGGGCGACTGCACTGTATTAAGGAGAGGATGACCGGGGCCATGTATTGCGAGATTTTGGGCAACAACCTCCTTCCCTCAGTTAGAGCTTTGAAGATGGGTCGAGGCTGGGTCTTCCAACATGACAATGACCCGAAGCACACAGCCAGGATAACCAAGGAGTGGCTCTGTAAGAAGCATATCAAGGTTCTGGCGTGGCCTAGCCAGTCTCCAGGCCTAAACCCAATAGAGAATCTTTGGAGGGAGCTCAAACTCTGTGTTTCTCAGCGACAGCCCAGAAACCTGACTGATCTAGAGAAGATCTGTGTGGAGGAGTGGGCCAAAATCCCTCCTCCAGTGTGTGCAAACCTGGTGAACAACTACAAGAAACGTTTGACCTCTGTAATTGCAAACAAAGGCTACTGTACCAAATATTAACATTGATTTTCTCAGGTGTTCAAATACTTATTTGCAGCTGTATCATACAAATAAATAGTTACAAAAATCATACATTGTGATTTCTGGATTTTTTTTTTTTGATTATGTCTCTCACAGTGGACATGCACCTACGATAACAATTTCAGACCCCTCCATGATTTCCAAGTGGGAGAACTTGCAAAATAGCAGGGTGTTCAAATACTTATTTTCCGCACTGTATACTTGGGAATACATCAGGAAGTATAAAAATCATAACATCACACAGTGAACCCAGGTTATCATAAAAAACATAGCCAATATAAGCACACAGCGAGTATGTGGACAAGGAATGAGCAGGATGATGTATTCCCTTAAAGGGAACGTATGTGAATATCTGAGAGAGGAAAGGGGGGTGGGAGAAAGCGACAGAAGGAGATATCCAACGTACTCCGCAATCCAATAGAACACGCCAACCTGTGCCTGCCCCCCCCCCCCAAGGACATTAAGGAGGAAACTCTATGGCATGCCACAGCTTGTACATCCTCTTTTAGGTTTTTATTGCAGTTATTGTCCTTGTTGGGAAGATTTCACAACTTTCTATATAGACACCAGACAGTAACCAGCAATAGCACAAGTGGCAATCATTTCTGACAGCGGCTTTAACCATTCCACATGCTATCAAAAAAGTTTGCACTTGGGCCTCAAGCCCAACCATTTAGTTGCTTTGCTCATTATTTTCTCTTTGCAATATGAGAGGGCAGCTGCTTACATTGCAGACATGTTAATGTGTTAAAGCGGAGGTTCACCCTAATTTATGACTTACTGGCAATAAAACAGCGTTGCATTCAAAATAACAAATCCGTTTTTTTTTTTTTTGCTTAAGCCTTACCCCTTTTCTTCCTTGCATTCCGCCCTGTCAATCAGATTCCACCGCGGGGGAATGGGCGTGTCTATCGATTTTCCCCTGACGGCGCTATGTCTCCTGGGACTCAGTCCTGACATCCCCAGGAGACGCTCTCTGCTCGAATCCAACCTCGGACCTATGCGCATGCGCAGACGCTTTTTCGGTCCGTGAAACTCATAGGCTCGGGTGGGCGGGCGAAGGCGGAGAAGGATTCTAAATTACATCACCGCCAGCACCGCCTCCAGCCCCTTCCCTAAAGCAGTTTTTTTTACATCACCGGCTCGGCTCGCGGCTCGCCGTCAACACCTGCCATGCGCGGGATCGAGCGGTGAATGCTGGGACAGCATTCACCGCATCCCGGATGTACAGACAGGTGGGCTTGAGGCGTGCCCACACTAAAGATGGAATTGTCCATTGCTGTGTTTTATAAAACATTGTTTGGATTAAAATCGGGACAAATGTGGCTGCAAGAACGGGACAGGTGAGTGTAAACTTACATAGATAAACAGCGCACGAATGACAGAAAAAAAAAAAAAACCTTTTTCCCGCAGAACCGCCGCTTTAATGTAAAATCCCTGGCACCGCCACCATAGAGAATGTCTAATACAGATAGTAAGGCTGTGAACATAATAATTTTGATAAATGTTTATTGTGTAACCTTTTAAAAAAGTTTAGAGACTGTGTCCTCCAGTTCATAACCAACACTGGAGGTGCAAGAGTACACAGATCTTTTTAAACTTTTGAGAACTACCTCTCTGGATCTAGGTCAATCTTTCTGGATGTAGGATAATATTTTCCTGGTCTATCCTTAGATTTTTTGTAGGTGGTTGAGGAAATAACCAGTGTTGTGTTATTGTCAGGGTTGGTTATAGAAAGACTGGGGCCCTGGACAAGAATGAAATCGATGCCCTCTTGGCTGAAATACTGCAGGCCTTCTTATTTGACACACTACATACAACTCTGCTCCTTTGTGTCTTTCTAACTCTAACTTTTAATCAAAAACTGTTCAATAGCTTTTTTTAGAAGAATTTGATCTTAACAAAATTTGGAATATTGCCATGAAAACATTAATTTTATGGGATGGTCAAAGAGAGGAGAGACAAAGGAGTAATCTAAGCAACAGCAGAAGTGGTGGAAAGTTGTCGAAGGCACAAATATAAGCTGATCTAGTGATTTATTTAAAAAAAAAGTATGGTATACAGTCTATTAATTTAGAAGGTCACATCATGGTGAGTGCAGAGTGAATACAGTGTGAGAATATGGTACAGTGCATTGAAAAAGTATTCATACCCCTAGAAATGTTCTACATTTTGTCATGTTACAGCCAAAAACGAAAATGATTTTTTTTTTTTTCAATAACATGTTTTTTTAGAAACTTTTGTTCATTACAAATATGCATGTAAGACAGTTAACTTGCATAGTAAGCCATATAGTCATAACAGTTTTATCCGGCAATATCAGTGTCATTGTCATTTCTTTCCATGTGTTAACCTGTAGTGCCATAGCTGCGAACTCTAAGCTGAAGCCTCTTTTTTTTTTTAAAGGCTTAACAAGTGCAGTAAGAGAAATAACCGTTTAGATGCAAATTTGAACTGCTCGATAAGAGTGAATCACCAGGGGACTCACGGGAGGAGAGAAAGGAAGTAGAAAAGGGGGAAGAAAGAAGGGGGAAAGAAAAGATAAAAGGTCACCTATCTGCTGCATTTACCAGTCATGGTGGATCCTCCTGGCGGTGCCACAACTCCCAGACTTCATCGTAAGCCTCCAGTCTGTCCCGCATCCTGGCTGTCATCCTCTCCATCAATTCCACATTTTTAATCCTGGCATAAAGAGCCTCGGGAGGGGGGGGGGGGCTACGCTTCCAGTGCAGTGCCACCAAACAGCGCGCTGCCGTGAGTACATGTTGGGTCCGTTTCTTGTAGGGGGCAGGGATTTTCAATGGGGATAGACCTAATAGGCAGAATTTTGGGGTAAGGGGGATCGTCTTCTCGAGGAGCCGAGCCAGCAACTGCTGAACCGAACTCCAAAACGGGACGATCAGCGGGCAGCTCCAATAGATGTGCAGGAGGGTACCCTTAGCCTCCTGACAGCGCCAGCAGCGGTCAGATGTATTAGGGTAAATGGCATGGAGGACGTCGGGGGTCATGTACCAAAAGTAAAGGATTTTGTATGTGTTCTCCTTGTACAGAGTGCAGATCGAACTGTTCGCTGCCTGAGCCCAAACCGCCCGCCACTGTTCCATGGGGATCTCCTCGCCAAGGGCCTTCTCCCATTTAGCCATGTAAGCATGTTTGCCCTCAGTGTCCACCCACCAGGCATTCAAAATTTTATAGATATCGGAGATCAGGCCCCTCTGCGTGAAACCCGCCAGGATCAGTCTTTCAAAAGGGGTCGGTGGAGAAAACTGCAAATTGGGAGTGATAGACTGGGCGTAATGGCGTATCTGGAGATATCCATAGAACTCCTGGCGTGGCAGATCGTATTTGGCCTGCAGCTCAGCAAACGGGCGCAGTCTGCGGGTCAGCGGGTCTACCAGGTTCCCAAAGTGGAACAGATTTCGTGTGGTCCACGGTGCGGACATGCGGTTGGTAAGGCTATCCGGAATCTTGGGGTTGCAGGCAAAGGAGGTGAGAAGGGAGCTGTCGGACGTCAGTTTGTGTTGGCGGACCAGTTTGCGCCATATTCGCCGGAGGTGGGTCATGGGGCCCAACATGCGCTCGGATTTTACCTCAACGTCTGCGCTCCATAGCAAAGTGTTGGGGTGCACCGGGGGAAGCCACAGCTTCTCTATTTCCGTCCATTTATTATAAGAGCGCAGGGTAAACCAGGAGGCTATCGCCTTCAGCTGTGCTGCCTGGTAGTATTTTACAAGATCAGGGAAAGCGAGACCCCCGTCAGACCTCGCTGCCTGTAGCACCGAGCGAGGAATCTTATGCCTCTTGTAGTTCCAAGTATATTGAAACAGACCAGACTGGAGTTTTCTCAGGTGGGCATAGGGCACCGGTACGGGCAGGGTTTGGAACAGGTATAATAGTTCCGGGAGGACCGTCATCTTTTTTTTTTTTAAATATATTTTTATTAAAGAAATTTCAAACAGAGTATGATGCGAAAACAAATGCAAACTTTTGAAATTTGCAAAAGAAAGAAAAGGGAGAGGTAAAAAAAAGGAAAGGGAGGGGGGAAGAGAATGGGGAAGAGGGGTAGCCATGTCTCTAAATAACACATATTGAGAACATAACGTAACCTATCAGTACTCTAGGTTAGGGGGACAGGAGTGAGGTCTGGGGGGGGGGAGGGGTCACAGTACAAGTAAGGCATCTTCTCAAAGTTCGTTATATCCATAGGGGTGAGGGTGTGCACCATAAACGATTTCCAGATATGGTAGAAGAGAGTTCTAGAACGCTCGTGGGTTAGGTCCGTGTTGAGTTTATATTTGTAGAGTAATTTCAGGAGATCCTTTTTGATTTGGTTGGTGGTTGGGGCGGTGTCGGAAATCCAGTTGTGAAGGATGGCTCTTCTAGCAAAAAGGAGGCAAATCAGGATCCAGTCTTTGCCGGGGTGGGAATGGGGAGGTAACCAGGGGAGCAAAAGGGGGTCCCAGTGGCCGAAGATGAGTAGCAATGGGTCCTTGGGTATCCGTAGCAAGGTTATGTCAAAGATATACTGGAGGACTTGATCCCAGAAGGTGGTGATATGAGAGCAGGACCAGAAGCGGTGAGTGAGGTTAGGCTTAGGTTGTTTGCATAGTGGGCATTCTGGGGAGGCGTGGGCATGACTAAAAGGGATATAGGCCCGGTGGACAATCTTAATCTGAGTTTCCCTCCAGATCTCATTGGGGACCAGCTTGTGGACAGTGTTAAGGCCATGTAGAAGTTTCTCCACCAATTCGGTGTCGGGGAAGTCCTACGCCCAGTTGGCGGCCGATGAGAACGTTAGGGGGGGGGATAGTTTGCAGGAGGAGAGGTAAGTATATGTCGGAGATCTTGTAGGAGCCCAGAGCGAGAAGGGACTCAATAAAGGAACTTTTGAATCCTTTTGTATCATCTCTACAAGCATTTTTCAGGAAGCTAATACATTGCCCATATTGGAAAACATGTGATGGGGGAAGTGAGTATTTGTCGGCTAGTGCTCTAAAACCGATGGGGCGGCCCGGCTGTGGGTTGCATAGTGAGAAGAAGTAATTTAGTCCCTTACTTTGCCAGAGGACGTAGGGTTGATTCTCCAGGCCGGGGAGAAGGACGGGTTTCCCCGGATTGGGATGTAGCGGGATATGTAAGAGGGGAGATTAAGGGCTTTTCTGACCTCTCTCCAGGCGATAGCCGTATCTCGGAGGAGAAGGTTATGTTGGAGGGGAGGGGGAACAGATTCCCATTGGCAGTGGAGCAGGGCAGTGAGGGAGAAGGGGTTGACCATGGCTGATTCCAGGACAAAGTTTGAGTACCGGGAGGACTGGGTCACCCAATCTAGACTCGTTCTGAGCAGGCAGGCTAAATTATATGTTCTGATGTTGGGCAGGGCTATATCACCCTCGCGCCTGGGAAGGTGAAGTTTGGCAAAAGCTATACGTGCCCGCTTACCCCGCCAAAGAAATTTGGATATGGCTGAGTTTAGGGTTTTGACATCCGAATGGCGTAGTAGTAAGGGAATGGTTTGTAGGGGGTATAGCAGACGGGCAAAACTGACCATTTTCACTAAGTGACATCTTCCCAGAAGCGAGAGAGGCAAATCCACCCAGTTATCCAATTCCTGTGTTATTTTTTCAAACAGTGGAGGATAATTGAGGTGGTATAGGGAGGAGGGCAGCCTACCTATTTTAATTCCCAGGTACGTGATATGGGATTTGGCCACTGTGAACAGGGATCCCTGGGTCCAGGAGGGGACAGATAGGGAACCTATAGGGAGGATTTCACTCTTGCTATAATTTATGCGGAGCCCCGAACACTTTCTGAAGACATCGAAAGTGTCCTTGATTGTGATCATGTCCTGTGAGGGGTTGGAAGTGAATATGAGGACATCGTCAGCGAAGAGAAAGGTGCGCATGTCGTGGTCGCCAATCTTGATACCGTGAAGGGGGGCGACTTGAGATAAATATCGAGATAGGGGTTCTAGGGCAATGTTAAAGAGGAGAGGGGATAGTGGGCAGCCCTGTCTGGTGCCCTTGTGGAGGCGAAATTCGTCTGACAGGAGGCCCGCCGCCACCAGTTTTGCGGCGGGGGCAGTATACATAGCCTTTATGAGATGGGTGAAGGGGCCTTGGAAGCCCATTGTGGCCATGACCATGGAGAGCCATTCGTAGCTGACATTATCGAAAGGCCTTTTCTGCGTCTAGTGTGATGATGGCATGGTCACCTTTCGGGTCGCCTTTTGCACGCTCTAGGGCTAGCATTACCTTCCGAATATTCATAGTGGCTGTCCTCCCCTTCACGAAACCAGATTGGGCCGGATGTATCAGGGAGGGTAAGATAGTTGCCAATCTGGTGGCAACAATCTTGGAGAGGATCTTTATGTCAAGATTCAAGAGGGATATGGGCCTGTAGGAGCCGGGTTCTAGAGGGTCTTTCCCTTTTTCCAATAGCTTGATAATGGCTTGGTTACCTGTGGGTGGGTAGGAGCCTCCCGCCCAGAAGTGTTGGTAGACTTCGTGGAGGGTAGGGACGAATGTCTCGCGAAAGGATTTATAAAATTCACCCTTAAAGCCATCGGGGCCTGGGGCCTTGGAGGGGGCAAGGTTTTTAATGACATTATGAATCTCTAAAGCGGAGATGGGGGCATTCAGGGCCTCCAGTTTGGGGGGGGGGAGACTCGATCTAGGGTGATTTTTTGCAGGAAATTAAGGGCCGTTGGGTTATCTATCGGGTCAGGGGCGTATAGGGATGAGTAATAATGACGCATAGTGTCGTTGATGTCTTTTGGGGTGGTATGCACAGTGCTGAAGTGTTCCTGAGAGAGGTTATATGCATAGGGCGATTCGGGCCCTTACTCAGTCTCGAAAGTAATTTACCTGCCTTGTTACCGAATTTTTGTAAGGAGGCGTCCAAGCGCGCCTTTTGGGTCTGTTCAAGGGTCGCAGCCCATGTGTCAAAAGATTGTTTGGCTGTGAGCCAAACAGCTCGGTTGGACGGGGAGTCGTCCGTGTAGAGGGAACGTTGAGCCAGGTGTAGTCGTGCACTGGCCAATTTGTAGTGCTTGAGGGCATTCCTTTTGAATGAGGCAGCATACGCTATTACACAGCCCCTGAGGAAGGCCTTGCCTGCCTCCCAAAAAAGGTTGGGGTTGTCTGAATGTAGTGCGTTGTTAGAGGCGTAATCTTTCCAGACTGTCTCCAGATGTTGTTGGAAGTCAGCGTTATTTTGGAGGTAGGAGGGGAATCGCCAAATTTTGGGGTTGGAGTGCAAGTCGGGGTCGTCGAGAGTGGAGGATATCGGGGCGTGGTTGGAGATCGCAATGTCATGAATATCAGCATCAGTGAGAACTGGGAGGAGGGCGTCAGAGCAAAAAAGGTAGTGCAGTCTCGTGAAGACGTTGTGGGGGTTGGAATAAAATGTAAATTCCCTATCTGCCGGATGGTGCAGGCGCCATATGTCGTGGAGGTGGAGGGAGTCTATAGTAGATGCCAAAAGTGTCTGGCAAGGGGACGGCGAGGGGGGTCGTTGCTTCCTATCGGAGGATCTGTCATCTGTCTGGTGCATGATGGAGTTAAAGTCCCCACCCAATAAGTGAGGGTGAGAAGGGTCACGTAGTACCCACGTCGTGAGGTCCCCAAAAAATTTGCTTGTGGGATTGTTAGGGGCATAGACATTGGTGATTACTATGATCCTAGCACCCAGTTGGACCCGGGCAGACACAAAACGGCCCTCAGAGTCTGATTCTGTAGACAGGACCGTGCATGGGAGGTTTTTGTTTATAAGGATCATTACACCCCCCTTACGGCCGCTGGACTCGGAGCCAAGGACCGAGCCCACCCATAGTTTTCTCATACGTGGGAAGTCGGGAGTCGATAAGTGAGTTTCCTGAAGGAGGGCTACATCTGTTTTTAGTCGTTTAAGGTGGCGTAGGATATTCATTCTCTTGTTGGGGGAACGAAGCCCCTTGACATTCCAAGAGACTATTTTCATGGTGGGAGGGCCGGAAGAGGGATGTGGGCTGCATTCGGGACCAGAGTGCGTGGTAAAATGTGGAACTGCATGGGCAGAGAGCATAGAGAGAGTGAGGAGCGATAATTAACCATGAGGAAGGGGGCGAAGATGTAGGGATGGACATGTTCGTGGGTATATGAGTGACCATAGCACATAGGGCAGTGTGCGCAGTAAGAGGTTCGGGTGGGGGGGGGGTGGTGGGGAGGGGGGGTAGGGATAACAACAAACATAGCCAGGGAACTTCGCTTTTTTCCGCATGGAGTCACTGAGTAAGTCAGCTCCCTACAAAGGACTCGCACATCTGCATGTCACCCGCCACGCTTGAGAGGGGGGTGGGGCGGAGGCCGCGAGAGTAAAGTGTGGGGGATGAGTACCGGGCAGGGGCACCAATAGCAGAAAGAAGAAAGGGGGGGGAAGTAGCCCGCAAGTAAAAGATCGTCAACAGCAGATAACAATGTACAAATGTATAACAATGAGCAAAAATACACAATAATAATTGCAGGAGTTGTACAAAGAAGAAAGATGAAGTAATAAAAAATAAGAAAAAAAATAGAAACTTTCAGCCTACCGGTAGACCTCAGACATAAGGAAGAGGGGGTGGCTCGTCAGAGGTGAAGAGCATGATATGCAGGGAACAAAATGGGACCAAAAGCGGTGTCAGCCTGAAACTGAGCCGTGTACCGGGTGGAGGGGATTCAGGATGAGGAGAACTGACGTTGCTCCGGTCCCGAGGCTCTGAAGCGTTTGGGTGAGTCTTTACGTGGGCTGCCATGTTCCAGGGCCCGATTCAACGCTGCCGGACTAGAAGGGTTGGCATGAGATCCGGAACGGTGTGATCTCAGGAATGTTTCCGCTGCCGATGGATTGTGGAAAGAGAGTTGTTCGCCGTTGGGGGCTCTGAGCCGGAGCACGGCCGGGAAGGCGAGAGTAAATTTAACTTGCATCCGATGAAGCTCCGAGCAGATCTGTTGGAAGGCCTCCCTTTTCTTGGAGACGTCAACCGAGTAGTCCGCGAAGACCAGGATATTCATGCCGTCTATCCGGAGATTTCTGGACTGTCTGAAATTCTGTAGGATGAGGGCTTTCTCCGAGTAATTCAGGTACTTGGCAATCACAGGACGGAGTGATTTACGATCTGAATTGAATATACCCATACGGTGAGCACGTTCGACCTGGAAGGCCCAGGGACCTGGAAGGCCTAGAGCCTCTGGAATGCGGTGTGAGCAGAGGTCTGAGAGTGCCGCGGGCTGGAGCGACTCCGGGACGCCAACGAAACGTAGGTTACTTCTCCTAGATCTGTTCTCCAAGTCGTCCAGCTTGTCAAGTATGTATTTATTGGTTTTGTCCTGGGCCATTTCGGTGGATTGGGCCTGGTACAGTTCCTCTTCAATATAAGTGATACGTTGCTCTGCCTCGTTCAGCCTGGACGCGTGTTCCCCCCACCTGGGCCTGAAGCTTTTGCATGCCTGCTCCCACTGCCTTTTCCACAGAGGCAGCTATCATAGGGGCCAACAGTGCCACTACTGCTTGTGCTATAAGATCTATATTGTGCAGATCCCCTTGGTGAGGAGAGGCTGGGGATGGTGAGGCAGTCTGTACATGTGGTGGGGGTGGAGGTTCAGCTCTCACCTCCATTGCGGGAGCCGTTTCCACGGATGGATCCGGGTAGGCCGAAGCCGGGGCCTCGATTTGCGGCCGCGTACGATCGCGCGCCGTTTTTTCTAGGTATTTGTCCATCTTCCCCTCGGGAGTGGTGGGCAGTGTTGGGGGTAGTCGGTGGCGGGTTTGCTGAATTTTTATGCTGATTTTCAGCCTGGTTGCGGGAGCTGCTGAGAACAGCAGCTACTCCATGCGGCACCGGAACCGGAAGTCAGGACCGTCATCTTAACCGACGCTACCCTCCCAAGCAGAGATATGTGATGTTTCTTCCACTGCTGGAGGAGGGCCCTAATAGAGCGGAACAAGGGGGGGGAAGTTCTGTTGATATAGGGAGGTAAATTTCGGGGTAATATGGATCCTCAGGTATTTCAAGGTGGAGGATTTCCAGTTATATGGAAAATTTGCCTGCAGGTGGGCTACCTCCCTTTCTGGGATATTAATCGGAAGCGCTTCTGATTTAGATGCGTTTATTTTGTATCCTGAGAGAACCCGGTATCGGTCTAGTTCGGCATGTAGGACTGGAAGGGAGGTCCTAGGTTGAGACAGTGTGAGGATTATGTCATCCGCGAATAGCGAAATTTTAAACTCCCGATCCCTGACCAAGATGCCCCTAATGTCTGGGTTCTTACGTATAGTGGCAGCCAGGGGTTCCACACACAGCGCGAAAAGCAGGGGGGATAGTGGGCAGCCCTGTCTGGTACCATTAGTCACCAGGAATGCAGAGGAGAGGGCAAAGGGGGTCCTAACTTGAGAGGAGGGGTCAGAATATAAGTGCTGGATAGCTCGTAGGAAAGGTCCCTTGAGCCCAACATGGCGTAGTGTGGCGAACAGGAATGGCCATCCCAAGCGGTCGAAAGCTTTCTCAGCATCCAGACCAAGCAGCAGAGACTGCCGGCCCTCCCTGTTCGCCACCTCCACAAGGTCAATGATCTTTTTTAGGAGCGGGAGGGTAGGGGAGTCCTGTAGTTGGCTTTCCAGGACCTTCAGGTCCCTTTCAGCTTGTGACTTTGCGGCCTGCGCATTTTTTTTCATGGCCGAAGAGAGAGCTAGGCATTTACCCCGCAGCACCGCCTTGTGAGCTTCCCACAACGTGGATGGGGTTGTGTCCAGGGTGTCATTCTCTTCGAAATAATATTTTAAAGGTGGACTCCAGTTCAGATTTCGAGGGGAGGTGCTGGAGGAGGAATGTGTTAAGGCACCAGTTATAGGGTCTGCTAGTGGGGGAGCCCAGATCCAGAGTCAGCAGGACCGGAGCGTGGTCGGACCAGGATCGAAAATGAATTTTATGTGATAGACCAACACAAAGTGGCACATAATTGTGAAGTGGAAGGAAAATGTTAAATGGTTTTCCAATTTTTTTACAAATAAGTATCTGAAAAGTATGGCGTGCATTTATATTCAACCCCCTTTACTTTGATACCCTTAACATCCCTGGCGGTATGATTCTTTCTGGCTTTAGGTGCTGAAAGCGGTAAAATTATTTTGCATGAACATTTGGCGTTTTATATTGTAGGCCTGTAATTCGTAGGAATAAATCAATCTGACCAAACAGGAGTCTAGTAGACATCCCAGGTATGATAAAGTTTGAAACCCAAAATCATAAATTATAATTTAATAAATAACTATAAATATTTATAACAAATAATAATGTAATTATAATAAAAAATATTCAATAATGTAATCAAATCAAAAACACTGAAATTTGCTCAGTTGCAGAATTGTCGCTGTCATTACTTTTATTGTTTGATGACGAATTTCCCCACAATTTGCTATCGCTCAATTCTGCAAATGATTCTAATTTATTATCGCTGTTTTCTAGCTGGTCTAAAACCACTTTAGACATAAAGGGACATGTTTGGTTGCTATGGACAATCTCCAGTTTCCAGGCAGAAAGAACAGTATTTATTATATAAAAGTGCATGTAGGACACTGGGCAGACCACTAGGGACAAAGGGGGTGTGTATTTATTTCATACAGTACTGTATATGTACTGTGTATTTTTTTTTTTAATGGCGCCGATCTCCGCCCTGTGCGTCATAGCATCGCGGGGAACGGAGCTCGGCGACACACGGGCACAGTGTGAATCGAGCGAGGAGGCAGCTCGATCACACAGCGGGGAGGCATCGCAGGATCCAGGGACAAGGTAAGTAACTCTACCTGCCTGGATACTGCAATGCGATCCCGAGTCTGGCTCGGGGATACTGCTAATGGTACAGGATTTTCAACCCGGGCCAGACTCGGGAATACCGCCAGGGAGGTTAACTAAAATCTAGTGGAAGCAATTACCTTCAGAAGTCATCTGATTAATAGAGTCCACCTGTGTGAAATCTAATCTCAGTATAAATACAGCTGTTCTGTGAAGCCCTCAGAGGTTTGTTAGAGAACTTTGGTGAACAAACAGCATTATGAAGGTCAAGGAACACACCAGACAGGTCAGAGATAAAGTTGTGGAGAAGTTTAAAGCAGGGTTAGGTTACAAAAAAAATATCCCAAGCTCTGAACATCTCACAGAGTACTGTTCCATCCATCATCTGAAAATGGAAAGACTATGGATCAACTGCAAACCTACCAAGACATGCCTGTCCACCTAAACTGACAGGTCTGGCAAGGAGAGCATTAATCAGAAAAGCAGCCAAGAGGCTCATTGGTAACGATGGAGGAGCTACAGAGATCCACAGCTCAGGAGGGAAAAATCTCTCTACAGTCCAACTATTAGTCGTGCACTCAACAAATCTGGTCTTTATGGAATAGTGGCAAGAAGAAAGTCATTGTTGAAAGAAAGCCATAAGAAGTGCAGTTTGCGAGAAGCCATGTGGGGGGCACAGCAAATATGTGGTAAAAAGATACTCTGGTCAGATGAGACTAAGATTGAACGTTTTGGCTTATTAGCAAAACGCTATGTGTAGCAGAAAACTAACACTGCACATCACCCTGAACACACCATCCCCACCGTGAAACATGGTGGTGGCAGCATCATGTTGTGGATATGCTTTTCTTCAGCAGGGACAGGGAAGCTGATCAGAGTTGATGGGAAGATGGATGGAGCCAAATGCAGGGCAATCTCAGAAGATAACCTGGTAGAGTCTGCAAAAGACTTAAGACTGAAGCTCCATGCACACTCCAATGCTCATGTAGAGCATTTTTTTGTACAACGTTTAGATGAGTTTAGGACAATTTTACATTTTTTTCTGCCAGTAATCTCCAATCAGAAATGCAAATCAGAAGGTTGTTTTTTTTCCTGCCTCTAAACATTGATCTCAAAATATGCCTGTAACCATCCTAATGTGCATGGACACATAGGATAACATTAAGCTGCTTCTAGAAGCAGAACACAAAACTCCCGTAGCAGCAACGTGTTTTAAGCCAGTATGATTGGAGCCTGGGGCGGAGGTTCAAAGCATATTCATGTGTTAGAATGGCCCAGTCACCGTCCTGACCTAAATTCAATTGAGAATCTGTAGCAAGATCTGAAAATTGCTCTTCACAGATGCTCTCCATCCAATCTGACAGAGCTTGAGCTATTTTGCAAAGAAGAATGGGCAAAAATGTCACTCTCTAGATGTACAAAGCTGGTAGAGACATACCCAAATAGATTTGCAACAGTAAGTGCAGTCAAAGGTGGTTCTACAAAGTTTTGACTCAGGGGGTCTGAATAAAAATGCATGCCACACTTTTCACATATATATTTGTAAAAAAAAAATGAAAAACCATTTATTATTTTCATTCCATTTCACAATTATGTGCCACTTTGTGTTGGTCTATCACATAAAGTCCCAATAAAATACATTTACGTTTTTGGTTGTAACATGACAAAATGTGGAAAATTTCAAGGGGTATGAATACTTTTTCAAGGCACTGTATACCTGGGTATATGTGCACAATTTCACCAGGACCCTTGTTGGCCCTTTGCTGCTGATAACACTATTATTAACCTTTTCTCATGTAAAATGTGTATTATTTCTATACTGGTGTACATCTATATTACTTATTATTAATGTTATATGCTCCCAGCATAAATCCTCTTCTCCCCCAGTCCCCCTTCCCAGCACAAAACCCCCCATACCCCCTTCCCCAGCACAAATCCCCCTTCCAGTACAAGTCCTCTTCCCCTTCCAAATCCCCCCCGCAGCCCACAGTCTCCTTCCCCCAACCCCCCTCCAAGCACAAATTAATTTCCACCTTCCCTAAATCCCCTCTCATAGTACAAATCCTCTTCTCCCCAAATTCCTCCTTCTAGCACAAATCCTCTCCCTCCTGCTAGCACAGATCTCTCCCATACCCACTTAGAGCATAAATCCTCTCTCCTTTTCATACAACCTCCCCACATCCTTCCTCCCACTGATGTAAGAAGGGGCTCTGCTGCTGGTGACACTGATGTAAGGAGGGCCTGATGTAAGGAGGGGCTCCGCTTCTGGGGGCACTGATGTAAGGAGGGGCTCTGCTGATGGGGACACTGATGTAAAGAGAGGCTCTGCTGATGGGGACACTGATGTAAAGAGGGGCTGTGCTGCTGGGGACACTGATGTAAGAAAGGGCTCCGCTGCTGGGGACACTGATGTAAGGAGGTGCTCTGCTGCTGGGGACACTGATGTAAGAAGGGGCTCGCTGCTGGGGACACTGATGTAAGGAGGTGCTCTGCTGCTGGGGACACTGATGTAAGAAGGGGCTCTGCTGCTGGGGACACTGATGTAAGGAGGGGCTCTGCTGGGGGCACCTGATATAAGGATGGACTCTGCTGGGGACAATGATGTAAGGAGGTGCTCTGCTGCTGGGGACAGTGATGTAAGAAGGGGCTCCGCTGCTGGGGACACTGATGTAAGGAGGGGCTCCGCTGGGAGCACCTGATGTAAGGAGGGGCTCCACTGCTGGGGACACTGATGTAAGGAGGGGCTCCACTAGGGACACCTGATGTAAGGATGGACTCTGCAGAAGGCACCTGATGTAAGGGCGGACTTTGCTGGGGGCACCTGATGAAAGGATGGACTCTGCTGGGGGCACCTGATATAAGGATGGACTCTGCTGGGGACACTGATGTAAGGAGGTGCTCTGCTGCTGGGCATACTGATGTAAGGAGGGGCTCCGCTGGGAGCACCTGATGTAAGGAGGGGCTCCAGTGCTGGGGACACTGATGTAAGGAGGGGCTCCACTAGGGACACCTGATGTAAGGAAGGACTCTGCTGAAGGCACTTGATGTAAGGGCAGACTCTGCTGGGGGCACCTGATGTAAGGAGGGACTCTGCTGAGAATGCCTAATGTAAGGAGTAAATAATAATAGAAATAATGCGCTTGAATCATCGTGACACCATAACAACCAAGGTGTCGGATGATTGAAGCGCTAACACCAGGTGCATGGAGTGTCTTTATCTGCAGATTTTTTAAACTTTCTGGAATACACATATTGCTATTGTGTAGGATCTGGGCCTGCATCTCTCCTTCTTTCCTTCCCTTTCTCTCCTTCCCTCCCTCCTAAGCTCTTTCTTTCTCTCTCTCCCTCCATCCCTCATTCATCTCAGACTCTAACCACACCCCCTTTGAGCCATGTCCCTTTAAGCCATGCCCAGTATTCATGTACACTGCTGCTGGTAAACGGACTTTTTTACAGAGTTATTAAAACGCTCATAAAACGCTCTCCATGCATCTCAATGGACCCTTTCACACTGAGTCCTGCAAGCAGCATCTTTGGAGCAGCTTTTGGGCGCTGAAAAAAAACGCTCCAAAAGCGCCCCTCTCCATCGAAATAAATTGAAAGCGCTGTAAAAACGCCGTAAAAACGCCTTACCCTTTCACACTGAGGCACTGCAAAAACGCCCTAAAAAGTAAGGGTCTTAGCGATGCTTTACCAGCACATTGGGATTGCAGATGAGGCTTTGCTCGAATAACGCTCGAATAACGCTCGAATAACGTTTAAATAAGGCTCGAACAATGCCCCAGTGTTAAAGGGGCCTTAGGGCCCATTCACACCTGAGCGGCAAAACGCCTGTCGCGCGACGCTCGTGCCGCTGGAGGGGAAATTTCCCATTCATGTCTATAGAGATGGTTCACATCTCTGAGACGCCGAACGCCTGTCGCCTGAAAAAAAGTCCCGGACCCTTTTTTTCAAGCGACATTGGCGTTCGCCCATAGACATGAATGGGAAGATTTGTAAAAAAAAAAAAAAAAAAAAAAAAAAAAATCGAAGCGCGGCAAGTAAAGCCGCGTATGCGGCGTTACTTGCCGCTCAGGTGTGAATGCAGCCTTAGGAGCAGTTGGGCGTTTTTTTTTTCAGCTGCCCCAGAACTCTCTTATCTTATCAGTACATGTACACAGGGTTGTTTATAGTTGTTTCTAGGCAGTTGAGTTTAGAGGCTTTTTTTGGAATGCGAACAAATGCGTTCAGAAGCTAAGTTTACAGGCAAGATGTGGTATATACCGTAGTACATACACTCACCGCGCTACTTAAGAAACAGTGGAGCAGCTAACACAACTAAATAAGATCAATTTAGCAAAAACAGAACATACAAAAAACAATGTGTAGCGCTGGATGTGGAAAAATAGCAAAAAAATGACATGAGCAAAATTAATGATAATAGCCACCAAAAGTGCACTTAAAAGATAAAAAGTGTCTCTGAAATGGTGAAGATAATAATGTCCAGACAAATCAGTTGAAGAAGTGACTGGGTGCGAGTGAGATCCAAATAATCCACCACCGTAGATAATGTTGAAGAGGCTTCCCAGATGATTAGTGACCAGAATAAGTGTACACCTATTAGATCAACTTAGGCTCCTTACACACGGAGCGGTCCGTTTTTCGGTCCGCTCCGTGTGTCCGTCGGCTCAGCGGGGGGTCTCCGCTGAGCTGTCGGGCGAACAGGGCGGTCCCCGCACACTGTGCAGGGACCGCCCCGTCTCTCCTCCGCTCTCCCCTATGGGGAGTCGGATGGAAACGGACCGTCTGTCCGTTTGCATCCGATCCGTTTGGCCGGACGGAAGAAAAATAGGACATTCTTCCGTCCGCAAAAACGGATGCGGATCGAGCGGACGTTAGCGGATGCATCATCCGCTAACGGATCCGCTCCCATAGGGAAGCATTACAAGTCCGTTAACGGACTTGTAATTAGCGGACCGTTCGTCCGCTAGTGTGAAAGGGCCCTAAGGCTTAGTGTGACATCAGGAACAACTCGCAGGGGGACTCCAATGGAAAGAGGAATGGTAGTGGTATCCGATCGGATGAGAGACCAAATACAGAAATTTTCACTTCCAAACAGATTCGGCCGATAAAATAACTGAGAAGGCCCAATGGCAGGGAAGAAAGAAATAAATGGACATAGCGTAACTCCGGTAAAAAAGTTTACTAAACAAAAGATAAAAGTAATACACTCACATTTGGATGAACAATCATGGGCATATATGTATACAAGCAGTAGGGTCAATCGGTTACCGACGCGTTACGTTTCACAAACATCTTCATGGGAATTGTCCTACTGCTCTTGAGGACCCTTTATATATATAATAAACCCCCACAGATTGATTAGAATGAAGCAATGATTCAGTGTCACCCATTGCTGAGTGCTTCCGGGTAGGGGAAAAGATGGCCGCTTCAACGTGCGCTCCAAGCCTCGCATCCATGAAAGGCACTGGAGCGCACCGCCGAGTGCATATGCGCCGTCAAAACTATTGCAACGTGCGTTCCAGACCTCGCGTCCATGCGAGACACTGGAACGCACCGCTGAACGTGCATGCGTCACTACTTACATTCCGCCGTGCGCTCCAGACCTCGCACCCATACGAGGAAATGGAGCGCAACCGTCGGACGGGTATACGCCTTCTGATCGCGTGATGACGTCGCGACAGCAGAATGCGCCTCATCACGCAGCAACGTCAGATGTGGTGTATGGGCTGTCCCATCAGGGGGAAGACATCGGGGTACTCTAGTGCATTCCAGAGCTCCAACGTATTAGTAAATAATCAGCGCATAGGCACATTAAAGGAGGTCTGAATCCATAGCATGCGTTCCATGACTAAAGGTCACTGGAACCTAAACATGCCACAAGCCTAACGTTCGGCAGAGGAAAATTGCATCACACAATAAAAATATATAGAAATACATGATAAGATGCATAAAAAATAATTTTTTACCGGAGTTACGCTATGTCCATTTATTTCTTTCTTCCCTGCCATTGGGCCTTCTGAGTTATTTTGTAACTTGCATTTAGCCTGTTTACAGGCATTTTACATTTTTGGCTATTTGAAAAAAACAAAACATATTTTTAAAATGCTTCTAAGCGCAAGGAAAACACACGGAAAATTGGACATTTTAAACCCCGGTTGCTATCTGTCAAGGTAAATCGTTAAGGAGCAGTTGTAAAAACTTCCCATGTACACGAAGCCTTAAAGGAACACTTATGCCGCGTACACACGGTCGTTTTTTGCGATGAAAAAAAAACGACGTTTTCTGTGAAGTAAAAAACGACGTTTTTGAAACGTCACTTTTCAAAGACAATTTTGCATACACACCATCGTTTTTTCACAAAAAGCGAGGTTACGTTCACCACTCTTTTCCATTGAAGCTCGCTTCATAACTAGCTTCTGGGCATGCGCGGGTTGAAAAACGTCGTTTTGAACGACGTTTTTGCTACACACGGTGACTTTTTGTGAAACAAAAAACGACGTTTTGAAAAACGACACAAAAAATTCAAGCATGTTGGAAATTTTTTTTGGTCGTTTTTTTGAAGACAAAAAACGACGTTTTGCCCACACACGATCAATTTAAATGACGTTTTAAAAAACATTGTTTTTTTTTCATCGCAAAAAACGACCGTGTGTACGCGGCATAAGGCTTCATTTCTACTGGCGTTTTTACAGCCACTTTTCTGAGCGTTTTTTACAGCTTAAAAACGCCTGTCCATGTTTATTTTAGAAAAACATTTTATTTTATTTTTTGGAGCTGGAGCTTTAAAAACGCGGCGGCAGCGTTTTTGAGCGTTTTTAAGCGTTTTTTATTGTCTGGCGTTTTTACAGCTCTATTGCTGGAGCTTCAGAACGCACTGGTCCCGCGTTTTTTTTGCAGCTTAAAAACGTCTCACCCATCTACAGCTCAAAAACGTCATGGTGGGCATGAGGCCATAGACTAACTTGGACAGGCGTTTTTAAGCTGCAAAAAACGCCCAGAAAAGTGGCTGTAAAAACGCCAGTGGAAATGAGCCCTAAAAGGTTCGTTTTTTATTAGATCAATTGATTGCTGTAAGCTAGAGCATTTAAATATTACTTACCTCGTTTTTCCTTTTGACTTCCAAAATACAGTAATCCAGGTTTAAAAAAGGCCATTTCCTGTCTCTCCTCTTCTTGCTTTCCACCAGCACCTGCATGGTGGAAAGCAGAATGTTCTCACCCCCTCCCTATGACTACAGCCCTGCGTGAAGATGCTCTCTTATCCCTCACAGGCATGGAGGCTAAGCCTAATGGGAACTGTAGTTCCCATTAGACCGTGATGTAGCAAGAATGAATGCGCACTGCAAACCAGGAAGTCAGTGAGAATAACAATTCAGGAGTGACGGAGGTGAATAAAACAGCTCAATTTTAACAGGTATCAAACTAGTTATAATGCAAAACATTACTTTTTACTTTATCAGCTACTGTCAGACTTTAATTTAAGAGGAAAATATTTTTGTCTTTACAACCCCTTTAAACACAACATATTTTTCTTTCCCTGATATGCCACGCCTACAAACAAATGTCCTGCCCCTAATTATAATAAGACTCCGCCTACAGGCAAAAAAGTGTTAGCAAGTACGTAGATGACAGAAAAGGGAAGATTTAAAATCTAAGGAAGATTTTTCACCATTTGTACACTTTCAGGCCTTTGAACTGCCACCATGAAACCAAAAAAACCCACATGACTCTAGAAAAAACTCCCATGTTAAAAGTGAAGAAGTTATTGCTAGGGTTGGCAAAACGCCATCCACAACATGGCAGTGCTGAGTCGCTTGCGCTATCATTGCACACTCATCACACTATCTGATTCCACTTTGATCACTAGAGCACCAATCACAGATGACATATTGGTCTCCGTCACGTGTTCAGACTAAAGGCGGCACTCCGCGCCCAATACACTGTAGTCTGACTCCGGAAAAATGGCCGGCAGCTTATAGTGTCGTCCTCCATGACTGCAGACACTGTGAGAGCCGCGGTTTTTTACCCAGTCAATGTCCTGTAGTGAGTGCTATGAGAGCTGGACGATACGCTGCTTCCTGCCTCGAACTGAGGACAGGAGGAAGAGGAAGAGAGGCTCCTAGTGATAGTACGAGGTGGAGGGGGAGGACACAGGTAAGAGAGGACTGACTAGGTGCACCCTGTAGTGTTCTATCTGTCACCATTACATTACATTAGACACCTCATGGCTTCCTGTCAGGTACTTTATGTGTGTACACGTCTGGTATGGGGCAGGGGGCTGAGGACAGACTGCTGACACTGCTGACACTGCTGAGGGACCAGGGAAGGCCTGCAATCAGCACCAATAATAATAATATATTCCATAGTGTCAGGGTATATGCACTAAGCTCATCTTCTGTGTAGTATAACCTGAGAGGAAGCTTTTATATCCCCTCACAGCAGAGGGGAGCTTGTTCCATGGGGAAGGACTCAATAATAGATGGAACTGCATTGTGTGTAGTGGCTGCTTTGTTTACCACACCAATAAAAGGAAACAGCACTTGTAGGGCTCGTTCACACCGGTGCTCAGCCCCCTGCAGCGGCCTGTGTCAGTTGTTTACTTTTTTCAGAGATGAGCTGTGTGCAGGCAGCCCCTAGAAAGTGAATGGATGAATGGCGGCTGTATGGACTCGCCTTCTCAGCTGAGGTTTATGACTACACAGACCCCTGTCTCTGCACACCTGTCAGATTCAACCCTGCAGGTAAGTCCAGACAGCTGACACGCTGCCATTCACTTTCTATGGGCTGCCTGCGCACAGCTCTGCAGTGAGGGAAAAAAAAAAAAAGGTAAATGTGTCTGGCCACTGCACGGGGGTTTTTGATATTTATAGAAATCCTCTCAAGAGCCAGCCCGGGTCTGAGGGATAATGAGACAGGGAGCTGTGTTTATGTACAAAACCCTGCCAACATCTCCCACCAGCCAGCTCTTCCTGCATTGTATAGAGCAGCACAGAGACCCAGTAATGTCAGTGAAGGTATTTACTGAAAACGAAAATATAGAAGATTGTATTTTAAAATGTCAATCGCATATGAATGGGAGGAAAAGAGGAACCAGCGTATTCAAAATATAAGCAGATTCATTTCTAGAGCTAATTTCCACTTTTGAACTTGCACCTAACAGGTAAGCCTATAACGAGGTACAGTGAATATCTCATAAACTTGCACAAGGAATGCAGCTGGTGACCAGTGCATGTGGTCTGACAGGACGGTAAGGTTGAGCGCCGGCGTGTTCGCAAAGCCCACGTGCAGAGACCGCTAGGAAGTCGGCACTGCTCTGCACTAATCACAGGCAGTGAAACATTTCCCGATCTCTGCAGCAGGAAAATGTCTCACTGCCTGTGATTAGCACAGAGCAGTGCCGACTTCCTGGTGGGGTCTGCATGTGGGCTTTGCGAACACACTGGCGCTCATCCTTACAGGACGGCATCCCCATGCGGTACCTCAATGGCCTGTACACACGATCCAAAAATCAGACTATAGATCGTCTTTTTTTTTTTTTATGCTAGTTGTGTATCAAACTTTCTTTTACGACAGAATAAAAAATTGTGAGTGATGTCACAATCTGTTATCATACGAGAATTTTTTTTTTTTTGCGTTTGTCCTATCGGATGAACTGCGGCTCTCAAAAGCTCTGTACTAAGGATCCAATTCTCATACGATTGCTTCAAAAGCGTTATTTTTCGTCCAATTTTCGGAACGTGGATACGGGCCATTAGGCTGGGTTCACACTGATGCAAATTGGATTTGGGTTTCCCCACATGGCAATTTGCATGTCAGGAGAGTGTGAATGGCTCTCAATGAAGCCGGTTCACACATCGCCGGGCCGGCTGTGGAGCGCATTGCACAGAGGTTCTGTGTGTCATTGGCTCCATTTCAGGTCCGAATCCAGCCCAAAATTTGAGCCTGATTCGTCCCTGAAATGGAGAACAGAGACGCACTGTACCCCTGCTGTGAGCCGCTCCGCACAGCAGTGTGAACCAAGCCGGAGCCAAGGGCGTCTGCGCTTATGAGAGGGAGGGACATCACTGCAGCCCTGGCCATTAATACAGATCAGAACCCACGAACCTAAAAGGAAGACCAGGTGAAGATGGCAGTGCCAGGGATCCGTGACAGCTCTGCACAGGAGTGATCCACTTTACAGGGAAGTCTGTCATAATGTGCTAGTATGCGCTACAGTGTACCAATACATTATGACTTAACCACTTCCTGCCCAAGGACGTCATATGACGTCCTGGACTTTCAGTGGGAATATCTGAAAGATGCCCCCCCCTCCGGCCGTCATCCGGTGCTTCTCCGGGCTCTTCCATGCCATTGGAGACCTGGAGAAACGATCTGCCGGCGGCGGATGGGAGGCATAGAAATGACTGGTGACAGATGGTCACTGGTCATCTCTATGATCGTCGGAGGCCCGGGCGCGATGTTATGATGTCAAGCACGGATACCAGAATGTAAACAAAGCCGCAATCGCGGCTGAAAGCTTGAGATCCGTGATTTTTTTTTTTTCTCGATCTCATGCTTTCCAGCCTGGAGGAGAGATGTGGGGTCTTATTGACCCCCGCATCTCTCCATAAAGAGTACCTGTCACGAACCATTCCTTTTACAAAAAAAAGGCATTTGAAAAATTATTGCGCAAATACCGTGCAAGATAAAACATTGCAATGGCCGCCATTTTATTCCCTAGGGTGTCTGCTAAAAAAAAACATATATAGTGTTTGGGGGTTCTGAGTAATTTTCTAGCAAAAAAATTATGATTTTTGCATCTAGGAGAGAAGTGCCAAAATAGGCCCGGTATGGAAGTGGTTAAACCTGCAGGGAACCACACTTTATGTTTATTATAGTGACCGTTTACTACCGCTTTAAGCAAAACTGCTATTTTGCACTTGATAGGCAAAGCATAGGTGTGCTTTAAGAAAATTCGATTTTCTGAAGTTATTTGTTTGTAATAGTCCATTGCAGAAATATGTAGCCTGACATCTCATCTTTTACGTTATTCAGGTTTACAAACTACTGTGGTTCTAATTTTTATAAGGAAAACAGTCAAATTGGTGTGTTTATTTCACATTTGTTGTTTATGTTCTATTCAAGCTGTTGGGGAAGTTGATTTTGTAAAGAATAGCGGCAGTTCCGACGCTTGATCATTTTTTTAGGCGACGTCCCCCCCCCCCCCCCCCCCCCCCCCCCCCCCCCCCCCCTACCGCCGATATCCGGTGCTTTTCCGGGCTCTCCTGTGCCATTGGAGACCTAATTTGTTTTAGCAAATAATGAGGAACTGTATGTACCAGTATCCCCCTGTTTTAGACACTGTGAGGTGTCAGACGATCTGACGAGGCTCCCACTGAAGTCTGAATTTAGATATGTCCCCTCCCTGCATCTTACAGTTCAGTGCTAGCTTTGTTTAGCTCAGTGTCACTACGCCCTGGTTCACACTGATGCAATTTTAGATGTGAATTGTATTGCACTGAATTGCATGACAAGGTATGTAACATTGATTCCTATGGAGCCTATTTACATTAGTGCAGCTTAGCTGCGATTGGACATTGGGAAAGGGTCCTGTGCTTCTATGGTGTGATGCAGTATGATTCTGTGGGCCATAGACTTCAAAAGAAACACTTTCAATTTGCTTATCTGTCCTATTGTCATATGATTCCAGCAGGTTTAATTCCTTTGCACGAAATTGCATCTGTATCCAAATCACGCCAAAATCGCATAAAGTTGCACTGCAACTGCACTTGAAAATCGGATCAAAAATTGCACTGCGTCAGTGTAAATCTAGCCTTAATTTAGCCAAAAAGCTGAATCCAAGCCACGATAAATGTTAAACAACCCCACTTATTTTTTATGTGTACACAAACAATTTTTACAGTCATGTTTCTCTGCTTTTTTTTGTCCTTGCACATCACCCATGATGTTTTTTTCCTTCTTGTGTCTTGTTATGAGCAGTGCATATATATTTCAATCATGCACATTGTTCTGCAATTTCTGACACAAATTGCACCTGCCTATGATACCGTGCATCATAAATTTTAATTATTGCTGGCCCACAACTATCATCCGTCAGTTACCATCAATATACTATGATGTGTGCAGCATTTGTTGTGCTGTTTTGCGTCGGCATGTAGTTGTTGTTGGGACCAAGCTAAGGAGGGTGGCTACAATCACACATACAGGAGCAGCCTTGTAAACAGAATGTAGCCACCCTCATTGGATTGGAATAAATGCTTATAGAGCGCCGAATGCGAGTTGTAAAACTTGCGTCTAAGCGCTTACCAACAAGCTGGGGGTATCAAATACCCAGGAGCTAAGATAAGAGACTAGGTAAAGGATGTTGCGAGGAATATAAAGCCAATTGCTGGGAAGCGTGGACAGAGCCTGCTTGTATAAGTTTCAGAACTGAGTACAAATTGTATAGCATTTAATTTTGTATTTTTCTGTATTGCATTTAGTAATACCGGTTCTTAACGCTGGCAAAATATTTTGCATACAAGTTATGCTGGCCATACACTATACGAAAATTCTTCTGAAATTCGGTCGTTCAGACAGTTCGTTCGTTTTTCGAACAGTTACTGGGCACAAAATCGATAATCGTTGGGAAGTTTTTGAGCCGAAAAAACGGAGGACAAGTTTAGAAATTTTCTGCCGAACGAACGATAAATCGGAAGGTTAATGTGTATTCCCGTCCAAACTTTCTGCACTAGGTATATGTAAAAAAAAAAGAACCCAATTTTTTTTTATTATTTATGTCCACTGAAGGATTTATCAATCATTACATGATGACAATATCGCTTGCGCTGACGACCGAACGTTGTTTTTTTTCGAAAGTTCGTTCGGACGATTTTTCGTAGAGTATATGGCCAGTGTTAGAATGACAAAGAGTTAAAAAATTCCCAATACCTGTCTGACTGGTATGACTGATTAATCATACAAGCACCAGCCACATCTGTGAGATGGTTGGATAAAGAACCTTGTTGCTTATTTTGAGGACAAGTAAACTTTGAGAACTTGAAATATTGAGGCCAAAAGTATCTTTTAGCAAATATTGCTTTGCCTGCTTTCTTTGAACTTTCAGAGCCAGTTCACACTGGGGCGACTCGTCAGGCGACTCAGCCGCCTGACAAGTCGCGTCCCATTCTATTCAATAGAATTGTTTTCTAATAGGAGCAACGCAAGTCGCTCCGACTTATAAAAGGGTCCTGGTGTGACTTCGGGGGCGACTTGCATTGACTTCTATACAGAAGTCATTTTGCAAGTCGCCTCTGAAGATCCTCCTCTTCTGGGGTCGCTTGGCGGTGCTCCTGGCTCCTTCTCTATCCGATGCCCCCATGAAGAGCTGCATTCCATTGGGAATACTCGTGCGGGCAATCTCCAAGTCCTGCTGCATCCATTGACCCAGACAGCAGGACTTGGCAAGCATTCTGGTTGACCTGTCACTGGATTTGATTGACAGAAGTGGGAGCCAATGGCTTCTGATCTGTCAAATTAGGTGCTGTGTTACATAGAGTAACAGGTGGATCCATCCGTACAAACCACTCATTCTCACAGTATGGGCCAAAACACCCATGTGAATTATTATTTTTTTTTTTATAGGGTTGTCCCGATACCGGGACCGATACTGAGCATTTGCGGGAGTACTTGTACTCCCGCAAATGCCCCCGATGCCAGATCCGATACTAACACCCCAACCCTCCCAACGCCGCCGCATACCGCAACGCCGCCGCCGAGTTAATCAGCAAGCAGGGAACATTACAGCTTTCATTTGAATAGCTGTAGTGTTCCCCGCCGTACCACGTATAGACACTCCCCCTTGCTCGGGATTGGACGGGTGATCTGTCCAATCCCGAGCAAGGGGGAGTGTCTATATGTGGCACTACAGCTATTCAAATGAAAGCTGTAATGTTCCCCGCACGCTGCGGCGGCATCTAGGTATGGGGGGACATGGCTGCATATGTGGGGGGGCATGGCTGCATATGTGGGGGGGCATGGCTGCATATGTGGGGGGGCATGGCTGCATTTGGGGACACATTTTAAAAAAAGTATCGGTATTCGGTATCGGCGAGTACTTGGAAAAAAAAAGTATCGGTACTTGTACTCGGTCCTAAAAAGTGGTATCGGGACAACCCTATTTTTTTTTTTTATTTTTTTTTTATATATATATATTTTTTTGTTCACTAGGCTGTTGGGGGGGCTTTAGTTAAATATGGGGGGGGGGGGGGGGTTAAAAAAAAACACCCCTGGTGTCTCATTTTCGAGACAGAGGAAGAAAATGAGGACACTGATTACCTAGTTCTTTTGAATGAACAGGGAACAGGGAACACTCTTTATAGAGGCTTCCTATTCATTCACAAACTGAAGCATAGAAAATAGTTTACTATGTATTGGTAATGAATGAACAGAATGAGCAGTACCGACAGCAGACAACACAATAATTGTGTTCTCACAGCAGGGTAAGCTCCCAGTTTGTGGGTTCACACTTATGCAATGCAAATAGGTGCGATTCTCATGGAGAGTTTTGCTGGAGTTCAGTGCAATTTTGTGTTGCAATTTGTGCTAAATACAGTACGATTGTAATGCATTTTTGGATGGGATTGGGCGCAGCTGCGATTTCTGCAAGGTGGGAAAAATCTACACAGTAAAAGCAATAATCACATACATCTGAATACAAGATGCAATTTCATGTCGGTTTCCGTTGATGTCTGTGGAGAGCAAAATTGCACCGCAACTCAATAAACTCCCACAGGACCCTTTTTGTTGCCTCATCACATTCGAATGGCGATCGCAACATACAGATGTGAACGTCCGTCATTGAACACAATGAGTTTTTGGATGACATGCGAATCTAGACTTTTTGTAACACCTCAAATTCACATCAGTGTGAATTGGCCCATTTTTTTTGTGCAACCTACAGCTTGAACGGAAAAAAACGTATTTTATAATGCATGCTCTGCATAGCCTTTAAATCTGGCCATAGATGAGTCTTTTGTTAAACCACTGTGCACATACATTGAAATTCAGCTGGTTCCTGCTGAATTGTCCGAATGGTTAGTTTTAGAACAGTGACACCAATCTTTAGACTCGTCCTCTTCTGCCAAAATTGCATGTAGAAGAGATTTGTTTAAAGACTACAACAGCAGTTTTGGAATCCTAGGTGGGTCACATGAGAACATTCCACGCTTGTAACCTCATACCTGCAATCATACAGACAAGACTAAAAAAAACCTGCGGCAAGTTTGACGGGATCAGAGTGTTTCCTATTGACTTACAAACTCAGATGATGCAGCAAACAAAATCTTGGCATGGAATTTTCATACTGGTACTTCAGTGCTAAGCTCTTATCTAACCCAAATTTTGTTTTCTGTAACATAATTGAATAATTTTTGTTTAACACCCCTTTTAAAGACAGACCGTTCATTTCAATGTTTTTATTAAGTTTGTACCTGTAGGTAAAAGTCAGACATGGGAGTCTACTCCCACTTTAATATTCATAGCCTCTGACTTCTCCTCCTAATTAACCTCAAGACCTGAAATACGCCCAAATCGCCACAGAAGGTTCAGAACCGACAGGGGAGAGGTCAGAAAGAGAAACGCTTCGCCTGCGAACAATGCACATTTCTGTTGCCGACGCCCGCTAGGTATACCTAAAATATTTGGGTGAACTTGAATCGCTACCCCCAGGGTTTTCATTGCTATAACAAATAAAATCAGGGAGAGGGGACATCCTGAACAAATTGAAATTGGGGGTGCACCAAATGGAAATTTTGGTACCGAAAATGAAGAATGCACTAAGCCGATAACTGAAACGGATACCGAAAGTGACAGTTTTTTTTTATATATATATTTGTATTGTATTCAACTTTTTAATATCAATTTAAATGAATGGATTTTTATTGTTGCCCATTATTGGCACCCTTAGTGCAAGAAAGGTCAAGAGAAATGCAGTCTCTAACCATCTTTTGTATCACAACTTCAGTCTCTAACCATCTCTTGTCATGTCTTTAGTCTCTAACCATCTCTTGTGTCACGTCTTCAGTCTCTAACCATCTCTTGTGTCACGTCTTCAGTCTCTAACCATCTCTTGTGTCACGTCTTCAGTCTCTAACCATCTCTTGTGTCACGTCTTCAGTCTCTAACCATCTCTTGTGTCACGTCTTCAGTCTCTAACCATCTCTTGTGTCACGTCTTCAGTCTCTAACCATCTCTTGTGTCACGTCTTCAGTCTCTAACCATCTCTTGTGTCACGTCTTCAGTCTCTAACCATCTCTTGTGTCACGTCTTCAGTCTCTAACCATCTCTTGTGTCACGTCTTCAGTCTCTAACCATCTCTTGTGTCACGTCTTCAGTCTCTAACCATCTCTTGTGTCACGTCTTCAGTCTCTAACCATCTCTTGTGTCACGTCTTCAGTCTCTAACCATCTCTTGTGTCACGTCTTCAGTCTCTAACCATCTCTTGTGTCACGTCTTCAGTCTCTAACCATCTCTTGTGTCACGTCTTCAGTCTCTAACCATCTCTTGTGTCACGTCTTCAGTCTCTAACCATCTCTTGTGTCACGTCTTCAGTCTCTAACCATCTCTTGTGTCACGTCTTCAGTCTCTAACCATCTCTTGTGTCACGTCTTCAGTCTCTAACCATCTCTTGTGTCACGTCTTCAGTCTCTAACCATCTCTTGTGTCACGTCTTCAGTCTCTAACCATCTCTTGTGTCACGTCTTCAGTCTCTAACCATCTCTTGTGTCACGTCTTCAGTCTCTAACCATCTCTTGTGTCACGTCTTCAGTCTCTAACCATCTCTTGTGTCACGTCTTCAGTCTCTAACCATCTCTTGTGTCACGTCTTCAGTCTCTAACCATCTCTTGTGTCACGTCTTCAGTCTCTAACCATCTCTTGTGTCACGTCTTCAGTCTCTAACCATCTCTTGTGTCACGTCTTCAGTCTCTAACCATCTCTTGTGTCACGTCTTCAGTCTCTAACCATCTCTTGTGTCACGTCTTCAGTCTCTAACCATCTCTTGTGTCACGTCTTCAGTCTCTAACCATCTCTTGTGTCACGTCTTCAGTCTCTAACCATCTCTTGTGTCACGTCTTCAGTCTCTAACCATCTCTTGTGTCACGTCTTCAGTCTCTAACCATCTCTTGTGTCACGTCTTCAGTCTCTAACCATCTCTTGTGTCACGTCTTCAGTCTCTAACCATCTCTTGTGTCACGTCTTCAGTCTCTAACCATCTCTTGTGTCACGTCTTCAGTCTCTAACCATCTCTTGTGTCACGTCTTCAGTCTCTAACCATCTCTTGTGTCACGTCTTCAGTCTCTAACCATCTCTTGTGTCACGTCTTCGAATGAATGAATGAAGAACTTGTATAGCGCAGCACATGCGAAGTAAATCGCCTCTGGGCGCTTGTTGTTCCTGTCTCCTTTGAGATCAAAAGAGATGAGTCTTAATCTTTCTCCTGAAGACTAAGTAGTTCTCCTCCAGTCTAATGCTGACTGGTAAGGCGTTCCATAGTCTGGGACCTTGGACAGCGAATCTCCTGTCTCCTTTGGACTTGTATCTGGCTTTCGGTATCTGAAGCCGATTTTGATTGTTGGATCGTAGAATACGATTGGGATTGTACATTTTTAATTTTTCGCATAGATAATGGGGAGCATTCCCATGGATACATCTATGCGTTAGACAGAGTGCTTTAAAGGTGATTCTGTCATTGACTGGTAGCCAGTGAAGGGATCTCAACGAAGGTGAGATTGATTCCCAGGGTTTTTTCCCAGTCACAAGTCTGGCGGCCGTATTTTGAACGACTTGAAGACGAGCGATTTGGTACTTGGGGAGTCCGAGGTAAAGGGCATTTGCATAGTCCAATCTGGAGTTTACAATCGCTCCCACCACGACCGCTATGTCTTTCTTCGGAATAAAAGGTGTGAGTCTGCGTAGTAGGCGCAGCAGATAGTGAGATCCGCTGACTACTGCCCCTATTTGTGCGTTCATTGTCATGTCGGAGTCAAAGATGACCCCAAGACTTTTGACTTTGGCGCAAGGGGTGATGACTTTGCCCAGAATGGGCGGGGGGATCCAGGTTGTTATCGATTGATTCCTACGCTTGGCGTGAAACAGAAGAAGTTCTGTTTTCGCTCCGTTGAGTTTGAGATAACTCTTTGTCATCCAATCCTCTATCAAAGAGAGGCATGTCTCTAGATCGAGGTGGTGATCCTTTTTATTGCTAATGCGGAAGTACAGTTGCGTGTCGTCTGCGTAAGAGTAATATAGCAGTTTTTGGCTGCTGATGATTTCAAAAAGAGGACGCAGATAGATGTTGAATAACATCGGCGACAGGGGAGATCCCTGAGGGACCCCGCACGATAATGTGCGTTGTTCCAAAGTGAATGGTCCTAGCTTGACTATTTGCGATCGGTTTTCCAAAAAAGAGGAGAACCAAGATAGATCGCTTTCTGCGACTTTGGCTATTTTAGCCAGCCGAGTCAATAACAGCTTGTGATCAACTGTATCAAAGGCTGCGCTTAGGTCCAGCAGAACCAGAAGAGAAGATTCTCCTTCGTCTGCGGCCTCAAGAACGTCGTCCCATATCTTAAGCAATGCTGTTTCCGTCCCGTGTCCGGGACGGAATCCTGATTGCAATGGGTCGAGTAAGTTGTGGGTATCTAGATGCTGTTGCAGCTGCTGTACCACTGCTTTCTCCATTACCTTGGAGAGAACATTTAGGCCTGTTATGGGGCGCCAGTTGAGTGGATCCTTAGGATCCAGGGTGGCTTTCTTCAAGATGGGTTGAATGAAGCCCTCCTTCAGCTGGGAGGGCATTTTGCCCTCCCTGGAGGATTGGTTAATAAGCTGCGTGACAGGAGGTGCCACCGTCTCTAACCATCTCTTGTGTCACGTCTTCAGTCTCTAACCATCTCTTGTGTCACGTCTTCAGTCTCTTGTTTAAACTTAAAGCAGAGTTCCACCCTTAAAATCACTTTGTTTCATTACATCCAGCATACTGGCGTCAGCGCCAGTATGCTGTTTTTTTTTTTTTTAATGCACGTACTTTATATAAAATCATTGAATTTCAGGCGCACCGCGGAATGTCGCCGCTATAAGCTATATAGCCGCGTCACGCCCTCCGAAAAAACCCAAACTAGGACCGGCTATTTTCGGCGCCTGCGCAGTCAGCTCCTGGGTCTGTGCGCAGGCGCCGAGAAAAGCCGAATGCTAATCGGCTGTTTCCGGAAGGCGTGACGCCTTATAGCGGCGACATTCCGCGGTGCGCCTGAAATTCAATGATTTTATATAAAGTAAGTACGTGCATTAAAAAAAAAAAACAGCATACTGGCGCTGACGCCAGTATGCTGGATGCAATGAAACAAAGTGATTTTAAGGGTGGAACTCCGCTTTAAACACACTAATAGTATTAGCAACTGAGTTTCGGCCGCCCTGTACTCTCAAGCCTATCACTTAACACAGAAGCCGGTAGAGGACATTTTCTCCTCGGCTCACTTTCTCTATCGGCTTCCATATACTAATGCTGGATACCCAGGGCTCACTTGCACCCTACAGTTGTTGCGGAGTCACTCAAGTCTAGGTGCTGCAAGTGCCCGTACAAGAGGAGGAGGGAGTCTGAAGGAGCAGAAGCCCTTTGCGGCTCAATTTACTGGAGAAAGAAGTGCGGGTGAAGTGCCGGCACTCGTCAGTGTGCTGCTAAAACCTAGCTGGATATCAAGTCCACTGTGACCGAATGGGCACAGCTTAACACTGGGCACGCTACAATAATGCAAAGCCAGAGTTGCCTGCAATGATGTGTCGCGTACGCTCCTCCACAAGTTTAGGACCAGCCCTTTGTTTCCCTCTCAGGCGGAGCAATCTCCTCCCAACAGGCGCATCTTAGCAGGGTGGATTTGATTTAAGTGCTAGTTTTTTCCTGCACAAAATGCATGCACATTGTTTTCCATGTATTCCAATGGCTCTAGTTCACAGAAACTGACTGCATGGTGTGAACTAGAGCCATTGGAATTAATTCAAAACACTGTGCATGCATTTTTAATGCAGAAAATACAAGACGGAACTGCGTCTGGTGTGAACTGGCCCTTACGTCGTAATTTTTAAAGAGCAAATGTAATTTCTGTCCTGGAACGGCTCCTTTTCTGACCCCCTATTGTCTCACCGACAGTCCCAATCACTTTAATGGGACGGCTGGTGATGCGGCAGTGACGCAACAAGGTGAGGAACGTGGCAGCAGCAGGTTAGTGGATGCCCGCTAACAGGCGCCGCCATGATGGATCTGAAATGACGGGTGCTCTTCTTTAAATGTAAGAACTCATTCTTGCTGGTAGTCTAGAATCTTTTAATATTTGCAAACAAAATGATCTTTTCCTATTTAGAATAATATGCTGTCAGGTTAGTAAAACACTGATATCAAAACCGATTTGAGGTTAATGGGTTAATCACACATATTTGGAGAACTACTCAAATTATTTTATTAAAACAATAACATTATATATTTTTTTATTCGCTTAAAGCGGAGGTCCAAAAATAAAATAATTAAAAGCCAGCAGCTACACATACTGTAGCTGCTGGCTTTTAATAAATGGACACTTACCTGTCCTGCAGTCTGATGTCGGCACCATGTTTCCATCAGCTGTCGGGTGCTGCCGCCACCATTACGGGTAAGGGAACCAGTCAGTGTAGCCTTTGGGGTTCACGCCGGGAACCCTACTGCGCAAGCTCCTCTCTCCTATTAGCCCGGCAGCCAAAGCAGGAGGAGGAGGGAGCCCCGCGGTGTTGTCATGGCTGCGGCCGGACTCTCGTAAGTGGGAAAGGATACCTGTCAAAGAGGTATCCTGTCCCCCCCCCCCCCCAAAGGTGCCAATTGTGACACCGGAGGGGGGGAGGAATCCGGTGAGCAGAAGTTCCACTTTAGGGTGGAGCTCTGCTTTAAACATCAATGTTTAGTAACTGAAGTGGGTAAACAAAATATCTTTGAAAAAAACAAACAAAAGAACTTAAACGGAATATATCAGCTGGGTCCACATAAAAAAATCTTCAACCACAGTCCTTTCATCACAGCATGTCTTCTCGTGATGTTGTTTCATTCCGGCCACCAGGCATTGCATCTCTTTGTTGCATTTTGCACACATACCTGCTTTACACATTGGAAGAGGAACTTCTTTTAAAATTATTCCCAAACTGGGATCTCTTTTACAGCCTACTGCCATTTTGCTCCTCAAAAGAGGAGTAAAGCACTTTAAGCTATGTGAAGAAAGATCACAAGATTTATAAACTGCTTAGAAGGTTTCACTTTTATTTGTACTGCTTGCCCTTCCTCACACTTGGAGCCTGGTACAGATGCATTTTTCTTCAAACAATCATCCATTATAATGTAAATAGATTTGCAAAACAATGGAATAAAGGAATATTCCTGAACTTTGTTTTATCTCATGGTTACTGTGAAATTGTGTGAATGCATCAATGCAGTGCATGTTCTCTCTGATTGGATTCATTGAATGAGTTTACCAAAAATGTAAATATTGCAGAATATACAGACTCGTGCTACATAACTAACCTCCATTTCATGCTGAATAATCTTAATTATTAATCTATCTGAATTAGAAAACTATGTTTTAGATGGATTTTTACTAACATTTATTTGAGAAAAATCTAATTAAATCTGATAAAAAAAAAAAAAAATTATATATATATATATATATATATATATATATATATATATATATATATATATATATATATATATATATATATATATATATATATATAATTATAGAGATTAAAAATTATCTACCCGGTTTCCTTGTCACGGGGATGCATTCATCTAAGAGGCTGACCAGGTGGTGGGATGGGAAAGGACCATAGAGTGCTGCCAGCGCAGTGAGTATGACCTAGAGGAGGAACCAATTGTAAAGCCTGCACATACTATACAGAGTGTGGTGCCGACTTTCCTGAATAGGTGAGGGAACTGTGGATGCAAAGGGGAGGGGTAGAGAGAGTGTTGAGGAGGGGGATTTGTGCAGAGAGGAGATCTGTGTGAGGGGAATTTTGTGGGCTAGGGGGTGATTTTAACATAGAGGAGAGCTGGAGGGTGGTAATTTGTGCAGAGAGAAGACCAGTGTGTGTGTGTGTGTGTGTAGTAGGAAAGTGTATGGGGGGGTGCAAAATTTGTGCTGTACTTTGCATGCCAGACGTTCCTGAACCATGCGCTTTGCGTGGTACGCCGTTCTAGGCATCAACTTATCACAGCTATTTGGTACTGCTGTACTTCTCTCCTCCTAAGGAAGATGTGGCTGGGGGTGATGTTTGGGGCTGGGGAGTTCACAGGGTGGGGGGAGTTCACGGGGTGGGGTGAGTTCCTGCACCTATTCTTTAAGGGAAAAAAAAACTGGGCTTACTTATTTATTTTTTATTTATTTTTATTCAGTAATTATTTATTTTTGTTTTCAACACCATCATATACAAATTGGAGCATTCTACATTCGAAAAATCCAGATACAGTAGGCATACACGTTACCTATAGGTACATGAAGCTTAGCTGGATGATGTATAGCTAATTGATTTGAACTTCTATTTGCGGCCTGTGTCCCCATTGGAGAGATATTTACTTACTTCCTGTTCCAGACAGCTGGAATCTGGTTATTTTCTGTAATATTTCTAAGTCCATACTTGTAAAACCAAATATGTATTTGTAGAAGAAAATACACTTTGCAAGATGGTGATTCCCATAGTAATTTTTTGAACTTGTCAGAACTGACGTGCGTCATTCTTAGTTGTCATGTCTAATGTTATTTTTACATACTGTGTTGTATTTTTTTCATGTATATTACTTTACTACATGTTGGAACAATAACTGCCCTGACTGTCATTATCTGTTATCGCAGCTAAAAAGAAAATATTTGTGGTAAATACATCGACATCTTTTTGGTCAGACTTCAAAGGTGTACTCTGAACATAGATAACATCTCGGAAGCTATGTAGCAGCAATTTTATTTCCAAAACACAAGCCGTTTTTGTATTTGGAGCCTGTTGCCTGTAAAAATTCCTGAATTAACTGCTGCCTTTCAGAAGAAAATACGATGTGCTTCATCATGTTCATTGATTGCATGTATATCAAAGCAACAATAATATGGAACTTGGCTACCGGGAATCCTATAGCCTGATATTAGCAGTACCCTACTGTATCAGGACAAAATAAACAGGACTAGTAAAACCTTCCCTTCTCCTCTTCTGTAGAACATAGATGGGTGTGGGGTTCTGTAGTCCTCAGAATGATGTGACTGGTAGGAAAACAGCACAAGAAGATTAGCAGAGTGGGGAAGGCATGAAGCCTGCACCTTTCCTCTAAGCAGAGAAAACAGATTAGGACAAAGGGGGCACAAACGTCTTTGTTAGAAGTGATTTTCTTTTTTTCTAATTATTTTTAGGTATGCTATGCAAAGATGGATATGTACTTTAAATATAACTATACAATTATATAGAGGTAGTGTGAAAGTTAAAGCGGAGGTTCACCCAAAAATAAAACTCCGCTTTTCGGAACCCTCCCCCCCTCCGGTGTCACATTTGACACCTTTCAGGGGGGAGGGGGTGCAGATACCTGTATAAAACAGGTATTTGCACCACTTCCTGGTATAGACTCCCGCGGGAGTCTGGCCCCTCCATGTCGCCCCCTGTTGTGTTCTGGGAAACGCTTGACTCCCATAAGCGTGAACAAATGGGAAAGGTGCAGCGCGACTCGTTCATGCGCAGTGGGGAACCGGGCAGTGAAGCTGCAGCGCTTCATTTCCCGATTTTTTTTTTTTTTTTTTTTTTCCCTCACCGAGGATGGCGGCGGGGAAAGCCGAGAGCCAAGCTAATGCTCGGCTTCAGCTGCCGACATCGCAGGCGACTTGGACAGGTAAGTGTTCATTTTTTGTATTTGTAGCTGCTGGCTTTTTAAAAAATAAAAAAAATTCAGGTGAACTCCGCTTTAAGTGATTGTAAGTGATCACCTTGTAAAAAATCTTTCAGTTTAAATTAGAAAGACAAAACATTTTTTTTTTTTTTTTTTACACATTATACCGGTAAATACTACTTTTTTTTTTTTTGTAAGTGATCAGGTTCCCTACTATTTTTTTCTCATCTCGGGTGCATAGGACCTGGGGGCGGAGAAGAGCAACTATGCACTAATCTTCTTAGTAAATGTCTGTGCAGGGGAGGGTGTCGGGACAAATCCCCAGGGATATCGCACAAAGGAAGAAATACAAGTACATGGTACCACAGACGCATATCAGGAATATGACATTTTGGGTTGACATATTCTTTAACCCCTCTTACAATAGTTTGCCTCCATTAATACTTGTTGCACATGTCAGACCACAGCTCAAACAAAACAGGAAAGATTTTATTTTTTTATGAGCTGCTTGTCTGATATTTTGTAGTGAAAACAATTTTTTTTTTGTTTTGTTAGCAGTAATTGTCCGTTTCTGCAGTGGCCCCACGGGTGTGAGATATGCATACCTAAGCTGTCCATAGATGGATCAAAATGTATCCAGTTCAGCAGAGACTGGCTGAATTTCAATCTCTCGACTTCTGTACAGTCGCCCTGCCAGGTTTTTTTTTTTTTTTTTAAACCTGATCAGTGCCGCCAGCTATAGCCAGCAACACTGATCATTGTATTCTGCTGGTGGGGAAGGTTACAGAATACAACAGCAAAGCAGTTTGGCACTTTTTATTTTATTTTATAATGTATGACTTATGTTGTGCAAAAATGGATCAATGTATGCAGGTGTATTCCTGTAGTTCAGCTGAAATGCTTCAATAGCCTGGCCTCTGATCTAACTTAGTACACTGCACTATGATCCACATGTGTACCAGGAAGCACTTTTTTTTTAATTATTTTTTTACTTTTTTTTTATGAACAGTACATCTGTTGCCAAAGTTCAGCAGTAGTACAGCAAAACATACTAAACGCAACAATGTGCCCAGATGCAGCTTGGACAAAAACACCAAAAACAAAAAAAGATTAATGTATCTATAACAAGTAATCTTATTGCATTAGAAGAGACCAGAATGTTCATATACTTTTCAAAACAATGAGAAGATAGAAGGTAAAAAAGCAGGAAGCACCATAGATTATTATGGGTGTCCTGCACATGGATGTGGGAGCACCAGATCACTGCATGGCACATCTTTTGTGCATATTCAGATCTCAGAAAATTAGGCTGAGCAGCACTGGCTGAGACTAAGACTGGTCATACACCTACAGATCATCTGCAGATTTTCTATGGACAGATGGAAAAAGTGGAACAGATTCCTCCATCTACACTGAAATGTGTGGATGGAAGAATCTCCCACTGGCCCAATCTTCCATATCTTGCTAGTCGGCCCCGCTGGCTCTCACAATACCTGAACATTCTGATTGGGTGAAGGGAGGGGGACTAGGGGAAATAACTGATCGCTGTTTATACATTGTATGAACAGATGATTAGGCATTTCTCCCCCTGACAGGACCCAGTTCTCGCTCTGTAATGAGCGATCGCGGGTGCCCGGTGGTGATCGTGCCCGCCGGGCGCGCGCGTCGGTGTCAGGGGCGCACGCGTCGGTGTCAGGGGCGCGCGCGTCGGTGTCAGGGGCGCGCGCGCGTCGGTGTCAGGGGCGCGCGCGTCGGTGTCAGGGGCGCGCGCCCCTATTGGGTGCTCGGTGAGATTACATAGATATACGTGAAATCTCGCCCAGCAGAGCCGACCTGCCGCTGTAAAACTGCGGCAGCTGGTCGGCAAGCGGTTAAAGGATTCTATTTAGAAAATAAGAAAACAAACCTTTACAACCCCTTTAACCTAAATGAAGGATGACCAATTAGTTGGTTCCCTCCCAGCTGTATGTACTGTCGCACCTTCACATAAATATACAAGGTGTGGTCCCTTCAAGTGAAGAGCAGCATGTAAGAAAAAGGTTTCTAGATCCCCAAGAACACCTTATACAGACAGGGACACTAGCGGTATTATGAAAATCGGCTTTATTATTTACTGAAATGTTCTAATAAACTGTGATTTTCATAATACTGCTAGTGTCCCTGTATAAGGTGTTTTGTCTTGGATAGAAGTTGATTCTGAGAAGACATTGCTTGAACTAGAAAAAAAAAAAGGTTTTAGATTTGTAGTCTTTTAATACTACTTAGCAGCTATGTAGTGCAAAGGTCTCCTTGTAAATCCTGAGATGTATGCATGAGCTCCGGCACTGTGTTGTAAGTCACTGCAGATGATTGCACTTGTGCGTTTTATAATGTCGTGAGGCTAATGGTCTGTGCTCCTTTTTATCCTGATTTCTCAAACATATTGTAGAAAAGGGTATAAAGAATTTAGGAAGATCCAACGGGGTCAAAGTCACCTAAGAACAGAACCTAATAGATTTCTGTGCATAACCCCAGCTTATTTATGAATACTTCTTGGGTAGAGTTCTGGTTTTAAGTAAGTAAATGACCTCAGAGAGTATCAAGGAATATAGTGATTCCGAGTCTGCTGTGCGAGATCAAACTGATTATTATCATCCCTTTGTTAGTGTAACCCGTTTGATGCCGGCCTCATTCAAACGGCTGCTGGCACCTAGTCTGCATGCAGGAAGTATTTGATGTCTGCATCCGCCCTGAGCTGCGTGCAGCCAGCCTATGGAAGTGGATGCATGGACACAGCTACATGCATGGCCCTGAATGCAGAGAGTGTGGAACTTCATAGAAGATTCGAGTGACAACTGATAGACTTTTTACATATTTTATTCAGCTGCAGAAATATTCTAGAATTGTACTGGTTTCCACTTTAAATTCCTCATACGTGATCAGAAAATTACCTTTTCGTTATCTGCAGATCGTATTTGCAGTTTCTGTTCACTTTTGAATTGGCACAAACAGCAAGGTCACGTTTAGCTAAATGCCAAAGCTATTGATGCAGGCATTTATTATATTTTTCAAGGACACTTTGAAATACATATACGGTTTTTAAACACAGGCCTTGTCACACAGCCAATATATTGTGACATTTGTACTGTACTGGGTTACAATTTTTCATCTTCTGTTAAATGTTTCATGTTTTCATAGAAATATACTGTACAATAGGATGAAAATGTAAACAGTTATCTACAAACCAGAGGAACAATCTATACTGTTAACCACCTGAAGACACGTATGCCCTTGGTAGATCTTCTGTATTGTAATACTAAAAACAAAGGATAAGATTAGAGGAGATAAATGCTGTGCTCCTCCAATTTTGAAGGTTTTAGGCTGGCCATAGATTTATGCAATTTTCTTTTCTTAAATCACGGGATGAAGAAAAGAAAATCACTTTATTATTGTATTGTATGGCAAAGAGAGATTTCCTGCCATCACTGCTGGCGGCTATAGCTTCTAGCAGTGATTGCATGAAAAAAATTCAAGCTGTACCGAAGACAATCGATTGCTTAACTTCAGTACATCCAGCCTGGACCAGCCGAATTGTGATCCATCTATGGCTGGGTTCACACTATTGCAAATTGGATGTAGGTCTCCCTGCATCCAATTTGCAAGTCAGCAGATTGTGACCGGCTCGGTTTTCACACAGGAGTCCTGTGCATCTCCTGGTCCATTTCGGGTCCGAATTCCGTCAAAAACTCGGACTGAAATCAGACCTGAAACAGTGAACAGGGACACACAAGACGCCTTCTGTAAGCCACTCCATACGGCAGTGTGAATCCAGCCTTAGTGTATCTTGAAAGTGACCTGTGCGTGCCTTCACCATAGGGCATTGTGATACCAACTGATTGGTAGATCTGTTTTGATGTAGTGCGTTCAATTTTACCAAAATACAACACCATGTTTGCATGTGTATACTTTTTTTTTTTTTTCTGTAAATATATATGAAACCATAAACATATGACAGAAAGCTTATTTAAATGCATATTGTTTTTTTAGTTTTACCATTGACTATTAATGTCAAGCAGGATTTTTCAGAAACCCAACACAATACACCAACGTGAAGAATGAGTATAATGGAAAATATTTTCTCTGCTGTTTTGGAGTGCTGTAAGCAAGCATTTTACGTGCAATGGTGTGAAGGCGCAGTTAACATGCTATATTTTAAATTTTATTTTTTTGTCTACCAGTTGTGTTCAGTCAGTCCCCTGCATAAAAGCAAGTGGTTGGTCTTCATGCAATTTTCATCACTATTCCAGATTTCAGTTGGGGAAATGAGCTCACTGGGATCTAGGTTGAAATTACATGTGACTATAGAGCAGTGGCCCCCAACCTTTTCGACCTCACAGACCAGTAAACTTACAATTTTGAATCCCACGGACCATTAAATTTGACGTGCCCTATACACACAATGCTCAGACTCTCTGCCACCCTCCCTGTGGATCGCACTGCTACCTTATACACACAATGATCGGGCTCTCTGCCCCCTCCCCCCTGGATCACACTGCTGCCTTATACACACAATGCTCCCCTCAGCACTCTGCATCACACTGCTGCCTTTTACAGACTCCCCATGGGATCTAACCTGCATATCCAGCTATGTGCTCGAGCACCAACATTTTCTCATGGACCATCAGTGATGCATGGACAACTAGTTGGGGAATGCTGCTATAGTGGAATCATTGTTGGAAAGGTTTTTTACAAATTGATACTCCCATCTCTGAGAACACCAACCTTTGTCGGCTTGTAATCAGCATTTCCATGCGACGGGTGTTGGTGAGTCATCCAAAATATGATATGTAATTTTACATAAAAAAATAAAACTGCTTCTGAAAACTAATAAAAAAGCTGTGGAAATTTGCATCAGAGGTAACTAAGAGCTGCTTGTAAGTGGGTGTTAGCTGACTGCACAAGTACTCAAAATGTAGTAACCAGTAAGACCAGTGTACAGTAAACAAAACAAGCCCTCTAAAGCCAGCCATAGACAAGTTGAAAACCGAACAAAGGTTCTTGGTCATTCGTGTTTTTTTTGTTTTTTTTTAATCGGGGTGCCAGCTGCGGAATGCGATTTTCCTTCTGCAGTCGAAAGTGCCTGATCCAACATGCTAGATTTTGTTTAGAAAGATTAAAACAAAATATGGCACAATCGTATGTCATTTTAGCTTTTTGATTGACAGAACATTCAGTTTTCAACTCCCCTATTGCCTGCCTAAGTGGTTGGGGTTATAGAAATTTTTATAGAAGAAAAATCTAATAAATGTTGTTCTGACTTTTTCTTTTTAGGTGCCATGGACAGGTAACAGAGACCTTCACTCAGTTCCTGCAGTAGGCTGTCATCGGCAGAATGACTGAGTGCTTTCTGCCCCCCACCAGTAGCCCAAGCGAACATCGCAGGGCAGAGCATGGAGGGGGATTGGCCCGTACACCAAGCTCTGAAGAAATTAGCCCTACTAAATTCCCAGGTCTATATCGCACTGGAGAACCTTCGCCTCCCCATGACAACCTCCATGAGCCTCCTGACATAGTCTCTGATGATGAGAAAGATCATGGCAAGAAAAAAGGAAAGTTTAAGAAGAAGGAGAAAAGAAGTGAGTTCTAATGTATTTTTATCTTCTTATGACCATGACCACTGCAGAACATACAGTATCTCATAAAAGTAAGTACATTGCTCACATTTTTGTAAATATTTTATTATCTTTTCATGTGACAACACTGAAGAAATTACACTTTGCTACAATGTAAAGTGTACAGCTTGTATAACAGTGTAAATTTGTTGTCCTCTTCCACTCCTCCATGATGACATCCAAGAGCTGGTGGATGTTAGAGATCTTGCGCTCCTCCACCTTCCGTTTGAGGATGCTCAACAGGGTTTAGGTCTGGAGACATGCTTGGCCAGTCCATCACCTTTACCCTCAGCTTCTTTAGAAAGGCAGTGGTCGTCTTGGAGTTTTTTTTGGATCATTATCATGTTGGAATACTGCCCTGTGGCGCAGTCTCCAAAGGGAGGGGATCATGCTCTGCTTCAGTATGTCACTATGTTGGCATTCATGGTTCCCTCAATGAACTGTAGCTCCCCAGTGCCGGCAGCACTCATGCAGCCCCAGACCATGACACTCCCACCACCATACTTAACTGTAGGCAAGACACTTTTCTTTATACTCCTCACCTGATTGCCATCACACACCCTTGACGCCATCTGAACCAAATGCGTTTATCCAGGTCTCATCAGTTCACAGGGCATGATTCCAGTTTTCTAACTCCTTCGTCTGCTTGTCTTCAGCAAACTGTTTGCAGTCTTCCTTCTAGGACAACAGCCATGCAGATCAATTTGATGCAGTGTGCGGCGTATGGTCTGAGCACTTACAGGCTGACACCCCACTCCTTCAACCTCTGCAGCAATGCTGGCAGCACTCCTACATCTATTTCCCAAAGACAACTTCTGAATATGATGCTGAGCATGTGCACTCAACTTCTTTGGTCGACCATGGCGAGGCCTGTTCTGAGTGGAATCTGTCCTGTTAAACTGCTATATGGTCTTGGCCCCCATGCTGCAGCTTAGTTACAGGGTCTTGGCAATCTTCTTATAGCCTAGACCATCTTTATGTAGAGCAACAATTCTTTTTTTCATATACTCATAGTTATTTGCCATGAGGTGCCATGTTGACCTTCCAGTGACCAGTATGAGAGAGTGAGAGCGATAATACCAAATTTAACACACCTGCTCCCCATTCACACCTGAGACCTTGTAACACTAACAAATCGCATGACACCAGGGAGGAAAAATGGCTAATTGGGCCCAATTTTGACATTTTCTCTTAGGGGTGTACTCGCTTTTGTTGCCAGTGGTTTAGACATCAATGGCTGTGTGTTGAGTTATTTCAAAGGGGACAGCAATTTTACACTGGTATACAAGCTGTACACTCACTATTTTACATTGTAGCAAAGTGTAATTTCTTCAGTGTTGTCACATGAAAAGATACAAGGAAATATTTACAAAAATGTCAGGGGTGTACTAACTTTTGTGAGATACTGTATGTATGGGAGAGCCCAACATATTTCTGCACTAAATAAAATTGTGGACAGAGTCAAAAAGGGCTAGGCCCTCTGCCAGGCTTTAAAACCAAATAGTCCACTGCTCCTCTGCAGATAATGTGCCTGTGCACTTCCATCTGAATGTCCTGTTTTCCCAAGCAGTTGTATTTTCTGCTAAGCATAAAAACACTGTAGGAAAAAAAAGGGAAAAATGTGTGCTGCCTGTAACAGCTGATTTGTTAATGTACTATCTTTGTGCAAAAAGCAAGAACCCCAAACCTCTGCCCTCCTAATGTGTTTCATTCAGCGATGAGCTTAAAGGATAAGTTCACCTTTGGGAACAAGTGGCTTGTTCCCGGTCTCCGCACTCCTCGTGACAGCAGACCGGGGATCTTTTCCCTGTACCTGCTGTCAGGATTTTAAGAAGAACGTGGCCGTGTGGGGCTCCACCCACAAGGCCCTGTCATTGATTCACAGATCCCTGTGAGTCATTGAGCTACCAGTATCAATAGGAGAGGTAACTGTCAGTGCAGATACAAAGTGCATGTTTAAGTAGGGGTATGGTGATTAGTCCATTAGAAATAATAGTAACAGGCAGTTCAATGGTTAAAAATGCAGATGATGTGGCTGTTCAATGGCGGCTGCTGTCCTCCGAGAGCTGACTCTGTGGTAAACAAAAGAGGGGTAGACAAAGGAAGCGCCACCTAAGTGCAATATTAAAGAGGTTATTTTAATGACACATTGTACAAAACACACTTACAAGAAGGTAAGGAAAGAAGGCTCATCTGTAACCTCCTGTAGTCCTAGATCCATGGGCTTCTTAGAAGTGAAGATAGCAGAATGTGTGGAGTCTTCAGGCTTGTCCTGTGGCCATCAGGATGAGGTCTTTGTACAGGCCTCATCCTGATGGCCACAGGACAAGCCTGAAGACTCCACACAGACACACATTCTGCTATCTTCACTTCTAAGCAGCCCATGGATCCGGGACGAGGATTACAGGATGTTACAGATGTTTAGTACGCCTAACCAGCGGACATAAATCTCCCGCAGGCGTCGAATGGATTTGACGCATGCGTGGAAGTATTTTACTTCCTGGAGTGGTGACGTGGTGGCATCAACGTCACCACCGCGTCCTCAGTCCGAGGGGATTTTCGTCTGATGGTGTGTACACGCCATCGGACCAAAATCCGAGGAGACATGTCCGCTGGAAACGGTCCGTCGGACATGTCTCCCCGTGTGTACGCGACCTTACACGTCCCAAAAAAACAAATGCTTTGCTGATGTGTCCAAAATTAAAAAGTTGTCTACGGTTCAACTTCATAACGGTGAAATATTTCCATTGATCATATTGCAAGTAACAGCATGCTAAAATATAGCGTTTTATCTAGTACGCACGATGAGAAATTTGAAGGAAAATACCGCTTTCGGAGCATAGTCCAATAATCTGATCGTTGGTACACAGCTTTCAAGAGCTGATTACAGCAGTTCATTCATCATTATCCGAAGGGACAAGCATGATGAAAATTCTTGTACGATACCAGAACAAACAATTTTTCTGTTATTGATATAGAATTTGTATAGAAAAAAAAAGTGTGATCAAGGCCACACATGCTCGGAAAAGAAGGAATGCATTACAATACAATATATTACATCAATTCCGAAGTTGTGTTGTGTCAAATGAAAATTGTTGTAACTTTAGTATTCTATTGGTTTTCAAAATTAGGCTAGGGTGCAAAAAAAGGACGATCATTGGTTCAATTTTTTTTTTACGAAAGATTTTAGTTGCAAAATAATTTAAACAGGTAAGTTAGCTAAACAATGAGATTACATTTATATATCACATAACACATAAGTGGAGAAAAAATCCCAACAAAAGGATAAAAAAAGATAGTTGCAGATTTCCGTTTAGCATCATAACAAATGTCCAAAAGTCTAGTTAAGTCTAGAGTCAAGTTAAGAGAGCCAGAGTTCCCTGGTTGCATCATATGATGAACTAAAACAACTCGCGGCATAATCAGAATCCAGAAACATAGAAACGTATTAAAGTTGGACATCCATATTGAGAAGTGCACCCTCAAATCTTATAGGATAGATTCACTGTAATCATCCACATCCTGCCCTATAGCCCGGTGGGCTTTAAAAATAAAGATACATAGTAAGGGAAATTGAAAAATAAAGGTAAGTAAGGGAAAGGGTGGCCAGAAGGGAAAGAGGGGGTGGAAGAAAATAGGAGTCCTATGGGGTGAACACCAGAGTGTCATCAAATCGAAATAAGCTGGTTATTGAATCTGTAGGGGTGGGTATATACGATCCAAGGTTGCCATACCTTTAGCAATGTATTGTGTGTCTGAAGCTAATGCGGTCAACTTTTCATTGACCATAATGTCGTTCATTCGGTTCTTAACCACTTCAAAACAAATTGCAGGAGTTTTCCAAGCCCTTACAATAGTACATTTATTTCAAGTAAAAAGATGCAATTCTGGACGGAGCAGTTCAAATATCGGCTTATAAATAAAGGCCTCATAGGTATCTCGTTTGATGAAGGGCACATACTCTGACCCATAGTCTGCATACCTTGGGACAAGACCACCAGCTGTGTGCCATGGTGCCTTCCTGGGAGCATCCCTGGAAACAAAGAGGGAAGTAGAATGGAATAAATCACGTATAGTACCATCTGTACAGTACTTGATAAGCATTCTTCAGTATGAGAACATTCTTAGAACTTTTAGAGAGCAATTATCCTGATCTGCCAGTCCTCTGGATCTTATTTTTTCTTTAAATCTGTTTCCCATGGCAGGTGATAGGGTCGCACTGGGGGTTTCCTAAAGAAAATACTGAATAAACAAATGATATGAAACCCAGGGAGTGGGGGCGGGTCCTACAGATGCTTTTTTTTTTTTTTCTCTTAAAAGGGGTTTACATGTACAAAGTCATCAGGATTTTATCAGTTGTTGGAGAAAGTACCCAAGATGTAGATGGCTGTAATATTTACAGAGAGGAATATCCAATTTTTAGAGGTATATACTATTTCAAAATATAAAAATTCAAAAATAAAACCATACAAACAGGCTGTAGATGTACATGTATATCCATATACCTTGAGTAATATTCTTTTTACAAGAGGGAAAAAAAAGAGGAATAAAAAGGGGGGGGGGGATGGAGGAGAACAAAGAAACTGAAAATGGTTGCAACCCAGAACAACATTGTAGATTCTCTTCCAGACTATAACCCACTCCATCTGATTAAGAAACTGGGTTGGAATCGCAATATAGAGTATATGACAAAAACTCATATAGGAAATTTCAACACAAATCTTATAGAAAGGGGTTTGTACGTCTGCGTCTCGTTAATGCACGGTGCGTGAATAGCATTTAGCCGTTCGATCCATAGGGTCTTTTTCTGCAAAATTTATTTTATCCCAGTTCCCTCCTTGTGAATCTTTGGGGATTACCGCTAGAGTAATGAATGAGACATGTCGTACCAAACCTGTGTTGGAGGTCTAGATGTCAGCATTTTCCCATTACGTGAGTAGTAAACATGATCCTTCCTTTTTTTTTTTTTTTTTTTTTTTAAATGTGTATTTTGTGCGTGAAGTCGAGAGAGAGGAGCCGGACTGCAGGAGTTGGGAGTAGGCAGACCCTCCCCCCGGAGGCAATCGCCATCCTTCTCCATGCCCCCGGTGGCAATGGCGGGTGTGAGGGGGGGCCTCCCACTCACCCCGCCCTACCTGCTCCACTTGGGAGCCCGACTGGGGCCCAACGGGACCCCAACGGGGCAGAGGGACTCCCCCTATGAGGGAGTGAGGGGGTCTAGCCCACCCAGCCAGCCCCGTAGGTCCTTCGCCTCTCTATTTTAGGAGACCTCATGGCCAAAGTGCGTGTGTGTTAAACCAATTTTGTGTGCGTACAAGTGTGGTGTTTTTTTTGGGGGGGGGGGGGGGTTGGGCATACTAAGCACAGGCGTACCTTGCATAGCACACCCACCGGGAGTCGGGCTGAGAACACCAAACTCAATTCGCATGTAGCCGAGACCGGATCCGAACCCTTGGCTGCAGAGGTGAACGGCTTGTCAGCGCAGTGCCAATCACGTTGAGCCACCACAGCTCCCACTTGTAAACATGATCTTTAATGCGTTGCCATTAGTGTTGGGCGCAGTCTTCCTGACGTAGAACACCCCGCATACACAGGACATGAAATAAACAACCCCCTGTTTTACTATGGGTCCCTCAATCTAAGTATATTATTATGGTATGCAGGTGGTGTGTTCTTGTATCAAGGCATATTTATGAATAGCCAATGAATTTTAATGTAATTTGTTTTGTATGCTTTTTGTAATGTATTTTTAATGCATATCTGTGTTATGCCTCTGAAAGTCCATCTGCCAACCTATTTTCTGATTGTTTGATATCACGATCTCTAAGGGGCAAATGTGCTGTAGATAATGTAGGCAGTGTGAAGTGTGGCAAAACGTTTTTATGTGCTGATTTGCTTGAATGTGGTCCGAATACAATGTTGTAAGTCTATGGTGGAATTAGTCTAAACTAGTGAGAATGTTATGGCGGATACGTAAAGTGATGAGAGAAAAGTTAGGGGTAAAGGTGCGCAACCTATTGGCCGTCATCACATTTGGTTTATTCGCTATGGCATACAATTTCTGGTGGGACCAGCGTAAAGTGCGTTCAGTATTAACAGTAAGACATAGATCCAGTTCCATGCGAGCCTGATCCAATAGTTTACAGTTAGCGGGAGTTGGAGTGTTTAAAGTAGCAAACATTGACTTAAGGCGAGATACATAATAGAGAACGGCAAAGAGCTAAAACGGGGTCATGATCTGACCAAAAGGAAGCCGGGATGGATGTGGAGCATACCAGGGGAAGATGTTTACGTAACATAAACGTGGTCAATTTCCCAAATGGAGAATGAAGAGAATGAGCGTAATAAGTGTAATCTCTACCCACTGGATAAAATTTCCTCCAAAGTTCCACTAGATCATGAGATTGCATGGAATGAGAGAATTTTCTGGCATCAGGTGATGTGGCTATTCTTTCCGAGGGTTATTTGTCCAGAATGGGATTCAAGGTCACATTAGTCTCCTGCCAAGAGGAGAGTACCTTTTTGTTGTGACGTCAACAAGGTGCAGACATGAGTCGGGATAGTCCCTGGGTTGGAATTAGGAGCGTAGTAGGTCATAATAGTGACCTCGATATATTGAATGGAACCCTGAAGCAGAAGGTATCTACCGTTTGGATCAGCTATTTGTTTAGTGCAACAGAACAGGACAGAATTGCGAAAGGCTATGAGCACTCTGTTTTGTTGGACCATTTTCAAAAAACACCTGCAAATACTGAGCATGAAAGAACCTAGGGCAAGAGGAGGAATAAAAATGCCTCGCCTTTAAACACGCTGTGTTAATCTGTTGTTGTTTTTATTTTTTTTAAGATGTTTAAAAACCTTGACCCTCTTTTGGGGGGGAATTCATACCCTGCACATTTTAAGGACAACTAGTTTAGTGTCATGGTGCAATAAAAGGCACAAAAATTAAAAATGTCTCCAGTTGCAGACCCCGTGGAGGGGGAGTAAAGCGTAAGATTAAGAAAGATCTTAGATGATTAGAGGGAGAGAGCTAGTAAACAAGATGGAGAAAAACTCAGGGCATGAGAAGTTGTTAAAGCAAACCTGCAACAACCAGTGGTATAAAAGGCCAACTGGGATGCCGGAGGTTGACAGATTATGATCCTGGCCGAGTGCCAACACATTGGGGGGAGCAGTGGTCCACCAGACCCACTCGGCTATTGGATACAATGTATAAAACAATGGAAAAAGTAAACACTGAATATAAATTTCTATCATAGATAGGAATAACAGGATAAAAAGAACAATGTCCTGGTGGCAAAGCTAGGTCACACCTCGGGCCGTCCACCCAAGTGTAGGGATGCCCGGGGTGGGTGACAAGCTCTGCCCCAGGTCAACCCATAATAGGATCAAAACTGCTCAGCAGAACCTGTAATGTAAGGCAAGCATCCTAACGGATCAAGAATTAACGTGGTTTTAGAACTCAGAGCTATCTGTGGTACAAAGGCAAGAGATGTGGATCCAAAGTGTTTATTGGAAAAAAAAGAGGGTATACGGAGCGCCCAGTAGCAGGCCAAAAGGGCACGCAAGATGGGCTATCTGGGTAGAAAATTAAGTGTGCTTCCAGGCATCGCCCATCAACAACAAAAGTAGTTACTCTGACCCTTGGCCACAGAGAACCCCGAGGCACAAAATAACTTTGTGCAGCTGACGCACCAGCTGTGGGCGAGTCTTATCCCGGCTTGCCATCTCTCAAATTGGGCAGCCTAGGGTGGGAAAAACCTACACGTGCAACTGCATCCTACCATTGGAAATAAAACAATGTACTACAATATATAAAGTCATGTAAACTACTACAAAATGGCATCACTGAGGCACTAAGTGGTCGTGCAATACTGGAAAAGGGACAAGGTAGGTTCCAGCAACCCACGACGGATAACTCCTAATAGAAGGCCTGAGGTGAATCCCAGGCACAAAATTAGGTGTCTAGACCAATCCCAGGGGACTGAGGTCTTCAGCCAAGGGGCACATCCTGGAAACGTTGAGCATTAAGGGGTCAAAGAGCCTAAGGCCCCGTACACACGAGCAAATACATCTGATCAAATCGGTCGGACAGACCGATTTGAACAGATCTGTCTGCTGGGATGTATTGGTTTGATCGTGTACACACGATCAAACCAAAATCCCCGCCGGCAGACAGCGTGCTGACGTGGCGGTGACGTTGACGCCGCCAAGTCACCGCACCAGGAAGTAAAACACTTCCGCGCATGCGTCAAATCCATTCGACGCATGTGCGAGCAGATATGTCTGCTGGTTAGCGTACTAACCAGCAGACATATCAGTCCGACGGGTTCCTAGCTGACCGATTTCAAAGCATGCTTTAAAATCTGTCGGCTGGCCAAATCCGTCTGTTTGCCCGTACACACGATCGAATCTTTCTGCTGAAACGGTATGTCAGACCGTTTCCAGCAGATAGATTTGATCGCGTGTACGCGGCCTAAGAGCCTTGGTGAGAAGATTGGGAACTTTAAAAACGACCTAGGGCGAGATGATGAAGCAGATGGCTCCGACAGAAGGTGGAAGGTCAAACTGTAGTTCCTGGAAATGGCGTCGGAGGTCGGGCAACAAGGAGGCCTGGAACTGGCGACCTTGATGGGGAAAAGAAGAGTTTAAAGGGCAATCCCCATCTATAATTGATTACTTGTGTCTGCAAGATCTGTATATAATATTTCAGGCTCCTGCGTTTAGCAATCGTGACCAGAGAAAGGTCCACAAACAGTTGTAGGGGGTTACCCTAAAAAAAGATCACGGCGCTCCCTTGCTGCTTGTAAGAGTCTTTATTTTGTACATTATTAATGTAATTTTATGACATCTCTTGGTGGACCTTCTGTAGGTTTGGGGGCAAAGGATTTAGGGGGGCAAAGGATTTATGGATGCAGTCAAATTCCATGCGTTCAAGTGGGAGCTCTGGAGCCAGTTCCTGTGAAAGAAAGCAGTGGCAGTGCCCTGTAAGTCAGTTATGACCTCCAGCATACCACGGATGCAAAGGTTATCCCTTTTTTTTTTTGCATCTTCTAGCTTATCGTGCAGATTTTCAAGTTCAATATTTAATTTGTCAACCTCATCCTTATGACCCTCCAGCACTGTAGTAGCTATTTCCATTCTTTACTTGCGGGGGGCCTTGGAGATCTCATACCGCACTATGGATCTGAATTTAGAGTGCTTGGAAGCCACAGGGCTTACCAGATCCATGAGGAACTGCAGCAGGCTGTCTATTGGGGAAGCTGGTCCCATTGCTGAAAGCTTGTGGATTCCGGAGATTCAGGCTCCATCTTGCCCTTTATTGTGGCGGGGGGGGCTTTCTGCTAGGAACACCTTTTTTTTTTTTTTTTTTTTTTCAAATATCAATTTTATTAGTTTTTTGTTTCAACAAGGAGTACAGAAAATTACATAGCAACTGTGGCCTCCCTAGACCCTGTCATACACATGTACGCTCTGCATGGAGATTCACATTCCAACTGTATGATCTAGCATTTAGACTGTCGCCCCAGACCTGCGTAGTGCCTGGGCACTTCCGGAACGCGTTTTTTGCTTAGATTTTTGTGTCCTGTACTTTTCGCCCGGCGATGTCACCAGCCGCAGGAGCTCAAAGTTGTGTCGGAGTGGGATCAGTGCTGCGTCGAGTCTTGGAGGTCCGTTGGCACAGAGATGGTGATTATGCTGCCATTTCCCATGATCGCACGCATGCACCTCGTTCAATATTTTTATCATGTGTATTAGGCATATAGCCATCATGTTCCAATGTGATATGATGCAATGCAAAGACAGATGCAGAGATCCACTAAAACATTTTATGTAACTATGAAGATGCAATGTTAACTGTCTACCTAGTTTTTTTGTTTTTTTTTGTGGTTCCCCAGACTGATGTTTTACCCTCAGGAAAAAGCGCCAGGAATTTGGGATTTGTTTTTACACTGCTTGTAGTAGGGCAACTCCACTGAGGTTAAACAAAAAAAATAGATGACTGTAGTATAACCGTTTTGTACTGCACACCCTGTATACCTGTTTGCTATCAGTCTCTAAAAAAGCAACTTAAATACTAATGATTTTATTGTAGCCATGGTTATTGCCAGATTTTTGTAGACCTACAATGTAATTTTTTTTTTTTTTTAATTATTTGTATGTATTCTGTTTTTGAAAAAAAAAAGTACAAAACTTTGAGTACATGTCAGAAATGACAAAAAGAAAAACGGCAGTATACAACATAACCGTACCTGTGACTAATACAGCACACTCCCTATGCAAAGGAGAGTCTAGGATTTAAGACAACTCTGCATACAGAAGATAGAGGTGACTTGGTTAGATGTAAACCGTCACATATAACCAGTGAAATGAACCGCCTCAGATGATACCCAGGGATGAAACAAATTTCCCTACATAAGTTTTACTTGCATATCTGCTTTCTTCATCTGTATATATTCTTTAGAAAGTTAAGATCATGTTAGATTTTCTCTTCCTGTTCAGCCTGGGCATACAGCCATGACAGCTGATTGGAGGAAACGCATCCCTTCTCATAGGTAGAGACTTTCAGAACTGTTCATTGAATAGTTCAGCACACTGCTAATCTATTTATAGCAAATCCCCCCCCCCCCCCCACCAACACAAAACTCAGGCTGCTTTTATCTTAGTTGATGGAGAACTTGTCAAGTTATCATGCTGATAATAGAATGGAGCTGGAGAAAGCTACGGGACATTGAAGAGAGAGAAAACATTGCTGCAGATATGTGCTCGGCTCCAATTCCTTGAATCTGGTTTACATCCACTTTAATGGAAAATTCTACACAATAGGAGGAAAGCAGCACATATACAGTTGAATACTCTATACAGTAACATTTAGCATAATTCAAACAAGTTGACAATCAACCATATGAAGTAAGTTATGAATACAGTCAGACAGTGAGTAGAGACTCAAAACAACCCCACACACACCGTATCAAACTTTTGAGGTACACATTTATTCAAGTAGGTTGCTTTATAAAAAGGGAGGACTCTGTTAACCAATGGCCTCTGCAGCGATGTTTGCTCAACTCCTTACACTGAACTGCATAAAACTGACATGGAGATTTCTTCTTCTTTTTTTTTTTTTTTTTTACAGCTAAAGTGGAGTTTCATCTTTAAGCCTAGAAGTATTTTATTATGCTACTTAGAACATTCATTAACTTGAACTAAAACTAAATTATAACCGGATAGCTGTATTTGTTACAGCTACAAAAATATTGCAGTCTATAAAATATGCATAGCTAATATGTCTGTAGCACAACACAAATATAATAAGTAGCAGACACAAAAATAAATTGGCTGCTTGAGGGAAACCTCATGTACAGGGATGGATAGAATGAGGCCGACCTCTCCCAAATTATGTGGCAATGTCCACCCACACTAAACCATACATCACTCCTGTTCCCATTCTGTCAATGGCTCATAAGTATGCCAGGTATTTGGGGGGAAAAACACATCGATCAAGACAGTCTTCCCTCTTCCCATCCTTCTACATATTCTTTATTTTTATGATGGTATTGGTTTTAGACATGGGAAGTGTTGCTTTTCCTCGTGTGACATGCCGGCAAAGTCTCCTGTAGTAAACAGGAATTATATCTGATGCCATAATCAGAGGTGCACATAGGGTGTAGTCTGCTTGAGGCTGCTTGGCCTTATTTTTAATAGCTGATTCATTACTTGAGATGACAGCCTATAATACCCTTTACTTATATCATCACTCTCTTATTTTAAAGGTTTGAAGTGACTAGTCTTTCTCTCTTAGTCTTTGTAGACTGTATTATGTTGGTCAGTCGCTGCTCCCGTGCATTCCAAACTGTTGTTGAGTGCTCTCTCCTCTCCCCTGCAGCCACCGCTGGCTAACACAAGGGATCATGTGATCAAAACGGAGTGGGCTGATAGGTAAGGATATACATCTTTTCTACACAGGTTAGTAAGCATAGATGTTAGGAGGGTGAAAGGCCTTACCAGCCGGCAGAACACAATGATTACTGCTAGCGTCTGTAACTACCTGCAGTAATCGCATGTAAAAAATCCAACAGGCTAGTTGTACTCGAGTCGATTTATTGAATCAACTTGGGTACAATCAGTCTGCCCATAGCTGGATCTCATCTCGGCCGAATTTCAATCAATGTATGGCTGGCTTAAGTCATTACCAGCCCAAGTACTTGTCTCCAGTGATTTTATTGGTTTTATATCTTATAATCTACAATTCCTTCTTATCTACTGTTTTTTTAGGTAAAGATTACAAGAAGAAAATAATAAGCATGCCATTACTGATTACCTAAAAATGCTACTTGCTTGGCTATTACACTGATATACCTAAGTCCTTATTTTTCATGTTTTCTGAGTTATTGACTCAAAATATTGAAGCAAGAGGGTCAAAATAACAGGAAGTTATAAGTCGTCGGCAATGGCAGCCTGTTATGTTTCTCTCATGAGAGGTTTCTTATAATACTTAATTGATTTGGAGAGCGTTGGCATAATGGCTGGCTGACGGGTTCTTGAGGACTGAGAGTGACACATTAGAAAATTGTCTTTGTGGCAGCAAAGTTTTAAAGGATAACTCTGTCCAAATTTAGTGTTTGATGGAGTCTTTTGTGTTAAATTGAAAAGTTGATTAAGGGTGTACAATATACAAAACATTTTATCATGCAGAATCCAAGTACTTTTTTGTACAGTTTCCTGTAAATTGTGTCCTGGTGGTCATCCTTTGAGGAGGCAAAAATGCATTGATTGAGGTTGTCAATTAAAATGATCTCTTTTGACTAAAAATTGTATTTCCCATATGCCTAATCTAAAGTGCATTGTAAAAATATTACTTGCCTTTGGTAAAATAAAAACATTTTTGTGGTGCCTCTGTCCAGAATGAGATGTGGTCTGGTTATGTATGCTTTTGTTTAAAAGGTTAGTGCACCTTTTAATTACATTTTGTAAAAAAAATAAATTTTTTTTTAATTGTTTATTTATATCAGGAAACTGGTCCCAACGGACCAAAAACAGGGTAACAAAACATCACTGTGTTGTACCACGCAGGGCACATAATCATGAAATACAGGAAACACTGAGTTACTGTTACCAAATAACGTTTCAAAGTGTACACAACTGTGGGCGTGTGACCCAGTGATAATAGGAATAACATGTCTTGGCTCCCAAGTCCTGATGTACAACTCTTATGACTGGCAAAACCGGTGGGGCCCGCGCCGCCCCATCCGAGGGATCGGAGCCGCGAGGGCTGGATGGGTCCGGTGTCCCGCGTTTTCTTCTTTTTTTTTTTTATATAAGAAATAGAGAGTAAATACTAGGTAGAGAGAAGGAAAGTACCCCCATTACGGATGGGGGGACATTAGGGGGGAAAGCCAGAGTTGGGTCCCCAGGAGGGGGAGAGAGGTAAGAGGTGGGGTTGGTGCAGGGTGTGCTGAGGGTGAGGGGGGGGACTCGCAACCATGTCAAAGTCTCTATTTGTTCAAATAATAAATCATGTCTGATTGGGGAGGGGGGTACTAGGGGTATTTCCATCCCCCCATCTACTGAGGTCGTGCGACGTGGTCAGGCATCTCCTCTGAGGGCTCGGCCTTCTGATGAGTATTTAAAGTGGTTCCAGAGTTGCCATGTCTCTGTGTAGGCCTCATTCCTGTCTTGGCTCGAGAGGACAAGGTCCTCCATTAGGTTAATCTCCTCAACCTTCTTTAGCCACATAGCAACGGTCGGGGGGGCGCTGAGACTTCCACAAAAGAGGAATGCAGGCCTTGGCTGCGTCCGATTTTCTTTTTTTTTTTTTTTTTTTAATCGTGCAATATTATACAATCCTACATGTGGTAGAAGTATGGTTACTTATCAAGCTGCTTATTTCAATTGCCCTTCCTTCTCCGTCTTGCCTAGATGGCAGGATGTACCTAATATTGAATGTGCAGACTCGGCAACTCTTGATCACTCTGCTTCGTTCCCTACCCTGTGTGCGTTCATTCATTTGCTGCGCATCCAATGTTCAGTACATTCTGCCACCTAGGCATGACGGAGATGGGAGGGCAATGGAGTTTGCATTAAACATGCATAGGAGTTGTTTTTTTGTTTTTTTGGGGGCAAATGGAAGGTAAACTAACCCTTCTTTTTTTATTTTATTTTTTTATTTTATTTTTTTATTTTTTATAGATGTGCTTGATGATTACTTGAAGAGTTAGATTGTGTTATGAATACATAAAGTAGTCACACAGCTAAATATAAATACAAAATTCTGCAGACCTAAGGATTCCCTAAATGACACCACAAAACCTTCACTGAAATAGTGATGATAGTTTCTGAGAAATTAACTGACAAACTCAGGTTCAGAATTCATGTACATTTTCAAAAGTTTTATTTAGTCTTTTTTTACATCTGAAGGTTTCATTAACAAAACAACAACCTGGTGATCCTGCTATAAATGGCCTTGCTAAGACACTTAAGGTTTTGAGGTGACAACTCTGCTCCTGCCTTGTTTTATGCACTCCTGGAAGAGACTACTGCTAGCTGTGTAAATATACACTACAAGTGCATATTTTACTGTTGACACTACCACAGTTGATAAAGGGGTTCGTGGGACTTCAGATGAGGCACAAGACATGTGGTTCGAAGAAAAATAATGACATGACACATACAGTTGATGCATAATGATTTGTTTGTATTTTCATCTATATAATGTACATGAGGATGTCGCACACACTGAGTGTTGGTAATTTCATCTATATACATGGGGATGGCATAAAAGCGTGTGTGTGTGTGTGTATGTATATATATATATATATATATATATATATATATATATATATATATATATATATATATATATATATATATATATATATAATATATATATATATTATATTAACATGAGTGATAATTTCATCTATATACATAGGGGTTGGCATGATAACATTACTACATATACAAATAAATTGCATTAAAATCCATTGCAGTAACCGAGAATGTAAACCATTGGTAGTAAATATGATGATCAATTAAAAAAAAAAAAGTAAATCGGGTCAGAATATAAATTGAGTTCTAAATTGAAGGCATGATGGCATTCAGTAAGATCAACGTGTTTCATGGACAAATTCCATACGCATTTTTTTTTTCTATTGAAAAGCCTATGGCGTGCAAAATACACCCAGAAACTCCACCTAGTGCAAAAAAGATGTGCACACACATAGAGAGTTACACAAAAACATGCAACGGGTGCTACCATTAATAGTCCTCCAAAATAAAGCACCTGATCCCCTGGGGCGTTGGGCTCCTGACAAGGACTGAGGTACTCAAATGGTCCGAGCAGCTGAAGCCGACACTGACCCCATTCCTTGGAGGGTCTGCCGTAACAGAACCCTCCCAGTACCAGATGGGGCTCCCCCGAAGGGAGACCCCATGAGAGCATGCGAACTAAGCCAGAAGGCCATGTCCACCCACTCCCAAGACGTTCAGGGCTGGTCTGAGGACCGGCACCCTACTAATCACTCAGTGACAAACGTGAACACCAAACAAAAAAAGACAAAGTGACGCACACATAGGTTAAATAAAAAGAGAGTGGGGGAGAAGGAAGATGAGGAGGGTGAGTAGAAAGTGACCATCCTGTAATACGATGGCCGGCCCTCCGGCCAGGAAACAAAAATTCCTCTGGTCCTAGCCAAAAGGCCCGGCCCTAGAGGCAAGTGGGAAAAGTGTGATATGGTCTCGTGACCAAGGTGCCAAAAAGCAAAAGTGCTGGTAAAAACACCAGTGCAATTACGGCACCCCTGGACTGCCACTCCAGGGGTACATCACCATAGGCTTTTCAACCAGCACTGACCCACAGCCCAGACCGATGCAGCCCCACCCCAGTCAGAAAGGTATCAGAACAAGTAGGAACCTATGGAGATGGAAGACTCCATCGTTCCCATTGCTCCCACCTAATTATATTCGGCAGTACAGGGCCAATTCCCCTCAATAACACCGAATAGGCAGTGTTTCCCAATCGAAAAACTGAAAGGGGTGTATACTACACCAATCCAGGCCAGAAAGCCAGGGCCCTTCCGATTTGGACAGAGAAACATGCGGTCTAAGCTGAAGACTTTCACCTCCACACCAGCAGGTTCTGCATCTGCCACCGCCAACCCTTTCCACCTCGCCGTGTACTAGAGATGGTTAGCATGGCGCCCCCTACTGGCAACTGATAAGAACAGATACTACACTTGATCTTGGCCAAAAGGCTGAGAAGCGAAAACCATACGTATAGCATATATAGCGGTTACTTTAAGCACCAGGGTTGCCAAAAAAGTCTATCCCAGGAGCTGTGGTGATGGAGAGAGCGAGCGCACACATACATCCCTAAGGGACAGGGGTGGACTGACCATTGAGGAACTTGGGCACTGCCCGTGGGCCCCATGCCACTAGGGGGCCCCCATCAGGGTTGTCGGGCTCATTAAAACCAGGGACAGTATGTAAAAATCTGTGTTTTTTTTTTTTTTACATCTGTCCCTGATATGTCCAAAACCGACATGCTTTTGATGTGAAAATCCCAAGATTTTAGCTGCCCTGCCTCTGTACTGCCGCCTGGCTTGGTGGCCATCTTTAAGCCTGGGGGCCCCATAATCTTTTGCCCGGGGGCCCCATGAGTTGTCAGTCCGCCCCTGCTAAGGGTAGAGAAAGAATCTCCATTTGTTGACAATGGTGATGCAAAACAGTGACTTCAAGCATACCTGATATTGTTGCACTGAGCCATGCTCCGAAATGTAGTGTGCAGTGCGCCCACAAAAACAAAGTGTTTTGCAGTGATTAGTTGATGCTAGAGTAGTCAGGGAATGGCTAAAAGAGGCCAGGGAGAATCAACCGCACTGATGCAACAAAAAAGTTACATTTGATAAAATATATATTATAGCAACTAATTAAGATAGTGTAAACCATTAGGGTTTACATCTACTTTAAAATCTCTTAATATTTTCCACCAATTAGATTTGCACATTCCAGCTGAATATTTAAACCATAAATCCCTAAAGATAATCTCCAGGAAGAGGATTTTATTTTTTGAGCTTAAGAATAAAGACTTTTAGCGAGATGTCAACTTTTCCACTTGTATGCCTCTGGAGGTTGGTTACATCCTAGTGTCTTCTGTGTTTGGAAATCGGCCTTGGTTTAATCCTTTGTGGACCTACTTGTATCCAAAGCTTCTGCTTTTTAGTCATTTCATTCTGCCGGTTTGTAACAGCAGGTTGGCATCAGTATTATTTGAGCCCCATAGCTAGTGAAAACAATGCAAAAAAGGACATGGTTTTCTTTCAAGCATTTTAATTGCCACTATAAAAAGCAAATGCATTTTGCATTCCTCTGATTCTTTGCCCTAAGGGATATATATTGGTTTTGTACATACTATCCTTATTGTGGTCATATTTATGTTTTAAAGCCAAACTTTCCTGAGAGACACGCGGTTAAAGCTAGCCAATGGCTGGGAACACGTTTGTCTATCTGTAAAATCAGAGTCCAGAATCCTTATTTGCATGCTTGTTCTATGTAACTGCAATTTTTTTTTTTTTTTTAAAGGCTTTTCATTTACTACTTTGATGGAAACAAATTGTTTATCCAACTCGGTGACTCATTTCATTGGCTCTTTAGTTGAAAATTTTAACCGGGGAAATTGTGGTTTCAGGCAAGCAGTTCTGCTTAGCTAACCTAAAAGGCTTTGGTAATCCTTTCTTATGTAATAAATCTTTAGTGTATACATTTTAGAAAAGACCATTGAATCCAAACATTTTATAGTTTCCTTAGCATAAGTGTTGTTTAAACTTTTTCAGTTATAACCTTGTTCCTTTTGTATTTCAGCGGAAGGTTATGCTGCCTTCCAGGAGGACAGCTCCGGAGATGAAGCAGAAAGCCCGTCCAAAATGAAGAGATCCAAGGGGATCCATGTATTTAAGAAACCAAGTTTTTCCAAGAAGAAGGAGAAAGACTTTAAAATAAAGGAAAAGCCTAAGGAGGAGAAGCACAAAGAAGACAAGCACAAAGAGAAGAAGTCCAAGGACCTGACTGCTGCTGATGTGGTCAAACAGTGGAAGGAGAAAAAGAAAAAAAAGAAACCCACAGCAGAACCAGAGCCTCCCCCTGTAGATGTGCCCAGGCCACGTCCAGTGTTTGGAATCCCACTGACTAAAGCGGCAGAAAGGACCATGATGTGTGATGGGATCCGACTACCGGCAGTGTTCCGAGAGTGCATGGATTTCATCGAGCAACACGGCATGAAATGTGAAGGCATCTACAGAGTGTCAGGTATGGTCAGCTAATGAAGTGACTTTCTAAAGGGCCCAGATGTTTGTGTGGGGTTTTTTTTTTTTTTTTTAGATCGGGAGTAGATATGCTCACTTTAACACTGGATATACATTACCTGGAATTCATAGAGACTGGCACAGGCTGATTTTTGTGAAAGTTTCCCTCATGCATTCTAAAAGTGGTCTAGAACTTCTGTTGGAATACGGCTCGTGCTGTGCCACTTTAGGCCACAGGCCTTATAAAAAAAAGAGCTATTAAGCTAGTACCAATGCCAGGAAAAAAAGCAGCGTTAAAAATGCGTCCAGCCGTGCTAGCTTTCAGATGCGTTTTCTGCCTCTATTCAAAATCAATAGTTATTCAAAATCAACTATGGGAGCCCATTCATTTGAATAAGTCACATTATGATGATCCGACTTGCGGTGTGACTTGTGTGCTGAGGATCTTGAAGGGGAACCTCCGCCAAAATAAATTGGCGTGGGGTCTCCTGCCCCCCCCTCCCCCGCAGGACAATGCCAGACCCTTCGGTCTGCTATGGATTTTAAGGGCAACCCCAACACCCCAAAAAATGGTGTGGGGCTCCCCCCCCCAAATCTATACCAGACCCTTATCTGAGGATGCAGCCTGGCAGATCAGGAAAGGGGGGGACAAGCGAGCGTCCCCCTTCTGGACCATACTAGGCCAGATGCCCTCAACAGGGGGGATGCTTTGGGGCAGGGGCTACTGCACCCCCCACCCCAAAGCACCATGTCCACATGTTGAGGACAAGGGCCTCCTCCTGACAACCCTGGCTGTTGGTTGTCGGGGTCTGCAGGCGGGGGCTTATCGGAAATTGGAAGCCCCCTTCAACTAGTGTTCCCCCAGATCCTGGCCCCCCCACCCTCTGTGAATGAGTATGGGGTACAATCCCATTCACCTAAAACTAAGTCTCAAATAGACACAGTACACAGGTTTTTAAAGTATTTTAACCACTTGAGGCCCGCGCTACCGTCAGATGACGGCAACAGCGCGGGCCTCAATATCCAACATGCCGTCATTTGACGGCATGTCTTTCTGGCGTTCCCAGCGCGCGCTGTACAGCGCGCTGCGGGGAAGCCCTGTGTTGTCCGTGTCCCTCGGACACGGCCAATCACAGATCGCGGCAAACGGCCAATCAGAGCGGCCGTTTGCAATGCGATCTGTGGGCGAATGAGAGATGATCTCTCATAGATCATCTCTCATTGCGGCTGACACAGAGACAATGTCCTGTCTCTGGAAGGGAGGAGCCCGATCTGTGTTCCTTCCTACATAGGGACACAGATCGGTCACCCCCCCAGTTACCCCCCCCTCCCCCTACAGTTAGAACACACCTAGCATACATATTTAACCCCTTCCTCACCCCCTAGTGTTAACCCCTTCAATGCCAGTCACATTTATACTGTAATTAGTGCATATTTATAGCACTGATCGCAGTATAAATGTGAATGGCGCCAAAAATGTGACAAAAGTGTCCGATGTGTCCGCCATAACGTCGCAGTAACAATAAAAATCGCAGATCGCCGCCATTTCTAGTAAAAAAAAAATAATAAAAAATAATAATTCTCTCCCCTATTTTGTAAGCGCTATAACTTTTGCGCAAACCAGTCGCTTATTGCGATTTTTTTTTTTTTTTTTTTTACCAAAAATATGTAGAAGAATACGTATCGCCCTAAACTAAAAAAAAAATGTGTTTTTTTTTTTAATTGGGATATTTATTATAGCAACAAGTATAAAATATTGTATTTTTCTTCAAAATTGTCGCTCTTTTTTGTTTATAGCGCAAAAAATAAAAATCGCACAGGCGATCAAATACCACCAAAAGAAAGCTCTACTTGTGGGGAAAAAAGGACGTAAATTTTGTTTGGGAGCCACGTCGCACGACCGCGCAATTGTCAGTTAAAGCGACGCAGTGCCGGAAGCTGAAATTTCACCTGGGCAGGAGGGGGGTGTAAGTGCCCGGTAAGCAAGTGGTTAAGGCCGCTATGGCGTCTCTTACGATTTTTTTCTCCCCTATGCGATGCATAGTAGCCCATTATGCCTTACCTCTGCAGGGAAACAAAGAGGAAGTAAAACACATCAGGGTTTACTTCCTCTTTAAAGTGGATGTAAACCCTCTATACACCCAGTGAAGTGAACAGTCTCAGATGACGCACAGGAATTAATCAAATCTCCCTACATAGGTTTTTACTTGTAAATCTGCTGTTTTCACATTTATATACTGTTTAGAAAGTTCAGATAGTTAGATTTTCTCTTCCTGTTTAACATAAAGTGTGATGTCTGGGCATACAACCAAGATGGCTAACATTGCTAATTGGAGGAAAGGCACACACTACCTCTCATCTTAGGCAGAAACTCTCAGAGGGGTTTTGTAATAGGGACAGCTCCCTGTTGATCAATTGTAACCATCTCCACAGACAGAAATTTTGGGCTGCTTTTATCTAAAGTGTCAGAATTTGTCAGGAGTTATCAGGCTGATAACAGGAATGGTTCAGGGGAAAGTTAAGGGACTTGGCTCTTTAAAGAGAGATAACAAAATATGCAGATAAACCGTATTTATCGGTGTATAACACGCACTCCAATTTTAGGAGGGAAGTTTGAGGGAATTGTATTTTTTTTTTTTAAATAAAGAACTGTAGCAAAATTAGGGTCACAGCTCATCGATGCACCCTGCTAAGTGCCCGTCTGCAGTCTATAAATTCACCACAAATGCAGCCTGTTCAGTGCTGATCTGCAGCCTAGCCAGTGTCAGATTATCCCTGCCGTCTCAGAGGGATAAGGAGCAGCAGGAGCGAGCACCGCTGAATTTACACAAAGTCGCAATTTCCTGTGTGACCACCGCTCTGTCACGCACAACCATGCCTCCTGACCCTGCTCATATGATTGACAGAGCAGTGGCCCAATGCAGGGCCAGGAGCGCCGGGTGCACAGGAGATTGCCTTGTTTCCACTGAGCGGAATGGTTTGGGTCGGTACAGTTTGGAAGGGTTAGAATGGTCCGCCCTATTCAGGTGAGCGTTTCCACTGCAAGTCGGACCGTCGGGCCATACAGGGTTTCGAAAAAATGCCTAGCATGGCTGCCAATCAGTGTAATGTATTGTAGCTCCACCCTAACCAAACTGTACAATTTTCTAGGGCCCCCACATCTCAAACAGGACCCAGAATGGTGCAGTATGGTTCGGTTGTATGGGCCACTTTCATAATGGAATCACTCAAAATGGCGTACTGTACCGAACCAACCTGAACTGATCTGCTCAGTGGAAACGAGGCATATGTAAGTCAGTGGCAGTTGCTCCTCCTCCCTCGGACAGCAGGGATCGGCATATAACATGCACCCGCGATTTTCCCCTGATTTTAAAGGGAAAAAAGTGCGTGTTATACGCCGAAAAATATGGTATGTGCCCAGCTCAAATTCGGGTTTACAGCCACTGTAATGCCAGAAAAGTGGCGCAGCAGCTTTATTGAATTCCCACCATTTGTGTTTTTTTTTTTTTAATGGCTGTGTTGAATTATGGGCTTAACATCAGCTGGATGTGTATAGCTTTCAACCTAGTGGTATTAACTCTTTTTTGTCTACTTCAGTTGTCTTCATGAGGGTACTTAAAAGATAAGTTCAGCTTTACAAAAGTAATTGTGACATGTCCGTGTATCTGTCTTCCCATACTTCCAATACGGACAGGCAGTTACACTCTGAAAGGAAGAATCAATGGACTACCAGAACACTCAACAGCGCTTTGGCAGTTCATTGAGAGCTACAAGCGACAGCTGCAAAGTTTGTCGGTACTTGTAGTTTTCACATTCACAGTACTCTGTAAATGAATAGCAAAGCTGGGCATTTTTTTTTTAGATTGTGACAGCGAGTGGCCGAGTCTACGCCTCTACGGAGGTAGTTCAATGTGATGCGGACAGTTTTTATGGACCTATGTGAAGGAATTTTATGATCTGCTTTTACCAAGTCAATATTTGTGAGTATGATACTTCGTATCAAATGAATAACTGTTTTTTGAGGATAATGCGCTAGGTACACACGCCTTCCTGTTGGCGAATGGGGTAAGGGGTAGAAGATCCTTCGCTCGCTGTCAAAACGGGGACGGGGGGAGGCTGGAGCATCTGTAACTCCCATCTTACACCTTGAATATGTTACAAATGGTGAACTTATCCTTTTTAACATCACCATTTGCTCACAGAAACATTGTACTGTAGATGAAAATTATATATATGTGTGTGTGTGTGTGTGTGTGTGTGTGTGTGTGTGTGTATATATATATATATATATATATATATATATATATATATATATATATATATATATATATATATATATAAAAAAAAATTATATAAAGGATTCATGTGGACACAAATATTTTTTTTTTATTTGCTATTTTTTATTCCCATTAAATTGCAGTTACGCTTTTTAAATTATTTCTGATGTTTAGATCTCCACACCTAAGTTTCCAGGTCTACATAACTACCATGGCAATTGAAAAGAGGCATCCTCCTTCTTCTAGATTTCCTATTTATTTTGTTATGCAGCACTAATGGTGAACACCCATTTTGTAACAGAAGGATTGAGAAATGGTTAGGACGGGGGCAGTTATTTGTAGTGGGGAGAGCTTGCAGTTGCATCTTCACAATCTTAAATAAATCCCACAGAGGACCAAATGCTGTGGCACTTGGTTCTCTTTATTTCTGGCAGTAGAAGCAAAATTAAGTAGAGCGCTGTCATGATATGCAGTGCATGAACAGCTTTACTTCTGGCGACCATTGCAGTCACTTCCTCATTGAGAATTCTCCCCTCTCCTTGGTCTCAAAAATTATGTCACTTTCTGCAATTCTGTGTGTGGTCAGTTCTGTGTATAGTTCCAGCCTGCATGTCTTGGCTCAGTAAAGCCTGGTACACACAGTTTTTTTTCGTTCAACCCAGCGTGAGATCTGCAGCGATTTCCCACACTGAGTTGTTGTGTTCTGACAGAGAGACGGCCCCCTCGCCAGAACACTCCATTCTGCACTTTAAGCCATCGGCTAAGAGTACTGATTGGAAGCCGGTCGTCCACTGGTTTTCCAGCATGCTCTTCCGGCAGACACGCACACGGGCCAAATGTTGGCCAGTTTTTTTTTTTAACCGGTCGTCTCCCGACATTCGGCCCCTGTGTACGGGGCTTAAGAGGTATAGGTACAAGCATTGCAGTGTGCTCAGATTCATAGTGCTGCTTAGGGAGAATAAAATCAAGTAAATAAGATAAGCCACTCTTTGTAAGTTTAGCCCTTATGCACACTTGAGCACAAAAACACCTGTTTTGCAGGCGTTTTCCTTTTTTCTTCTGCCTTTAAACTCCTTTCTGTGTTAGCTTATGTGCCCACAAGCTAACATAGAGAGGCGTTTAGTGGCAGAGGCGTTTAGAGCAGAAAAAGAAAACCATCACTTGCGCGTGCAGGAGAGGAGCAATTTGGCTGAAAAATCTCTAATCAGTCCTTCCTCAGCACAGGCTGTTTTATTTTTGTGGGTTCCGTCCTCCCCTTAAAGGAGTTGTAAAGCTTTGTCTTTTTTCATTTTAATGCACCCTGTGCATTAAGTTGAAAAAAACACCTTGCAGTCACTGGCCCCCCCTTTTACTTGCCTGAGCCCCGAATCTCCGTGGGTGCGATCCCGCGTTGCTTTCCCCCAGTTCTTGTTGGCTCTTCATTAGATGATGATTAACGGCATTGCAGCCATTGGCTCCCGCTGCTATCAAATCAATGATGTGGCATACACTTGGCGGCTATGGCCGCCGAGTGTATCACACAGGAGCGCGCCCGCAAGGTAACCACCTCGGGAGAGAGCTTTTGCGGTGAAGGAGCCGCTGCGGGACCCAGAAGAGGACTATCGGGACCACTCTGGTTTTCTTTTTTTTTTTTTTTTTTAAACCAAACGTTTAGTATCCCTTTAATGCTGTCAGCAAATTGCCCTCTAGTGACTGCCTCACTGCTTTAATTTTCAGCAAAGTGCCAAGAAAAGATGCAACTAAGGAAGAGGACGAAAGAGTAAATTACTGTATTTTAAACAGCATAGGTACTTATTTCAAATGTTTTATCTAGCCATACATGTGAAAGGCCAGCAGGAAGCTCTAAAGTTCCATTTAAATGATCTAGTAAAGGGGGGGGCAGTATTTTTTTTTTTTTTTTCATAGCTTTGAGGATGAATTCATACATCACCTCAAATACAGAGATAAATGAGAGCTTGATACATAATGAAAATACAGGGATTGTACCATCAGAGAGAGATGCTATTTTTAGGAGCCATAAATTCCAAAAAAATATTTATATTACAATTTAAAATGTTAAATTGGCTTTTATTGTAGTCAGGATTTCCTGTAGGTCACAGTCAAGCTTTGCAGGTATTTTTCAATATGCAATGATTGTGGGGAGAGTGCAGTAACTCATAGCAACCAATCATATTTTTCCTGGTACTGATCTGACTACTGAAATCTTACTGGTTACTGCGGTTAGCCTTTAGATATTGCACTTTCTTGTTGCATAGAAGCAATGTATTCAAATTGATGTTCTCTTTTCAGGAATCAAGTCAAAAGTCGATGAGTTGAAGGCAGCCTATGATCGAGAGGAGTCTCCAAATCTTGACGACTATGAGCCTTATACAGTTGCCAGCCTACTGAAGCAATACTTGCGGGAGCTACCTGAGAATGTGCTTACCAAAGACCTGATGCCTCGGTTTGAAGAAGCATGTGGCAAAAGCTCTGAGGTTGAAAGGCTGCAAGAGTGTCAGCGTCTCTTGAAGGAGCTGCCAGAATGCAACCTCTACTTGATTTCATGGTTAATTGTTCACATGGACCATGTCATAGAGAAAGAACTTGAAACTAAAATGAATATACAAAATATTTCTATTGTGCTCAGCCCAACTGTCCAGGTACTGAACTATTCGATTCTTTGGTATTTCCTCTATAAGCTGTGTACGCATTCTGAATTTCAACAGCATGGTGTGCAGCCTATTTTACAGTGGAATTGGTCTTCATGGGGCCACATAATGTCTACTGAATTCCAGCAAAGAAAGATTACAGCACTTTAGAATAGGAACTTCACCCTTACCTTAAAAATTACAATAAATGCACATTTCCAATGGCTTAGTAATGGCAGTCTACAAAACAAATACTTCTAGATGTAAGCTTTTTATTCTTTGCAAAATGTTCTTTTCTTTTTTTTTTTTCATTCTTCTCACGATGGCCATTTTTACTAAGTACAAATTAATCAATCTTCCTTTACCTCCTGGAACTAAGTCTACTTCCTGACAGTGCATCATCTGAGAAGGACATGATATAAAATTCCCATGATGCAACTGAGAGACCCTGATTAAATCACCAGTGCCTTACTCTGCCAGGAAGTGGAAAACAGTCATTGTTAAAGTGGTAGTAAAGTAATTTTTTTATAAAAAATCACTGACAGGTGGGGTTGTTATAACAGAAGAGACCCTAGAAGTCTCTTCTGTCATATATTTTCCCCCTGCCTATCAACAAGTAATGTGATCTGAGCCACACATGCATAGCTCAGACCATATTTACGGCCCGCTCTGTGTGCCGCTGTGATGTGACTCCCATGTGCATGCGTGGGAATGATGTTGGCCCCGGCACAGCCAGTCAAGTAGTCGAAGATCGCAAATCTGGAAGAAAGGACAGGCGAAGATGGAAGCTGCCGGGGACATCGGTGAGAGCGCAGTGCTGGAGGCAAGTCTGTCATGCTGTACTAATATGCTGTGCATACTAGTACATTATGGCTTAAGGCTGCCGGGGGAAATACATCTTTTTTTTTTTACTTTTACTACCGCTTTGAGTAAAAGTAAAAAATGTTTGTTTAAAGTGGAAGAAAAGCCTAACTATTCTTAAAAATGTCACCCCTCTTACCTATCCTGTCTAATCCTTATAAAACAAAATGTGTGTACCTTTTTTTTAATCCACTCTGATCTGATCACGTGATTATGTAGCTCCGGCACTAGGAGCACTTGACAACAGATGGGAATTCTGGGAGCCATGGTGTCACCCATACAGACCCCTGACTTTGAGACAGGGAAAGGGACTGAGGCTAGAAATTCCCCAGACAATTTCTCAGCAGCCTCAGCTGCACTGAAGATGAATGAAGAGGAGACAGCGCCTCCTCTCCATTCATATACGGAAGCATCGGAAACACATTTTACAATATTCAGTTATGAATGGACAGAGTTGGTGATCACTCACTCACTGGCCTCCAACCCCAAGCCAGGCCTTGAAAGCCAGAGGAGGACGGAGGGCTACAGCAATGAGCTTATTGGCTTGAGATCCAACCCCTGGTCTGCAAATTAAGTACGAGGAAAGATCCATTCAGAGTGAACATCCGTGAGATGTTGATGCTCATTTCCCAACAGTGTCTGGTAAGAATTTAATCACAAGGGGGTTTCCTATCCCTCCCTTCGTCTCACAAGTGGAGGTGTTGGTGGCAGGTCATCACTGCGAACTTATTTAACAAGATTGTCATCTGGCTGGACTTTCGCTTTTTACAGTGTGCGATGATCGCAAATTGCGAACTATATCGGACTTTCTTTGCACATTTATATAATGGAGCACATCTTAACAAGTATATTGTGCTGATTTATTTGTAGCACTGCCTTTTGTATTTTTGTTTTTTATGATTTTCTGACACCAGCTGTATAGCTGGTTGGTTGATAGCAGCTGCAGCCTTAATTTGCCACGATCTTTTTGATCAGTTAAAGACTATTTCTATACAGTTTACCTACTTCATAAATCGCTTGTATTAGGTAGGGCTGGTTCTGGATTTTTGTTATATCCTGTATTATCTCCTATAAGTGGTGGTGTAATGGCCAATAAGCGTGAATGACAAGGCAATACTATACCTTTTTTTTTTTTCTTGTCTTTCAGATCAGTAATCGTGTTCTATATGTATTTTTTACACACGTTCAAGAACTCTTTGGAGGAATCGTCATTAGGAAAGTGATTAAACCTCTCCGATGGTCTAATATGGCCACCATGCCTGCACTGCCTGAAACACAAGATACCATTAAAGAAGAAATCAGACGACAGGTTGTTTCCTATTATTATTTTTGGTATTGTTATATATCTATGTAAGGTGAATTCGGCAGTAGAAGGCACTGTATTTTGAATAATGGGTGAAAGGTGCTGTGAAGCGCATGTCGCTTGGGTCGCTACCTCTGTGCCACAAAGGGGGCTTGCTGTTGCTCCCCCTGGTCTGGATCATGGCTGCTCCAATTATCTGGGTGGGCAAGTCAATGTTTTATTCTGCACTCTGAAGAGTGTATTCACATCTAAAGATTCTGTGAAAGTGTCACTCTGTCCAAAACTAAGAAAAAATAAGTTTTGGCTGGATGTAAATGAAAGTTCCTGCACTGTGTTTTTAAGAAATTACTCCATAGTGCACAAGTAATTTCTTAAACCAAAACACTTCATTGACCCCACCACTATAGTGTCCTGTGTCCTCTCTGCCATCCACCACTGTAGCGTCCTCTACTCATATAGCAGTGTCTTCTGCCACCACAAAGTGTCCTGTGCCCCTCTGCCCCCTCTCATCAAAATCCCTAACAAGTTTGTGATTGGATGCTGGGGACAGCCTAGCAACCAATCGCTGAGGCAGTTCCCACCCCCAATCCAGCACTATGCTACCTCCTGCTCTCTGCTCTGAAGCAAATGAGAGCGCTAGAAGCTGGGCTGGAGGCAAAGCCGTGGTCATGGTCCACCTGTTGCCTCCACGTGCTCGATCGTGATCGGCGGCTTGCCGACTCCCGGTGAACACTGTGTACTGTTATCCCACATCTTGCTGTTCTGTATGATGTGCGATACGTTTCCTTTTCCTTATTGTTCCATTCTGTACTTTGGATAGTACTTTCCCTATTTCACACTGCCCCAAGCTGTACACGTTGCTGTGCATTCCACTTTTCATCCAACCTTATGCTCTAATCTGTGCTATACATTCCATATTTTACACCACCTTCTCCTTTATGCTGTGCAGTACTTTCCTATTTCCACACCGGCCCATTCAATATGCTGTTCTCTACATTCCCATTTCTATACTGCCCCATTCTGTGCAGTACTTGCATTTGTTAATCCACACCAGCCCAGTGTATATATGCTTTTTTTTGTTTTGTTTTTATCCAAAAATAACTTTATTGAAGGATTGAACTCCATTGCATTGCCAGACATTACAATACATTACGCAGCCCTCAAAATTTCCACTCGCCTACTAGCATTTGGCGAGTGGATTTAAGCTGGGGGCGAGTGATGACAGGGCTGCATGACCAATCTCCCTCCAATCTGTGCCAACACTTAGAGTCCCGATGAGATTGGCGGCTGAAGAGGTAAGGTGCATGCTCGGGAAAAGTAGTCTGGTGAGTCGCGCACAGGCAGAGCAGTACACAGGTGCTCTCCTTAAAATGATCATTAAGCCATGGGACCTCCACTCCTCACTGCCAGCCTGAATAAAAGGGGGGAAGTGGGGACATACAAGCGTGGAGCCGCACACACAGGCTCTTGATGATGAGATGAATAGGAGAGAGAGAGAGAGAGTTGCAGAGGAGACAGCAAGAGAATGGGGAAGCGACCTAGTTCTAGTGCCCTGTCCCTCTGGTCTGCCACCAGTGCCCTGTCCCTCTGGTCTGCCCCCAGTGCCCTGTCCTATTTTGTTAAATTTGTTGTTGGTAATATTTAATTTTGTAGCTTGATTCTGCATAAAACATTTAACAGTGTCATTCCTTGAGATAATCTACGAGGACGTGTTTACGGGTGCAATTAAGCGCAGGGCAGTGTATGAATTAGGTGGGGCAACTGGTGGCGAGTAACTCTTGAGGCCTGGCTAGTAGCTCAGGACTTGAAATTTTGAGCCCTGCATTACGTATTATGAATACATTTGACAGTCCTTGACATAGACAGTTAAGCAAAGGCAAAAAGCGTTATCCTGATATTATCCCCAAACATGTAACATTTGGCCAGAGCTGTCCCAAATTCAAAGAGAAAACAGCACATACAGGTATTGAGAATGCAACCTCACCTGGTGTCAAGTCTAGGTAATCTGTTCATAAACCGATCTACTAGGGCAAGGCCAGGAACATCCAACCAAGGAGCCCATAGTTTCTCATATTTAAGCGTGCAACATGTTGCCTACATTCTTAATCCATTCCCTTACTGTGGGAGGATCCTTAGACTTCCAGTGCACCATAATTAGTGCCTGGAAAAGGGCTTTTCCTATGGTCTCTCTAGTATACTTTTAACAGTGAAATTCCTTCAGTACACCAAGTAGGCAGAATTTTGGGTCAACTGTTCAGCGCATTTTATACACAATGGGGGGGAAAAATGTTCTTCACCAAACCTTAAAATTTCTACCCAAGCGCATACCGTTTACAACTTTCATTGCTGCTGACTTTCTCTCCCAGTGCTGTTTCTCTAAATTTCTTGTTATTACAGGAAAGAGTTAACAGTGGACAGTGCAGTCTCCAGTCAGCCTGTTATTTTTGAGAAGGGTGGAAGGAAGAGGAACAGAGAAGTACTTTGCAATCCTAGGCGTTAGAGACGCGTATTTCTGTTGATGAAAACCATGTAGGAAAACACAGCTCTAGTCCCTGCATGCAAAGGTGGCTCCATAGGATGCTGCAAGAGAAGGGAGCCACGCTGAAACAGGAACCCTGGGGCAGTGGTCATGGCACCAGCTTAGACTGGCGCATAGGCAAGGCTTAAAATATAAAGAAACTGCATAATCGGTTAAGTGTAAAATTAAGTGCTTAAAAATATAGGCAGGGTTCCTTTTATTATTCCGCTAACAATTTTTTTTTAATAATCTTGGCAGTAAATTTAGTTGGTTTAACTAAAGGCAGATTTTTATTTTTTTAAAAAAAAAAGACTTGGCTAGAGTAATTAATTTAAGAGTTGTGTCAATAATATTTTTTTGTTTTTACCAGCGGTTCCCCCTCCCGCTGCCTTTTTCGACTAGACAAGAATAACATGTCCTTCTCCTGCAGCCTCCTAGGATATCTTTGTCGCATATCCCAGAAGGCTGCAGGAGACGGTACACAGAGTGGCCAAAGGGCAGAGCTGGATTGCATCATCAGGTGCCAGGCTATCAGAACTTTGGAGAGAGCTGGCTGGGGAGACCAAGATGGGAGATATAGGACATGACGCTACAACAAAGGGATTCCTGCAGGTCTACATTGGTTTCACTAGGCAGGGGTGTGTTTTTTAAAGAGAACCCAACAGGTAAGGAAAAGACAGGGGTAGAGACGTCACAATGTAGAGAATACGATTTCCTATCATCTGTGCCCAGTCTTGCCACACAGAGTTAATCCAGCTCTGAGCAATCCTCTTTTTATTGTTAAGGGAAATAAAACAGACTTCCAGATAAAAACCAAAATCCTTGCTTGAGTAAAAGGTTATTTACATATCTCGTGCACTGCTTGCAGACATACACAGCTTCTGTAAAAAGTGCTCAATTCACATCCCCCTCTCCCCCTCTCCTCTTCCCTCTAGCTCCATGTATATATTCTGATGACTGTTGCATTTTCTCATGGCACTGAACTGTGACTCAGCCCATAAAACACAGGGGAGGGGATGTGAATTGTGCACTTTTTTTCAGAAGCAAGGACTTTGGTTTTTATCTGGAAGTCTGTTGTATTTCACTGACCAATAAAAGAGGATTGCTCAGAGCTGGATTAACTCTGTGTGGGTTTACATCCACTTTAACCAAGATATAGGTATCCTAGCTTTCTAGATTTACAATGTGATGCGGCTGCATGAAGCGGAGGATTGGTGCAACAGACTTGCCAATCCTTTGGTAGGTAAGCTTTCACAGTACATGCTTCCAATTTGTTTATCTGTGCGGAGTTCTTCCTTAATTATCTCTGTGGTAACACCACATACCATCTAATAGTTTGCCGTGCAGCAGTGGGCTGCAGGCTTGTAAAATCAGCTTTACTTTTGCAATAACCAGGGCTCAGAGTTTCAATTTTTTTTTTTTTTATTAATATTATGCATGGGTTCATAGATGATTAATAGTATGAACTACTTAACATGAAGTGTTATTTGGAGTTCTGCTAGATAAAGAATTGGAAAGCATAACATTTATATTTATAATGCTGTTCTTTATGTTCCAGAAGTAGACGTCATCTAAAATGTACTTTTACCAGATGTGAAAACCCAGCTACCTTTTTGTATATTTTAAATTATTCAGTTCATTAGCAGTTGTAAATGTCAAATCCACCAAAATATTATATTTCAGACTTGAGCAGGCATTGGATCACCCACTTTTCTTCTTCTTTTTTTGGAGACTCAAGTGGCTCATATGCAGCTTACTGTGAATTTGGACTGTATTTTGAAAACCTTTTCTTATATTACACAGGAATTTCTTTTGAATTGCCTGCATCGGGATCTTCAGGCTGGCATTAAGGATCTCTCTAAAGAAGAAAGGCTGTGGGAGGTACAGAGGATCTTGACGGCTCTTAAAAGGAAGTTACGAGAAGCTAAAAGGCAGGTGTGTGACACTCGTATGCTTAGCCTGTCTGCTTCATTAGGCATCTTAACAGCAGGGCATGCCTAATGGTACAGAATGGACAAGGCTCACCCTTGTATGGCTCTTGGCTGAGGCCCAATGTGCTGAATTTAGTTGGTCATGTGATTTATTAGACTTCACTTGCCAAGCACAGCTGCACCCATTTCATATGCTATTCCTTGCCTAAAGTACACGGTCCTTACTTTTTTAATTTTTTTGGCTTTGTGTGGTTGTAAAAGGTTGTTGGTGTTGCCTTAAAACCAGTTTACCAGTGCAAGGTATTTATTCTTCTGAGAATAAAAAAGGAGATTATTATCCTTGGCCAGATAGTCTTAATTATGCCAAAGTTTATCATGCAAGACAGGAAAATCTGGTTTTCTGGGTACTGGTACATTGTGGACAGCCTAGTGTCTATTAATGAACATAAGCGTATCATTGTAGTTTTGGGACTACAAAAGACCTTTTGGACTGTGTGATTTAAGCCGGAGGGAGCTTCACAATATTTTTAAACATGATAAACCATACTGCAACAGATAAATGTGTATATAATAAAAACGTGTAGCACTTGTTTAGGTGATTTTTTTGCTTCAATGTGACTTTCCCTTAACTGAATATTATTTAGCTGAGCTTCACTTCAATACCGGGCATTTTCACCCCCATCCTGCCCAGACCATTTTTTTTTAGCTTTCAGCGCTGTTACACTTTGACAATTGCTCAGTCATGCAACACTACCCAAATGATTTTTTTTTTATCTTTTGTTTTTATCACCTCCTGTATTTTATTATTTTTTTGCACTATAAACAAAAAAAAGAGCGCCAATTTCGAAAAAAAACAATATTTTTTTACTATTTGCTATAATACCCCCTAAAAATATATAGAAAAAACCCTTTTTTAGGCCGATGTGTATTCTTCTACATATTTTTGGTAAAAAAATCTGCAATAAGCGTTTTATCGATTGGTTTGTGCAAAAGTTATAGCGTCTACAAAATAGGGGATACATGTTTGGCATTTTTATTGTTGTGTTTTTTTTTATACTAGTAATGGTGGCATTCTGCAATTTTTATTTTGAATGCCATTCACATTTATACAGCGATCCGTGCTATAAAAATGCATCGGTTACTGTATAAATGTGACTGGCAGGGAAGGGGTCAACACTAGGGAGTGTGTATCCTAGGGAGTGATTCTAACTGTAGGGGGAGGGGACTCACAATGTGAGGAGACTGATCGGTGTTCCTCTGTACTGGGGAACACACATTGGTCTCCTCTCCTCTGACAGAATGTGGATCTGTGTGTTAACACACTCGGATCCACAGCCCTGTCGTGTTCACAGGCAATTGCGGGTGCCCGGCGGACATCGCGGCCGCCATGCACGTGCATCGGGTGATGAGGCGGGGTGCCCCCTAGAGGCTCGGGAATAAAAAGACGCCATATGCTGGCGGCCCGCAGGGACAAAGGGTTTCTTCCGCCATCATATCGTGATGTGTGGTAGGGAAGTGGTTAAGCCTAGTAGTTTAATGCGTGTCCACTGAAAGTTATATAGCAAAGCACAGCAGGATCTCAGCACAGAGATTGGAGTCTCACCAAGAGCCTCAGGTCCTGCACTAAAGTTTGGGACCCAGAACTCCTGATTCTGGGTCACCACCTGATCGCTGTGGAAGACTCTGGCTACCACAGTGATCAGTCACTGTGAAGCCCGCCCCTGTTCTCTCCCTCTCCTTCTCCCTCTCCCCTGTGCACTATTGTTTCTGGCCTGTATTACGGATAAAAATAACAGAGAATTAATTTGGGGTTATTCTTTGGTGGTAGGTTATGGTAAGTTACAAGAAATTATACAGCTAAATTTAAAGCTGAGGTTCACCCTAAAAATCAACTATCTACCATTAGATCCAGCATACTGCTGACATCTGCCGTATGCTTTTTTTTTTTTTTCTGTACTTATCGTTTTATCGTTGTTCTTATCCGGCTCCGAGCAGGGATTCCTGCGGACAATAGGCGTTCCTAAGACAAGGCGTAGTTGATTGACGTGCTGGTAAAGCGCGTCACGCTTTCCGAAAATACCCAATGTGACACTCGGCTGTTTATGGCGCTATACGGCGCCTGCGCCTGCCGTGTAGAGCCGACTGTGCAGGCGCCGTAAATTGCCTAGTGTCACTTTGGGTATTTTCAGAAAGGCGTGACGCGCTTTACCAGCACGTCAATCAACTACGCCTTGTCTTAGGAACGCCTATTCCCCGCAGGAATCCCCGCTCGGAGCCGTAGTACAGAAGTACAGAAAAAAAAACCCAGCATACTGCAGATGTCAGCAGTATGCTGGATCTAATGGTAGATAGTTGATTTTCAGGGTGAACCCCCGCTTTAAAACAAAATTATTTGTTTGACTATTTTTGCCCAGCTTTCCTTTGATGGAAAAATAAATAAATCGGGAGATATCCATAACCATTTACCACCAAATGAAAGCCCCATTTGGCCTTAAAAAAAAAAAAAAAAGTATAATCCACCTGGATGCACAAAGTAGTTGTGATATGTGCAATTTTACTAACGCATGTAAAAGTTCCAAAATTGTGCTTGGGAATTAAAACAAATCTTATCTTAGGGTTGTAGAGGTAAACTTCAGGCAATGTATTGCCTGCTGAGACTGCAAATGTCATCACAGGTATGCATCGTCTGTGAAAAGCACTTGATTGTAGGAGTAGCCTTCCCTATGTTTCCTATCAACATGGTCTGCATCTTCTAGTGGACAGATTGTTGTTGTAGGCTTGGGACGGACGTTGTAAGTGTTGCATTTACCTAATACAGGAAGAGGGTTTGACTGGGTTGTGTAAAGACTGGGGGATTCAAACAGCGTGTCCACATATCGGCAGTTTTCTAATCGGACAACTTTAACTGTAATTGGCAGATACAAGATCCGTCACCAAGCGCAAGTCTAGAGTGTAGTGGTGACCAGTCATCCTTAAAGAAAATGCTTACACAGCAACAAAGTGCAGACAGTTTTGTGGCAAGAGTTCTGAATAAAGTGAGAGGCAGACTCAAGTAGGACTATACATGTCCTATGTCATTTAGGAAATAACGTTTAGCCTGGAAATCAGTTTTAAATTAAAAGGATGACTGTGTCCGGGGTAAAGGTTGTAACCTGTCTCCCTGATCTGATGCCTGCACATGTCATTCGTTTATTATTAGAGCCCCCACAGATTCTAAAAATATTGGGTGCTATATTCGCATTATGACCAAAAGTGATTATGTTAAACTCTTGTCCACGTCATTCATTCAGAGTTCTGTGAATGTGAGAGCTACAAGGACCGACATCATTTGACGCTGTGCTCTTGTATTTCCCAATGAACTACCAGGGAGCTGTCGAATGCTCTAGGTAGTTCATTGATGCTTCCTGTCAGTGTGTAACTCCCTGCTGTATGTCAAAGTCTGCAAGAGCCCTGCTGAGTGCTTTACAGGCTCCTAGTAAAGAAAATAATATGCACATTTTTTACCTGGTGGATGTGCATTTTTCTTTATCGTACATCACGGGACACAGAGCGCATAGTCATTACATATGGGTTATATGGGTACCTTCAGGTGTGGACACTGGTGTAATCAACTTCACAGGAAGTTCCTCCCTATATAACCCCCTCCCACTGAGAGTGCTTTAGTTTTTTCGCCAGTGTCTTAGGTGTTGGTCGCGTCTAGCTGTCCCTTGTAGGTCTCGGGACCCAGGATAGCTAGCCGGATCCGTCCGAAGTGCTTCAAAGCCAAGGAGTACGGTACCCGGGCCCTGCCTGCGTGGGGTGTTGCCTATAATGCCTCTCCTTGGAGGGCTGGATTCTGGGCTCCAGTGCCTTGGTCTCTCCCAGGACTAAACGCTACTGATGCCAGGATGCTATATAGGTCCAGGGGTGTGGGTTCCTTAACACAGGACCCCGGTCCCTGAAGGTCCGAGACAATACCCACGGAGATGGGGGAAGATTGGGCCTCTTGCATTTTGCAATACCCTGCGGCGTGGAGCAGGTAAGAGGGAACCTGCGGGACTTGGTTCGACAGTAGGTATCCCCCTGGGGGTTCTGGGTTGGCTAATGGTATGCTTGTGCATCAGCCACTATCTCCACTATGTCTGTGTGGGCAGGATGGGATACTAATGTTTACCCAGATAACATGTAGATATATGTATACTTGTGTAAGATATATATTTGCTACTCACCACAGGTCTGCCTGTTAGCATTGATACTGCAACCCCACATGTTTTAAAGAGGAAATTGCTGGTGAAAACTCCTGTTTCTTAGGAAGCCCATGGGGACAGCTTCCTCTCTCTGTGCACTACAATAAGATTAGTGCTTACCTGGTGTCTGTTGGTGCTGCCTGGCGCTGGTCCATGTTTTTTCCTCTGCTCTGCTTCCTCCATGTTGTTTTCAGCGTGGGGGGGTGCGCGCGCGTGCGCGCGCGCGTGCACGCCGCCTTTTATAGCGTCGGCGTGCGTTGGGGGGGGCGGGCCAGCAGCGTCAGGGTCTGTTTAAAAGTAAAACTTTTTCTCTGGCTGGTCTTTCCCTCCTGGAGGCAGAGGAAGAAGGACACAGAGCGCGCAGCTGGGTCTTTGGGCCACAGTGACACCCAGTGGCGGTTTGTGGATCTTCAGGTCTAGGACTTAGTTCCACTATTGACCAGAAAAAAAAAAAAAAAAAAGAGTTTTTTTGCTTAAAGGGACTCAGCCTTAGATCCAGCAGTATCTGAGTCAACCTTGGACTCCGGCTAACGGGCATTGGTGTTGCAATACTCACAGGTTTTCCTCAGTATTGCCACCTCCCAGGCGTGGAAAAAAAAAATATATATATACAAAATTTTTCATTTTCCTCAGCCTGTTCTCATATTAATTACTCCTAGCTACAACAGTCAGGTGTTGGCTAGAGGGGTGACTCAAGGTTGTGCAATGGCTCCAAAGGCATCAGGACCAGCCAAGGCTGCAAAAGGTGCCAAGAAACAAAAGGGGTCTCCATCGGGGTCAGAGGATTTGGGCCAGGCTTCAACGGCCCCACCCTCACCAGTTAGACCACCGAGTAGCATAGTACAAGAGCCATTGGGGGTGCTGGGGGCAGAGGCGGCCCCCGATCCACCCATTCCCGTTTACGTAACGGAAGAAATGCTAGCGACCACCCTGGGTGGGCTAGAGAAAAGGTTAACTGCTTTGTTTGCCCGCCCTTTGCCAAGTAGCAAACGGGCTAGATCCCCCTCACCTAGTTTGGTGTTTTCAGATGCGGAGGTCTCCTCTTCGGAGGAACGGGACCCACAAGGGGATCAAGCAGACCCAAGTCCCGAAGGTTCAGACATGGAGGGTTCCACTGTAGATGAATATTTTCGGCCTCTCAAGCGGAGAGCCTGTGGATCCAGTCTTTGACCGATATAGTTCGCACTGCTTTTAAACTTCCAGTGCCAGAACTAGTAGCCCCTGTGGTATCCTCATTGGGTTCTTTAAAGGCTCCATTAACTTGTGTGTCTTTTCCGATTCACCCCCTTCTGCGGAGCGTGATTTACCAGGATTGGGCTCGACCTGATAGGATCTTTATCCCTCCTAAGAGGTTCTCTATTCTCTATCCTATGGAAGAGGAATTTTTAAAGAAATGGGCACTCCCCACAGGGGACGCGGCCATTTCCTGCGTGAATAAATCCCTGACCTGTCCGGTTGAAAATGTCCAGTTGTTCAAGGATCCGGTCGACAAAAAATTAGAGGCCCTACTGAAGGCTTCTTTCACCACAGTAGGTGCCATAATTCAGCCAGTGGTGGCAGCCATTGGCGTTTGTCAGGCCTTAAAGGATCAGGCAAAACAGATATTAAAGGACATGCCGGCTCAGCAAACTCGTGAATTAGCAGATTTCCCTAGGGCTCTCTGCTTTGCAGTAGATGCTATTAAGGACTCCATCCAACAGGCATCCCGGTTATCTCTGCTGGTGGTTCACATGCGTCGTCTTTCGTGGCTAAAGAACTGGTCAGCAGAGGCACCCTGCAAAAAGCTTTTAGCAGGGTTTCCCTTTCATGGGGGAAGACTATTCGGTGAAGACCTAGATAAAGATATCCAAACCATATCAAGTGGTAAAAGTTCTTCCTTACCGGTCAAGGAAAGACCGCGTGGGCCCGCGTTTAAACGACAGGCCTTTCCAGGCTCGGCCCCTTCGACTTCCCGTCAGTATCGACGGCCTCCCGGGCGTTCAGCAGTTAATAGCCGCCCACAGGGACAAGCCGCGGCAAACAAGAGGCCCTGGTCTCGCAAGCCAGCTAAACCAGTCATCAAGTCAGATTCATGAAGGGGCGCCCCCACTCTCTTGGGTGGGGGGAAGACTTCAGTTTTTCTCCGGAGTCTGGAAGGCCAGAATTCCCGACTCTTGGGTTCGGTCCGTGGTAGCCACAGGCTACAAACTAGAGTTTCGAGAAATCCCCCCTCCTCATTTTCAGGGGTCAAGTCTTCTAAGCGACCCGTTAAAGAGGGCCTCTCTCGTAAAGGCGTTGGATCGCCTCTTGCTCCAAGGAGTAATTGTAGTACCAACCCAAGAAAGGGGTCTGGGATTCTACTCCAACCTTTTTATTATACCAAAACCCAATGGCGACGTCAGGCCTATCCTAGACCTCAAACGACTAAATCGCTTTCTAAAGATTCAGACCTTTCGTATGGATTCCATACGTTCAGTGACAGCCAGCCTGCATCAAGGCGACTTTCTAGCATCTATAGACATAAAGGATGCATATCTGCATGTGCCGATCTACCCAGCACATCACAGGTTTCTTCGTTTTATGATAGATCAAAGTCATTTCCAGTTCGTAGCCCTCCCTTTCGGGTTGGCAACAGCTCCGCGGGTATTCACAAAGGTGTTAGCCCCGGTGCTAGCCGTCCTAAGGACAGAAGGCATTTTGGTCCTGGCATACCTGGACGATCTCCTGGTTATCGACAGATCAGCTTCCAACCTCAATCATGCAGTAGTCCGCACAGTTCGGCATCTACAAGAATTCGGGTGGGTTGTGAACCAAGGAAAATCGAGGTTGCAACCCACAAGACAGTTGGAATATCTAGGCCTTCGGTGAGATACAGAATGCCAGAGGATATTTTTACCTCAAGAAAAGATCAGGTCATTGACTCAAACAATTCAAATAGTCCTAGGCAAAAAGAGGCCGACTATTCGCCTATGCATGCGACTGCTGGAAAAGATGGTAGCCGCCTTCGAAGCAGTGCCCTATGCCCAGATCCATACCAGAGTTCTCCAGGCAGCTATTCTCTCTGCTTGGAACAGGTCCATACAGGCATTAGACCGTCCATTAGGTCTTTCCCCAGGAGTCAGGCGCAGCCTGTACTGGTGGCTGGTCCCTCAAAAATTGTCAAAAGGGAAAACCTTTTGCCCCATCACGTGGAAAATAGTAACCACAGATGCCAGCCTAACAGGTTGGGGGGCAATCTTAGGAAAACGGACCCAGCAGGGACAGTGGTCAGAGGCAGAAAGTCTGCTTCCCATCAATGTCCTAGAGATCAGAGCTGCTCGGTTGACCCTGGTCGCCTGGACTCTCCCCCTGCAGGGTCTGCCAGTAAGGATACAGTCCGACAATGCCACAGCGGTGGCATACATAAACCACCAGGGGGGCACAAGGAGCCTAGCGGCTCAAAGGGAAGTAAACCTGATTTTCTCATGGGCCGAAGCCCATGTACCCTGCATCTCAGCAGTGTTCATCCCAGGGATAGACAATTCTCAAGCAGATTTTTTGAGTCGTCAACAGTTACTCCCGGGAGAGTGGTCTCTTCACCCCCAGGTATTCCAAGAGATTTGCCAAAGATTCGGAGTTCCCGATGTGGACATCATGGCAACAAGATTCAACAAGAAATTGGACAAATTCGTATCCCGAGCCAGGGACCCCTCGGCCTACGGGACCGATGCGTTGGTTTGCCCCTGGCACCAGTTTTCTCTCCTGTATGCGTTCCCTCCACTACAGATGATTCCCCGCCTTCTACGAAGGATCAGGGTGGAGCGCAGGCCGGTGATCCTGGTGGCCCCAGCCTGGCCCAGAAGGGCTTGGTACGCACTCATCGTGAGGATGTCAGTAGGGGCACCGTGGCCACTCCCCCTGCGCCCAGATCTGCTGTCTCAGGGCCCGATCTACCACCCTGCTTCACAGCAGCTAAATTTGATGGCTTGGCGGCTGAATCCCTAATTCTTAAGGGCAGAGGCCTCTCAGCCCAGGTCATATCTACGTTAATTCAGGCTAGAAAGCCAGTCTCTAGAAATATCTATTACAGAGTCTGGAGGACCTATGTGGAGTGGTGCGAGTCTCAAGGAGGGCATCCTCGCAAGTTTTCTATTGACAGGATCTTGCGATTCCTCCAGGTTGGCGTTGACAAGGGGTTGGCTCTTAGTACTCTAAAGGGGCAGGTGTCTGCCTTATCGATATGGTTTCAAAGGCCTTTGGCCACGCATTCGCTTGTGAAAACCTTCTTGCAGGGGGTCTTGCATGTGAATCCCCCTATTAGAGCTCCCCTCGGCCCCTGGAATTTAAATCTGGTCTTGTCAGCTTTACAAAAGCAGCCGTTTGAACCTCTGACAGAAATCCCTCTTGTGCTGCTAACCCGAAAGTTGGTTTTCTTGGTGGCTATGGCTTCGGCCAGAAGGGTCTCCGAGCTGGCAGCCTTGTCTTGCAGGGAACCGTACCTGATTCTGCATAAGGACAGAGTGGTTCTGCGGCCTCAACCTTCTTTCCTTCCTAAGGTCATATCCAGTTTTCACTTGAATCAGGATCTAGTCCTACCATCCTTCTTTCCTACTCCCCAGTCCAGAGAGGAAAGACTGCTTCATACTTTGGACGTGGTTCGAGCCATGAGGGTTTATCTCAAGGCTACAGAGAAGATTCGGAAAACAGATGTGCTTTTCGTTCTTCCGGATGGCCCCAAGAAGGGTCAGCCGGCTGCCAAGTCTTCCTTGGCTAGGTGGATTAAGCAGCTGATTTTTCAGGCCTATGGTCTGAAGCGCGTTCCACCTCCCTTATCAGTTAAAGCCCATTCTACGAGGGCCATGAGTGCCTCTTGGGCGGCACACCATCAGATCTCTATGGCACAGGTTTGCAAAGCGGCAACCTGGTCTTCCGTACATACGTTTACTAAATTTTATAAGTTGGACGTCGCAAAGGCTACGGATGCAGCATTTGGGCAGGCGGTCCTACGGGCAGCAGTATAGAATCCTCTGGCCCGGTTCACGCCCCCTTTTTTTCTGTTGGTGGAGCTATTTTACCTCCTGATAATGTTTTTGTTTGGCTATTTTTGGCCTTACGGTCTCCCTCCCTTCATGGAGCATTGCTTTGGGACATCCCATATGTAATGACTATGCGCTCTGTGTCCCGTGATGTACGATAAAGAAAAAAGGATTTTTAATAACAGCTTACCTGTAAAATCCTTTTCTTGAAGTACATCACGGGACACAGAGCTCCCACCCCTCTTTTGGGGAACATTGTGTAACCTCAGAGAAATTGCTTGCTACAAAACTAGAGCACTCTCAGTGGGAGGGGGTTATATAGGGAGGAACTTCCTGTGAAGTTGATTACACCAGTGTCCACACCTGAAGGTACCCATATAACCCATATGTAATGACTATGCGCTCTGTGTCCCGTGATGTACTTCAAGAAAAGGATTTTACAGGTAAGCTGTTATTAAAAATCCTTTTATTTTTTGCAAAGATGAACTTATCCTTTTAACCAAGGGTCCAAAACTGAAAGGCAAGAGTGCTATCCATGTAACCATCATTTTGACTGATATTGAATTAAAATCCTGTATCTGGTGAATAAGAGTAAAACGATATATTACTAGGCTTACCATGTTTTTTATTTTTTTTTATTTTATGTTGATGTAATGGGAGCCATGCACAAGAAAGGTGTAGAAATATATTTTTAATTATTCACCCCAATTGTCATTGTTTCAGTTTCATATCCGTTGTTTTGTCCACTTATCTAGGACTGTGAAACAAAAATTGCACAAGAAATTGCCAGCCTTTCTAAGGAAGATGTTTCCAAAGAAGAAATGACTGAAAATGAAGAAGAAGTCCTTAATATACTGCTTGCACAGGTATTTCTATTTATACTGCTGTGCACTGCTTGTAAGGGCTGTCATTTAAACTTTCCCAACTGTCTGTTCTGAGATTCCACATAGCAGTGTCCTGTCCCCCTTCACATCACACACCCCCCTATAGTGCCCTCTGCCCCTCCTTGTCCCCTTCACACCCTCACTACACTGTAGTATCCTCTGCTCCTCCACCAATGCAGTGTCCTCAGCCCCCCCCCCCCCCCCAAGCAATGTCCTCTGTCCCCTTTACACCTCCCATCACTGTAGTATTCTTTGCCCCCCCCCCCCATGCAATTTCCTTTCACCCCCCACTGTTGTATCCTCTCTTCCCTTCACCCACTCCCCACAGTACGGCAACCAATCACCTGCTGGTTAATGTGGGGGAAGGTCTGTGTGTGGGGCTGTGTTCCTGATTGACGTGTTGGCTACCCGCGGTCGACGTTTCGATCGTGATCAAAGACTTGCCAACCCCCGGTTTAGACCGATGTAAATCTTGTTGAATAAAGATGTGGTATTTAGTAATGTACTCCTCTTCTAGTGGTTGTCCTCAATATGTCAAAAGTTTAATATTGTTAAATATCAGCATTACCTCTGCTAGAGTAGTCTGTCTTCTAATAAAACTATCATCAAAAGTATACAGATATTTCAGAATTCTCTTACCAGCTCATACTTAATGTGGACCTGCATTCATGTTTCCAACTTTCCATCTATAGTTATCCTCTCCACACTCCAGTGCTGTCCCTGGTTTCTGTCTTGATATCCAGCACCAGCAGTGATCTTCTGTCAGAACACCAGTCCTGTCATTCTAACCATTTTCTGTGAGCCCAGCCTGTTGTAGAGGGCTCATTGTCATTCAGCCTGTGCTTACGGTACTGCATTACATGAGCATTGGTCAGTTCTAAAAAAAAATGCCTGCCACTGATGGAGAAAGGCGGGAAAAGTCATGTCATGTCACCAAATCAGCTAGAAGATTGCATTGAAAAAGCTATGTACAGGCAATCCTCGGGTTACAAAGAAGATTGGGAACTCCATTCACATCAGTGGCTGAATAGTTTTTGGCATTAATTAAGTCGGACTATTGGAGATATATTTTGTATATTTTGTATTGCAATTGGACTTTAGAGAACGTTTTAATGAACATGGTTTCATTTTTCTTATTTTTTTCATTTCTTGCACGGTTTTGCACCACGCTGCACATTTTATATGATTATAGTTTATAGGACTGAGTATATTGCCTGTTTTCGCTAGTAGCTCTGCACATTTTTTTTATTACTTTTTTATTGTTATTATTTTTTTTATAATATATATATTCTCTCTATCTCCTTTTCTTTCTTTTTTTTTTGGTATAGTGCTCACTTTCACCTTATTTTGCATTTGATATAAAATACCTGGCTGATTCTTCCTGGTTCTGCCCTCCCCTCTGTAAACTGACAGCGGATTATAATGGCTGCTGAGCCCTGACATCATGGTCTGTTTTACGTGCCTCCATCACCTGCAGCTCTCCTGTCATGCTCTCCCCCCATCCTGCCAGTCAGCTCCGACTGCTGCTAACATTTCTTTTCTTAGAGGGAACAAACGGGGACACCAGCCTGGGTGCCACAGTTAAAAGCAAGTTTAATGTAAAAATATATACTAGCTACTCACTAAAGTGCTGGAATGCGCATATAATGGATAAGTAGTCTGAGCCAAGTGGCGCTGTCCCCAGCATCTGAGGAATGAGGTAGTTTACGATCTGGATGGACAGCATTGTATCATCTGTGTGTGTGTGTGTGTGTGTGTGTGTATGTGTATATATATATATATATATATATATATATATATATATATATATATATATATATATATATATATATATATATATATATATATATATATATATATATATATATATTACTCCACATATACTTTTTTTTTTTTTACATTAAACTTTCTTTTAACTGCTGCACTCAGGCTGGCGCCCCTATATGTCCCCTCTTGTCTTGAAAAAATCAGCTTCTACTCTATGGGGAGCTGCTGCTAACCTAATACACTTTTTAAAATAACTTAATACTAATGTGTTATAAAATTGACTTTTTACCTGAAGAACGTTTTAACGGTTTAGTGTCTATTCATATTGTTCCGCTATTTGCGTTTTTTTTTTTTTTTTTATCCTGTGTTGCTGATTCCCCTTGAACCATTTTGCAGCTACTTTCTGCCTATGTACAGGTCATTCTCAAAAAATTAGCATATTGTGATAAAGTTCATTATTTTCTTTAATGTACTGATAAACATTAGACTTTCATATATTTTAGATTCATTACACACAACTGAAGTAGTTCAAGCCTTTTATTTGTTTTAATATTGATGATTTTGGCATACAGCTCATGAAAACCCCAAATTCCTATCTCAAAAAATTAGCATATTTCATCCGACCAATAAAAGAAAAGTGTTTTTAATAAAAAAAAAAGTCAACCTTCAAATAATTCTGTTCAGTTATGCACTCAATACTTGGTCGGGAATCCTTTTGCAGAAATGACTGCTTCAATGCGGTGTGGCATGGAGGCAATCAGCCTGTGGCACTGCTGAGGTGTTATGGAGGCCCAGGATGCTTCGGTAGCGGCCTTAAGCTCATCCAGAGTGTTGGGTCTTGCGTCTCTCAACTTTCTCTTCCCAATATCCCACAGATTCTCTATGGGGTTCAGGTCAGGAGAGTTGACGGGCCAATTGAGCACAGTAATACCATGGTCAGTAAACCATTTACCAGTAGTTTTGGCACTGTGAGCAGGTGCCAGGTCGTGCTGAAAAATGAAATCTTCATCTCCATAAAGCTTTTCAGCAGATGGAAGCATGAAGTGCTCCAAAATCTCCTGATAGCTAGCTGCATTCACCCTGCCCTTAATAAAACACAGTGGACCAACACCAGCAGCTGACATGGCACCCCAGACCATCACTGACTGTGGGTACTTGACACTGGACTTCAGGCATTTTGTCATTTCCCTCTCCCCAGTCTTCCTCCAGACTCTGGCACCTTGATTACCGAATGACATGCAAAATTTACTTTGGACCACTGAGCAACTGTCCAGTGTTGCTTCTCTGTAGCCCAGGTCAGGCGCTTCTGCCGCTGTTTCTGGTTCAAAAGTGGCTTGACCTGGGGAATGCGGCACCTGTAGCCCATTTCCTGCACACGCCTGTACACGGTGGCTCTGGATGTTTCTACTCCAGACTCAGTCCACTGCTTCCGCAGGTCCCACAAGGTCTGGAATCGGTCCTTCTCCACAATCTTCCTCAGGGTCCGGTCACCTCTTCTCGTTGTGCAGCGTTTTCTGCCACACTTTTTCCTTTCCACAGACTTCCCACTGAGGTGCCTTGATACAGCACTCTGGGAACAACCTATTCGTTCAGAAATTTCTTTCTGTGTCTTACCCTCTTGCTTAAGGGTGTCAATGATGGCCTTCTGGACAGCAGTCAGGTCGGCAGTCTTACCCATGATTACGGTTTGGAGTAATGAACCAGGCTGGGAGTTTTTAAAAGCCTCAGGAATCTTTTGCAGGTGTTTAGAGTTAATTAGTTGATTCAGATGATTAGGTTAAGAGCTCGTTTAGAGAACCTCTTCATGATATGCTAATTTTTTGAGATAGGAATTTTGGGTTTTCATGAGCTGTATGCCAAAATCATCAATATTAAAACAAAAAAAGGCTTAAACTACTTCAGTTGTGTGTAATGAATCTAAAATATATGAAAGTCTAATGTTTATCAGTACATTACAGAAAATAATGAACTTTATCACAATATGCTAATTTTTTGAGAATGACCTGTATGTGTGCTCCAGTGATGACTGGATGATGTTTTTCAGCGTGGGTTTTCTCATAGTAACAGCAGTGGACCATGCCTGCGTGTGTTGAATTGACGTGTGTGTGTGTGTGTGTGTGTGCATCAGAAAGTTTGTGTGTCAGGGTGACAACATAGGAGCAGAATGGAAAAAAAAAAGGATATTGTTGTAACTCTATAATAGGAAGTGCCTGCACAAGGACTTTTATGGCAGGATTGTCAGGTATTTAATGAATGCTGCAGATTTTAAAAATGTCAAAATTATTTTGAAATTACAACCTGTAAAGGTTATATGAGATGTTTACGCCATCACACAAGCCCAATGGTAAGCCTAAAAACACTTATTATTCATTGTGTATAATTACAGTAAGATTTTGCTCTGTGGGTTTGAGTACATTGAGACTTTGTGTCTTGGCTTCCCTTTTGCACTGACAAGATCTTCATCTTATCAGGAAAATGAAATTTTAACAGAACAAGAAGAGCTGGTTGCAATGGAGCAGTTCCTGAGACGTCAGATTGCAACAGAGAAGGAGGAAATTGACCGTCTCCGAGCAGAAATTTCTGAAATTCAAAGGTAGTTGTAATGATTTCCATCATAAGCCAACCTCGGGTATAGAAATCTTATACAAAATGTATTTTACACTTGATGGGGGAGTTGCTTGTGGCTCCGTGGGAAACATGAGTTGCAGTATATTGGTGTTATGTTGGTATAAGTGTCATTATAGGATATGGGTCCATAATACTGTAAAACATAAAGGGGTATATTCCTACTGCATGTGACGTCTTTAGTATTGTGTGAAAAGTAGACAATAATCGGATAATGCCGTTTTATCTTATTACATTAATATTTGATGTTTCCATTGATGTGCTAATCCCCCCTGCAGTCGCCAGCAACATGGCCGGAGTGAGACAGAAGAGTATTCATCTGAGAGTGAGAGTGAAAGTGAGGATGAGGAAGAGCTGCAAATTATCCTTGAAGATCTACAGAGACAGAATGAAGAGCTGGAGGTGAGCCATTGTATACAGGAAGGACGGGTATCTGCTGCCACCTACTGACCCCCATTCTTTTTTCTTTAAAAGTGGTCTCTATGATTTTTTTCTAAAGACGATTTAATCTAAGCACTGTTCAAGTATCAAAATCCAAGACAAATCAGGTCTATACACTCACAAATGTTTAATTTCCTGTGTAGTAATTTTTCCTTGTTAGCATACTAAGGGGCATAGCTGAGTAGGTCTGAACCAGGGAAAAAATAGTTTGCCTGTCATTATGCTCGGCCATCCTCCAGTGTCTAGGGAACAACAACCAGCCTACAGAAAGGAGAAATTGTAAGAGACCCCATTACTATAGGGGAAAGAAGAGCTGCTTCTGGAGTCTCTGGCTAAGTCCAACCCGTGATTTGGTTACATAGACCGAAGAGAACCCTTCAGAAAGGACAGACCTACCTCAAATGTGAGGAATTGTGCCCTTTCCTTCACCACATTAACCGCTTAAGGACCTCCACATGTACATTTACGTCGGCAGAATGGCACGGACAGGCACATCAATGTACCTGTCAGTTGTTGGCTGTTCATTTTTGTCCGCCCCCTCCGGATCGCTCCCAGCCAATGCGCGCGCTCGCCTGCAGTGTCATTTCCTCCTCCTGTGTAAACACAGGAGAAGGAAGTGATGTGATCTCTGCTCTCTGCGTTTTTTTCTACCGCCGCTGAGGAGAGATCACATCACACAGTAAGTCTGCACAACACTACACTGACACCAGGACACGCAGGCACATTAACCCCTTGCAATCACCCCCCCCCCCCCCATCCCTCTGTCAGTGTCAGTGAATGCAGTGTATTGATCACTGCATTTAGTGTCAGTGTGACAGGCAGTTGGTGTTAGGTTCAGCCCCCGTACCCCCCCTAATAAAGTTTTAACCCCTTGATCACCGCCCTAGTTAACCCTTTCACTCCCTATTGCCAGTGTCACTAAGCGATCATTTTTCTGATCTCTGTATTAGTGTCGCTGTTCCCGCTAGGTAGCTATTTTTTTACTAAAGACATGTGGCTAAATAAATTTTGGCCTAAATGTTTGACCAAAATTTTGTTTTATTTGATTTTTCTTATAACAAAAAGTAAAAAATATTGGATTTTTTTTCAAAAATGTCGCTCTATTTGTGTATATAGCGCAAAAAATAAAAATCGCAGAGGCGATCAAATACCACCAAATGAAAGCTCTATTTGTGGGAAGAAAAGGACGCAAATTTTGTTTGGGAGCCACGTCGCACGACCGCGCAATTGTCTGTTAAAGCGACGCAGTGCCGAATTGTAAAAACCCCTTGGGTCATTTACCAGCGTATTGGTCCGGTCCTTAAGTGGTTAACAACAGTCGTAAACTGAGCGGAAAGTAGTGTAGAGGGACACCTATACCACCTGGTCATTTCTGTTTCTCCCAGTCTTCATCGCTGATAGAGCAAGGTTTCTCTTTCTCCCATTGTTTAGTATAACCAGAATCTTGTTTTACAGGATAATGGAGTTGTCTAACCCAGTGTTGTCCTTTATTCCACATTCAAAAATCAGGCAAATGTGTTAACAGGCATTTTTTAGATATAATTTCCTACACTTGTGCCTAGATATGTGATGATGTAAAAAAAGAGTAGAGCTTATTTGAGGGGCGGTGGGTGCATAGTCCAGAGGATTTATTAAATGTTAGCTGACATAAACTCTGAGAAGGGCAACTTCAATATGACTGCCCTAAGCTGTCAGTGTGGTGCTAGGCTATTGTTGAGCAGTGCGAGCAAGTCTATGTGACACACTACACATTGGGGGTTATTTACTAAAGGAAAATCCATTTTGCACTGGAAGTGCAGTCGCTGTAGATCCAAGGGGACATGCAAAGAAAATAAAAACAGCATTTTAGCTTGCACATGATTGGATGATAAAATCAGCAGAGCTTCCCCTCATTTCAGATCTACCTTTTTAGATTTACAGCGATTGCACTTCCAAGTGCACTGGAAGTGCAAAGTGGATTTGCCTTTCGGAAATAACCCCCAATGTGTCATAGTTCTGCCCTTGTTCGTAAATGGGCATGTTGTGATGTTTGACTTTTTCATACATCTGACAGTAAATTATTAGTTCTAAATGGAGTTCTTGACAGTTTTGCCAATATGTTTTCTTCCCTTGTCTCTCCAACCTCCTCTTTTTTTTTTTACTAGAACTAAAAGCGAACAACAATTATTTCAGCTCAATCATAATTGTCTTTCTTTTTTGTTTTCTAATAAGATATTATTTATAGAAAAAGATGTAAAATGTATCTCATCTAGTACATACAAAAACTGTCAAGGAGTACCAATCACATACATAATATTGGTAGATGTCACTAGCGGGACACCAGAGCTCTATAAAAGGCAACAGGAGCCATCCCAGACATTGATCAAAGAAATTGTAAATTACCTTGGAAGAAAAGGGCACATAACTTCTATCCAGTTGGACACAATTTTTCAAACTTGTGAGGGGCATATCATGATTGTCTTTCTTAGAGGGATTAAACCTCTGCAAAAGCATTAAAAAAAAATGGCCCCTTGTAAGAGTTTTGCCATAATCTGCTAGTATGCATAACATATTAGCACATTATGACTGGCTTAGCTTGCAAGCTATCCCCTCCAGTACTGCAGTGTCAGCACTCTCATATTGTGGACATCTCCATCTTCTCACACTATTTTTTTGTCACATTCTGACTTTTCAGCCTATTAATTGATTGATAGGTCCGGGATGATGTAACTCTTGCACATGCACACGGGTGTTAAGTCACCTCAACACAGAGTGGTTTCGTAAATTATATGCTGAGCTGTGCATACACAGCTCAGTATATATTAAAACTAATTGGCAGGGGGGAGGTTTTATGACAAAAGAAACCAATATAGTCTCTTCAGTCATCAAAATTCTACTTTATTTTTTAGGTTTAATTCTGCCTTAAGTTTATTTACTTATTTTGTAGGTAAACATTTAGTACACAATTAGAGCACTATGAGTTAGCTAAAGAAAGTTCACCAAAAGTAGCTATCTTTGCTAATGCCCTCCCTGTCTGACCTCGTTTTTGGACTTGCCTGTACCATTAATGACCGAGTCACTCAGTTCTGTGTAAGAGCTATTGATCTCTGTAAACATACTTTCTTTATCGTACATCACGGGACACAGAGCGCATAGCCATTACACTTGGGTTATATGGGTACCTTCAGGTGTGGACACTGGTGTAATCAATTTCACAGGAAGTTTCCTCCCTATATAACCCCCTCCCACTGGGAGTGCTTCAGTTTTTTCGCCAGTGTCTTAGGTGTTGGTCACGTCTAGCTGTCCCTCGGAGGTCTCGGGACCCAGGATAGCTAGCCGGATCCGTCCGAAGTGCTTCAAAGCCAAGGTGTACGGTACCCGGGCCCTGCTGGAGTGGGGTTTTGCCTATAATGCCTCTCCTTGGAGGGCTGGATTCTGGGCTCCAGTGCCTTAGTCTCTTCCAAGAACTAAACGCTACTGATGCCAGGATGCTATATAGGTCCAGGGGTGTGGGTTCCTTAACACAGGACCCCGGTCCCTGAAGGTCCAAGACAATACCCACGGAGATGGGGGAAGGCTGGGCCTCTTGCAGTTTGCAATACCCTGCGGCGTGGAGCAGGTAAGAGGGAACCTGCGGGACTTGGTTCGACAGTAGGTATCCCCCTGGGGGTTCTGGGTTGGCTAATGGTATGCTTGTGCATCAGCCACTATCTCCACTATGTCTGTTTAGGCAGGATGGGATGTACTAATGTTTACCCAGATAACATGTAGATATATATATGCTTTTAAAAGATATGTATTTTGCTACTCCCCCCAGATTTGCCTGTTAGCATGATACTGCAGCCCCACGTGTATAGAGAGGAAGGGCTGACAAAACTCCTGTTCCTAGGAAGCCTAGGGAGACAGCTTCCTCTATGTGTGCACTACAAAGATAGTGGCTTACCAGGTGTCTGTGTTCTAGCGCTGGTCCGGGCTTCTCCTCTGCTCTCTGCTTCCTCCATGTTGGTTTCAGCGTGGGGGGGGGCGCGCGTGCGCGCCGCCTTTTACAACGTCAGCGGGCGGGGGGGGGGGGGGGCGGGCCAGCAGCGTCAGTTGTGATAAAGCGTCAGATAAAGCAAAAAAGCATTTCCTGGCTGGTCATTCCCTCCTGAGAGCAGTGGAGAGTGAGGACAGAGCGCGCAGCTGAGCCAGTTCTGGCTAACAGTGACACCCAGTGGTGGTTTGTGGATCTTCAGGTCTGGACTTAAAAGTCCACACTGACAAAAAAAAAAAAAATATTTCTTTCTCGTACATCACGGGACACAGAGCGGCATATTCATTACTATATGGGTTATATGGAGTACCTTCAGGTGTGGACACTGGCAATCTCAAACAGGAAGTCCCCTCCCTATATAACCCCCTCCCCTAGAGGGAGTCCCTCAGTTTTTTCGCCAGTGTCTTAGGTGTTGGTCACGGAATAGCTTTGCTCCACATCCTTGGGATTAAGGGCGGGCTAACCGGATCTGTCCAAGGAGCCTCAGTGCCAAAGTGGACAGTACCCGGGCCCCAAACCGTGGGGTTTTGCCTATAATGCTCCTCTTTGGAGGGCTGGACCCTGGGCCCAGGACTTGGAGTTTGTAAAAACCATAAGTTCCTGTTTGCCAGGGTGCTATATAGGTCCAGGACAGTGGGTACCTTCATAGGACCCCAGGGCCTGAAGGTCTACTACGCTACCCACGGAGATGGGAGAAGATTGGATCAGTTTGCTGGACAAACATCCTGCAGCATGGAGCAGGTAAGGGGGAGCCTGCGGGACTTGGTTCGACAGCAGGCTCTCCGGGGTAACCTAAAAGGGGGGATAGCCTAAGTATGCTCTGCATGGGCAACCGTGCTCACTATGTCTGAGAGAGACAGGATGACACCTTTTTTCCCCCATCACTAGGTTCCCCTGTCTAAGAATGTGTTGCTAGCTAACCTGCTGCTTTCTTCCTAGGACTAGTAAGGATCCCTAGGGGCCTTTTGGAGAGTCCTACCTGGCCGGGGGTTTGAATCTGCCGCCTGTTTCTGCAGTCCTGGGTCTCCAGCAGCGCGGCTCCTCCATGTTCCTCCTGTTCCGGCATACGCGCGCGCGCGTGCGCGCACGTCTTATAGACGTTTTTTCGCGCCGTTCAGACAGGAGGGCGGGGGGGGGGGCGTGCCTGCGGCGTCATACAGGGGCGCGCCTTGTGCTGTTATAGATCAGCAGGCATTGTCAGTGCTCAGTCTGAGGCTGATTTCAGAAGGAGAGGACGCAGAGCGGCAGAACAGTGACTCCCGGTGGCGGAAGAGGGGTAGTACATGCTGGACTTTGTTCCAATGCCTTTTTTGTTAAGCCAAGAAATTCCCCTTTTTGCAGCAGGTTGGAGGCTGGCAAACTAAGTTGGGGTCACTGTATGTTTTAAAAAAGAAAATATATATAATATATATTTAAAAAAAAAAAAAAAAAAAAAGAGAAAAACATACGGGATCCCATCAGTTTTTGGGCATTAGTGATCTATTGTCCCCTAAGCTCTGGTTTTGTACTCCTGGCCACTACAGTCTGTTGTGTGGGCGGAGTCCCTCGATTTTGTATTATGGCTTCCAAAGGTTCGGGGTCAAAGGGTACAAAAAAGACCAAAAAACAAAGGGGTTCCCCTTCTGATTCTGATGATATGCCGATACTTTCCCCACAACTTATTAACATAAAGGGCGCCTTGGATGAGCCATTAGGGGGATCTGGTGCGGAGGCTGGCCCAGATCAGCCCAGCCCTGTGTTTATCACAGAGGAGATGCTAGCTGTATCCCTAGGGGGGCTAGAAGAGAGAATAGCAGCATTGATCGCTAGAGCTATTCCTGGTAAGAAACGGGTTAGATCCCCATCACCAAGAGGTGTATCCTCAGATGCTGAGATTCTCTCTCCGGAGGAATTGGAATCACAGGAGGATCAACTAGACCTGAACCAAGAGGGTTCAGGGATTGAGGGATCTGCCTCTGAGGAACCATTTTCAGACTCCCAGACAGAAAGACTGTGGGTACAGTCTTTGACGGACATGGTCCGCTCGGCATTTAGTTTACCATTGCCAGAGCCTCAGGTTCCTCCGGTATCCTCTCTGGGCTCTTTGAAAGCTCCGTTAAGCAACGCAGTTTTTCCGGTCCATCCTCTCTTGGAGGAATTGATCTTTCGGGATTGGGTACGGCCGGACAGGATTTTTCTGCCACCGAAAAGATTTGCGGTCATTTACCCCATGGAGGAAAGATTCTCCAAGAGGTGGAGGCTCCCAGTAGTGGATGCAGCCATCTCATGTGTGAATAAATCACTAACTTGCCCGGTGGAAAACATACATATGTTTAAAGATCCGGTTGATAAAAGGTTAGAGACACTTTTAAAAGCATCCTTTGCTATGGCAGGAGCAGTGGTGCAGCCAGCTGTGGCTGCGATTGGTGTTTGTCAGGCGTTAAAAGACCAGACAAAAGAAATGTTAAAGGACATGCCTACCCAACAAGCAGAAGAGTTTTCTGACATTCCCAGAGCTCTGTGTTTTGCTGTAGATGCTATAAAAGATTCCATCCAGCAGGCCTCTCGTTTATCACTATTTTTGGTGCACATGAGAAGGCTCTTATGGTTGAAGAACTGGGCGGCGGAGCCCCCATGCAAAAAGCTTCTGGCAGGGTTTCCCTTCCATGGAGGACGACTCTTCGGAGAGGATCTGGATAAATATATTCAGACTATTTCAAATGGCAAGAGTACCCTTTTACCGGTCAAAAAGACATTCCGGGGTCCTACATTTAAAAGGCAGCTTTTTCCTGTCTCGGGGCCCTCAAATTCCAGGCAGTATCGACGGCCGCCTGCATGATCCAACGTTAACAGTAGATCGCAGGGACAGGCCCCTGGGGGTAAGAGGCCATGGTATCGCAAGCCGACAAAGACAGCCCCTAAGTCTGCCTTATGAAGGGGCGCCCCCACTCTCGCGGGTGGGGGGAAGGCTTCGTTTCTTCTCAGAAGTTTGGGAAGCCAAGATCCCCGACAAATGGGTCCGGGCATCTGTAACCACAGGCTACAGACTGGAGTTTCTAAGGTATCCTCCGCCTCATTTTCAAGAATCAAGGCTACCAAGGGATCCAGCAAGGAAGGCCTCAATGCTGGCAGCTTTGGATCACCTGCTTTGCCAGGACGTAATAATAGAGGTGCCAGCCCAAGAGCAAGGGCTAGGTTTCTATTCCAATCTCTTTGTCATACCAAAGCCCAACGGCGATGTCAGGCCAATCTTGGACCTAAAGAGGTTAAACGGTTACCTAAGGGTTCGTTTCCTTCCGGATGGAATCCATCCGGTCAGCAGCCGCCGCGCTTCAGAAGGACGATTTTCTGGCCTCCATAGACATAAAGGATGCTTACCTTCATGTACCAATCTTTCAGTCGCATCAAAGATTTTTACGCTTCGCGGTGGGGCAGCGACACTTCCAATTCAGGGTGCTTCCCTTCGGGCTGGCCACGGCCCCCCGGGTATTCACGAAGATCCTAGCCCCAGTTCTGGCCAATTTAAGGATCCAAGGGGTCACAGTCCTAGCATACTTGGACGACCTTTTAATCATAGATCACTCACGGCCGGGTCTGCAAAAGGCAGTAAACCTCACGGTTCGGTACCTCGAAGAATTCGGCTGGGTCCTAAACCGGGGAAAGTCAGCGTTCCAGCCTACAAAGCAGTTGGAATACCTCGGCATGAGGTTAGACACAGAACAGCAAAGAATGTTCCTGCCCCTGGTAAAGATCGAGGCTATCAAGGGGTTGGTTCAGTTGGTTCTAAACAAGAAAAAACCAACTATTCGCCTGTGTATGCGAGTACTAGGCAAGCTAGTGGCCACGTTCGAGGTGGTACCATACCCTCAGATCCACACTCGCGTCCTACAGGCAGCCATTCTAGCAGCCTGGGGCAAGAGGGCACATGCCTTAGAGTCCCCTTTGACGCTATCATCAAGGGTCCGACAAAGCCTGGCCTGGTGGTTGAACCCCCAGAATCTTCTAAAGGGAAAATCCTTCAGCCCTGTTGTCTGGAAGGTAGTTACCACAGACGCCAGCCTGGCAGGCTGGGGGGCGGTCTTCGAGGGGTTCTCTCGCCAGGGAACTTGGGTGAAAGCAGAGAGGCAGCTCCCCATCAATATCTTGGAGATCAGAGCTGCTCGCCTAGCCCTTCTGGCATGGACCTCCAGATTAAAGGGGTTCCCGGTGAGAATCCAGTCAGACAATGCCACGGCGGTGGCATACATAAACCACCAAGGGGGAACCAGGAGTCGGGCCGCTCAGAGGGAGGTGAGCTTGATTTTTCAGTGGGCAGAGGTTCATGTACCCTGCATTTCAGCGATATTCATTCCCGGAGTGGACAACCTGCAGGCAGACTTCTTAAGTCGCCAGAGTCTGTTGCCAGGGGAGTGGTCTCTGCATCCCCAGGTCTTTCAGACAATCTGCCAGAGGTGGGGAATGCCAGACGTAGATATAATGGCATCCAGGTTCAACAAGAAACTAGACAGGTTCGTGTCTCGAACGAGGGATCCTATGGCCTGCGGAACCGATGCGTTGGTTTGCCCTTGGCATCAATTCAAACTTCTATATGCATTCCCTCCGCTACAGTTACTCCCTCGCCTGTTGCGCAAGATCAGAGTGGAGCACAAGCCAGTCATTCTAGTAGCTCCGGCTTGGCCCCGGAGGACTTGGTACTCACTAGTCCTGAAGATGGCAGTGGGAGACCCTTGGACTCTTCCTCTACAACCAGACCTACTCTCACAAGGCCCGATCCTCCACCCTACATTACAGCGTCTAAATTTGACGGCCTGGAGGCTGAATCCCTGATTCTCAGGGGTAGAGGTCTGTCTAGGCAGGTAATTCCTACCCTGATTAGGGCTAGAAAGCCGGTCTCCAGGGTGATTTATTACAGGGTGTGGAGGAACTACGTAGGCTGGTGTGAATCCAAAAGATGGAATTCCCGCAAATATACCATTGATAGGGTGTTAAGTTTTCTCCAGCTAGGAGTGGATAAAGGCCTGGCACTAAGCACAATCAAGGGACAGATCTCAGCTCTGTCAGTGTGGTTTCAGAGGCCGCTGGCCACCCACTCGCTGGTAAAGACCTTCATACAGGGGGTCTTGCGTATTAATCCTCCTGTCAAGTCACCAATTTGTCCATGGGACTTAAATCTTGTCCTGTCCACTTTACAGAAACAACCCTTTGAGCCGTTGGCTGAGATTCCTTTAGTCTTACTGACAAGAAAGTTGGTTTTCTTGGTCGCCATAGTTTCGGCCAGGAGAGTGTCAGAATTAGCAGCCTTATCGTGTAAGGAACCATATCTCGTTCTGCATAAGGACAGGGCAGTTCTCCGGCCCCATCCTTCCTTTCTACCAAAGGTTATATCCAAATTTCACTTAAACCAGGATTTGGTACTTCCATCCTTCTTTCCGAAACCCACATCTAGAAAGGAGGGGTTGCTGCATACCTTGGATATTGTCCGGGCCATGAAGGCCTATCTTAAAGCTACAGAAAAGATCCGGAAAACAGATGTGGTGTTCGTTCTACCAGATGGCCCCAAGAAGGGGCAGGCAGCTGCAAAATCCACCATCTCGAGATGGATTAGACAATTAATCATTCAGGCCTACGGTTTGAAGAGGTTGCCTCCTCCGTTGTCGGTAAAGGCCCATTCTACCAGGGCCATGGGCGCCTCCTGGGGAGCACACCATCAGATCTCTATGGCTCAGATATGCAAGGCGGCAACGTGGTCATCAGTCCACACGTTTACAAAGTTTTATCAACTAGACGTGAGAAGGAATGCAGATTCTGCCTTTGGACAGGCAGTACTACAGGCTGCAGTTTGAGATCCTCGGGATCAGAAGCACCCTTGGTTGTAAAAAGAAAAAAAAAAGAAAAAAAAGTTTTTTCTTGACTAAGTTGGAATTATTATTATTATTTGAGTATACCTCTAAATTAAATCCTTCTTTGGAAGATGTCTCCCTCCCCTCATTAAAGCATTGCTTTCGGACATCCCATATAGTAATGAATATGCCGCTCTGTGTCCCGTGATGTACGAGAAAGAAAAAGGGATTTTTAAATACAGCTTACCTGTAAAATCCTTTTCTTGGAGTACATCACGGGACACAGAGCTCCCACCCCTCTTTTGGGTGACCATTTTGGGAGGCATACTGCTTGCTACAAAACTGAGGGACTCCCTCTAGGGGAGGGGGTTATATAGGGAGGGGACTTCCTGTTTGAGATTGCCAGTGTCCACACCTGAAGGTACTCCATATAACCCATATAGTAATGAATATGCCGCTCTGTGTCCCGTGATGTACTCCAAGAAAAGGATTTTACAGGTAAGCTGTATTTAAAAATCCCTTTTTTTTTGCTTAAAGGGACTCAGCCTTAGATCCGACAGTATCTGAGTCGGTGCAACCTTGGACTCCAGCTAACGGGCATTGGTGTGGCAATACTCACAGGGCTTTCCTCTGTATTGCCGCCTTTTGAAAAGATTTTACATAGCCTGTCCTTATTAATGTTTCACTTCTAGCTACAACAGTTGGGTGTTGGCTGTAGGGGTGTCTCAAGGTTGTGCAATGGCTCCCAAGGGATCAGGACCAGCTAAGGCTGCAAAAGGTGCCAAAAAAGTAAAGGGGTCTCCAACGGGGTCAGAGGATTTGGGCCAGGCTCCAGTGGTCCCACCCCCACCAGATAGACCACCGAACAGCATCGTGCAGGAGCCATTGAGGGTGCTAGGGGCAGAGGCGGCCCCCAATCAACCCATTCCCGTTTATGTTACGGAAGAAATGCTAGAATCCACCCTGGGTGGGCTAGAGAAAAGGTTAACTGCTTTAATTGCCCGCTCTTTGCCGGGTGGCAAACGGGCTAGATCCCCGTCACCTAAAACGGTGTGTTCAGATGCAGAGGTCCTCTATTCGGAGGAATTGGACCCACAGGGGGATCAAGCGGACCTGAGTCCTGACGGGTCAGACATTGAAGATTCCACTATAGATGAAATTTTTTCGGCTTCTCAAGCAGAGAGCCTGTGGATCCAGTCTCTGACGGATATGGTTCGCACTGCTTTTAAACTTCCAGTGTCAGAACAAGTAGCCCCCGCGGTATCCTCTTTAGGTTCCTTGAAGGCACCATTGGGTGGTGCATCTTTCCGGTTCACCCCCTTCTGGAGAGCGTGATTTTTCAGGATTGGGCTCGACCTGATAGGATTTTTATCCCTCCTAAAAGGTTTACCATTCTCTATCCTATGGAAGAAGAATTTGCAAAGAAATGGGCACTCCCTACCGTGGACGCAGCCATTTCCTGCGTAAATAAATCCCTGACCTGTCCGGTGGAAAATGTCCAGGTGTTTAAAGATCCAGTCGACAAAAAATTGGAGACCCTACTGAAGGCTTCTTTTACCACAGTAGGTGCCGTGGTTCAGCCAGCAGTGGCAGCCATTGGCGTTTGTCAGGCTTTAAAGGATCAGACTAAACAGATATTAAGGGACATACCGGCTCAGCAAGCTCGTGAATTGGCTGACCTCCCAAGAGCTCTCTGCTTTGCAGTAGATGCTATTAAGGACTCCGTTCAACAGGCGTCCCGTTTATCTCTGCTGTTGGTTCATATGCGTCGCCTTTTGTGGCTAAAAAACTGGTCAGCAGAGGCACCCTGCAAAAAGCTTTTAGCAGGATTTCCCTTTCATGGTGGGAGACTATTCGGTGAAGACCTAGATAAATATATCCAGACCATATCAGGTGGTAAAAGTTCTTTCTTGCCCATCAAGAAAAGATCACGTGGGCCCGCATTTAAGCGACAGGCCTTCGCAGGCTCGGCCCCTTCAACTTCCCGTCAGTATCGACGGCCTCCCGGGCGTTCGGCATTTAATAGCCGCCCACAAGGACAAGCCACGACAGGCAAGAGGCCATGGTCTCTCAAGCCGGTTAAACCAGTCCTTAAGTCAGATTCATGAAGGGGCGCCCCCACTCTCTTGGGTGGGGGGAAGGCTTCGGTTCTTCTCCGAAGTGTGGAAGACCAGAATTCCCGACTCTTGGGTAAGATCCGTGGTAACCACGGGCTACAAGCTAGAGTTTCGGGAAGTCCCCCCTCCTCATTTTCAGGGGTCAAGTCTTCCAAGCGACCCATTAAAGAGGGCCTCTCTTGCAAAAGCATTGGATCGTCTCTTACTCCAAGGAGTAATCGTAGAAGTACCAACCCAGGAATGGGGTCTGGGATTCTACTCCAACCTTTTCATAATACCAAAGCCCAATGGCGACGTCAGGCCTATCTTGGACCTCAAACGCCTAAATCGCTTTCTAAACATTCAGACCTTTCGTATGGAGTCCATACGTTCGGTGGCAGCCAGCCTACATCAAGACGACTTTCTAGCATCTATAGACATAAAAGATGCGTATCTGCACGTGCCGATCTACCCGGCACATCACAGGTTTCTTCGGTTTATGATAGATCACCGCCATTACCAGTTCGTAGCCCTCCCTTTCGGGTTGGCAACAGCTCCGCGGGTATTCACAAAGGTGTTAGCCCCGGTGCTAGCCGTCCTAAGGACAGAAGGCATTTTAGTCTTGGCATACTTGGACGATCTTCTGGTTATCGACAGCTCAGCCTCCAACCTCAATCAGGCAGTAGGTCGCACAGTTCAGCATCTAGAGGAATTTGGATGGATTGTAAATCTAGAAAAATCGGTATTGAAACCCACAAGGCAGTTGGAATATCTAGGCCTTCGGCTAGATACAGACTGCCAGAGGATAATTTTACCTCAAGCAAAGATCAGATCAATAGCCCAAGCAGTTCAAATGATCTTAGGCAAGAAGAGGCCGACTATTCGCCTATGTATGCGACTGCTGGGGAAGATGGTGGCCGCCTTCGAGGCTGTGCCCTACGCCCAGATCCATACCAGATATCTTCAGGCAGCCATTCTCTCTGCTTGGAACAAGTCCATTCAGGCGTTAGATCGTCCGTTAGTGCTCTCCCCGAAGGTCCGGCGCAGCCTGTCTTGGTGGCTGGTCTCTCAAAATTTGTCAAAAGGGAAATCCTTTTGCCCCATCTCGTGGAAGATAGTATCCACGGATGCCAGCCTGTTAGGTTGGGGGGCAGTTCTAGAAGAACAGACCCAGCAAGGGCTGTGGTCGGGGGCAGAGAAACTGCTTCCCATCAATATCTTGGAAATCAGAGCTGCTCGACTGGCCCTGATCGCCTGGACTCTCCCCCTTCAGGGTCTGCCAGTAAGGATACAGTCCGACAACGCCACTGCGGTGGCATACATAAACCACCAGGGGGGCACGAAGAGCCCAGCAGCCCAAAGAGAAGTAAACCTGATTTTCTCATGGGCCGAAGCCCATGTACCCTGCATCTCGGCGGTGTTCATCCCAGGGATAGACAATTCTCAAGCAGATTTTTTGAGTCGTCAACAGTTGCTCCCGGGGGAATGGTCGCTTCACCCCCAGGTATTCCAAGAGATTTGCCAAAGATTTGGAGTCCCAGACGTGGACATTATGGCAACGAGATCCAACAAAAAGTTGGACAAATTCATATCCCGAGCCAGGGATCCCTCGGCCTACGGGACCGATGCCTTGGTTTGCCCTTGGCACCAGTTTTCTCTTCTGTATGCGTTCCCTCCACTGCAGATGATTCCCCGCCTTCTACGGAGAATCCGGGTGGAGCGCAGGCCTGTGATCCTGGTGGCTCCAGCCTGGCCCAGGAGGGCTTGGTACGCACTCATCGTGAAGATGTCAGTCGGGGCGCCGTGGCCGCTCCCCCTGCGCCCAGATCTGCTGTCTCAAGGCCCAATCTGCCATCCTGCTTCACAGCAGCTAAATTTGACGGCTTGGCGGCTGAATCCCTAATTCTTAAAGGCAGAGGCCTCTCAGATCAGGTAATAGCTACGTTGATTCAGGCTAGGAAACCGGTCTCCAGAAATATTTATTACAGAGTCTGGAGAACCTATGTGGAGTGGTGCGAGTCTCAAAAATGGCATCCTCGAAAGTTTTTCATTGACAGGATCTTGCGATTCCTCCAGGTTGGCGTTGACAAAGGGTTGGCTCTTAGTACTCTAAAGGGGCAGGTGTCGGCTTTATCAATATGGTTTCAAAGACCCTTGGCCACCCATTCGCTTATGAAAACCTTCTTGCAGGGGGTCTTGCATGTGAATCCCCCTATTAGAGCTCCCCTCTGCCCCTGGAATTTAAATCTGGTCTTGTCAGCTTTACAAAGGCAGCCGTTTGAACCTCTGACAGAAATCCCTCTTGTGCTACTAACCCGAAAGTTAGTTTTCTTGGTGGCTATGGCTTCAGCCAGAAGGGTTTCCGAGCTGGCAGCCTTATCATGCAGGGAGCCATACCTTATTCTGCATAAGGACAGAGTTGTTCTGCGGCCTCAACCTTCTTTCCTTACTAAGGTCATATCCAGTTTTCACTTGAATCAGGACCTAGTCCTACCTTCCTTCTTTCCTACTCCCCAGTCCAGAGAGGAAAGACGGCTTCATACTGTGGACGTGGTTCGAGCCATGAGGGTCTATCTCAAGGCTACAGAGAAGATTCGGAAAACAGATGTGCTTTTTGTTCTTCCGGATGGCCCCAAGAAGGGTCAGCCGGCTGCCAAGTCTTCCTTGGCTAGGTGGATTAAGCAGCTGATTTTTCAGGCCTATGGTCTGAAGCGCGTTCCACCTCCCTTATCAGTTAAAGCCCATTCTACGAGGGCCATGAGTGCCTCCTGGGCGGCACACCATCAGATTTCTATGGCACAGGTTTGCAAGGCGGCAACCTGGTCTTCCGTACATACGTTTACTAAATTTTATAAGTTGGACGTTGCAAAGGGTACGGACGCAGCTTTTGGGCAGGCGGTCCTACGGGCAGCAGTATAGAATCCTCTGGCCCGGTTCACGCCCCCTTGTGTTTCTGTTGATGGAGCCATGTTTTCTCCTGACAATGTTTTTATTTGGCTATTCTTGGCCTTACGGTCTCCCTCCCTTCATAGAGCATTGCTTTAGGACATCCCAAGTGTAATGGCTATGCGCTCTGTGTCCCGTGATGTACGATAAAGAAAAAAGGATTTTTAATAAACAGCTTACCTGTAAAATCCTTTTCTTGAAGTACATCACGGGACACAGAGCTCCCACCCCTCTTTTGGGGAACATTGTGTAACCTCGGGAGAATTGCTTGCTACAAAACTGAAGCACTCCCAGTGGGAGGGGGTTATATAGGGAGGAAACTTCCTGTGAAATTGATTACACCAGTGTCCACACCTGAAGGTACCCATATAACCCAAGTGTAATGGCTATGCGCTCTGTGTCCCGTGATGTACTTCAAGAAAAGGATTTTACAGGTAAGCTGTTTATTAAAAATCCTTTTTTTTACAGCACCAAGCTGAAGAGAAAGCACAAAGCACATTAAAACAGCTTAGAGCTCCACCTGTGGGATGGAAAAAAAATATATAAAATGAATAAGGAAATCGGGTTTGTTTTAGATTTTTTAGTCTTGCCAATAATACAAAGGCCTTAGAAAATATGTACAAAACCACACATTCTGTTTAATATTCCCCGTACATGAACATCTTGCTTTTGTTACACTCAAGCAAATAATACTGAATGCTACTGTCTTTTGTTAGGTTAAGAACAACCATCTGAACCAGGCAATTCATGAAGAGAGAGAGGCCATCATTGAGCTGCGTGTTCAGCTTAGGCTGTTACAGATGCAGCGCATAAAGTCCGAACAGCTGCAGGAGGAAGAGGAGCCAGGGAAGATGGGCAGCAGATCCCAGCTGCAGAGGGACACTGCCTCTGAATCAAAACCACCTAAAGACAAGACAAAGGAGCAAGTAAGACCTTCTCCAATTAAAGACTGGAAAGAAACGCTTATCTGAGTGTCAAACTAAAGACGTTGCCCCTTATTAACACTTTCAGGCATTTGCATTGCTATAAAACATGCATCGCTTTATGGAGGAAGAGTTTGCTCACCTTGTGGGTTCTGGCTGTCCTGGACTCGGGTTACTGACATAGCAGAATAAATACTTATTATTTTGTACAAGAGTAATGGTGGAAAAAAGAGAATGTAATTTTCTAAAAAAAAAAGAAAAAAAAATATCTAAACAAACACAGAAGGACATGTAATAAGGAAAAGTGGTTATGAAAATGATGTGTTTTTTTTTTTTTTTTTTTTTTAAACAATTTTACTATCCAAATGTAACCAGACACACCAAAATTCTATTATTTATTCATGGGTTTCTTTGCATCAGAGCAGCTTTAAATATGCAGTTTTTTTTTTTTTCTTAATTAAACCAGGGATGTTGCAGCTGTGAATACCCCAGTTTGAGACTACTACAAATAAAACTTTTATTCTATTGCATTTACATGGCCCTCTAGTCATGCTCATGTGCAGGCAGCATTTGTGTAGGTTTGGTGTTAGTGCATATAGTATTGTTAAAGCAACAAAAGAAATATTTGAGGTCAAGTACAAGATCACAGAATGAAGCAAGTGACTGCACAATTTCGCTGTGCTTTATTCACCAAATGTTGTATACAGTCCTACAATTAATGGTAGATTTATGTGATTGATTGCATACAGACTGAATGTGAAGTATTGTGTGTGGATTGCCACAAAGGGGCTGCTTAATTTACCTTCCCTGGAGAGAACCATATAGGAAGAATAACACTAATTCGTTTTATTGAGGTCCAGTAAACAAAGTGCACCAAAAGTTGCGGAACGTGAAATCATACAGCCTATTTTCTTAGCGGCAATCATTCTATAGGTGGCTTGCTATAGAGGCAGTATTGTACTGTGGGAGTTCCAGACAGATTATACATTAGTTTTGGGCATCCAGTGCCTGGAAGTTCTCAGCTCTGGGCTTTTGGCACCATAAACAAAAATTTTTGTGTCCCTCCTAATACCTACCCCTCATACCTAACTTTTCCCTCACCTGTCACCTAAAACATAGCCTAAACCTTAGTCTATGTCTTGGTAATATTAGAATAAAAATGCAGTTTAAATGCGAAAAAATACCTGATGATCCAATTATCTCCTAACTTTCTGTTCTCCCATTCTGGACTAGTAAACACCAACTCCTCACCGCAATACCATAATGGGTCGGTGTTCTGTACTCCGACAGGGGAGAACTCAGACTTGGTTCTGCAGCAGAAATAGTGTTGTCAGTCAACTAAAAGATATTATGAGCTTTATGGATTTCTGGCAGATCAACAGGTATAATTCTGTACTTGCATAATTCTGTAAAGTGCGTATTGCAGAGATGTATTGCATATTGATTTTATTTTGGCCAGACATTTACACTTAAAATAACTTTACTTCCCTTTAAACACTTAGGTGGTGTATTTATAATTTTGTCTACACAAGATTCACACAACTTTCCCCCCCAAGGATCCACACGTTGTCCTAATACAAAATATAAATTATGTGAATCATGCATAAAGCATTTGGAAATCACTTTTATCTTTAACTTCACTTTAGGTTTAATCTTTTTTGCCTTTCTTTAAAAAAAAACAAAGAGCTTGGCTGTAAAATGTAACCTACCGCCTAACCCCATATAACTTTACCTAACTCCTAAGCTTTTTACCCCTAGCGCTAAGTTAACACCTACTTGTCTTCTAAACCCCCCCCAACTGCCTTCTGTTAATTCTATTTGTCTGACTTTAATTCTATTTGTCTGACTTTCTAAACTGTGGTGGTTTTCCATATGCAGAAAACCAGACAGTCCGCTAGTATTTCTTTTTAAAAGGAGGTCGGCAGTGGCAGCCCCATATTTTTCTCTTTGGTTTTCTATCATCTGACAAGTTATTTAAACTATTATGTATTTCTCATAAATATTAGTTTTAAGTACTTATCAGTAGGACACTTGGATTCTATTTTCTGCCAGTCCTGTAGTTACAAATTACCCTTTTCTGCTCGGTAGGCATGTCTCTGCAAAAATTCTTTATTTAGCTGAAAGGAATGTGACAAACACGCCTCACAAAGTAATTGGCTTCTACCAATAAATCACTTAAGTCGGCCATACACAGCAAATTTCTATCGTACATTCGCTCGATTCCCCAACCAACACAGGCAATGTTGATGCCGGAATCCCTCCTGGCGAGACGTTGTCTTCTCCCAGCAGGGGAAGCTGCCCCCTTCTGGGAGAAGATTGTGATTTTTGGTAGCGGCTAATATAGCCGTTAGTGATAATCGCAGGTAAAACCCTGGTGATGGTTTGAATTTCTATGGCCTGCGTAAGGGTGTCAATAGACATAAGATAGTGATGTGACAAAACTGGTGATTGCGAGTCAAACCTGTAGGAGAGCTGGTTTCAAAACGAGATTCATTTTATGAACATATGTCACCAGAAAAATGATTCTGTAGAGCTGAAATTTTTCAGCTTTTTTCTGTTGGCTGGCCAGTCTTTGTGTGTCCTTTTTGCCATCTTATGTCGCGTACACACGAACGGATTTTCCGTTGGAAATTTTTTTTTTTTTTTACGGAATTCCGCTCAAGCTTGGCTTGCATACACACGGTCACACCAAATTCTGACTGTCAAGAACACCGTGATGAACAACACTACGACGAGCCGAGAAAAATGAAGTTCAATGCTTTCGAGCTTTTTTTCCTTTCCTGTCGGAATTCCATACAGATGAACGGATTGATAGGAATTTTTTCCGTCGGAAAAATTGAGAACCTGCTCTCTATCTAAACCCGTCAGAAATTCTGATGGAAAAAGTCAGATGGGGCATACACACGGTAGAAATATCTGATGAAAAGCTCCCATCTGACTTTTTCCGTGTGTACGTGGCATAAGGATCAACGACTGTGGTCAACGCTCTTGCCCCTTTTCATATTGCATGTCAATATCACGTTTTTATTCTGTATACAAATGATCTTTTTAAGTCGACAAACAATTTTCTATACGAAAGGTATGAAAGATCACTTGGTCGTCTGGTTGTTAATAGACATAAGGCCTAACTTTTACTTTTTTTTGTGCCTTTTTATGCTTTGATTTCAAGTTACTTGGTTGCAGCGGCACCACCACATACTTTGGTAGACAGCTGTGTTGTCTGCAGATGTTTTTAGGTGTCTTTTTTTTCTTTAGTAATTTCCTTCCTGTTATGCTGCCTACATAACTTGCCATAGTAGTCTAATTTGTGAGCGTAATTGCTTGTCCTCACATGTGTGTTAATATGACTAATGTCTCTACTGTGTATGTGAACAGCATTTTTAATTCCGAGTAATGTCCTGGCATCAAGATACTTGAGATTAAGGCAGCTGATATTTGTCATGGTTTGGGATTACTGTAGGTGATGGTTCCCTCTGTGACATTGCTCGTGTTTTACTTAAATCTGTGAATGGGTCTTCCCAGTTTAAGATATAGATGTAAGCCAGATATGCTAATTTATCCTGCGTTTTTTGTTGCTTATTAACCATGCACCCCAGCAATGCAAAGTATTTAGGAAATTAGGGCCACTTGGGACCTGGGAACATATAGAGGGACAGGATCTATTCAAGACGTGGGCGAGGGATGAACAATGAGTGACGTGCTGATCCAGGTCCATTATTATGTAATCCATAGGCTCAGATAAATGTTGTTCATTTGTTTTTTATTCATTCCTCTTTTTTTTTAGGACATAGATTAGAAACTGTCCCTAAATCACTGGGCACATTGTGTGCCTGATCTGGCTACTTTTCCTTAATGATTCTTACATGTCGTGTTGCTTGCACTGCGTCTGTGAAAACTGTATTATATATTCACTGTCCGTGGTTTATATAACTATTCCAGCAATACAAATACGGGCTGGATTACACATTGCTGGAACCAATAAAAGCACATTCCAGTCCCATTTTGGATATACAGGGTTGCTTAGTGGGTTGGGTTTATATAATAGATTTGTGTTCTAGTTCCAGCTGTCTCTAGTACATCAGATTGCACACAGTTGGCTTCATAGTCTGCAATGACCTTCATCAGAACATTGCAAATGAAAGGTCTGGCAAAGCTTTAAAAGAGATCATTGATCTCTGGGAATATTTGCCACGGTGATTTGCATGTTAAGTAAGGACAGGACATGTAACAGTCAAGTCTGTAGCTTGCTCTAATGCATCACTTATACTGTTTATCAACTTGCCTTGCCTCACCTCCATGGATATCCTTGAGTTTTCATGGACAGGCATTGGTGTGTTAGTATGGTATAGCACAAAGCATGCTTCATCTCCAGAAGGGTGTAAGGGCTCCTTTTTGTCATGCAATGTGCAGCCTCTGCCATATATGCCTAGCAGGTGTATATGACCAATTGTTAAGTTTGTCTTCCATATTTCTAATATGTAATTTAATTATTGACATATTAAAGTAAACCTGTTTTAAGAGGAACCTGGAGGCTGCCATTCTTGACCTCATGTTCTTAAAATGCTGGATGACTAGCTGTCAAGCTGATCTTCCTTTTTGTTTTTTTCATTTAAGTCACTGACCCAGAGCGGTATGTACAAAAGGACTTGGATCTCCAGGTCAGTGATTTAACAGTAATAATAACTTTATTACATTATACTATATATAGTCACCATAAAAGTCAAGTTGCTATAATTTATTAGAAAGAGGTTCGTAATGAAAGTCTCCAAATTTCCCTCATGTCAGGTTATCTTTAAGACTTAATAGGACATTTTTTCCAAAAACTGTGAAAACGCTTTCAAAGGGGTGGCTGGTAAACATTCTGGATTCCAGCCCAAAAGAACATTGGGCCAAGTGGCTTAAAGCGGAGGTTCACCCTAAAACATGTATACACCATTCCATCCAGCATACTGCCGACATGTACAGTATGCTGTTTTTTATTTTATTTTTTCGCTGAACATACCGTTTGTATAGCTATTTCCGCCCCCGCCTTCTGGGTAGTGGCTCCCGTGGGAGTGAGCGTTCCTATTCAGAGACTAAGTGATTGATGTGATGGCAAAAGCTACCCCCCCGACGCATAAGGCGCGTCACCAGTTTCCGAAAGAAGCCGAACGTCGGTGTGCATTGAATAGTATATATACATGTTTTAGGGTGGGTGAACCTCCGCTTTAATAAATATAAGCAGGCAATGGAGTGTTCGCTTTGTTGTGTGCTTAGGGAAATGGAATACAACAAACAGGTAACACTGCTCCAGGTGATGGTAATTCCTTCCTTAAATTGTCAGGTGCTGGTCCAGTCCATGATCTGGCCAAGTAATCCAATAGAAAAGTGAATGACCGCACTTCAAAAAATAAAGAAAAAAGCTTTATTGTATAAAAATATCCAACATCAAAAATAGTTCATGACCGCATCATGACACATGCATGAGAGGAGCATGGTTGACTTGTTTCACAAATTTCTTCGCTTTATCATAACCACTAGCAACCAAGATTCTTAAATGGCTACAATGCAGCTGAATGGTGCTTAATCGGCTCGCTCCTGACAAACATTTCAAAAACGTAAGAATAAAACCATTAGTAAACAAGAGATACATATAGGTAACTTTTTGTACTTGTCAAAAAAAACACACCTACCCCTTTCTTAAGTGTGTGTGTGTATATAATTTTTTATATATATATTCTATATCTCTAATATAAATGTGTAAAAATAATTGGTGACTTGCCATAAAGATAACTGGATCTATATATACTCTATAACCCGGGAGAGGGGGTGATAGAAAAGTCGCATAGAAAATGCATGTAGAAAAATGACACGTACTGAAAAAATACTTTTTTAATTAATTATATATTTTTATTTTTTTAAACATATGTTCTATTGAAGCCGCATATATAATATAACAATACTAATAACAGCCCTAATCGGCCTTAATGCTGGATTGTATCTTACCTATGGGATAAATCAATGTGACAACTATTCATAGTAATGTGTCACATCCCATTTGAAGTTTAACCCATTGGGTATCCTGGTTGGAAGCTTAAAGATCCAAAATGACTCTCTCATTGCAGAGGAGATGGAAAATATCCCCCCTCCTGCGGTGTTTGGACTTTAACCAGGGACAGATCTCCATTATGCATGTTATTAAGATGACAGGCAACATTGGTGAATTTATTACCTCTTGTATCACCCAAATGTTCCCTAAATCTCTCCAGTCTCCAAATAGTTCTTCCTACGTCTTGCTTGGAACAAGCACCACACGTGTAGACATAGATTTACATAAGATGTGTTACAAATAAAGAATTTGTCAATTTAAAAAATTATATAATTAGAGTATTTTTTCAGTAGTAATATGCATGTGTATTTATTTATTTATTTTTTTAAATGCATTTTCAATACGACTTCTCTATCACACCCCCTGTATATATAGATGTGCAGGTACCGTTTCATGGTCACTAATTCATATACCTTTTTGCACATTTATATTGGATCTCTATATATACAATCAAGAAAGGAGAAGGTGTGTTTTTTTTTTTTAGACAAATACAAAAGTTACCTATATGTTTGTTTACTAATGGTTATATTCTTTATTTTCCTTTTGGAAATGTTTGCCTGGAGTGAGCCAATTAAGCACTTTACCTCCATTCGGCTGCATTGTAGCTATTTAAAGCGGAGGTTCACCCTAAAAACTATTTTCTAACACTACAGTGAGCTGACAGCCATTTTCTTCCCCGACTTCCGGGTAGTGCCTCCTGTGGGAGTGGGCATTCCTATCCAGCAGGTGATTGATGTGATTACAAAAACTACCTCCCCCCGTCGCATAAGGAGCGTCACGATTTTGCCAAAAGAAGCCGAATGGCGAGTCGGCGCTATACGACGCCTGCGCACCGACGTTCAGCTTTTCGGCAACTCGTAATGCTCCTTATGCTACGGGGGAGGTAGTTTTTGTCATCACGTCAATCACCTGCTGGATAGGAACGCTCACTCCCGCGGGATTCACTACCAGGAAGCCGTGGGGGAAAATACCTGTGCCAAAAAAAAAACGCACGCTGTCATTGTTGCAAGCGAGCACAATGTAAGGGTAGAAAAATGTTTTAGGGTGAACCTCCGCTTTAAGAATCTTGGTTGCTAGTGCTTATGGGTTATGATTAAGCAAAGAAACTAGTGAAACGCATGAACCACGCTCCTCTCTGTACGTGTCATGATGCCGTCATGAACTATTTTTGATGTTTTTCTAAAAGCTTTTTTCCTTATTTTTTGGAGTGCGGTCATTCACTTTGCTATTGGACTGCTTAGGAAAATGGAGTTGGCAGCTTTAATACTGTGATTCTGCTCCTGTTATTGGCTCTCCAATGACAGGCCCACCCTCTCTCCTCTTGCAGGAGACTTGCTTGTCCTATGAGTAACCATGGTATACACGAGCATTTTTTATTGGCTTGTACAAACCAGTCTGAAGAGCATCCAATTAAATGCTTTGTAAGTGCTTGTTGAAACAGTATCCAGCAGCCTTCTTGATGCCCCCTAAACACCTTTCAGCCCTGTTTTGGGATTTTTTCTTTTGCGTGTGTTGCTGTAGCTTTGACAAGCATAATTGTGAGAGTTTTGGTTGCAACCATCATTTATCAAGCTTCAACAGACATTTAGAAGCCTTAACAAGCTATCGTAGAAATTGAGTTAATGTCCCATAAACGGCTTACAAACACAATGCTCTTCAGACTAGTTTTGAAAAGCAAAGATGAAAAAAAATTGCCCTTGTGTACAGAAGGACTCTAGTTGATGGCATACAGAAAAATGAGGATGACATTTATCTGTAATGATCTTTCTCTCTCCCCTTTTCTTTTTTTCTTGCCCTTTTTCTCACATGGGTCTTGCAATTTTTATACAAAATATTGATCCCGTTTTAAAGCTTTTGTTATGTTGAACCTGTGCAATGCTAGTTGGATGCAATATAATGGGATTCATTTAAGATAGCTGGTGCAAATGTTGTTTATATTGGCCATATGCCTTGCATCACTTAAGAGAACCTATTTCACTGTTCTGTGCGACAGGGTTTTTTTTTTTTTATAAATCTGCACCAGTTGGAGCAAAGAATTGTCAAGCGCTCGCAGGGCTGTGCTACCCCACATTTGCCTTGTACCATACATTGCTGGTGAATGAACAGAACCTTTCTTCCAGATGAAATTTGCATTATTCTTACTACAAGTAACGTTAACTGGAATGAACAACCCTACAAATTCTAACTCTCCCTTATCCACCTGTAAACGTGTGTAGACTGCCAATTTTAGTTTTTGCTGTATTTTCTTTTTTTGTTTGCATTAATGAAGTGTTAATATTTGACTTTGTCTGTTACAAAAGCATTTTGTATTTACTAATGTTGGCCTTTTTTAATGCATTAATTATCAAATGATGTCACTTATCAGTGTTTTATTTCTCCCAAAATGATGTAGGTCTCTTAGATCATAATTCTTATTCAGACACCATGCAATGGGGTAAATAAAGAATCCATTTTAAACCTACACCTTGTCTGTCTTTCTTGCATTAATCATGCTTTATGCAGTACCGCTAGAAAAACAAATTGCAATTTGCAGATGACAAAGACCTGACATTTCTCATGTTTTGCAGTAGACTTGCAGGTCGATATTTGGAGCAACAAAACATGCCCAGAGCATTTGGGTACAATGCCATTGATTAACTGCTTGCAGACCAGCCGCCGTCATTCTACGGCGGCAGGTCGGCTCGTTCCCGCAGACCGTCGTAGCTGTATATCGGTCCCTTTTTAAGCCGGATAGTGGGCGAGCTGATGCTAGTGAACGGCGGTCGCGATGACTGCAGGCCACGAGCGATCGCAGGCACGAGAGGCAGAACAGGGACACGCGCGCACGTGTGAGAACACACACACATCTCTGTTCTGACAGATGCAGCTCGTGAGTTCCTACAAGCTGGGAGCCAGGATCTGTCATCTCCTATAGTGAGTCCCCTCCCCCCACAGTTAGAATACACATTAGGGAACACAGTTAACCCCTTGATCGCCCCTAGTGTTAACCCCTTCCCTGCCAGTGACGTTTATACAGTAATCGGTGTATTTTTATAGCACTAATCGCTGTATAAATGCCAATGTTCCCAAAAATGTGTCAAGTGTCCGATATGTCAGCCAATTAGACCCCTTTCACATTGAGGAGTTTTTCAGGCGGTACAGCGCTAAAAATAGCGCTGTTATACCGCCTGAAAAACTCCACTGCATCCTTAATGTGAAAGCCAGAGGGCTTTCACACTAAGACCATGCGCTGGCGGGAGAGAAAAAAATCTCCTGTCAGCAGCATCTTTGGAGCAGTGAGAGGAGAGGCATGTATACCGCTCAATCACCGCTCCTTCCCATTGAAAATATTGGGAAACCGCAGCAATACCGCCCACAATGCGTCTCTATAGAGGCACATTGTGGGTGGTATTAACCCTTTCACGGCCGCTAGCGGGGGTTAATACCGCACCGCTAGTGGCCGCAACTCGCGGCAATTCCGGCGGTATAGCTCCCGCCGCAATGTGAAAGGGGCCTTGGTGGTTAAATATGTGGAAAATGGCACAGTTCACCAAAAAGGTACCCAACACCAGTTTCTTTTGTTTTTGATCAGACTAGTGTAATCGACTGGGGCATGAGAAAAAAAAGGAAAATAGACAACATGGAAAGAAACCTTTCACACTGAAGGTGCTTTTCAGGCGTTTTAGCTCTAAAATAGCAACTACAAAGCACCCCTCAAGCCTCCCCTGTGTAAAAGCCAGAGTGCTTTTACACTGGGGCAGTTCGCTTGCAGGATGAAAAAAAAGTCCTGCAAGAAGCATCCTTGGGAGTGGTGTATACACGGCAGCGGCGCTGTTAACCCCTTCTTTGGGGCTAAAAGCACCCTGCTCCCACCCACACAGCACCGCTAAAACTAGTGGCACTTTACTGCTAACTCTCTGGCGGCCTGAGTGTGAAAGGAAAATAGTAAATATATTGCGCAAAAAATAAAGTAAAATTCTGGGCAGCCAACACAAGTGGATATTGTAAAATGTGAATATAAATAAAGTGTAGCGCCAATCATGGAGCCCCCCTATATGGAGGATCCACTATAGGTCAAGTGATCAAATACCATTCAATGTGCATAAACAAGGAAGGTGAATAAAGAGGGGGCTAATCAAAACCCTCCCTCTCAGATAGTTGAAAGAAGTCACAGATCACCCTGTAAACAGTGACAGAGGTGAATAACAGTGTGAGCAAATTACACAATAGGTGAATATTCATAAATCTCTGAAAGAGAAAATGTGATTTACACACACAAATAAATCAAATGTGTTATGAGTGTCCATCACATAAAAGGAGTCAGTCCATACATCTTGGAAATGACGAAGACATATTGTCCCTCTAATAATCTTGAAATGGTGATGAATCTATTAAGATACAATCCTCTAACGCTGGAAATTAATATAAATGGATACCCTTACCAGAAGCGGTGGACCCCAACTCACCATATAGTGGGGGGTCTTGAAGACTTATATGGCCGATTGCCTACTCCAGGTTGCCGTCAAGTTGCTGATCCAAGGCTTCTGGTGTTATCAGATGATTTTAGAATGTTTGTATCTGGAAATTCCTCTCCAGGCAACAACTAAGTGTCGTAGTATCACCGCAATGGTATCTAATCACCTCCAAAGAGGAAAAAGGGGACAAGGAGAAAGGGACTCCTCATAGTGTAAAAATTTAAATTTAATAAAATTCCAAAAAGTCACAAAAAAATCACAAGTGACGGGAACAGAGTAAAAATATAAAAATTAATTAAAAACCACACGTGAAGAAAATTCATAAACACACATCAACTCTCCTGCATTCTATACATTAAGATAAAAAGCCCTCTGTGTGCAGCAGCTCCCCTAATACTTACCTGAGGTCCATCTAGATCCAGCAATGTCGCAGGAGTGTCTTGGCTGCCCCCATTGGCTGAGACAGCAGCACAACGCCAAACAGTGCAGCCAGCCAATGAGGAGAGAGTGGAGGCTGCTTGCTATGGGGGCACTCAACAGGAGGGAGGGTCAGAAGGACCAAAGAGGGACCCGAGAAGAGGTGGATCTGGACTGCCCTGTGCAAATCCACTACACAAAAACTGGAATTTAGTATCACTTTGAGTATGTGTGATGACCTCCAACTTTGAGAAGGAGCACCTCTATAGTGTTTGCTGTGAGACTGCAAAGGATAAGTGTACATAACATGTCATTGACATTTAGACAAAAGTCTCTCGCTGCAGGGCTACCATATATGTAAAAAGATGACCATTTCATCACAGCTTCGTAAGAACAATGCTAAGGAAGTTTCAGTGAAATTGGCGAAATACCAGCGATAGCCAATAAAATTTGAACGAAGACCATGTGGTCATCTGAGAACAAACTCTACAAGCAAGGCAATGGCCTTTTAAGACTCCTTTCACACTGAGCAGCGATAGGCGTCGCTATTTTTAGCGGCACTTTACTGTTGAATTTGCAGCCGCTGGAAGGGTGCTTTTAACCCCCACTAGCGGCCGAAAAGAAATGTTGTCAGCGGTTTGGCGGTGCTGCCCATTGATTTCAATATATATCCTGTGACCAATCATGGGACACTGGCGCTCGCGACCCCGTGGCTGGGCTCTTAAAGAGGACCTACAGTTACGTGCTTGTGCCCAGCCGTGCCCTTCTGCCGACGTATATCGGTGTGAAGTGCTCCCCAAGTGGTTTAACAAAAAAACTGACAACTTAAAAAAAAAAAAAAGAACTTTTTTTTTTTTTTTACTTTCTGCTATAATACATATTCCAAATAACATTTATTCATCAGTTTAGGCCGATATATATTCTACATATTTTTTAGTTTGCGCAAATGTTATCACGTCTACACACTATGGGATAGATTTAGGTACTTTTTTTTTTTATTATTGGTTTTACTGGTAATGGTGGCGATCTGCAATATTTTTGCGGGATTGCGGCTGACAAATCTTACCTCAAATGACAGTTTTTGGGCACTTTGGTGGGAGTTTGAAATCCTCAGCAAAAGGTGACCAGTTTTCTCACCCCCCTAAAGAACACCTGTTTAGAGAAGAACCTCTTCTTTTTGGCCGAGGAGGAGAGTAAATGCTTATAGGCAGATTGGGCGGCCTGCCAAGCCTTCGTAGTCGGAACGGAGGGATCCACTATGTATCGTTATGCTATTGCCTGGACCCTAGTTTCCACCTCAGCTTTAAGGGTGGATGAAGAATGTTTAACTTTAATTAATTTCTGTTATCAAGATGCCCTGTAAGTATGCCTTGAAGTCTTCCCATTGTTGTAAACTTAAAATAAAAATATTGGGGTCTTGGAACATGGAACTTGTGCACGCTCCCCACTATTCCCTCATAAGAGTGAAATGGCTTCAACCAGAAGGCATTCAATTGCCATGGGGCTCTATGTAGTGTAGCCAGCTGGGCTACCAAAAGGTGTATTACTAATGGGGAATGGTCTGACACGCTACAGGGTCTATGTACCAAATCAATGACCAATGGCAGAATGCTCAGAGTTGCCCTTCCCAAAGTCAATTATATACAAACAACCATGCGATTTAGAGAAACATGTAAATTGGATCAGGACACTGACCCCCCTGGAGGAGTTAGGAGGTATGGGTAGAGTGATAGGCTCTCCCCATCCAGGAGTGTTCACTGTCTCAGCTGTCAAATGAGTTTTCGGGAAAACAAAATACCCTGGGGGTGAATTTTTTAAGGCACATAAGGATCATAGTGCGCTTTAGAGGGGAGTAAATACCCCTTACATTCCCTGAGACTATAGGTATCTTCGCCATAGGGAAAAGTAGGGTAGCTAAAGCACCAGTGTTAACAGGGAATCCCAGGCTTGGGAGCCCTCGTGCCTCCAGGGACTCAGGGCCTGCGGCCAGCCTACCGTCTTGCAGGTAGCTGCATACAGAGCAGGGGTGCAACGGATCAAAAAAACTCACGGTTCGGATCGTTCCTCGGATCAGCAGTCACGGATCGGATAATTTTTTGGATCAGCTAAAAAAATAAAAAATCTCCCCACTGTAATATCCACATCTCCTCCTCCCCCCCCCCCCCACTGCAGTGCCGTCACTAGGGTTGGTGTCACCTGTTGCAAAAAAAAAATGGTGTCCCCCCCCCTCAGTACAGACACCCCAGTAGTACAGGCAGACCGTGACCCCCCCTACCCCAGTAGTACAGGCAGACCGTGACCCCCCCCAGTAGTACAGGCAGACAGTGACCCCCCCCCCCCCAGTAGTACAGGCACAGTGCCTCCCCAGTAGTACAGGCAGACAGTGACCCCCCCCCAGTAGTACAGGCAGACAGTGACCCCCCCCCAGTAGTACAGGCAGACAGTGACCCCCCCCCAGTAGTACAGGCAGACAGTGAACCCCCCCAGTAGTACAGGCAGACAGTGAACCCCCCCAGTAGTACAGGCAGACAGTGACCTCCCCCCCGTGGTACAGGCAGACAGTGACCCCCATGCAGACCTCAGATAGCGGCGTGTGTGGCCCTTGAGCGCGGGCTCCTCCTCCTCTGTGGGTGTAAACAGAGAGGAGGGGCCTCCGCCGCCAAGTGTACCAAGATGGCTGCGGCTCCGGAGCTAGGCCGGAGCCGCGGCCTTTCCTAATGCTATGGCCGCGGTGGCAGTCCGCGGATCACATAGCGTGCCGATCCGAAGGGGGTGACCCGTTTGGATCACAGATCAACCGTGATCCGTTGCACCCCTAATACAGAGTGTTCCTCTTATGTAGGCTGGGCTGAGCTTGTAAAACCTGCCATTTGTGTCGTTGAGGCCTGTCTCCTCTGATGTATCTATCACTGTTGATGCTGTAACTGTTAAAAGAAAGGCGATCCAAGACTGCATACCAACCGAACCCTTGAACTTCACAAACTGCCGACAGGGCAACATTAGTATACACTCTCGTAATTCAGATATGTCCTCCTCCACCCCATGCGCTTGATGCTTTAAGGCCTGCTCATTTTGCTCAAGCCATGCAGAAGCTTCCTTGGCTGACTCAAAGAACTGAGCTTGGCCCCTCACAGTAACCCGTAGTTTTGTAGGGTACAGTATTGCATATGGTAACTGTTGCAGCCTCAGCCAGCGTTTAACATCAGTAAATTTGACCATATGTCTCTGTACTTCCGCCAAGAAGTCAGGGTAAAAAGGACACCCTGGTAACATTATGTTGCATGTTTGGCACAACACCGCTTTTCTGTCATGGTAGTGGAGCAATCTTGCCAGGATAGATCTGGGCAGACCCCCTGGTTGAGGTGGGCGAGATGGCACTCTATGAACATGTTCCACCGCAAAGAAAGGCAAGAAGGCATTTTTGCCAAATATTTCAATTAACCAGTTCTCCACAAAAGTAGTGGGGCCTCTGCCCTCTACCTGCTTCGGGAGGCCCACAATGCACACATTGTTTTGTTTGAGACCATTTTCCATATCTTCTGCTTTATCATTTGCGTCTCTAGCCATCTGGTATGCAGCTATAGTGTCCTGAGCTATGGGTGGCAACTGGTCCTCAACATCACTGACAATGCTCTCCACAGCCATGGTGCGTTCCTGAATATTTTGTAAATCTTGTCTCAGTAATGACACATCTTCCCTCAGACCCCCAAACTGCTCCTTTTAATGTGTTAACTGATGCCGTGCAGTTATTCCCTGCCCAAAGGATATCTGCTAAGGTGGGCTGAGTTGTGCTCTGAGTGGTGAAGCAGTATTGCTCCATTACCAGGGAAAATGGCTGCCTGTGCCTGCATCTTTGGCTGCTGGTGTATTAACCCCTGAACTGGATGGCTGCTCTGTCCCCAGGATTCCTGACACCTTCTGGACATAGTAAATCATGTCCTGTGGTGCATCCTTACCCAGGGTCTTGGGTGGCTTAATTGTTTTAGGTCCCAGGTCCTTCATCCTGTCGGTGCCATCCTCTGGTACAAAGGACTGGTGGGGGATCCACGGGGTAATATTTTGCTGCATATAGCGGTAAAGTGTCGGTAGGAAGGTTGGGGGAGGATCAGTCATGGATCAGCTGCAAGAGATTTGTCCTCTCACATGCCGGTCTTGGCCACACCCTGACTCCCCTTTCGTACTTTTTGCCACAGAAAGAAAGACATTTAAAATGTATTTATTTTTATACAAACCGCTGTGACTGGTGTGTGAGTGTGGGTGACATTCCTGCCAGCAAGGTGTGTCACCCTGGGTCGTCGGGGAGAGGTTATCCCCACGACCGTGTGAATGTGGTATGAATAGACAGCAACATCATTGGTGCCTTGGCGTGGCTTTGCTGCTCCCAAGTCCCGTGCGGTGGACTTTGGCTAAACCAATGTGAGGTGGATGTGGTGTGTGTGAGCTAGGCACCACAGTGGTGTGCATGCACTCCACCACTGCACGGGGGCTTATGTGTGCCGCATTGTATCTTCTCTCTCCTCTGGTTTGGGGATTCCAGTATGGAGTCAGGAGATGGGGCCCAAGTGCATATGCCGAGTCACCTGGAAGGGAAAAGACAGAAGGATGTTAGCCATGCATGTGCCCCTTGTGATGTCTGCATCATGGGGTCGGACAGCCATGCCTGACACCCATGTCACTCACCAACCAGCTGTTCCTGTACACGTTCTGTTCGAATTCTGTTGGGATGGTGCTTTGACGGTATATGTAGCTGTTGTGGCTGGCCCCGGGGGGTTTGGCATGGACGTGCCATATGAGGCATTGGGCAACGGCTTTCACCTGTACGTTGATGGAATGCCACTGCTTACGTTTGCGGTATATGTGCTCTGTGGCACAGGGGGGGCTGTAGTGCCACATGTGTGCAATCAATGGCCCCCACGGTGCGTGGGAATCTGGCAGTTCTGTAGAAATCCTGCATTGCCTTCTGCCGCAGATGCTCATGGGTGGGTTTGATGATGTGGTGGGACATGCATGTGAGGATTGCAGGGACAACCTGGTGCACACATCTGCTCATGGTGGATTGTGACATCCCGGACACGACTCCACTTGTACATTGGAAAGATCCACTGGCGAGGAAATGGAGTGTTGCCAGTACCTTGACCAGTGGCTGCACTGCATGTGAGCGTCCCGTCTGGCTGGTGATTTCATCATGCAGGGCTGTGGCTAATTCCAGGATGGCATCAGGGCTGAATCTGAAGATGCGATACACCTCCGATTCCCCCATGCCAAAGACGTTAATGCGCGTTCGGTATATCCTCTTCCGTGCCCTCCTACGTGCCTGTGGACACAGTAGTGCTATGACCATGGCTGCCCCTGGCATGTTGGCATACAGATGTGTTGTCCTGCAAGTGTGGTTGCTCAGCTTGTACGTAACGGTGCTGCTGCAGCTGCTCTCCAGCTGACATGTGCACGTCTGTTGCTGAGTTACACGTGCTTTATGAAGAATAGCCAGCGTCGGGCACAAGTATGTTCGTGAATCGCCGTCTCTCCCTCATTTGCATATTTGAATACAAAATCAATGTGTGCGCCAGATGCGTCCAGCGTAAATATGCGCCCACGGTGTGTGTACTAGCTATGACTAAGCACTGAAGCTACAGTGCGAAATGTTAGCTTTTGTTCCAATTTTTTTGCTGTGGCATGTTTATTTTTGTGATCGATTTTAATTAAAAGAACATTTTTGGAGTGCGGCTTTCCAAGTTCTCTTCGTATTTTTGCGCCCACGATACGCCGGCATAGGCAAGTTACGTTGGACGAATTAAGCCTATTTTCAGGCGTATCTAGATTTGTGGGCACGGCGCACAGATACGACGGCGCATATTTACACTTACGCGGCGCATCTCGAGATACGTTGGCGTAAGTGCTTTGTGAATCCGGGCCTATGTTTCTGACTGCATATCACATTTGCAGGCTCTGCAATGCCAGGACAGTAGACACACCAACAAAATGATCACTTTGTGGACTGTAAACAACCCAAGGTATTTTTTTTTTAAGAGACATGATGAGTGTTTTGAATTTATTTATTTTTTTCCATACATTTTTGGAAAATGCAGAAACTTTTAGCACACAAAGTTGTCAATTTATTCGGATATTTCTCACACACCGCTGTGTGCTGTGCCTCCCATGGAGATACCATTTGTATGAGACTTTTTTTTCAATGTTTGGACCGATTATCTACCTGACATTTTATCTTGTGTATCACAAAAGTCAACAACCAACATTGTATCAAGAACAGTGTTAGTTATGCTCACCTCTGTATGTGGTCAATGAATGAAGCTAAAAAGCTGGAAATAGATGTTTTTTTTTTTCCTTTCAGCCAAAAAGCTGAGTGGAAACAAAAAAAAAGAAAGAAAAATCAAAGAGATTCCTCCATCCAGTGAGGTAGATGGAGGAATTCTCTCGCCACCAAGATGTATTTTTGACAGGGGGATGTTTGACCATTCTTCCAGAAGCATATTTATAAGGTTAGGTATTGATGTTGGACAAGGAGGCCTGGCTTGCAATCGCTCTTCTAATTCATCCCAAAGGTGTTCTATCGGGTTGAGGTCAGGAATCTGTGCAAGCCAGTCAAATTTTTTCACCCCAAACTCGCTCATCCATGTCTTTATGGACCTTGCTTTGTGCATAGGTGGTAAGACAATTCTGCAATGACGAAAACAAATCTACAAACACCTATGTTAAAATTTGAGACAAGTATATACAGTGGGTAAAAGAAATATTGAACACATCACCATTTTTCTAGGTAAATACATTTCTAAAAGGTGCTATTGACTACAGTCATATGATAGCTCAGGATACTTAAGAATAATTTTCTGTGAGCCTTAAGGCCCTATACACACAGGATTGGATATTCCAACAACAGTTGTCCGACGGATGTGTTCTGAATGTCTGTGTGTTCCAGGGGACAAATTTTGTCGGAATTTCCAAAAACAAATGTTGGCTGTGCATGCTCTCAAATTGTCCAACAACAAATGTGTTCCGTCGGATTATCTGATCGTGTGTACACAAGTCTGTGAGACTAAAATGCAAAGTACAAACACATATGCTCCGAACCATATCACAACATTAGCAAAAGTTGCCCAAAGAGTGGCCCTAATGGGCAGAAAAAAAACACGTAGTTTCACAGACAATGCCCTTCGGGAAAAAAAATCCATGGATTTGTCCAATGGAAGCTGATCGTGTGTATGAGGCTTAAAGACACATTTTCATTTACTGTCATGGGAGTGGTTCTCTCCGCTCCTCTGTCAGTTGAGAGAGGAGATGTGTCTATTGGGACTGAAAGTCCGGAACAAGGGAGAGTGTTTAATAGTGTTGAGGCAGCTCTCGGCCTCCCTATGGTGTCTGTTACTTATGTTGTGACCACTCCTGGTACTGTATACTGTACACCTATTTTGTTACTGTCTTTTTTGTTATTTTCATTTGTTCTCTTTTTTTTTTAATCCACTTTATTATTTTCCTTTTCTTATTTCATACATAGATATGCCTATTCGGCATCCATTGCAATACATTATACAACATTTTTACATTCACATGATATTTCAATGTACATCTCTTTATTTTTAAATCCCAACCCCTCCCCCCCCCATCCTCTGCACTCTACATAGAGAATCTATCGATACTTGCATCTTCCAACCAGGAATGCCAAATCTCCTCAAATTTACCCTCTGCTTTCCTTTGTTTGTAGGCCAGATGTTCTCTACCCAACAGGGAGTTAACATACGCAATCCATTGCTTCCCTGTGGGGACCCCCGAGGCCATCCAATAACGTGCAATGAGCTTTCTTGCCAAGTACAGCAATCTTGTTATCATATAATACTTTCCATTTGTATACTCTCCAGGGTCAATGGCCCCTAACAAGTTTCACACTATACCTTTAGTGCTTAGTCAGCCATGACTAAGCACTAAAGGTAGTGTGAAACGCGTCGGTTGTACAGTTTGTGGCTGTGTTTGTATGTATTTTGCTGATTTTTATTAAATAAAGACAACTTTTCTGGAAGTTCCCTGGAGTGCAGCCATCCAAATTTTTTCTCTGCTATTCTTCCTATTGCTACGTGCACTGCCGGCACCCTGGTGTCCCGAAGATTCCTCCTGATTGAGGGTTTGCAGCACCCACCTGGAGCGGTGATTTCCTTCTTTCCCCCCTAACAAATATACCTGGGGATCCAATGGAACTGGTACCTGTGCTACTCTAGTAATACACTGGGATACTTCCTCCCAGTACCTGTGAAGCTTTGGGCATCTCCAAATTAAATGTATGAAGCACTTTGGGCACATAGGGGTATCTCTTCTTCCCCATCTGTGTAGTTGTGGCGCTGTTCTATAAGCCCTGTGTAGGATAAAAAGTTGCAACAGTTTGTGAGAGGCAGAGACGGACACCACCCGGACAGATTCAAGCACCCTCTCCCACTGGTCTCCGTCTATCTTCCCAATGTCTTCTACCCATTTCCTACGGCTTCTAAGGGAGGAATGGTTCTGAATTGTTATTAGCAGTCCCTCATATATTTTGGTTATCAGTCCTCTCCGAGCATCTGCTTGCAGAACCGCCGTCATCAAAGGTGACGGTGATGTTACCATCAGCGATCGTGTTTGTTGTTGTCTCTGTAGAGCATGCCGTAGCTGGAGATACTGATAGTAGCCCCACGGGGCTAATTGGTATTCCCTACACAGCTGTTCGTAAGTTTTCAGTACCTCACCCTCGTATAGCTGCGAAAAGAACCAGATTCCCCTCTTTTTCCAGTAAGTGAAGCCTGCTAGATCCTGTAGCTCTGCATATCTAGGATTGTTCCATATTGGAGTGAATGGTAACACACCCTCTGTCCCCAAAATCTTCCGTAGCTCCCCCCATACCTTTTTGAGGAGGGCTCCTGTGGGTGCTGAATGTGGCATTCTGGGCAAGCCCATCTCAAGATGGGAGGCTGCCTTTAATGAGGGAACCGTACTGATCAAGTTTCTATTCGGATCCTCCTTCTTCCCGTCCCCATCCTGTCAGCTGTTGTATCCGAGAGGCCAAAAAATAAATTTTGGGGTGTGTGACCGCCAGTCTCTCCCCCCCCCCCCATCCTTTCCATATTGTAGAGTTGTTAAACTAATCCTAGCTACCTTTTTCTTCCATATCAGCTCCCGCATCTGGGTGTCAATTCTTTTGAACCATTTGTTCGATATCCACATCGGTGAATTATGGAAGATATATCGGAGTTGTGGAGCCCATACCATTTTTATTAAGTTGGCCCTACCACCAATAGGGGGAGTTTGCAGCTGTTACATTTCTCTCTTTGTTTTGCCAGTAGTGGACCCAGATCCAGCTGAAGGTATTCCAGCCGTGTCCAGGGAAACCTCCACACCCAGATAGCAAAACCTACTTGATATAGTAACCTGCTCTGCTCCTACAGGTAACTGTTCCCTCAACGGATCTATAGGCATCAATATTGATTTGGAGCAATTTATATTAAACCCAGAGAAGCCTACAAATTTGATGCTGCCGTATCACCCAAATATATAAGTATATCATCTGCAAATAGGGAAATTTTTTCTTCCCTCTGGCCCCTGCAAAACCCAACCACCTTCGATGTAGTTCTAAGCAGTATCGCCAAGGGCTCAACTGCCAAGACGGACAGCAGTGGGGATAACGGACATCCCTGACGGGTGCCTCTATGTAGCTCAAATGGGAGGGAGAGGTTATTGTCGACTCGGAGTCTAGCTCTAGGTTTGGAGTAAAGCACCTTTACCAATGCTATAAACCTACTCCCCAATCCAAACCTAGTTAACATTTCCAAGAGGTAGGGCCACTCCACACTATCGAATGCTTTAGTAGCATCCAGTGACAGAATAGCCCTACCCCCTGGATTATCCACCAGCACCTGCAAGTTCATATATAGTCTTCTCATATTATCAGCCGTAGAATGGTTAGGTATAAAGCCAGACTGGTCTCGATGCACCAGCCTGTCTATAACCTGTGATAACCTTTTGGCCAAAATTTTTGCTAGAAGTTTGACATCCGTATTTAGTAAAGAAATTGGACAATATGCCATTTGTTCTCTTACAATGCTTCCAAAAATAAAGGTTATTTAAAAAAATAAAAAACCAGTGCCATTGACATAAAATTTTCACCACGTCGCTAGCAGTCTATACATACAAACAAACCAAAACAATTATTATTCTGAACTTATGTTCAGAAATTAAGTTATGTGTAATAAAATGGAACGACACAGGAAAAAAGTATTGAACATGCTAACTGAAATGCATTTTTCAGTATGTGGTGAAAATTGCCAGTGCTGGAGTCTCATAAACATTCTATTTGGCATCCTGTTTCCCCTTTGCAGCCTGGGGAACTGGTGTGATCTTACAGGGATCCAGAGATGGTTGGGAACCAAGAATATCTTGGTACATTTTTCCATTCATCAATGCTATGAAGTTTGCCAGCCCCGCACCATCATGTTCCAATGTCCAACCTTCACTCTTGGTATGGTGTTTTTGGGGTGATGTGCAGTGCCTGATGTGTATTTTGGTATCCAAAGAGTTACATTTTGGTCTCATCTGACCAGACTATATTCTCCCAGTATTTCACAGGTTTGTCTAAATTTTGTGTAGCAAACATTAAATGAGCTTGAACATGCTTTTTTTCTTCAGCAATGGAGTCTTACATGGTGAGCGTGCATACAGGACATGGCGGTTAAGTGAATTATCTATTGCAGTCGTCATCAACCTTGTCCTGCAGGGCCCACTAACAGGCCAGGTTTGCAAAATAACTGAAATACATCGCAGGTGAGATCATTTGCTGCTCAGTGATTGCAGTATTCCAGTCTGCATCTCCCCAAGGTAATATATAAAACCTGGCCTGTTAGTGGGCCCTGCAGGAATGGTTGATGACCACTGATCTATTGTACAGTTTTACCTGCTAATACCCAGTCTTTCTGAAGCTCTCCACAAATGTACTTTGGCTCTTGAACAACTCTTCTGGCAATTCTTCTGGCAATTCTTTTCACTGTCAAAAATCTTGCCAGGTGCACCTGGTCGTGGCTGCTTTATGATGAAATGATGTTCTTTCCACTTCTAGATTATGGCCCCAACAGTTATCACTGGAACATTCAGAAGTTTAGAAATCATTCTGCAACCAATGCCATTAGTATGTTTTGCAACAAGAAGGGTGTGAATGTCTTGAGGGCGCTCCTTGCTTTTACCCATCATGAGGTTTCTTGTGTGACACCATGGTAATGAAACACATTTGTATAGGCCATCAGTTGACTGACCCAGCTGATACTTTGAACAAGGGGCAGGATTGTTTGTAAGTGTGTTCCATGTTTTCCCTGTGTCATTTTATTACACATAACTTAATTTATGAACTTATATGGTTTAGTTTATTTGTATGTATGAGTTGCATGGAATGTTACAGACATGTGGCGAAAATTTTCAGGTAAATAGCACCTTTTAAATTATATTAACCTAGAAAAATGGTGACGAGTTTAATACTTATTTTATGTATGCTCTGCTAAATAAAAGATGAATAATCTGTGGGATCTTTCCCCACCAGTGGCCTGGACTTTCTCTAAATGGTATAGATCTTGGACTGTCTTATAACACCATCAAAGTTCCAGTTTCAGTACTGTCACAGATATACACTTGGGCATTCAATGCCAAGTCATAGGAATGTAAACATTGGGAGTATTTAGCCAGGCTTCACAAGTAACAGAAAAGACTTGCGGGTAGGGCATTTGCATTTTTTTTCACTTAACACGTTCAAAATCTGTATTTTTTTTTCATAAAAAAAATAAAAAAAAAGTAGTACTTAGGCTTCCATTGAGAGTTTTTGCCAAATATAGTATCAAAATTCCATTTGGATAAGGAACAGACTATCACTGTTGTTCACAGCACTCAATTAAAGAGGAGAAACTCTGGCATAATTTGGATATGGTCTTTTTTCAGCTGTTTTTTTACAGCTGAAAAACTCTTCTTACTAGGGTTTTTTTTTTTTCTAGCCAGAAAACGCTAATAAAAGGCTGTGTGTGCATGGAGACACAGGATAACATGCTGGGGAGTTTACTGGCTGCAGAAAATAAATAATTACTATAACCAAAGCCAAAAACAGCAGCTGTAAAAACATCCAGTATGCAAGACATGAGGCGGGTGTGCCGACCTTTACTAATTGTCAATCCCACCTGCAACTTGATTTTAAAAAATAAAAATAAATATAGAATACTTACCACAGTAACATTTTATATTTAGAGTCATGATTGTTGCAGGATATGCAATATCTGAACCTGAGGTCTTATTAGAAAGCCGTATTTATTTTTCATATACTTGTACCTGCTTAAAGCAATACTGAACATAGATTTTATAATGAGGGCATATATGATTTCTTGAAACGTATTAATACATTTTATTCAGACAAGCAGATAAACTTGTATTACAACAGAGCTTTAAACAGCAGGATTAAAGACTGCAGCACTCCAGGGAGCACAGGCAGATATGTACATTTACATGAAGACCAATAGTGATACACTTCACATCTGATCATTTTCAAGTTAAAAAACAAACTTGACTTGAAGTACATGAACTAATGCATTTTCTTTAGGCCATGACCAGCATGAAAACTAATTAGAACAGAGGTACTAAACAGCAATGTTGCTTGCCCAAGTACAGCAATATGCTGCATTTAAGGATTAAAATCAGATTCTAGTGTAGTGTTAGCAGGGAGCCCTTAAAGAAAAAAAAGGAATGTTACCCTTTTTCTCATATAACAACACACACCTCCTGAAAGGAAACTATTCATATATGTTAAGAAAATGATGGGAGAATTATTATTATTTTTTTTATAAAAACCCCTTTGCAAATAATACTGGAAATTATTACAATGGTAAGGAACAGTGTTCTGGACAAAATTCACTGTAGGGCACAGTCCGTGGATACTAAAACCGTGCTACTGCATAAGACCCAAAGCCACTTTACCTCCTATCCATAATATGGGCTTCAGCATAAGAAAATCTGTTATGGCACAGCACATGTACAGTTCTCCATATGCCATCACTTTAGTACTAGATCCTGCAGTGAAAGATGTAGGAAGTGAACCTATGGGTTATATCAGGGCAATGTAGGCTACAAGTTTCCCCTCTAGTAGATAGAAGTTACTCGTTATTCAGTTCAAGTTTGACATCGCAGGAAGACAGAAGATTTAAGGCTTTGGTGGCAATCCTCTGAGAGTTTGTGATTCCTCCTCCCTACTAATGTAGAACAGGAAAACAATTCAAAGGCGCTAGACAACACTGTCTTGGGTTAGAGTTCTAGGTGGCCTTTATTAGTAGGTGGAGGATGCAGTGCTCATGGCATCATCAGCGAGTTTGGTGTTAGCAGGGTGTATACTGGCAAAATACTTCACATCATTATCATAATCCATCTGTAAAGCCACAATTGTCTGCTCCACAGCTTCCTGATGTGAATTGGCAGCAGTCAAAAAGTATTCTGGAAAGAAATAAAAAAAAAAATGTAAATTGTAAGAAATAATCTAGTGAAAAATATATTTGAATCTAAAATTGACGAATACAGCAAAAAATACAATACTGCTAAGAGTTTTAATTGCTCACAGTATAGATAGGACAGTGACCACCATTTTCGACACTGCTGAGCTCACCACTCTGTTTTGTTCTCCCTCATTTCATTAAATGAAGCTTCTTTAACAAAAGAGTGAATGAAAAACAAAAAGCCTTGTGCTGGGAGGCCTGGTACTGTCCAGTAGGTGAAGCTACATGACCAGGAGGTTGGATGGTTGATGGTGAGCAAAGTCACTAAAAGCTGGCAGTAGAATCCAAGACTTAAAAGTGCCATTAGACCCAGATTACGAAAAACGCTCATTAAATTATATAAATTATATAACAAAGTCTGCATACTCACAAAGCCGCTAATCATTAGTTTTGTGTAGAATGAAACATACCCGATTGATTCTGCATTCACCTGTACCTTCTATCTTCCCTGTGTACATTACAGGACACTTTAAAATTCATAAACTAGTTGGGTTTATGATGCTACCTTCAGGTCAATAGTCCAAGTTAAGCGACACCCCGCGAGAAGGGTTTCAACAAGAGATGGAAAACGATAGGTCTCTGAAAAAGTAAGGCCAAGATATGCCTTTTGGTGTTATTTAAAGCCAGACACATCTCCACACCATTTGAGAAGAGCAAAAAAGCACTCTATGACTACATGTCTGGGATGAAACAAGCAGAACACCAGGTGGAAAAGGCTTTCCATGTATGGTGGTACACCCTTATCCTTCAGGGCTTGGGCTTTAAACAGCTGTGCTGTCAAAGCCAGCAACCATAAAGCAGGATGAAAGATTAGCTTTAACCAATCTGCCAAGAGGTTTACAATGTTTGCAGTCCATGTTCTTTTTTGCCAAGCAGGGTGCGATCAGAAATCACTGGAATGCCTTCCACCTTTCTCCTGGGCACGAGGCGAGAAAAAAGCTGTATGGATGGGATAAAGCAGGGAACTGTTCCCAAGCAGTCCCCAGGGCATCCATTGCAAATGCCTGAGGATCTCTGTTCTGGGACACAAGTCTGTCTAGTATGTTGCTGGATCGGGATGCTAAAGAAGCCCCCAACCAGATCTTTGCAAAAACCTCTAGATGAAAGTCTTTAATCCCCCGATTCAGCTGCTGACAGGTGGCAAAGTCTGCCTGCAACTTACCATGCTGGGAATGTGCACAACAGAGGGTAGCAATGTAATGTTATGCTTAAGACAAGATCATGCTTCTTTCAGAGCAGTACAACTTCTTGTCCCTTCCTTGTTGTTGCTGAATAGCAGTGGCCCCATAGACAGAGATTTGGCTGGTTCTACTACACTGAAGTTCCAGGATGTTTGTCAGAGTAGCATAATTTGCCACCAAACATGTTCCCTGAACTTAGAGATTCTCTAGAAAAACATCCACAGCCAGGCTGGCATCCATCATCCACACCTTCCAATTCATCTGAAGAAAGATCTCTCATCATACAGCATGAGAGTGAATATCTACCGTTGGAGAGCCGACAGTCTAATGCAGACAGTATATTGATCTAAAGAGTTCTGGAGAAAACCTGGGCATACGGGACTGAATCAAAGGCTGCAACCATCTTGAGCATCCTCATGCTAGCCAGCATTGAGGGCCTTTTCAACAACCCTGGGACTGAAAAGACAAGCATTTCTCCTGCAGAAGCAGCACCTGGAGCCATGTCAAAGTCTAAGCCGAAATACGCCAAGACCCTGTGTCAGAACCTAAACTGAATTTTGAAAAGCACCCAAATCAAGATTTTTAGGTCTGTGTGGTCTGCTGAACATTTGGTGTAAGCCTCTTGAGGAATTTACTCCCTGAGAAGCAGGTCAACTAGGTATCCCATGGTAACCCCAGATCCAGAGCCAACACCTTGGTAAACACTCTGGGGGCTGGGTCAGACCAAAAGGCAATACCCCAAATTGGTAATGGTGATACTACACTGCGAATTGCAGAAGCTGTTAGCAAGGCTGAAAAATAGGGAGGTGAGGGTAAGCATTCTTGATATCCACTGACACCAGGAAATCTCCCTAATAAAGCAAAGGAATGGACCAACCGGTACCCTCAGGAACTTGACACTCTTGAGGTGTCTTAAGATGGATGTCTCCATTTGGCTTCGGAACCATGATCAGTTTAGAATAGAAGCCATGCTCCTTCACTGTGAAGAATGGATCTGGAGGACTTAGGGCACCAGTTGTTACAGAACTAGAATGTAGGCTTCTGCTTGGAGTCCAAGGTTTGCTACTCATTAACAGGAACTTGTTTTAGATTCAGAGAGCATCAGTTTCTGACAGGTCATCTTCACCGTCTTGTTTAGGGGTAAAAGTATGCTTCTCCCCATATTCACCTTCTGGATGAAGGCAGTCAGGGATGGACCAAAGCACTTCCCCTTAAAGAGCAGAGAAACTCCATGCTCTTGAGTAAACTGACAGATGGTGGGTCCCCACAGAGAATACACTTTGCTTAAACGTTGAGGGTTTGGCAAACTGCCACTGCAGCCTGTAGAGCTGTTCCTACCAGAGAGGACTCCTCCCTAAAGAGGGCCTCCAACCCCTGATTTATATGGCTTAAAGTGGATGTGAACCCCATTCATGAAATTTGAGCTGGGCACACATCTGCAGTATTTTCTAATTTCTCTTCAAAGCCCCAAGTTCTTCTGTTATCAGCATGATGATGGAGAACATGTCAGAACTGTGATGAAACCAGGCTGAATGTTGTGACAGGGTGGGTGCTATAAAAAGATTAGCAGCAAGCTAGTCAATTCACAGCACAGCTCTGCATTGATTCTTTCTATTTCTGCCTATGTGGAGAGGGGGTGTATGTCTTTCCTCCGATCAGCTGTCTCACAGTGTATGGCAAGAACTCACACCCACTGGTGAATCAGGATTTTTTTTTAGCACTTTCTAAACAGTATATAAAGCTGAAGACAGCAGATATACATGTACAAATTATGTAGGAGGATTTGTTTAATTCCGGTGTACCATCTGAAGCTGTCCACTGGGTATATGTGAGGGTTTACATACACTTTGAAGATCAGAACCTCATCCACCAAGGTCTAATTTAAGTAGAAAATGGCCAAGTCAACAGCTGGAGAACCTATTTTTTGTACAATTCATCTCCAAGGGCTACTGCTTGGCAAAAAGATTCAAGAGGTGAAAATACCTTCTACAGGAAACCCCAAACAACATTCATCACCTCTTGCAAGTAATGGTGTAGTTGAAATGATTTTGGAATGTTGTAGTAGCCACCAGATCCCAAAACGAGTGACTTTTGGGGTAGAGGATTTGAGCAGAGGCAACTTTAAGTTGGTGTTCGCCAAGAAGCCCATAGAGGTCTTTTTTTGTCTGCAACAGCCCCAGATCTTGAGATTCCTCATAGGAAGACTCATCTACAGAGGATTACAAAGCCCTGACAGCCTCCTAACCTTTCTTGAGGATTTTCCTCCTGCAAAAGGGGAGGAAAGGAAGAAGAGGAGTTTACACATTTCACAAGCCAGAATTGGCTGCAGAAAATTACTCCCTTGACACATAGGAAAGAGGATTGTGCCCCTACAAAACGTAAAGACTAAACTGGTTTAGACAGTTACTGCAGGGAAATGGTGGTGCCAATCCCACTTAGGAGGTTTGAGCAGCTACCTTACTGATATGACGGAGCCGTCACTTCAGTAAAACCAGTGCTTGAATGAGAAGGAGCGCACAGTGTCCAAAAAATGCAACTCTTGGTTGGAGATTACAAGTGTTTATTAAAACTGTGAGAACGTACAGTTTGAGCCAATGCATTTGGAATGGAGGGGCTGCTTACCCTTCTTCAGGGCTAGCGTACAAACATAATACACTGCTCAAAAAAAAAAGGAAATCGGATCTCAACAGGCAAAAATATCATGCTGGATACCTATACTGATATGGACTGGGTAAGGTGTTAGGAATGAAAGGATGGCACATAATTTGATGGAAATTAAAATTATCCACCTATAGAGGGCTGAATTCAAAGAGACCCTGAAAATCTAAATGAAAAAATGCAAAACTAGTGAAAAACAGTCAGGAAAGATGAGTAGGGAAAACAAATGTCAGACACCTCCACCTGAAAAAACATTTAGGTTTTGGAGGTAGTTTCATTGTTGCCCATCTAGTGCACCTGTTAATTTCAATTAACAGCAAAGCAGCTGAAATTGATTTAACAACCCCCTCTGTATACACCCCTCCCCCTCTGCTACTTAACTGACCAGATCAATATCTCAGGAGTTCTGATTCAAAAGGTTCCTTTAATTTTTTGGAGCAGTGTATATAATCAGTATTTCAAGTTGATCGCTAAAACAAAGACGTCTATCACTAAAGCAAAAACTGTACATGGTAAAAGCAAGCATTATACTTTTCTTTACTAGCAATAGCGGTGATCAGCCATTTTTAGCGGAATTGCGGCGGACAGATCGGACACCTGACATTTTTGACACTTTTTTGGGAACCAGTGACATTACAGTGATCAGTTCTAAAAATATGCACTGACATTGTACTAATGGCACTGGCAGGAAAGGGGTTAAAAGGGGGTGATCAAAGGGTTAACTCTGTTCCCTCAGTGTTTTTCTAAGTGTGTGTGTGTGTGTGTGTGTGTGTGTGTGTTGCCTGGAACGCCACACAGATCAGTCTTCCTGCATAGTACAAATACAGGATCCATGTGTGATCCCCTGTCAGAACAGAGATCTGCTTTGTTTACTATGGCAGATCCCCGTTCTGTCACTGCGGGGAACGATCACGGGCAGCCATAGAGTCCGTCAGATCCGCTGATTGGCTCTCCTGCTGGCCAATTTGCGTGCACCCCCACAGATCGCAGTGTACGAGCCAACGTACAGCTATGGCGATTTGCGCAGCTGAGCCAACCTGCCATAGTATAACTGCGACGGCTGGTAGGCAAGTGGTTGATGTAGAGATCAAACCAAATGCGATTATGATCAAGAGAAACCATGTTTATTGAACTTATTCAAGTAGGTACATAGCTAAATGTAATCCTATACATACATAAAATCAATAAACATAAATCACTCAACAAATATAATCCATGAAAAAAATAATAATAATAAAAAACATTCAAGCCTGTGTAAGGTCGTGGCTTGCTAATGGTTAGTAGGCCTTTAATATTCTATAGGGGAGTGGCCACCCAGCTGAGATGTCCACACAAGCCAGAAAACCTCATCCCCCACAGGGCCTTCAGGGACTCGACTTTACCCCCAGGGGTATCACAGTCCTGGACCTGTAATGAACCCTGCCAGTAATGTCACCGAATACATAATACCCTAGAGCAGGGGTGTCAAACTGGCGGCCCTCCAGCTGTTCCGAAACTACAAGTCCCATCATGCCTCTGCCTGTGGGAGTCATGCTTGTAACTGTTAGCCTTGCAATGCCTCATGGGACTTGTAGTTTTGCAACAGCTGGAGGGCCGCCTGTTTGACACCCCTGCCCTAGAGAGATCGCTGTCCACAGGATCAAGCACTGACCGGCTTGCATGTGGGATCCAGGTCTCTTGGTCTTTTAGTCACAGGTGACCAATCTATATAAAGCCCTGGCTCAGCAAGGGTGTTCACAGTAGGCCGTGAAATAAGGAACTAAGCTCACAAAATAAGATCTTCAGACATCTGTATGTAGGTACATCCATCACTTAAATACACTAGCTAAAAACTGTATTAGCGAAATGCATTACGGTGGATCTGATTGTCTGACGTTATTACGATTACCAGGCGGAATTAAAGTGGAACGTATTCTGGCTCTTGTGACAGGTGGAGTAGTTGCGATCCTTATACGTTGTTAAGCTTGACAGTCTGTGCCTTTCAAGTTCACAGGCACCAACAAATGTGACTGCACTGTGTTTTGACATTTTTGATACATTTTTCTTTGTTTTTTGTGAGGAGCCTTTTGGTTTCTTTCTTTTTACCCTGTGAGTGGAGCCCTGTAAGTCTGGGAAAGAGTGCTATTGGAACTATATACTATTTGTACTTTTATTTTATGAGTGGAGTACAATTTACGGAAGGTGGATTGAACACTGTGGTCTATTTGTACTGATATTTGGGCATACGTTTAGTTATTTGTGTTATTAGCACTGATTTACATTGTTTCAATTATACTGCCCTTAACCACTTCAATATAGGACACCCTTTCTGCCCAGGCCAATTTTCAGCTTTCAGTGGTCTAACATTTTGAATGACAATTGCGCCGTCATGCTACACTGTACACTAATTTAATTTTTATCATTCACCCCCCCCCCCCCACAAATAGAGCTTTCTTTTGGTGGCATTTGATCACCTAAGCGTATATTGATTGGTTTGCGCAAACGTTATAGCGCCTACAAAATAGGAGAAAGATTTATGGCATTTTTATTTTATTACTAGTATGGCAGCGATCTGCGATTTTTATCGAGACTTATATTGCATCAGGCACATCGGACACTTGACACTACTTTGGGACCATTGGACTTTATTATGGCGATCAGTGCTATAAATATGCACGCTTACTGTAAACATTTCACTGGCAGGGAAGGAGTTAACACTAGGGGACGATCAAGGGGTTAACAGTGTCCTAGGGAGTAATTTTAACCGTGGGGGAGGGGACTGACTTGGGGAGGTGACCGATCGTTGTTCCAATATACAAGGAACACACGATCAGTTCTCTTAAATGACAGGTCGACGCAGATCCACGCCCCTGCTCTGACGAGCAATCGCGGGTGTTCGGCAGACATCTTGGCCACCGGGCACACACATCGGCTCCCAAGTGACGCGGCGGCGTGTGCCCCCTATACCAACGGGAAGCCGTGGACGTCATATGATGACCGCCCCCAAGGAGAGACAGAGTGTTCCTGCGGGCATCATATGACAATGCGCGGTAGGGAAGTGGTTAATAATTTGCATACAAGTTTGGTCATTAGCGCTGCCTTACTTACACTTTAATTTTATTAATTTGTGTTATTCATGTGAAAAAGATAGCAGCTTGGATAGGTAAATATACTGAGTGTACCGTTGTCTGACATTTATTGTGATTTGTGTGTTGCGGTTTGTCGTAAAATTTGTGGCAAAAAACGCACTGCGTTTTAGATGCCTTCAAAAATAAATGGCACCCGAATATTCGTTTGGCAATTTCAGATCACTTGCTAAATTGAAGCGAGATCCAAAAACATCAAATGTGAACGGAGCCTAAGAAAGTGGAGGTAAATAGGACCTCTATGTTGCAGTAAATTGTTGTGTCGTACATGTAATTATTGTGTTGCATCCGAGACAATTTAGCAAAAAAAAAAAAAGTCACTGGATCCAAGGTTTGCATAAGGCCCCTTTCACACGTGCGGAACGTATGTCCGCTTTTTCATCCATCTGTTTGCGGATGAAAAAGGGACATACATGGGTCCCTATGTGATTGCGGGTGTCAGCGGATGAACATCCGCTGACACCCGTAATCGTCCGCCTCCGCAAACATCCGATTTTGCAGACGGAAGAAAATCCAATTTTTTCTTCCGTCTGCAGAGCGGATTGGATGAACGCGGACATACAGTTCCTGCACAGTGTGCAAAGACCGACCTGTTATCCGCCGGTTCAGCGGGGATATGCGGAGCGATCCCTGCTGAGGATACGGAGGCGGATCATTACTGATCCGCCCCGTGTGAAAAGGGGCCTTATTCTTTCAAGTATTCAAAGTATCTTCTTTGCCTGTAAAACGCTTCTTTTTCACAAGGAGATGCATGTGACAGTTCTACAACAGATTTATATATACAGGGACGTACATGAATCTGTCACAAACTTTACAGATTTCAAGGTGCAGATTTATGCAGTCTTCAAAAACTATAGGGAATGGGCAATACAGGTTTAGTCAAGTTTAATAATTTTGCACTAGACTCAAAATAAACTGAAGATTGAAGAAATTAATAATAATGATATGTTATACTGAGTCATAAGTGCTGGTAAATGTTTGGGGTTCAGGGGAGATTTGCATTGTTAGATTTGCATTGTATCCTGTTATTGCTCAGATATTCTGGACCTTTAAATCCTGACGTGATATGGTCTACTCATGTATTGTTTTGTTCACTGCAAAAGGGAATCCTCTATGCTTTATATTTTTTCTAAGTCTTCTAAAGCTGCTGGGAATTCTTAGCTTACCTTTCTCTAACAGTGTTTGCTTTAAGGTCTTTGCAAGGAGAACTCTAACATTTGGTACTCTGTCAGATGCAAGCTGCAGAAGATGAGGCATTAAATGCATAGCAAATTGCTCCATAGGAAGACAGTCACCCTCTATGAGAGCCTAGAAAAAAAAACAAAAAAAAAAGTATTAGTATGTTAAAGTGAAAATTCAACACCTATTATCCTGTAAGTGTCCTGCCTCTTAGGAGCAAAGAATATATTTCACAGTCTGTCATTATACACACGAATATGGCAACACTAAAGCCTGCATACTGTATAATTAAAGTGATATTAGACCCTCAGTTTTTAACAGAACTTTGAACAGCTCATTTAATCCCTTACCGAGTATGCAGAATAATCATCTTTGAAACCTTACTTCTGTTTCAGTTTACATGACAACTGCCCAAGGTATGCTTTTTCAGGGTGGCTCTTTTCTCTTGCAGCTTATAAAGCCAACCTTGCAGGTACAGACTAGTGTTGTGTCTCCTTACACTGTGACAGTCCATAGAAAAAACACACGGCTCTGTAGCCTAAAATGGCAAGGCACTGCCCTGCTCATACCACCTCCTCCCCCCATCTTCAAGCTAGCTAACTGGTTTGAAAATACACTGTCCACCGTTAAGTCTTTACTATGAGGAAGGGAAGTTCAGGGGGAAAAAAACAGAGAGCAGGAGCCAGCAGTATTGCAATCTGTAAACTACAAGTGTTGAGTAAGAATTTTAACAATGTGTACAATGTGTTGAGCTGAAAAAATACTGAGGGACTAATACTACTTTAAAATAATTAAAACAAGAAACACACTTAACTGAAATAGATTTTTCCATCATACTTGCCTGTAAAATCATTTTTTTTTTAGTACAACACAGGACACAGATTTAGGCTATTCCTTAATTACTGGGATACCCCAGAGCAATAGCCTCGAGGGGAGGGAGATACCATGCCAAAAAAATAGCCATCATACTTTATACAGCAGCCTGTAGTACACAATGGCTGAAAGCCGAATCCTCGGCTGCTCCAACATCCACCTGATAAAATCGTGTGAATATACATACACCGAAGACCAGGTAGCAGCCTTACAAATCTGATACCCGATTACGAAAAAGCCCAGGAGGTTCCCACACCCCTGGTAGAATGAGCTCCCACCCTGTAGGGAGGAGTCGTACGTTTCAGACCATTGGCATGAATGACCAATTGGCAGACCCAATGGGCAATGAAAGCTGTCTGCCCCTTCTTGGATCCTTCTGGTAAAACCAAAAATTAGTCAAATTCTTGGATCTCTTGCAGATCTAGACAAACTGACTGGCCGCATTATGTCCAAGGAATGCAGTCACCTTTCTTCTGCTGAACGAGGCAGAGATAAAAAGCAAGGCAAAATGTCCCGATTCAAATGAAGGGCCAACACCATCTTTGGCAAGAATAGGATACACCACCACCTTGTCGTGGTGAAGGATTAAGTATGGTTCCCTGCACAAAAGAGCCGCCACCTTCTAGCCGAGGTGATGGCCATCAGGAAGGGCAGCTTACGTGACAGCAAGACTAATGTAATTTCCTTGAGAGGCTCAAATGGCTGTTTCTGTAAAACAGACAGCACCAGGTTTAAGACACAAAGACACATAGATGAGCTAATGGGGGGAAGCAAACGAGTTGCTCCCTGCATAAAGGTTCGGACCAGCGAATGGGAGGCTGAAGGCCTTTGGAAGAATACAGACGAGGCCGAAATTTGACCCCTGATTGTACTCAAAGCCAATCTGATTTCCACCTGGCGTTACTGAAGCAAGAGCGCAGAAGGGCGGAAGCCGCCTGGAAAAGAAGCTCTTCAGATGAGAACCTCTCCATCTACAAGGCAATAACAAGAAAATACCACAAAGAAATCATCAAAGCCAAGAAAAACTATTTTTCTGAGGCCATCAACAGCGCCCTCAACCGCCCCCGCAAACTCTTCAAGCTGGTCACTCAGACCATGAATCCAGGATGTCTTGAAGCCCCCAATTCGGACACACAAGAATTTTGCAATGAATTATCGGATTACTTCATTAATCGAGGGAATCCGGCAAAGCATTCAGCAAAACAATCCCCCCCCCCCCCCCCGTAATTATTTACACACCACCTGCAGTAATTCACCACAACCAGGTAAGTTCACACTGGAACCCATCTCTATCCATGCCACTAAAAATATCATCGGTACTTTGCGTAACAGCACTGCGCCGAATGATATCATCCCCACCAAACTTCTGAAGGAATGCGCTGACATCCTGGCACCTCCTATCACCTATCAGCTTATTAACCAATCTTTCAGGGAGGGCACAGAGCAAGGTCTGTAGCCAGACAGAGAGCTAGGCCTTGTAGCCAGAGAGAGAGAGAGAGAGAGACAGAGAGAGACAGAGAGAGACAGAGAGAGACACAGAGAGACACAGAGAGACACAGAGAGACACAGAGAGACACAGAGAGACACAGAGAGAGAGAGAGAGAGACAGAGAGAGAGAGAGACACAGATAAGGATTTAAAAACTACAGACAAAAATGATGAGAAACAAATGGCAGCCAAGACATTGTCCATAGACATGCCTGATGTCCCCTCAGCCAACATGCTCAGAGATTGCTTATCTCACCTGGAGAGGGATTTTGTACACTCCAGAGAGCAGCTCCAAAGACAGTTAGGAGACAATGGAAATGCAAATGACCGTCTGAGGGAAGAGCTGAACACACTCAAGTCTGCCCTACTAGAAATACGATCTACAATGCAACAACTACAGCAAGATAACACCCAGTTAAGAGAAGAGATAAATATACTCAAATCACAGAGGATGCCCCACAATCAGGAACCTGAACTAAAAGGAATAGTCTGTACAGACAAAGTGCCCATCAACAAACAGACGGGTGAGATCCATCAACCTCTTAAAATTAACATTCCAAAGCCCAGCAACAGCCAAGACAACTGCAAAAATCCAGAAACTCCAAACAAACCATCAAACCACAAGAACAGGCAACAAAATCCTGAAATTGTCTTAATAATAGACTCAAACGGGAAATACCTCAACACTAAACGGCTCTTCCCAGGAACAAGAGTCTCCAAAATTCACTGTTTCACAATTGAACAGGCAACAGGAGTCATCAACGATCCATATTTCACTAACCCCAAACATATCATCATACACACGGGCACAAACAACATCCAGGAACAACCGCAAGTTATTGTGGACAAATTATTCCAACTAACAGAGACTGCCCAACAAAAATTTCCACAGTCCAAAGTAATTCTGTCCTCCCTTCTTCCAAGGAGGGACGTGTCAAACAACATAATCCAACAAATCAACGCAGAGCTGGCAGACAAAACCAGGTCAAAGCCTTCCATTCACCTGGCAGAACACCACTCTATAATGACCCAACATCTCTATGACAACAAACATCTGAACAAACAAGGGGTCAGTCACCTGGCAAGAGCATTCAAAGACATTGTTCTTGAGAGAACTCACAACCCTGAACATGGCACAAACCATTCTCAGACAGACAGAATTACAACTGCAAGACACCAAACCTCACCACTAATGCAATACAACAACAATACACCCAGCCAAAGAACTGGACCACGAAGATGGCAAGAATGGAAACCACCCACCTCAAGAAGGATATCAAGACAACAACAGAGCAGAGAAAAGGAGGAGGAGAAGATAATAACCCTCCTCAACACATTATGCAATGATGTGACTGAGCTAAAAAAGCAAAAAAAGACAATAACAATCACCCATAAACCGGTTAATCCCAAGAAATTCACCCATTACAAGGTATATAAATATACAAACAAAAAATGACATCATTAGTAATTAGTAGCTGGAACATTCAGGGTCTGAACGCTTCAGCCTTCGGATCCAAAGTAGATGATCCAGATTTCAAGCAAAGACTATATGAGACGGACATACAAATCCTCCTAGAAACATGGACCAGGGCACAGGATAACCCATCAGTACCTACTGGCTATAGGGAATTCTCTGTCCCCGCACAGAAAGATAAAAACATCAAACAGGGTCGATGTTCAGGAGGAATACTAGTCTGGTACAAAGAGGAGCTACATGGGAACATCAATGCAATCAAAAAAGGAGAGAGCCACATCTGGCTAAGAATAAGCAGCTCCATCCTCACCTCCCAGTCTGATATATACCTGTGTGCAGCATACATTGCCCCAGCAGAGTCTCCATATTTCAGGCCAGACACCTATGAGATCCTACAAAATGAGATCACCCACTTCCAATCCCTGGGACAAGTACTCATATGCGGAGACCTCAATGCCAGGACAGGAAGGGAAAAGGACTATACAAGTTCTGATGGCAACACGTACATACTGGGCCATGCAAATTACGACCAGGAGTCCATACAGAATCAAAGAAACAGCTATGACTGTACAACCAATAAAAATGGAAGAAAATTGCTGAATGTGTGTCGCAGTCTGGGCCTCTACATCCTCAATGGCCGTACCCAGGGAGACTCTCTAGGAAGGTACACATTTAGCTCCCATGTAGGCAGCAGTGTGGTAGACTATGCCATCACAGATATGAACCCCACACTCATCAATGGTTTTACAGTCACCCCACAAACACACCTATCAGACCACAACCAACTACTGCTATACATCAAATCTTCCAGCAAACCATCACCGAAACTCCATCGGGCGTCTCTCCGCAACCTGCCACCATCATTTAAATGGTCCAAACATTCTACCACAAAATACAGAGAGGTAACTGACAGAACCGACATTAAAAAAAAAATTGAAAACTTCCAAAACACCACCTATGAGATAAGCCCACCAGGTGTGAACCAGGCAGCAAAGGACTTCCATAAACTACTACACACCATCGCAGAAACAGCCCAGCTGAGAAAAACCAACTATAAGAAACCATCCAACAAACAATCCAATAAATGGTTCGACAAAGAATGCAAAGCATTAAGGAACACCTTACGGACCGTCTCCAACAACAAACACACAGACCCTGACAATGCTGACCTAAGGATAGCCCATAGCACCCTACAGAAAAAATACAAACAAACCCTTAAAAAGAAAAAGCAAAACCTCATCTCCAAAAACCTACAACAGCTGGAAGAGGCACTTCAGGAAAATTCTTTCTGGGAAATATGGAAGAATATTGGCTCAGCACCCAGGAAAAACAATCTTCACATCCAAAATGGCGACATCTGGCTCAACTACTTCAAGGACCTCTACAAAAATATCCCAGAGGAGGCTCTAACTGTAGAACAAAAAGACATCATCAAAAGACTTAATGATATGGAGGAAAAAATTAAGGACTTCCAGAACCCCCTAGATGTACCGATTACACCACAAGAAATTGGGGAGAAAATCCAAAACCTGCAAACCAAAAAATCCAGTGGGATGGATGGAATTCTGCCAGAGATGATTAAACACGGCTCCCCAGAGGTACACGCTGCAATGTGTAAACTGTTCAATCTGGTCCTGAGTGCTGGTTACTACCCTACAGTATGGAACCAAGGCCTCATAACACCCATCCATAAGAGTGGAGACCACTACGATCCAGCCAACTACAGGGGGATATGCGTCAGCAGCACACTAGAGAAACTATTCAATAGTATCCTCAACAAACGGATCCTCAACTTCCTGACACAACACAATGTCCTCAGCAGAAGTAAGGCAGGGTTCATGCCAAACCATCGCACTAAAGATCACATCTACACCCTGCACAGCCTCATCAAGAACCACGT